>CM053032.1:253884023-254484023 GCA_028564925.1 Lithobates sylvaticus | reverse complement strand
GTCGCTGCGCTCTTGGGGTAATTTTGGGCGGCCGACCACTCCTGGGAAGGTTCACCACTGTTCCATGTCTTCGCCATTTGTGGATAATGGCTCTCACTGTGGTTCGCTGGATTCCCAAAGCTTTGGAAATGGCTTTATAACCCTTTCCAGACTGATAGATCTCAATTACTTTCTTTCTCAATTGTTCCTGAATTTCTTTGGGTCTCGGCATGATGTGTAGCTTTTAAGGATCTTCTGGTTGACCTTACTGTGTCAAGCAGCTCCTATTTAAGTGATGCCTTGATTGTGAACAGGTGTGGCAATAATCAGGCCTGGGTGTGGCTAGAGAAATTGAACTCAGGTGTGGACAACCACAGTTATAGTATGTTTTAACAAGGGGGCAATCACTTTTTCACACAGGGCCATGATGGTTTGGATTTTTTTTCACCTTTAATAATAAACACCTTCATTTACAAATTGCATTTTGTGTTTACTTGTGTTGTCCTTGACTATTGTCTAAATTGGTTTGATGTTCCGAAACACTTAAGTGTGACAAACATGCAAAGGAACAGGAAATGAGGAAGGGGGCAAACACTTTTTCACACCACTGTATATCTCTGATGTGGCTTTTTTTTTTTTATGTTTTATGTTCTCAAGGTACATCGTGGATAACTCCCATAAATCAAGGAGCCCGTTCAGAAAATAAATGCGCTTTATTGTCTGTACTTAATGGGATGTCGGATACCCCAGAGGCTTAGCTTCCCACATAGCTCGCTGTCAGGGTCGGATAACATCTCTCTTTACCGTGGGATGAAAAGAAAATTGATTATGTAGCAATGTAAATCTAGACGATGTGTTATCAGTTTTGGATATATGCAGAATCATTGCAGAAGCTGGCACTCCAAGCCAATGCTGGCACTGCACCGACGTGGGTTTTTGTTTTGTTTTTTTCTTCTCAAAACTTTCTTAACTCAAAGCAATTTTTAAAAAGTGTTTTTGCTAATGCCGCGTACACACGATCGGATTTCTCATCGGAAAAAGCTCTGATGGTCGACGGAATTCCACTCAAACTGTCTTGCCTACACACGGTCACACCAAATTCCGACAGTCAATAACACCGCAACATACAACATGTTCGATGGCACTATAAAAGGGAAGTTTAATGCTTCTGAGCATGCGTCGAATTGTTTCTGAGCATGCGTCGGAATTTTGCGTGTCGGAATTGCATACACACGATCGGAATTTCCGATAGAAAGTTTTTCTGTCTGAAAAATTAAGAACAGGCTCTCAATCTAAAGTCTATTGGAAATGCCAACAGAAAAAGACCGATGGGCATACACATGGTCGGAAAATCTGATGAAAAGCTCCCATCGGACTGTTTCCATCGGAAATTTCGGCTGTGTGTACGCGGCATTAGATCATGGAAAATGAAACTACTTTTGGATCTTCTGGATCAAAATAGTCATTTAGTGACCTTCAGTGACCTATCAGCTATCTCCTGTGTACTTGCTTGGTTGAGTATGTAGGCTTTTTCATACTTTTAATACAACATTTTTCTCTCCGTTGAATGCCATCCCTGAATCAGTGGCAGCCCTTCCATGAGGGGGCACGGGCGCCACCCCTCTCTCTCCAGCCACCCCCTCTATGACCAATGGATAGATTCATGCATAGTCCTACTTGGGAGCACATGTTATGTAGGGTATGCAGCTACATGTATTCTTTTCTTTACAAGGGGAGGGTGATAACATTTCAAGTAAATTAATCTTTATTATTATATAAAAATTATAAAAAGCACACAAAAGCTAGCCCTCAAAGGAACTTTCCTTATAAGTCATTTAACATTAAAAAGAAAAAAAAAACCTCTGAGAAAGTTGCCAAGGAGGCGACGAAACACGTTGCAGATGCAGTATTTTGCCACAAGCCTTTTATCAGCTACTACTTGGATTCCTACTGAACTTCTTTCTGAGCAATACACTAAGGTCAGGAATCAATGAGACGTAGTGAGACTTGCATAGTGACTTACCTTGGGTCCATTTTACCACCAACTACACCAAGCTGGCTTCCAGCATTTGAGTATCAAGACTTCTGTGGAAGGGGTTATGTATTACAGGTTTGTTACCCTTCTAGTGAGACAAAGGTGCAGCTTTATTATTAATATATAGAAATCAGGATACATTTCAGCTCAAATAGACATTTTTTTTAACTTCTGGTGGACCATCTTGAGAGACATACATCTACTATAAAACAGTGTGGATATATGGATGTATAGAGACTGTTTCATCTGTAGAGGTGGATTCATTATTGAACACAGATCTTCTTTGTGCAATGCGTGTGTGGCAACTTGACAGCAGGCTTCAATTTGTTTCAACTTTGAGTATATACTGTAGTAGCTTGCACTGAACACCTCGTGGATATAAGCACACCGGTATGGTATAATTGGGGTTGACTGTCTTGGATGGCGCCTGCAGTTCCTGACAAACAATGCATAATAGCCAGCCTGACAATTCATTCGTCCAGAATGTAGAATTATTTCTTATAAATATAACTCTGAGATCTTGTTGCATTGGTTGCCACAGTGACCATTTACTTACACAGTTCTAAGTATAACACTGACATCATTAGACTGCTCGTTAATGGTCAGCTGATAGACCAACATATGGGTGGTGGTGACACTGACATTGTTCAACAAATAAGTTGTAGTAAAAACAGGGATGGAGGGACTTTTAATGAGGAAATGCCAACAGAACAATATGTTAAAAAAACATTTTATCAAAAGTTTTTATTAATACCCCAAATAAAAATTCATAATGACTATAAGAGCATGGTGGAGATCGAGCTGTAGAGAGGGCTTCTCTTGTACCTCCTTTCCAACGCCCCTGGTAGAGATGACAGGGAGTGAAGGCCGATGTAGCAGGTGGCACCGGCTGGGCCTTGGCAGGAACCCGATGGCTGCAGATTACCGCACAGGCACTGAGAACAGGAACTCTGTGTTGCTGGATCAGCAGGCGGAAGCGTGGTTGGAACATAAGCCATGGGGGTCATCAACAGCCGAGCAGAGCAGGTACCGGAGCGTGAGGCAGAAGCTAAGACAGGATACAGACCGGGTTTGGTACAAAGTCGGGCAGCGAGGTACAGAAGCATGAAGCAGGGTCAAACACAAGCCGAGGTCACAGGAAGGCAGGCAGAAGTCCAAGGGAAGGTTCAGGTGAAGCCGGGTCAAACACTGGGAAACTGGAACAGATCAAACACAGGTAAACAAGAACAAGCTGAAAGACCACTCAGCAATGTGTGTCATTGCTCTGTTTAAATAGGCCGGCTGGCGCCAGTACGTGCACATGTGCGTGCAGGTGTGCCTGCCCGCGCATGCGCCAGTACATGCTATTCTTAGCGCACACACTGGTATGCCCACGCCTGTGCGCCAATGCGCGTCTAACAACCGGACTTCTCTTACAATGATTAAGGAAAGGTTGGGTGTCCACCCTGTATGTGTGTAGTGTCATAGGTCAACCCACATCCCTATTTGAAATAGAAAATCCTTTATTAAGTGTTGGCAACCCTATTTAAAAATCCCACTGAGGATACACACAAGTGTTTTCTTTCTATCTCTTACAATGATGGACAACCTCATACAACACATACCTTTGTGCACATAGTCTAATTTAGACAACTGTTTAATAAAAAGAATTTAAAAAAAATGTAAACAACTATGCAGGTATGGTGTGAATGAGCCCTAAAAAACTGTCACTACACTAAAAATAGGTATCAGTAATTGGTATAGGAGAGTACTTGCACTCAGTCTTAAAAAAATAGTAGTATTGGTGTATCCCTAGTGACAAAGGAAAAGAAATACAGCGCCTGAGAGGAGGCGTGCAGGGTGAGTGGAGGCATGCAGGGTTAGAGGAGGCGTGCATGGTGAGAGGAGGCGTGCATGGTGACAGGAAGCGTGCAGGGTGAGAGAAAGCGTGCAGGGTGAGAGAAAGCGTGCAGGGTGAGAGGAGGCGTGCAGGGTGAGAGGAGGCGTGCTTGGTGAGAGGAGGCGTGCTTGGTGAGAGGAGGCGTGCAGGGTGAGAGGAGGCGTGCAGGGTGAGAGGAGGCGTGGTGAGAGGAGGCGTGCATGGTGAGAGGAGGCGTGCAGGGTGAGAGAAAGCGTGCAGGGTGAGAGAAAGCGTGCAGGGTGAGAGGAGGCGTGCAGGGTGAGAGGAGGCGTGCAGGGTGAGAGGAGGCGTGCAGGGTGAGAGGAGGCGTGCAGGGTGAGAAGAGGCGTGCAGGGTGAGAGGAGGCGTGCATGGTGAGAGGAGGCGTGCATGGTGAGAGGAGGCGTGCATGGTGAGAAGAGGCGTGCATGGTGAGAAGAGGCGTGCAGGGTGAGAGGAGGCGTGCAGGGTGAGAGGAGGCGTGCAGGGTGAGAGGAGGCGTGCATGGTGAGAGGAGGCGTGCATGGTGAGAGGAGGAGTGCATGGTGAGAGGAGGCGTGCAGGGTGAGAGGAGGCGTGCAGGGTGAGAAGAGGCATGCAGGGTGACAGGAGGCGTGCAGGGTGAGAGGAGGCGTGCAGAGTGAGAGGAGGCGTGCATGGTGAGAGGAGGCGTGCATGGTGTATGCATGGTGAGAGGAGGCATGCAGGGTGAGAGGAGGCGTGCAGGATGAGAGGAGGCGTGCATGGTGAGAAGAGGCGTGCATGGTGAGAGAAGGAGTGCATGGTGAGAGGAGGCGTGCAGGGTGAGAGGAGGCGTGCAGGGTGAGAGGAGGTGTGCAGGATGAGAGGAGGCGTGCATGGTGAGAAGAGGCATGCAGGGTGACAGGAGGCGTGCATGGTGAGAGGAGGCGTGCATGGTGAGACGAAGCATGCAGGGTGAGAGGAGGCGTGCATGGTAAGAGGAGGAGTGCAGGGTGAGAGGAGGCATGCAGGCTGAGAGGAGGCATGCAGGCTGAGAGGAGGCATGCAGGCTGAGAGGAGGCGTGCGGGGTGAGAGGAGGCGTGCAGGGTGAGAGGAGGCGTGCATGGTGAGAGGAGACGTGCATGGTGAGAGGAGACGTGCATGGTGAGAGGAGGTGCGCATGGTGAGAAGAGGCATGCAGGGTGAGAGGAGGCGTGCAGGGTGAGAGGAGGCGTGCATGGTGAGAGCAGGCGTGCATGGTGAGAGGAGGCGTGCAGGGTGAGAGAAAGCGTGCAGGGTGAGAGAAAGCGTGCAGGGTGAGAGGAGGCGGGCAGGGTGAGAGGAGGCGTGCATAGTGAGAGGAGGCGTGCAGGGTGAGAGGAGGCGTGCAGGGTGAGAAGAGGCGTGCAGGGTGAGAGGAGGCGTGCTTGGTGAGAGGAGGCATGCATGGTGAGAGGAGGCATGCATGGTGAGAGGAGGCGTGCATGGTGAGAATAGGCGTGCATGGTGACAGGAGGCATGCAGGGTGACAGGAGGCGTGCAGGGTGAGAGGAGGCGTGCAGAGTGAGAGGAGGCGTGCATGGTGAGAGGAGGCGTGCATGGTGAGAGGAGTAGTGCATGGTGAGAGGAGGCGTGCAGGGTGAGAGGAGGCGTGCAGGATGAGAGGAGGCGTGCATGGTGAGAGAAGGAGTGCATGGTGAGAGGAGGCGTGCAGGGTGAGAGGAGGCGTGCATGGTGAGAGGAGGTGTGCAGGGTGAGAGGAGGCGTGCATGGTGAGAAGAGGCATGCAGGGTGACAGGAGGCGTGCATGGTGAGAGGAGGCGTGCATGGTGAGAGGAGGCGTGCAGGGTGAGAGGAGGCGTGCATGGTGAGAGGAAGCGTGCAGGGTGAGAGGAGGCGTGCATGGTAAGAGGAGGAGTGCAGGCTGAGAGGAGGCATGCAGGCTGAGAGGAGGCATGCAGGCTGAGAGGAGGCATGCAGGCTGAGAGGAGGCGTGCGGGGTGAGAGGAGGCGTGCAGGGTGAGATGAGGCGTGCATGGTGAGAGGAGACGTGCATGGTGAGAGGAGACGTGCATGGTGAGAGGAGGTGCGCATGGTGAGAAGAGGCATGCAGGGTGAGAGGAGGCGTGCAGGGTGAGAGGAGGTGGCTTTGCATTCCGAGCATGCTTGCTTCTTCCTCAGGCCAGAAGCCGCCTCCTCTCACCCTGCACCCGGAAGTGACATCATCTCCGATCGCCCCTGTGTTCCCTGCTGTTCTCATAGGCTGCGAATGCTGGAATCCACCCGCACAAGCTGCCAGCTGCACTTCAGAGACACGGACGTTTAGGAGAAAACCACCCCCAGATTTTGTTACAGGATTACTATCGTGCTTGTGTTTATGCTCCCTTTGTGAGTAGTTGCACTTTTGACTTATCATTAAATGGTTTAACAATACTGTAACAGTACTGTACTAATAAACTGTGTTTATTTTCCTTTGTTGCATTGCATAGACTGCTTCTAGCTCTTTACACTGGCTGACCTTAGTGCTGGTACATGGATTCCTCTCCCTCTTCATCTTAGAGACTGTTGCTATGGACTTTGTCCCTCTCATTGAGAGTCTTTTTAAATCACATTTATTTGATCTGTGTACCCCTCCAGGGTCTCTCCTCAAACGAGCGCAGAGTTAATTTTTTGTCTGTTTGGTGCATCCCTAGTGACTTTCAATGTAGGGGGGGACAATTTCTCATTGATATTCAAGGTAAGGGATCACTTTTTCACTGTTTACTGTTCATGTAAGGGGAAATACCTCCACTGAGCACCAATGTAAGGGGGAATATCTGCACTGAACACCAATGTAAGGGACATTTCTCCACCAACCAGCAATGTAAGAGGGAAATTTCTCCACTGAAAACCAATGTAAGGAGAGGTTTCTCCACTGAGAGCCAATGTAAGGGGCCATTTCTCCACTGAGCACCAATGTAAGGGGCCATTTCTCCACTGAGCACCAATGTAAGGGGCCATTTCTCCACTGAGCACCAATGTAAGGGGCCATTTCTCCACTGAGCACCAATGTAAGGGGCCATTTCTCCACTGAGCACCAATGTAAGGGGCCATTTCTCCACTGAGCACCAATGTAAGGGGCCATTTCCCCACTGTAGCACCAATGTAAGGGGCCATTTCTCCACTGAGCACCAATGTAAGGGGCCATTTCCCCACTGTAGCACCAATGTAAGGGGCCATTTCTCCACTGGAGCACCAATGTAAGCTGGCATTTCTCCACTGACCACCAATGTAAGCGGGCATTTCTCCACTGAGCACCAATGTAAGGGGCATTCTTCCCACTGACCAGAAATGTAAGGGGGCATTTCTCCACTGACCACCAAATGTAAGGTAACATTTCTAAGGGGGTATTTCTCCACTGACCACCAATGTAAGGGGCATTCTTCCCACCGACCACCAAATGTAAGGGAACATTTCTAAGGGGGCATTGCTCCACTGACCACAAATGTAAATGGGAATTTCTCCATTGACCACTTTTTCAATGATGACTATGGTAAAGTGACACTACAATATTCACAGTCACAGTGTTTCTTTGCTGGACTTTATTATTTTTTTTATCAACAATATTGCTGTATAGAGCAAATGAATGTTGTAAAATAATTGGCTTTTGGTGTCAAATATTCTAGGTATGCCATATTCTTTTTTTGTTTATTTAAAACTATCAAAAGCTTACTTATGCTATTTTCCTGGAAAATGTCGATATAATAATTTTTAGCAAGGGTTCCTTGAGATGTTGTAATTATTTCAAAGGTTTCTCCAGGGTAAAAAATATTGAGAAAGGCTGGTGTAGATGGTGTAGTGCAGGGGTCTCAAACTGGCGGCCCTCCAGCTGTTGTGAAACTCCCATCATGCCACTGCCTGTGAGAGTCATGCTTGTAACTGTCAGCCTTGCAATGCCTCCTGGGACTTGTAGTTTCGCAACAGCTGGAGGGCCACCTATTTGAGACCCCTGGTGTAGTGGGTGAGGGACACTATATTGGACAATCACTCAAACTCCTCCTACATGATGGAAACCAAGCAAAATTATCAAGAAGTCACTCATATGATGAAATCAAGACAATAGACATGTGCACAATAGAAAAATGTGTTTATTTTCGTTTCGTTTCTTTAGTTTCAGTTGATTCGTAACGATTCGTACATTCGTAAGTCATCGGTGTTTGTATTCGTAACGATTCGTATTTTCGTGATTCGTTATTTTTTCGTTGATTCGTTTTTCCGTTAGTTTAATTTTCGTTTATTCGAAATTCGGACGCATTCGTATTTTCGTAGATTTAGTTACATTCGTACTTTCGTTAGATTGATTTATTCGTACATTCGTAACATTCGTAGATTCGTAATTGGAGCATAATTCATAATTTTATGTAATGTGTATGCTATTATTACATTTTAAGAGACACGGAAAATTACGAATCGAAAAAAAAAAGTTCCGAATGTACAAATTTTTTCATTCAATCCATTCGAAGCACGTTAAGCAGCGCCATTGTAAGAGACACGGAAAATTACGAATCGCCAAAAAAATAAAAAAAAAGTTACGAATGTACAAATTTTTTCGTTCAATCCATTCAAAGCACGTTAAGCAGCGCCATTGTAAGGGACACGGAAAATTACCAATTCAACAAAAAAAAAAAAAAGTTACGAATGTATGAATTTTTTCGTTCATTTTGATTTCCGTTGTTCCTGTTTTCGTTTTTCGGATTTTCTTCTTTCGTAGTTTTGTTGTTTCTAATTTTGGTTATTTCGGATTTTCGTTGTTTTTCGTATTCGTTCGATTCGAACATTCGTTATTCGTTAAAATTTTTAGCGAATCATTCGTTCATTCGTACGATAACGAATGAACGAATATAACGAATTTTAACGGGAAAAAAAAAAAAAAAAAACGAAACGAATTGCACATGTCTAATTTACAGCCCCAATCATACAGGGAGAGAGAAGGGCAGTAGTCAATCAGAATCTGTTGTAGGGAACATATGCTGACAAGGAACATGTCACCAGGAGGAGTAAGCAGAATGAGCAGAGGGCTGACCTCATCACTGTGCCATGTCTCCTTTATTGTCCAGTCACCAGACTGTGGGTGTGTTCTTGATCAAGCTGATTATGGAGATGTTAAGAGGGTGTAGAAGGGTGAACGAATATAACGAATTTTAACGAAAAACGAAGACAACACCTAAAACTAGAAAGTCAACCAGGTAAGATGGAGGCATACTACAGACAGGTATAGCATGGCAAACCAGCATGACACATAGTCCAAAGATGGGCAAAGGACCAGCAGTGTGGGAATCCCTACAGGAGAGGAATCCTCTACCAGCCAAACGTGTCCCCCCACCACCCACCCTTAAATATGTTCTCATAACATTCTACTCAACTGTAATTCTTTCACCACCACCTATTAGGGCGATAATTGACTATCTTGCTGATTTATATTTAATTAATGGTAAATGATTACATCATTAGACATTATTTCCCACAATTGGCTCATGAAAGATACCTTTGCAAGTTCAAGTCAATGGCTGATTGAATTATAATATCGCTTGTGACTTATGTTCAAGAATCAGCTTTAGCGTTACTTCTTCTATTTATTGTGAGACAATACGATTTTTCCCAGTGGGAATTCAATAATATACTTTGGTGGTGACACATTAAGGCATCCATAGGACACAGCATACTGTATGAACAAATTGCTGATACCTTCAGACTATGATATATGGATTTGAAGGCCTATGTTTGTAGCAGAATATATAAGGATTTATTCTTGTGTTTTCTTTCTTTTCACTGTAAATGATTTTAATACCAGATATAACACATCTGTTAGGAGCTATTTTTAAAACGGTTCTAAAGTCAAGATATTGTTTACCTTAAAGTAGTAGTAAACCCTTACATACTGTATACCAGTGAATAGCCTCGGGTGATACACAGAGATAAAACAAATCCTCCTGCATAGGTTAGGTTGTACCTGTTTATCTGCAGTCTTCTCTAGATCTGTTCAAAGTCCAGAATTTATAAAGCTTGTCTGAGCTGTCAGAAATCAGGGGGCTGAGAGCTGAAGTTACACTCTGCAGATCTCAGTGTAAAGAGCCCAGTGGTGTAGTTGTTAGCACTCTCACCTAGCAGTAAAAAGGGTCGCTGGTTCGAATACCAACCACTGACAATACCTGCCTGGAGTTTGCATGTTCTCCCTGTGCCTGTGTGGGTTTCCTCCAGGTACTCCAGTTTCCTCCCACACTCCAAAGAGATGCTGGTAGGTTAATTGGCTTCTGTCCAAAATTGGCCCTAGTATATGAATGTGAGTTGGGGACTTTGGATTGTGGGCTCCTTAAGGGTAGGGATCAATGTGAGTGTGCGATGTATGTGTGGAGCACTGCGTAAATTGAAGGCGCTGTATGAGTACCTTAAATAAATAATGATATAATAGATGAGCCTCTTAATGATACACAATGTACAGGGATAGGGACATATGGAGACACTCACTCAGGTTGAACTGGATGGACTGATGTCTTTATTCACCCTAACTATGTAACTATGTAAGAGCTGTGAGAGCTGATTGGAGGGAAGGAACACAACCCCCCCCCCCTACCTTTCCCATGATGCTCATGCACTCTGCAGTGTAGTTGAGCATAAGTAGTTGAGTGATAAGTCAGCAGACAAAAACAACACTTAGTACTCTGGATTGAGACAAGTACACACTATAGGGAGATATTTTTTGTTCATATTTCATGTCAGAGGTGTATAACCACACCACACGGTCCCGTGCCCCTCTTCCTCAGCAATTGCAGTTGGGGTGTCCCCTGAAGCCGTTCTTCTTGCTAGATTTGTCACCACCCCTATCACTGACTATATCACTGACAATGCAAGACCAGTAGCCACCATGGGCCATCATTGTATGTGATGGTGTAGGACTGCCTGCCCATATTCCAGTGCTGGGGGGTGAAGGAATGGGCTCCTGGTTGAGAACCATGGTGTAAGGTTGGTATTCCTCTGTATTAAATCATCCCTGAGTAAAACGAGCATTATATTCTGCATCAACTGGGATTGGAAAGACAATGGGAAAGTGGAGTTCCACCCATTTCTTCGTTTATTAAAAGTCAGCAGCTACAAAAAGTGGAGCTGCAGACTTTTAATAAACAGAAATTCACCTGTCCCACGGTCCAGCGATGCGTCTGCCCGAAGCCTCGCTTCTCTCCTCTCTGTACCGCCGGCATTTCAAGTGCGGGCATCCGGCTGAAAAAAAAAAAAAAATGAACAAAGCATATCCCTCTATACTAGCCTCAATCCAAAGAACCTAGTGCATAGCTCCCAACTGTCCCTGATTTTGAAGGACTGTCCACGATTTGGAAGCCCCTCTGTCCCTCTTTCCTCCTCATTTATCCCTCATTTTTGTCTGTTCTATATAGTTGTATATAAAATGCACTTTTTATTTTTCAAAGTGCTTCCCAGTGCTAAACCTTTCATCACATTTCTAAATTGCTGCATTTATAAATGTGAAAGGCCAGTATAAAGGAATAGTAGTGGTAAAAAAAAAAAAGCCCTCGTGGGTTTAACTAATTTTTATTTTTTGTATAATTCTCCTTTAAGGGGGGCGTGGCAGGAGCGTGTCTTATGCCAGTGATGGCGAACCTTGGCACCCCAGATGTTTTGGAACTACATTTCCCATGATGCTCACCTACACTGCAGAGTGCATGAGAATCATGGGAAATGTAGTTCCAAAACATCTGGAGTGCCAAGGTTCGCCATCACTGCCCTATGCCTACATACTTTTGCTAATAGGTGTCTCGTTCCCATCTCAAAAAGTTGGGAGGTGTGCTAGCGTGGTTCCTGCCTGCAACAGGGTTATGCTGACCGCAGGGAATCCCAGGGGATGGCCCTGCCCCCTTCCTGACACACAGAAGGCGATTGAAAGCCTCAGCTGTGCATGTTTCCTTATGAGACTTTGTAGAGGGGTGCGTGGCTTTTCTCTCCACTCAGGTCGCAGATTACACTCAGCTCCCTGCTTTTTGCTTCTGCACTGCACTTCTGCACTGCGTGTCTGATGTCAGATCCCCGCCCCCTGCCCACTAGAGCTCAAAAATAAGGTGTAAAATGTGTGCTTTAGAGAGGGCTGCTGATAAATAGGTATAACATATGTTGGTGGATTTGTGTAATCTCTGTGTATCACCCAGTGTTGGTCATCTTACTTTAAAAAAGTAATTAGTTAAGTTACAAATTACTTCTCCCAAAAAGTAATTGCGTTAGTAACTCAGTTACTACATTGGAAAAGTAATTAGTTACTCAGCAAAGTAACTGACTTTTTTTTTTTTTAATATATATATTTTTTTGTTATATATCGTGTAACCAAGGGGCTGCTCTATTATTACTCTAACCAATGGGCAGATCTGTTATGCCTCGTACACACGATCAGACTTTCCGGCGGGATTGTCCGCCGGACCTAGTCCAGCGGACAAACCGCCGGACCTTCCAGCGGGCTTCGCCGGACTTTCCGAGCGTGTGGACTTGCCCACACACGCCCGGACTTCTCCGGCAAACAATCCGCTGTGGGACTTTTGAAAATGAACGGACTTGCCCACACACGGAGGAAAGGCCGTTCATTTAGAACGTAACTGCAGGTAGACGGGACCAGCGAAGGCAGTGAATGCCGCCGCGCTAGCCCTGTCACCTGCCATGGATTTCCATCTCAGACCCTTATCCGAGCACGCAGCCCGGCGGGCCAGGAAAGGGGTGGGGACGAGCGAGCGCCCCCCCTCCTGAGCCGTACCAGGCCGCGTTCCCTCAACATGGGGGGTGCCCTGGGGAAAGGGGGGCCGTGCGCCCCCCCCACCCCAAAGCACCTTGTCCCCATGTTGATGAGGACAAGGGCCTCTTCCCGACAACCCTGGCCGTTGGTTGTCGGGGTCTGTGGGCGGGGGCCTTATCGGAATCCGGGAGCCCCCTTTAATAAGGGGACCCCCAGATCCCGGCCCCCCACCCTATGTGAATGAGTATGGGGTACGATGTACGCCTACCCATTCACCTAAGGTGTAAAGTGTAAATTAAAAAAAACACACAATTTTTAAATAATATTTTATTGCACTGCTCCGGGGTCTTCTTCCGTCTTGGGGGGTCTTCTCGCCCGACTCCTCCGCTATTTTACCTAGCTCTTTTACCGAGCGGAGGAGCCGGAAGGAGACGGAAGAAGAGCCCCGGAGCAGTGCAATAAAATATTTTTTTAAAAATTGTGTGTTTTTTTTTTTATTTACACTTTACACCTTAGGTGAATGGGTAGGGGTACATCGTACCCCATACTCATTCACATAGGGTGGGGGGCCGGGATCTTCAGTCCAGCGGACATTCCCGCGGGAAAGTCCGCTCGTGTGTACGAGGCATTATAGCGTGTAAGCAAGGGGCGGGTCTATTATTATTATATTGTGTAAGGGGCGGATGGCTACAGAAGAGGGCAAATGTTAAATTAATGGGCAGAGCTCGATATATAACAATAATAATAAATGCGCCCCTTTGGTTACAGTAATACTAGACCCGCCCTTTAGTTCCACGATAGACGCCCCTTGCAGAGTAGCACGAGCATCGGGAGCGTGTGGCATCACCTCGTACAATTACATGTTAACTGCGCCTGCACGGTGTAGAGTTCACTCAGAGCTGTTTAGGTTTGGCAATTTTCGTAAGCTCCGTAGTCCTTCGTACTGCGCAAGTGCTGTGCCTGCGCAGTACAGGGGGTCCTTATCCGGCGGGGGAACTTTTTCGGCAGGACACCGGAATTACACTACTGCCATATAGTGGCAGTAGATGTAATTGCAGTAATACCGCCCAAGTAATGGGAACTGCGTTACCATGAGGGGAAGAGTAATCAGTTCGATTACTCGCTACCCTCTAAAGTAACTGCGTTAAGTAACTCTGTTTATTTTAACTCAGTTACTTACATCACTGGTATCACCTGAGGCTAGTCACATCACTGGGTAAAGGTATGGGGTTTACAACCACTTTAATGCCCCGTACACACGGTCGGATTTGTCCTATCGGACAATGTTGTTGGAAATTCCGACCGTGTGTAGGCTCCATCGGACTTTTTCCGTCGGATTTTCCGACGGACAAAGTTTTATCTCCTGCTCTCAAAATTTCCGACAACAAAGTCCTATCGGACTTTTTCCGATCGTGTGTAGCGAATTCCGACGGACAAAGTGCCACGCATGCTCAGATCACATTACAAGACCAAAGCTATTGGCTACTAGCCTCTACGTAGTCCCGTCGTACGCAACGAACGTCACCACGTTCAGAATGATCGGATTTTCCGACAACTTTGTCCGACCGTGTGTATGTAACACCAGTGTCGGACAAAATCCGTCTGAAAAAATCCGATGGATTTTGTGGTCGGATTTTCCGACCGTGTGTACGGGGCATAAGACTGAATACAATTTTTTCAATGGTCGTCTTTCACCTACGGCAACGGTACACTGATGATTTTTCTATTAATAATTTCTACTGGTTTTTGAAGCCAGTAAAGCAATAATGAAATCTATTTCCCGATGTTATTTCCTCATATAGTCATTGAACTTTGTCACTGAAGCGTTTCTCCATCCTTTCTCATCCACGGTTATTTAGCATGCGCCTTATACATAACTGATTGTTGTGGTTCAGCCGGCAGGGCTCCATGCCCATAAAGTAACATTTGGAAGAGATTTGACCGCATAGATTGTACATGATTGCGGTCAAATGGTACAAAGGTCTACAGTAGTGTATCAGGGATTTAAAGCTCCCGGAGGACATTAAACAGAAGAGATTTATCTCTTTGTCAGCTTGTTTGCAAAATCCATTAAGAGCTTGTAAATAATATTGCCAAGGGGGATTGATCATAATGTTTGATGCATTCTCAACCTGACCATCAGATATCAAAGTGTTTAATTAAATGATCCAATGCAATATGTATAGACAAGCTTTTTTTTATATATATGTTCTCCACAAAACAAGAACGTTGGGGTTGATTTACTAAAACTGGGGAGTGCAGAATCTGGAGCAGCTTTGCATGCATAGAAACCAATCAGCTTCCAGGTTTTTTTGTCATAGTTTAGTTGAACAAGCTGAAGTTAAAAGCTGATTGGCTATCATGCACACACAGGGCCGGATTTCCCACAAGGCCACCGAGGCCAGGCCTCGGGGCGGCAGTGGTGCAGGGGCGGCGCCGCTCCAGCAGGGGGCTTCTCAGCTTTCACGGCCGCCCCCCGTACTAACATCATTCTCGGAGCTCTGTATGATGAGCAGGACTAGAAGGAGAGCAGGGGGCGGAGTCTGTGTGGGCCACTGCAGGAGGAGCGTCTTCTCCCCCAGGCAGCAAGACTTGTACAGTGTGGAGTGGAGATCATGAATAGCTTATTCCCTTCTAGCTCCAGCGCTCCACAGCCTCTGGCATCCTGTCACAGACTCACAGTGATACAGTGTGAGCGTGGAAATCCAGCTAGCTTGTGCAGGAGTCGGGCTGTGTTCTGTCTCCACTGTCCTCCTAACCCCTCCCTCACTGCACTGTTTGTCCAATCCAATACTCCGCCTCCCATTTGTGCCCGCCCACACTCCAGTCACATGCATGCAATGTACTGTACTGTGCTGTGAGGGGAGTTCTGTTTTCAAACAATGGCTGCCACGGCCCTGGGGGGAGACCAGCCTGAATGGGAGAGCATAATTGGTGAGTGAGACCCCCAGAATAACCCCCCTCTCTGTTCCCACCCCTTTGTGCTATGGACCTTCTTCCTCCCACCTCTCTTCCTCATGATCATCACCTTTTCTCTCTCTCCCCCCTAGGCTAGAGCCTAGCCTGTCTGTATACAGCTCCTAGCCTGTCTGTATACAGCTCCTAGCCTGTCAGTATACCGCTTCTAGCCTGTCTGTATACTGCTCCTAGCCTGTCTGTATACTGCTCCTAGCCTGTCTGTATACCGCCCTAGCCTGTCTGTATACAGCTCCTAGCCTGTCTGTATACAGCTCCTAGCCTGTCTGTATACCGCTTCTAGCCTGTCTGTATACTGCTCCTAGCCTGTCTGTATACCGCTTCTAGCCTGTCTGTATACCGCTCCTAGCCTGTCTGTATACCGCTTCTAGCCTGTCTGTATACTGCTCCTAGCCTGTCTGTATACTGCTCCTAGCCTGTCTGTATACCGCTTCTAGCCTGTCTGTATACCGCTCCTAGCCTGTCTGTATACCGCTCCTAGCCTGTCTGTATACCGCTCCTAGCCTGTCTGTATACCGCTCCTAGCCTGTCTGTATACCGCTCCTAGCCTGTCAGTATACCGCTTCTAGCCTGTCTGTATACTGCTCCTAGCCTGTCTGTATACCGCTTCTAGCCTGTCTGTATACCGCTCCTAGCCTGTCTGTATACCGCTCCTAGCCTGTCTGTATACCGCTCCTAGCCTGTCTGTATACCGCTCCTAGCCTGTCTGTATACCGCTCCTAGCCTGTCTGTATACCGCTCCTAGCCTGTCAGTATACCGCTTCTAGCCTGTCTGTATACTGCTCCTAGCCTGTCTGTATACCGCTTCTAGCCTGTCTGTATACCGCTCCTAGCCTGTCTGTATACCGCTCCTAGCCTGTCTGTATACCGCTCCTAGCCTGTCTGTATACCGCTCCTAGCCTGTCTGTATACCGCTCCCAGCCTGTCTGTATACCGCTCCTAGCCTGTCTGTATACCGCTCCTAGCCTGTCTGTATACCGCTCCTAGCCTGTCTGTATACCGCTCCTAGCCTGTCTGTATACCGCTCCCAGCCTGTCTGTATACCGCTCCTAGCCTGTCTGTATACTGCTCCTAGCCTGTCTGTATACCGCTCCCAGCCTGTCTGTATACCGCTCCTAGCCTGTCTGTATACCGCTCCTAGCCTGTCTGTATACCGCTCCTAGCCTGTCTGTATACCGCTCCCAGCCTGTCTGTATACCGCTCCTAGCCTGTCTGTATACCGCTCCTAGCCTGTCTGTATACCGCTCCCAGCCTGTCTGTATACCGCTCCCAGCCTGTCTGTATACCGCTCCCAGCCTGTCTGTATACCGCTCCCAGCCTGTCTGTATACCTCTCCCAGCCTGTCTGTATACCGCTCCCAGCCTGTCTGTATACCGCTCCCAGCCTGTCTGTATACCTCTCCCAGCCTGTCTGTATACCGCTCCCAGCCTGTCTGTATACCGCTCCTAGCCTGTCTGTATACCGCTCCTAGCCTGTCTGTATACCTGTATATAGAGGGGGGTGTATATGGAGGTGATAGAGGGGTGTATATAGAGATGATAGAGGGGTGTATATAGAGATGATGGAGGGGTATATATAGAGATGATAGAGGGGGATGTATATAGAGTTGATAGAGGGGGATGTATATAGAGATGATAGAGGGGGATGTATATAGAGATGATAGAGGGGGATGTATATAGAGATGATAGAGGGGGATGTATATAGAGATGATAGAGGGGGATGTATATAGAGATGATAGAGGGGGATGTATATAGAGATGATAGAGGGGGATGTATATAGAGATGATAGAGGGGGATGTATATAGAGATGATAGAGGGGGATGTATATAGAGATGATAGAGGGGGATGTATATAGAGTTGATAGAGGGGGATGTATATAGAGATGATAGAGGGGGATGTATATAGAGATGATAGAGGGGGATGTATATAGAGATGATAGAGGGGATGTATATAGAGATGATAGAGGGGGATGTATATAGAGATGATAGAGGGGGATGTATATAGAGATGATAGAGGGGGATGTATATAGAGATGATAAAGGGGGGAGTATATAATGGAGATATGTTTTTAACTGATCTATTGTAGCAGTCATCGATAAAGGACGAGAATGGTGGCGTGTGTGTGGGGGGAGGGGGGCGGCATTGAAGGACCCGGCCTTGGGGCGGCAAAGGGAGTAAATCCGGGCCTGTGCACACTCCAGTTTTAGTAAATCAACCCCACTGTCAGCCTATTGCATTAGGGCATGCACCCCAAAACTCAAACACACATGCATGCGTCTATATATATATATATATATATATATATATATATATATATATATATATATATATATTAGGGCTGTTACTGATTAGAATTTTTGTGTTCCATTAATTGTTTTTTTTTTTTTTAAATAGATTAATCGACAAATTTCGATTAATTATAACGCACATACAGATCCAACTACTTTTAGCTCATCTCCTTGCATTGCAACTCTGCATTAGTCAGTGGTAAATGTGGTATACACTGTATACAATCACCCGACACTAGTTAGTTTCCACAATCCATGACTTAACTTCACAGTTCACACAAATACCTTTTAAATTCAAACTGTAGCACTGACGTAAGTCTTTTTTTTCCACAGTAGCGTGACAATCCCTCCACCTCCGGTCTAACTAATCACTCTCACCTTATGGCATGGCATGGACCCCTGTGCAAACAGGTGGTCATGCAAGCAGGTATCAAAAGGGTTAACACGGACCATAAACTTCCCTCACGTCTCCTTAGATCTCAGCAAGACGCCAGGTCATGGGTAGAAAGAAAAGATCTAAGTGCTCACCGCTTAAGTATAAGATTTCATTTTTGTGTTCAAACACAAACTACTCACATAAAGATGATAAAAACACAGCATGTAAAGCCGACAATCGTGTTAGTTCTGTAGAGCAGCAGCGGGTGGCGTCATGCGCAGCTCCTCCCCCGTACGCGTTTTGTTCAATCAGAACTTTGACGTCACCGGACTCCTCCACTTTTCCCTTCGTTAGCAGACGGAGGCACTGGGGGATGGGGGGAGGAGTCCGGTGACGTCACCGGATCTCCGACGGAACTCCCTGAAGACCCGGAATCCGGCGGAGAGGTGAGTACTGATCAAAAGAATTTTGATCGATCAAAAAAATGAACGATTAATCAAGGAATTAATCTTTAATTACCACAGCCCTAATATATATATATATATATATATATATATAGTGGGGGCTGGTGGTATATTTTTTTGGGGGGGGGGGGCACACCCCCCAAATCAGACGGTCGGACAGTCCCCGCACTAACCCCATCTAGGTCTCGGCAGCACTTCCTCCGGGCGACGGCTTCACTCTGCGTCTCCTCCTCCTGGTGCTTTCACCGCAGCTTCTTCTGCGTCTCCTCCCTCCTCGGCAGCCAATAGGATCGCTTCTCCTCTCGGCTAATCGAGTGACAGGTCTCAGGACCCGCTTCCTAATTGGCCGGAAGGAGAATCGGGAAGACAATAGCAAATATAAATTTTCTATTGTCACACAACTGCGTGGGCTCAGGGCACAGCCAGCCACCCTTTTTTGAAGCCTATTAGAGTCTGGATAGGGGGGTGGCGCCTGTGCGCCCTGCATTATGGGCCGTCGCTGTAAATATATATCTATATACACACACTGAACAAAATTCTAAACGCAACACTTTTGTGTTTGCCCCTATTTATCATGAGCTGAACTTAAAGATCTACGACTTTTTCTGTGTACACAAAAGGCCTATTTTTCTCAAATAATGTTCACAAATCTATCTAAATCTGTGTTGGTGAGCACTTCTCCTTTGCCGAGATAATCCATCCACCTCACAGGTGTGGCATATCAAGATGCTGATTAGACAGCATGATTATTGCACAGGTGTGCCTTAGGCTGGCCATAATAAAAGGCCACTCTAAAATGTGCAGTTTTACTGTATTTGGGGCGGGGGGTCCAAAAAACAGTCAGTACCTGGTGTGACCACCATTTGCCTCATGTAGTGCAGCACATGTCCTTCGCATAGTGTTGATCAGGTTGTTGATTGTGGCCTGTGGAATGTTGGTCCATTCCTCTTCAATGGCTGTGCAAAGTTGCTGGACATTGGCAGGAACTGGAACACGCTGTTATACGCCGATCCGGAGCATCCCAAACATGCTCAATGGGTGACATGTCCGGGGAGTATGCTGTCCATGCAAGAACTGGGATATTTTCAACTTCCAGGAATTGTGTACAGATCCTTGAAACATGGGGCCGTGCATTATCATGCTGCAACATGAGGTACAATGGGCCTCAGGATCTTGTCACAGTATCTTTGTGCATTTAAAATGCCATCGATAAAATGTGCCTGTGTTTATTGTCCATAGCATACGTCTGTCTATACCATAACCTCACCACTACGGCTGACGGCCATCTTTTTGTAGCCCACCGGCTGTTTTTGCCTAAAACATTCCAGATTTTCCCAGGACAAAGGCAAAATCTCGGGAATTTAATCGGGACAAGCTCCGATCGGGACGAGGGTCCCAAAATCGGTATTGTCCTGGGAAAATCGGGACTGTTGGCAAGTATCCACCACCTGCACTGTATTAGCAACTGTACACCACAGAATGCACTGTAGATATAGGCTACACTAAATGTAGAATATATATATATATATATATATATATACATACATACTAGACTATATATATATATATATATATAGATATATATATATATTTATTTATTAATACACCGCCTGAAGTGTATTAGAAACAGTACACCACCGGATGCCCTGTAGATATAGGCTATACTGGATGCGGCGCTCAAATTTTCCGCGAATGCCCCATATGTTCGGTTTGTTTTAAAAACAAACGAACACCCGATGTTCGAGTCGAACTTACGTGGGCTCATTCCTAATCGGGAGCAGTTATCTCTGTCATTTCCTAGGTAGCCCATCCCCCCTACAGTTAGAACACGCACATTTAACCCCTTGATCGCCCCATAGTGTTTTTTTTACCAAAAATATGTAGAAGAATACACATCGGCCTAAACTGAAAAAGAAATTTTTTTTTTTATATATTTTGGGGGATATTTATTATAGCAAAAGTAAAAAATATTGCTTTTTTTTCAAAATTGTCGCTCTTTTTTGGTTTTAGAGCGCAAAAAATAAAAACCGCAGAGGTGATCAAATACCACCACAAGAAAGCTCTATTTGTGGGAAAAAAAGGACGTCAATTTTGTTTGTTCACACCAGTGCTTGCAGTTCCAGTGTATTCCAGTTCCAGAAAAAAAAGTAGAACATGCTGCATTTTTTCTGCACTGGACTGTACTGGAACGCTGTAAAACGCATCACAAATGCACTGGAATGCACCGGAACGCACTTGTCCTTATTTAAGGTTAAGAAAAAAGAGGGGGGGGGACACTGGACTGCATCAAAAACGCATCAAAAACGCACTGGAACACATCAAAAACCTGCATGCCGAAAAGCACCTGAAACGCATCCGGACTGCGTTTCTAGGGTGTGAACTGGCCCTTATAGCATTCTTCTTCTTATTTTTTTTTTACTAGTAATGGCGGCAATCTGCGATTTTTATTGTGACTGCGACATTATGGCAGACACATCGGACAATGTTGACACATTTTTGGGACCATTGGCATTAATACAGCGATCAGTGCTATAAAAATGCACTGATTACTGTAAAAATGTCACTGGCAGTAAAGGGGTTAACACTAGGGGGGCGCTCAAAGGGTTTACTGTGTTCCCTAGTGTGTGTTCTAACTGAAGGGGGAGGTGTTCATATCTTGTATGAACAGACGATCTGTCTCCTCTCCCCTCAGAGAACCGGGATCTCTGTGTTTACACACAGAGATCCCGGTTCTTGCCGTGTCACAAACGATCGCGGGAGCCCTCGCATCGGCTCCGGGGGCGAGCAGCGGGCGCGTGCCCCTAGTGGCCACCAGAAGGGGCAACGTAACATGACGGCGATTCGCCTGCCCGTGCCATTCTGCCGCAGAAAAACTGCGGCGGCTGGTCGGCAAGCGGTTAAGCTTTGACAAACAAAACTGGAAGCTGATTGGTCTATATGCACAGCTGCACCGATTTTCCACACTCCAGTTTCAGTAAATCTCCCCCATAGTGACCAATCAGAATTCAGTGTGCCACAGTTAGCTCATTCAACAATAATTGTTGCTATGGGTTACTGAACTGTTACTGCTTTTTGTCTTGAATGACCCCATTTGAGGGTCCTATTCCGAAGGGAAGGGTATATTAGTTTGAATGGAGATGCCTACATCATTTTAGAAACTCAATACCTTGCCATTTTTAAAATAGGAAACAGACTGGAGCTCAGTGTTGCCACGGTAACCAAGTTCCATAACACACAAAACAAGCAGATTGCAAAGTACTGTAACATCTAGTATTTCTGGAATGTTCTGTTATTTCTCCTTATTTTATTTAGCGCTGTGATGAAGATTGAGTGGTTAAGGCTTTCATATTTTCCATGCTGACAAGCGACCACCCCTTAATTCCATTTTTTTAATAAAGATAATCTCCAGGCATATGTGAAAAAAACACATTTCGGCCATAGTATGTTATTTAAAATTGAGAATTATCAAAGGAAAACTCCAACAATAAAATATACTTCCTTCCAGACTATCTATATACACTGTATTGTCAAAAGTATTGGGACGCCTGCCTTTACACACACATGACTATAGGATTCGTCAACTTTCGGTCTTATGAACCTATAATAAAAACACAACACTCCGTGACATGGGTTTAAACGGCCACAACAGCCCTTTTATTTAATAATTAATAAACAAAAACAATTTTAACCAGGAGGGAGTCTTTGGGTGTCCTTAAATCCCATTTTTGATTATTATTACCGACCATGTCCTCAGCCGTGCCCCATCCGGCTCGAAGACGTTGCGATTTCCACATTTTGACTTACCTAGCTCCTGGGAGAACCACCAACAACCAACCAGGTGGGAGTGCCATACCCTAGATGGGCCCCCAATTCTTCTCCAATCTGGTTAATCCTTGACCCCCCCAAAGACCCCTTGACCCGCCACACGAGCCTAAGTGACACCTTACTCAAGCGATAATGATTACCCATCAGCCCATGCACGGACTACACCCCCTGCGGCTCCACCCAGACCACTGCCCCAAAATACACCAATCAGGTAAGAGACGCCCCTACCCCCCACTAACCACTTATTTGTTAACCCTTCCCAGACCTGTTCCTCCCTTAGTCATGCCGACCCTGCATGAATTTTTTTCTTCTCCGAGTCGCACTTGAACTTTAATGGCATCCCAGTCTTAGTCCGTAGGGTTCAATATTGAGTTGGCCCGCCCTTTGCAGCTATAACAGCTCCAACTCTTCTGGGAAGGCTGTCCACAAGGTTTAGGAGTGTGTCTATGGGAATGTTTGACCATTCTTCCAGAAGTGCATTGGTGAGGTCAGGCACTGATGTTGGACCAGAAGGCTTCGGCACGCAATCTTCATTCTAATTCATCCCAAAGGTGTTCTATTGGGTTGAGGTAAGAACTCTGTGCAGGCCAGTCAAGTTCCTCCACCCCAAACTCACTCATCCATGTCTTTATGGACCTTGCTTTGTGCACTGGTGCGCAGTCATGTTGGAATAGGATGGGTGAACCCCAAATTGTTCCCATTAAAGCATGGAGCATGACATTTTCTAAAATTTGACGCCTTAAGAGTTTCTTGCTGGAAAAGGGGCCAAGCCCAACCCTTGAAAAATAATCCCACGCCATAATTCCCCCTCCCCCAAATGATTTGTACCAGTGCACAAATCAAGGTCCATAAAGACATGGATGAGCGAGTTTGGGGTGTAGAAACTTGACTGGCCTGCACAGCGTCCTGACCTCATCCTGATAGAACACCTTTGGGATGAATTAGAACGAAGACTGAGAGCCAGGCCTTCTTGTCCAACATCAGTGCCTGATAGGGTTTCCATCTCATCCCTTTAAATCTGAACACATGAATTACACAGGTTCTGAGGCTGATTAAGGTGGTAACGAAACTCACTTGGTGCCCTATCTACTTTAAATTAGCCTCAGACCCTATAAAAATTCATAGGAGTTCGGGTTTAAAGGGATGAGGTGGCAACCCTAGTGCCTGACCTCACAAACGTTCCCATAGACACACTCCTAAACCTTGTGGACAGCCTTCCCAGAAGAGTTGAAGCTGTTATAGCTGCAAAGGGTGGGCCAACCAAATATTGAACCCTACGAACTAAGACTGGGATGCCATTAAAGTTCATGTGTGTGTACTTTTGACAATATAGTGTACATTGCAAAGCATTTCGCAAAATGTATTGCAGATCCTTACATCTCTTGTTTCTGTATAAAGTGAGATGATGCACTACAACTCAGGACCGATCATGTGACCGATCATGCACATCCATCCCCTGAATTTCAGCAAGTAATTTGGTATGTCCTGTCTTACTATCTACAAGGCAGAAGCAGGTAAAGTAGCCAAAACTTTATTTCCTAGGTTTGGATAGATTGTAAAAGAGATAGACCCACTTAAGGGTCTAACTGTCAATCTTAAATTTGGGACAGATGCTTCCAGCCTTTGATCGAAATTACTCAATCTACAAACTACAAACTACGGCCTGTGCGTCAAAACAGGATTGCATCCAGTCTTGTATTTCTCCGTCATTTGGTTGCTAGGACTTCTGGCGCAAATTATAAAGAACATGGTCCAGCAGGAGGAACTTCCTCCATCCATACATGCCCTGTCTCTTGGCTCCCGCCATGCTGCTATACTGACTACAGCCACATTGTAAGCAAGGCTAGGGTTTACCACTAATAAGGAATCTGCTGTAAAGGGCCTATGATGGGCATCCTGATATAAGGGGGAGCTCTGATGTAAGGGGGGTTGTGATGGGGACCCTGGCATGAGAGGAGCTCTGATGGGGATCCTGATATAAAGGGGGTCTTATGTGGACCCTGGTGTACCTGCCCTTTCTCCTGGCTCCCGCTGTGCAGCTACATTGACTACAGCCACATTGTAACCAAGGCTAGGGTTGACCACTATTAGGGAATCTACTGTAAGAGGGGCTCTGATGGGGACCCTGATATAAGGGGTGCTCTGATGTAAGGGGGGCTCTGAAGAGGACCCTGATATAAGGGGGGATTCTGATGGAGACTAATGTAAAGAGGGACACCTAAGATTGAATCTGATGTAAGGGGTCTCTGATGGGGACCCTGATGTAAGGGGGCTATGATGAGGACCCTGATGTGAGGGGAGCTCTGATGGAGATCCTGATGTAAGAATGGGGTCTTAAGTGGACCCTGATGTACCTGCAGTTTCTCCTGGTTCCCTGTAATAATTATCTTGTTTACGGTAATAATAACGATATTTCAATAATTCATATTGATGAGGAAGGTTCCAAGAAAGTCCGTTCAGTTCTCGTGTAAAAACCTCAAAAATTGATTTAATAATAAAAATAGCAAAATATTACAAAAACAATGTCAAAGTATCATTAATAATGTATAATATTCTTAAGATGAAGATTGAATCAGATGTGTATTTGTGTGTAGATGTAGATGTCCTTGTGCTGTGTGTGTCTGCAGCAGAATCTGCTTGTCTGTCCTCTGTTACTAGCTTTTTACCCCTAAAATCCAGCCCTGACCTTCTTCTATAAAGGCTGGCTTAAAGGTTTGTTTTGTCTTATAGTTCCACAGAAAACCGCAGGCTTTCCTGAGACATAGCTTTCCTCTCACAGGGGTGGGGGTCAACATTCCTGAGGTGTGGGCCAAGAGGAGCTATATGTAAAACCATTTAACTAAGGCTTGCCATACAATATAAGTTTTGTTTAACTTCTAAAATCAAATACTACATATATCAGTATATATTATTTTCATTTAAAACGCAATGTTCTTATTAATATCCTAATCAAGAAATATTGTAATATAAAGGACTTGTCTCTTAACTAACATGAACTTTTACATCTTAAAGGATCACTAAAGGCAAAAAAATGTTTTTTTCTAAAATAACAAACATGCTATACTTACCTCCACTTTGTGGCACCAAACCTGGTCTTCTGGGGTCCCTCGGCGGCTGTCTCAGCTCCCTCCCGCAAGGACTCCACAACTTCATGCAATCTCCCTCGCTTGCGGGCGCTCTCCCATGATACAGCTGGCGGCTTTAGCGGCTCACTGTATCATTTGGCCCTGCCCCCCGGCACGCCGCAACATTGGATGTGATTGACAGCAGCGTGAGCCAATGGCTGCGCTGCTTTCAATCCATCCACTCTAGCCAATCAACGGCCAGGGTATGTGAATCCTTCCTCCTCACAGATGGGGGGAAGATGAGAACCCAACTCAAGATTCCTAATTACAAACACATGTTTAGTTCTCCGTAAGAATGTTTATGAAGCTTATAACAATGTATATACTTTCACAAGTATAAAAATCTTATATAATTAAATTTTTTATATACATAGAAGAGATATAAATATATATATTCCTTTAACTCAATTATTCTGTAGATCTCATCCATTCATTAAAGTGGTGTTCCGAAAAAAAAAATGAAAAGCCAGCAGCTACACATACTGCAGCTGCTGGCTTTTAATAAATGGACACTTACCTGTCCTGCAGTCCCTCGATGTCGGCACCGCAGCTGATGTTTCCATCAGCTGTCGGGTGCTGCCGCTGCCATTGCGGGTAAGGTAACCCGGCAGTGTAGCCTTTCGGCTTCACGCCAGGAACCCTACTGCGCATGCGCGAGGCCCCGCTCTTCTCTCCTGATAGCCCGGCGGCCAGGGGAGGAGGGAGCCCCGCGGTGATGTGACGGCCGCATCATGGCCGCCGCCGGACTCCCGGCAGTGGAAAAGGACTGTGCTGTCCCCCCTCCCCCCAAAAGGTGCCAATTGTGACACCGGAGGGGGAATCCGATGAGCAGAAGTTCCACTTTAGAGTGGAGCGCCGCTTTAAAATTATAACACTCCTGCCGTGCTGCTGTAAGAGGGCTCTGATGGGGACCCTGATATAAGGAGGAGGCTCTGATGTAAGGGGGAACTCCTAAGGTGGACTCTGATGTTAGAAGGCTCTGATGGGGACCCTAATGTGAGGAAAATTCTGATGAGGACTATGATATAAGGTGGGGGGGGGGGGTCACTTATGGGTACCCTGATGTAAGGGGGCTTTGATGGGCACCCTGATGTAAAACACACAAAGGTGGACTTTGGTGGACACTAATGTAAAGAGGGACTCCTAAGGTGAACTCTGATGAATGAATGAATGACTTGTATAGCGCAAATCTATGCGAACTGAATCGCCTCAGGTCGCTTTTTGCCACTGGTGTCCATCTCTGGTATAGTGCGGTCCTTGCCCTGTGGGGTCCCGACACGCTTACAAACACATACACATACAACATACACATATTTGGCCAATTTTATCAACAGGATCTAATTAACCTACCAGCATGTCTTTGGAGTGTGGGAGGAAACCAGAGTACCTGGAGGAAACCCATGCAGGCACAGGGAGAACATGAAAACTCCATGCAGAAGGTGTCGTGGTCGGGATTTGAACCAGTGACCCTATTACTGCTAGGTGAAAGTGCTAACCACTACACCACTGTGCTGCCCTGTAAAGAAGCTCTGAAGGGGACCCAGATTTGAAGGGGGCTCTGATAGGGACCCTGATGTATGGAGGGGGGGGGGGGGCTCTGTTGAAACTCTGGAACTTTGATGGGAACCCTGATGTAAAGGGACACTGCTGGAAACTGATGTAAAGGGGGACTCCTAAGGCAGACTCTGAAGTTAGGAAGCTCTGATGGGGACCCAGATGTAATGGGGGACCCTGATGGGGACCCTGGTGTAAGGGATGACTCTCATGTAAAAGTGTGGGGGGGGGGGGCAATCACTTTGCTTTATTTTACTGAGGCTATTTCTCTTTTGTTCTGAATCATATTTTTTGATTTAAAAAGAGGAAAAAAGTAAAAGTAAAATGTATTTACTCATTATTCATTGATTTATAAAACTGATTTTTTTTTTCTACCTATTGAATATTTGTATAATGTATACAATGTGTTTTTTGAGTTTGGAGACGCCTGGTTTGGATCATCCAGAACTGACAGCTCCCCTCTACGCTTTGACATCTCCTGTTTTGTTGATGCAATATTATCCAGAACGATATAAAATCTGAAATCTGAACATTTAATTCCAGAGACAAACACTTCCAGAAGCACATTATGAATGCTGAACTGCAGCTCTTGAGCTCCGGATTTTATTTGTTATATATAGAACAATCGTGGTGTCATCTTGATTAGAGCGCTGTGACACTGAGCAGAGATGACTGCGAGATGCTGGTGAGCTGCTGTCTCGGGTGACACTTGTTAGATGATGTTTAAATGTATTATGATTTGCCAGGAGATGTGGGAGCCTCCTGTCCATCAAACATGACCCTGCGATAAGCGAGGAGGAGGGCGTAAAGCAGAATTAAGCTGCCCGGCTGCAAGGCCTGCAGTGTGATTCTACCAGGTAGCCTGTGGAGTCAACTGTATTTCAAGGGCAGCTCCAATTTCCGCAAACAAAAAAGGTATATTTTTCTGCCAAAGCATTTGTAAAGAAATAAATATACTGATGTCATCTGGCCACCTTTGCTATACTGTTGGCCATCATAGGAACTAGACATGTGCAATTCGTTTCGTTTTTTTCGTTTTTTCGTTATTTTCGTTCGTTCGTTCGTTTTCGTACGAATGAACGAATCATTCGAATCGTACGAATACGAATAACGAATCGTAACGAATCATTCAAATCGTACGAATCCGAATAACGAATCGTAACGAATCGTTCGAATCGTACGAATCCGAATAACGAATCATTTGAATCCGAAAAACAACGAAAATCCGAAAAAAACTAATTAGAAACAACAAATGTACTAATGAAGAAAATCCGAAAAACGAAAACGAACGAAAAAATTCGTAACTTTTTTTTTTGTTGAATTGGTCATTTTCCGTGTCCCTTACAATGGTGCTGCTAAACGTGCTTCGAATGGATTGAACAAAAAAATTCGTACATTCGTAACTTTTTTTTTCGATTCGTAACTTTTTTTTTCGATTCGTAACTTTTTTTTTTTTTTTTTTTCGATTTGTAATTTTCCATGTCTCTATTGAACCAAAAAATTCGTACATTCGTAACTTTTTTTTCGATTCGTAAATTTTTTTTCGATTCGTAAATTTTTTTTCGATTCGTAAATTTTTTTTCGATTCGTAACTTTTTTTTTTTTTCGATTCGTAACTTTTTTTTTCGATTCGTAACTTTTTTTTTTTTTTCGATTTGTAATTTTCCATGTCTCTATTGAACCAAAAAATTCGTACATTCGTAACTTTTTTTTTTCGATTCGTAACTTTTTTTTCGATTCGTAACTTTTTTTTCGATTCGTAACTTTTTTTTTTTTTTTTTTTTTCGATTTGTAATTTTCCATGTCTCTATTGAACAAAAAAAATCGTACATTCGTAACTTTTTTTTCGATTCGTAACTTTTTTTTCGATTCGTAACTTTTTTTTCGATTCGTAACTTTTTTTTTTTTTTTTCGATTTGTAATTTTCCATGTCTCTATTGAACAAAAAAATTCGTACATTTGTAACTTTTTTTTCGATTCGTAACTTTTTTTTTTTTCGATTCGTAACTTTTTTTTTCGATTCGTAAATGATTAAAATGTAATAATAGTATACACATTACATCAAATTATGAATTAAGCTCCGATTACGAATCTACGAATGCTACGAATGTACGAATAAATACGAATGTGTCCGAAAATTAAACTAACGAAAAAACGAATCAACGAAAAAATAACTCTTACGAATGTACGAATCGTTACGAATACGAACAACGACGACTTACGAATGTACGAATCGTTACGAATACGAACAACGACGACTTACGAATGTACGAATCGTTACGAATCGACGGAAACGAAAAAAACGAAACGAAAAAAAACGATTTTTTTTTCGGAAACGAAAAAAACGAAACGAAAATAAACGAATTTTTTGGTTGTGCACATGTCTAATAGGAACTGAGACAGTCTCTAGCAAGAGCAAAGTTGCAGTGGTAAGTCTACAGCAAGAGCTCTGCAAGCCTACAGCATGAAAATTCAGCCACAGTGACCCCTGTGGTGGGATGACTATTACACAACATAACTGAACCAGAACTTGCAGCAGACTTACATAATGATCTGGAGTCATTCAATGCGGACTTGTGAAGTTGTTAAGCCTGGCAAATCTAGCAATAGCTTAGCAAGTCATTTTGCAGAACAATTGCTTACTATCTGGGTTTGAAATAAGAATCCTGAATGCAACAATGTAACATCAAAATACCTACTATAGCATCATCATTTGACTATAATGTGATAAACGCCTTTGACATAACAGTGGCAATGCCATCGTTTAATACAATTTTCTAAAAGCTTATTGCACCAAAAAAAAAAACTGATCTGGGTGAATTTATTTGAGCTAAATCGAAATACAGTAACAATTAAGCCACAATTTAACTGAATTCTTCAATAAAATGGATGCCGTTATTATTTATGGTCTAGAGCCCTACGGACGACATGAGTAAAGATGACCATATAGGAACAACACAAAACTCACCAACATGAAATAGACCTGAAAGTGTGCCTTGGTCTACCGTATGGTACACAAAATAAGGGGGCATACCCTAGATAAAGAATGATAAGAAGTAGTTATGGAATAATGTGGAATGAGTATTCGGTCTGAGGTAAGAATACTTGGAAGAGGCTTTTAAAAGGGGAGGGTGGGTGGGTATCACGCACAGGAAACCGACAAAGACCGGCGGCCTTTGGGCTGCTTAAATACCCTCCGGGCTCCTCCCATAACTTCAGGCCGGTACCCGGCCTTCCAATTTATGGTCTAGAGCCCTACGGACGACATGAGTAAAGATGACCATATAGGAACAACACAAAACTCACCAACATGAAATAGACCTGAAAGTGTGCCTTGGTCTACCGTATGGTACACCAAAATAAGGGGGCAAAAACCTTCAGGTAGGGGATAATTATTTGTTAAGGTAATGTCGCTGAGTAAGACGAGCAAAGGCCTGAGCCACCTCTAACTGTGGGTTAGGAATGTAGCGAGAGAAGCAGGCCGATTCCGCCGACCCAGTTCCTTGATCACATGGTCCGGAACCCCCTGTCTTGAGGCCGTCGTGGCCGCCCCAATCCGGAATGAATGCCCGGAGTACTGGCTGGGGGTCCAACTGAAGATTGCCGAGAAGGACCCGGACATGTTCCACGAACTGCGACGAGTTGAGGGGTTATACCGGAAAGGGCAGGAGCGGACTGGACCCTGGGCGGTCGGATAGCAGTGCCGTCAAGCGGTTTAACACGGCAACTGGGCACCAGTTGTTGTGAGTCCTGTACAGGTGAACATCTACTCCGGAACCTCGCTGCTGAGTTTTGGATGTCGCCAAGTGAAGGACGTAGTGATCCTGGTGGCGACAGAGACTACTTCTATGCAAGGCTGGACCGGCTGGGTGGCTGCGAGTGAACTCGCTGGCCGTGGAAACCCATAAAACGCCATGTGTATCGCAGCCTGCAGGACGGTGCTGAGGAGGAGACCGAAAGGGGACCTATCCAGGATGTCAGATATTCCCCTGAAGATCTCCCCCGCGGTAGGCAGCCGCTTCGGCTGACTGGCGGCTGGTGTTTCTGCACTCCCCGTGGTAGAGCCCTCACTGCGTGGCAGGAGAACACCGAAGGCCTCGCGGGGTCTTGATGCGACAAGTAGTGCGGCACCCCGGCCACGTACTGGCGTATCGTGCTGTGTGACAGTGCTAGGTGAGAATGACCATAAGCGCTGAGTTAAACGTCCCTGGAATGAATGAGCAGTAAACATTGAACTGATGCTGTAGGGACAGCTGGACCAGTCTGCGGAGGAAGGACATGACGGGCCTGGATTTAGGCCTGCCCTTGCTGATGATCTTGGCTGTGGCTTGATTGTCTGTCGTGAAAGCCACAGTCTGTCCAAACCAATGGTGACCCCATAGGTGAGCGGCTGCTACGATGGGGAAGAGCTCAAAGAGGGCCGACGTGGTAGTGAAGCCTGGTGTGGCTAGTAATTGAGGAGGCCAAGGGGCGGCGAACCATAAATGGCCAAAAATGGCGGCGCATCCTGTGGATGTCGCCGCATCGGTCACCACCTGAGGTGACTGCGTGGACACGACTGGGATGAACAGGGACACACCGTTCCAATTACCAAGAAAGAGTTCCCCCATGGCCAGATCTGCCCTGGCTGCCCAAGGGCTACTCTTAGACCCGAAGGTCAAATTGGTCGCGAAGCAATATCGCTCCCTCCACTTGATGAGGGGACGAGCGAGTTGAGACTGGGAGCGACGGAAGAATGAGGCGCTGACAGATCATACACCAGATGTTTTTATTTGAAAAATTATTCCCTGTACAAGCCCGATAGGGCTAACCCTCCAGATGTTAAAGGGAGACTGACTGAACGGGCCTATCAAGAAGTCCCGATCCAACTCCGTCTGCAGAAGGACGTCAATCGCTGGCACATCTGTTGCTGCTGAGCGTAGGTTCGGACATTCGTGGGTGGAGTGGGGCAGGGTGACGAGCCCGGTATGAAACCCATCGGTGAAACCCTGGATGAGGTAGCTGGCAAGTGACGGAGTGGGGTGTGAGGTCAAGTAAACACTGAGCCAAAGGGCATTGACCCGGCTTAGTCGTGGTTCTTCTGTTTGACCTCACATAGAATCCTGGGGTGCGCCCTCTGGCATAGGGTGCAAATGTGCAAGAGCCGGCACTGGCTGAAGTTGCAGGAGCCGTAATTGAAATTGTTGCAAATGGCGGCTCCCCCAACCAGCCGCACCGGACGTCCCAACTTGTCCACCTTTTGTCCTTGCGCCGGGGCCTGCTGAGCCTGGCTCGTGCTAGTAGAGGCCGTGCTAGCTATCGGATGGACAGAGGCTATGTTGGCACACCAGACCGTGGTGTGGGACGCTGACTGACAGACAGCACATAGCGGGGAGCGAAGACCCGCGAAGTGGCGGCAGAACAACTCCGTGTCCACTACGCTCCAGTCCGTTGTCAGATGAAACTGTGAGAATCTGGCTGCGGCTTTGGCCGAGAAGGACCGATGATAGTCGTAGAACGCTGAGCCACCGTATTTGTGGCCCAGGTCTACGATCAAATGGAGGTAGAGGTCCAGTTCCTCCCGTCTGCCGGGGGAGGCTGAGCACAGCACATCCCTAAACATGCCGGAAGCGAGCGTGAACTCGGGCACAGTGAGCTTTCTGTTGAGCCTCGGATCCTTCGCTTTCAGAACCACCGAGACGTCCCCCCAGGTGTAGGCCTTGTTCTCGGCCAAGTCATGGACCGAGATCATGAGTGAGGCCAGGTTAACGTCTCTGCCCTCTAAAATGTCCTTCCTTACGCTGGGTGGCACCAGGTGGGAAGGGTGTACGGTAGTCGTGGCAAGCTCACAACCTGCGACCGGTGCACTGATGGCTGGGACCACCGCAGGGTCCGGAACCGTGGCAGCCGGGCTAGTCTCTAGACGAGACACCCTGTCCTGGACCTCAACGATTGAGGAAGACAGGGAGGACACGAGGGTGTGTAGCTGAGCGACGGCGGCTGAAATCGATTCCAGAGACGCCTGCTGGCTGCTGGGGCTTGGTGCGGCCGGTGGTGGGAAGAGGAGCCTGAATAGCTCCGCCTTCCTGGCCGTGGACGAGAAGGGTATCCCTCTGCGTCTCAGCTCGGCGGACAGCCTGGGAATTGTCCATGCCCTAAGGGACTGGACACTGCCAGCCCCGGAGGCTGATGCCGGAGATAGCGGGGTGGTGAGGTCATCGCTGCCGACTGATGACATGGCGGCTGCCAAGACCCGTTACTTAGTAGACTGGTCACGTGTCTGCAGGCTGGCCTGCTGGAACCCTGATCAAGCTGGTGCAGGTGGACCTACTGAATCCGACTGACCTGAGAGAGTGGAGAGAAAGTACCTATTTAAGAGCCTAACTGCTGCCGTCCAGAGCGACGGAACCCAACGTAGATGATAACAACAGGCGATAGTGACTTAAGTCGACTGCCGAGACCGCTGTGGGATCAAATGACAGATGACAACACTAATGACTGACTTGACATGTTGCCTTAACTGAACGAACTTCCCGTGACAGGGCCCGGCCTGTTCGTACCGTATGGGGGGTGCCTGTGAGCCGGACTCTGGAGCACGTACAGGAATGAGGCAACCGTGAAACGAGGCTAACTGCCTGGGTATTGCTGAGGTCGAACTGTGACATCCAGCTGCCACCGGGTCCGACTCCAAGCTCCCTTTTTTTTTTTTTCTTTCTTTTTTTTTTTTTTTTTTTAAGGGCACGCCGGCGCGAATTCGTACAGGCAGGTGACCAATTAACGCCGGGGCGTGGTAAGGTGACACAGAAATGATATAACATGACAAGGACAAGAGTCAAAGTCTTTTTTTTTTTTTTTTTTGCGACTCCGCCCCTGGCGCATGTATTGAAATGAGGCCAGGCCTAGGGCACGCCGACACGAATTAGTGCGAGGTAGTGACTGCATTCATGCCGGGCGTGGTAAGGTGACAGAAATGAGATACCATGACAGGGGCAAGAATCAGGAATGTACGCAAACCAGTGAAGCGATTCCGCCCTTGGCGCATGTATTGAAATGAGGCCGGGCCTAGGGCACGCCGACACGAATTAGTGCGAGGTAGTGACTGCATTCATGCCGGGCGTGGTAAGGTGACAGAAATGATATACCATGACAGGGGCAAGAATCAGGGATGTACGCAAACCAGTGATGCGATTCCGCCCTTGGCGCATGTATTGAAATGAGGCCGGGCCTAGGGCACGCCGACACGAATTAGTGCGAGGTAGTGACTGCATTCATGCCGGGCGTGGTAAGGTGACAGAAATGATATACCATGACAGGGGCAAGAATCAGGAATGTACGCAACCAGTAATGCGATTCCGCCCTTGGCGCATGTATTGAAATGAGGCCGGCCTGGGGCACGCCGACACGAATTAGTGCGAGGTAGTGACTGCATTCATGCCGGGCGTGGTAAGGTGACAGAAATGATATACCATGACAGGGGCAAGAATCAGGAATGTACGCAAACCAGTGATGCGATTCCGCCCTTGGCGCATGTATTGAAATGAGGCCGGGCCTAGGGCACCCTGACACGAATTAGTGCGGGGAAGTGACTGCATTCATGCCGGGCGTGGTAAGGTGACAGAAATGACATACCATGACAGGGGCAAGAATCAGGAATGTACGCAACCAGTGATGTGATTCCGCCCTTGGTGCATGTATCGAAATGAGGCCGGGTAGTCGTGCATCTGGATCGCCCCGATCGGAGCATGTATGGATGCGACCGGACCAGGATCGAAGCGATGGCATGAACGCCCTGTTTAACTGATGCGAAATGATTTAGCATGACCGAATGGCCCGATACGTTGGCCATGTTTGAAATGATGAAATGATTGTCATGCTAACACGTGAAATGTTTCGACATGGTCGAAGTGATTCGTACAATTAGTATGCCAACAGTGCTTCGGAATGTGAATAGCGATTTGGTACGCTCGCTGGCGCCACTGATTCGAAAAATGGCAGGACATGAACGATGCGTGTGAGTGCGAACGGCACCCGTGCGTGAGTCGTGTTTGAACGATTCGAAGACTGCGTAGCACGACCGCGTAAGGGAACCCTTGAGTGCCGGATGCGGCATCGGTCGGAGTGTTTCGTGGCGGGCGGCCCTGAATGTGCGTGCCGCTAGATGGCTCCCGATCGTGTACAACCAAAAACGTGCGAGTAAGTGTTTAGGTTTCGAGACAAGCAGCGCGTGGTTCGTGAGCTACGCAGACCACAGTTTAGTGACATGATAAGCAGTGCATGAGAACGTAAAACATGGGAGCCGAAGCCCTACCTGCGACAGCCGAACCAGACTCTTTGAACGAACTGCGACTCGGCGACACGAGTGCGACACGAAGGGACAACACGACTTACGAACACGGAACGCGGGACTGCAACAAGAGGAGACGGACAGACGAAAACGGAGCTCACGAACCGGCACCAACAGCGCTTGTCTCGAACGAGTCGGTCCTAGATGTCTGACGTATCAGATATCACGCACAGGAAACCGACAAAGACCGGCGGCCTTTGGGCTGCTTAAATACCCTCCGGGCTCCTCCCATAACTTCAGGCCGGTACCCGGCCTTCCAATATATTACATGATTTCCATAGAGGAGTTAAAGGATGAGATTTAAAACTTAAAGTTGTTTCATGTCTTTTAATTGGAGAGGTATGGAGCTCAGTTTAAACTCTTTATTGCAGTATAATCTGGTGTCTCCTGACTCATCCAGAGAGATTTATATGAGAAAGCTTTGGTGATTCTCCTATATATAGATCTTGTCCTGCATTAGGTAGACATGGGAACCGTCAAAAAATTTGTTTTGTTTCGTATTAAAAAAAAAACGTAATTCGTATACGAAATTCTGTTCGGATTCGTACGAAATTCGTATTTCGTACGAATTTTTTTTTTTTTTTTTTTTTTTTTTTTATTTAAACGTTTCTGTTCATTTGGAATCGGATTTCGTGAACGAAATTTCTTATTTCGTACAGAATTCTTCTGCATATTAACACCAGTCATGTTTCTGATACTTTCTGTTAATTTAAAAGGAAATTCGTTTACGAAATTTCGTATTTCATAAACGGAATTTCGTATTTCGTACAGAATTCTTATGCATAAACACCAGTCACGTTTCTGTTAATTTGGATCCGAAATTCGTAACGAAATTTCGTATTTCGTACGGAATTCGTATGCATAAAAATTCGTATTTCGGATTCGTACGAATGTACGAATTTCGAAAAATTCGTACGAATTTTTGATTCGTACGAAACTAATCACACATGTCTAGCATTAGGTACTGTGCATCAATATGTGCCAAAGTCCTGGCTGGTCATATGGAGGCTTGCAAGCATTTTTGGGAATGCATTGAAATAGGCTCCGCCCTATTGAGAAAACCCCTTTCACTCTTTTTTATTAAAATAGAACTCCAGAATTCTAAGGAACTAGAGCGAGAGGGGTAGTTTAAAAAAAAATTCATGTGGGTTCCATCATAATTCATACCAGGCTCTTTAGGTCCACCCCCATGAGTAAGCTCCGGTGGGTGGAGTGAAAGGCGTTGGGGTGTGACCTGGCAGGGTTTCAGGCTGAGACTGCCATTCACTATCACACAGCAGGCTTTGATTTGATGTGCAGCTTCCGAGACCCCTATCAGTCTCTACCATTGCCTGGAGCGTAGACGACCTCCCTTCCCGGTCCGCACTCACAGCGGTGGGCACAGGACTTCATTCTCATACAACCTGAGCAGCTCATACACACATATCTTGGTTTGCCCTCATAATTCATACCAGGCCCTTTATGTCTTGTATGAATCTTAAGGGGAACCCATGGCTTAGGGGGTCTGCAGGTGGGGGGCTTGTCAAAATCTCAAATCTCAAACCCTGTGATATCACTGACCAAATATAGTCATATCTATATATGGTCAACACAGGCGTGCACACAGGGTGTGCCAGGTATGCCTGGGCACACTCTAATCACCCGTGCGGTGCAGATGCCAACTGCATGGGGAGTTTGCATGTTCTCCCTGTGCCTGCGTGGGTTTCCTCCGGGTACTCCGGTTTCCTCCCACACTCCAAAGACATGCTGGTAGGTTAATTAGATCCTGTCGAAAAAATTGGCCAAATATGTGTATGTTGTATGTGTTTGTAAGTGCGTCGGGACCCCATGGGGCAAAGGACTGCGCTATACTGCAGATGGACACCGGTGGCAAAAAGCGCCCTGAGGCGATTCAGTTCGCAAAGGTAGCGCTATACAAGTCACTCATTCATTCATTCATGCTGCCTGGGCCCTGCCCCCCCCCCCCACAGAGCTGCTGCCTTCCCATTTCTCCTGCCGGCTTCTTCAGCAGGCAGAAAGGGAAATGTTTTAGGATGGAAAAAAGGGGAAGGGGACAGTAAATATGTAATTTACAGGACCCTTCCTTTTCTGAATGAACACAGTGAGTGATTCGGTGCCGATCAGTCAATGTGTTTGTTTATAACCGAACCATAGTAAAGTGTTTACTATGCTTCAGTCTATGAATGAACAGGAAGCCGTTAAGCACAGAGCACTTCCCAGCTGAGGCTACATGTGTGTTTGAGCTTTGGGGTTCACACCCTAATGCAATAGGCTGTGCACACCTATGATGGTCAATGGCATCACCTGGAGGACCCTGTCCCTTTGCTCACATTATAGTGGCAGGGACCAAAGATGTAATTCCGAAGAAGGAAGCAATGGGACCAGACAAGTTTTGACGGGTTTGCAGGTTTTGGGCATTGTGATTGAAGTGGATCTGCATTGCTGGATGATCTGATTGATGACGGATGTACATTGTGGAACTTTTTTGTATTGTTGTTTTTTTTTATCACTTTACATCCGCGTGTTTTTTTTTTTTTTTCCTCGCGCTGACAGCGGAGGAGAAAAAAAAAAGCCGATCACCGGCTCATTTTAAAGGGACATCGGTCCCAAAAAGTCAGAGGCAATTATGCCTCATGTAATGCCCACAAGTGCCACCTGTCAATGCCCATAAGTGCCACCTGTCAATGCCCACAAGTGCCACCTGTCAATGCCCACAAGTGCCACCTGTCAATGCCCACAAGTGCCACCTGTCAATGCCTACAAGTGCCACCTATCAATGCCCACCAGTGCCACCTAAAAGTGCTGCCTATCAGTGTAACCCATCAGTGCCCATCACTGCCACCCATCAGTGCCCATCACTGCCACCTATTGGTGCCCGTCACTGCCGCCTCATCAGCGTACATCAATGACGGACAAAAATTACCCATTTAAAAAACAAAAAAATTAAAAAAAAAAAACATTTTTTTTTTTTTAATTCGGTCTTTTACATTTTTTTTAACAAAAAATAATAATAGCAGAGTTGAACAAATACCACCAAAAGAAAGCTCTTTTGGGGGGAAAAAATGATAAAAATGTCATTTGTGTACAGTGTTGTATGACCGCGCAATTGTCATTCAAAATGCGACAGCGCTGAAAGCTGAAAATTGGTCTGGATAGGAGGGGGGTTTAAGTGCCCAGTAAGCAAGTGGTTAATAAATTCTTTATTTTTTAAAATTTTGATGGCATAAGGAATGTAATCATAGATCAATACATAACCAAGACAAAAGAAGGAATTATGATAAACTATTTGGATCTCACATCATTAAGTCTCACTGTATGTCTCCCGGGTCTCACTGGGAACATGACCACTCGAATTCCTGAGGTTAAATGTAGCAATTCCAATTTGTGATTTAGATGTACATGTCTGGCTCAACTCACGTAACACAATTAACTCATAATCCATAATATATGGTAGTAAAAGCCAAGTAGGTTCCTTAAAAACTCTCGGGGGGGGGGGGGGGGGGAGGGTAGAATATCTTTTGGGGAAGATATCAAACGGCTGATTTATAAGCTTACTGATGTATCTCTGCAGAGGCGCCATGAGACTTTCCTACTAAAACAACACCCCACTCTCCAGCCGTAAGTGCAAGAAATCCCTCCTGATCTACTTGATTGATGCTGCTAAGGTTTGCATCCCACAAAAATGGAAACACATCTACCCTCCGTGGGTTGATCAATGGATAGCTGTAGTAAATGAGATTAATGATATGGAATGTCTAACAGCGGCTATGAAACGTAAAGAGGAACAATTCCGTAAAATGTGATATTATTGGCACGACTTTCAATAATCACAAGACTATGCTTCACATCTGTCCTCTGAGGGCCTACAGGCTCCAGCCTAGTAATGGTTATCTACTCTGGGTATTTCGGCTTTCTAGGTAGGCACCATTCCCTGTACCCACCATAAACCACCCCTCCCACCCTTTTCTTTCCTTCTTTCTCCCTTTCTTTCCCTTCCCTTTTATTCTTTATTTCTCCCCGATTCCTATGTTTGTTATAATTCAGGTTAAAAAATGCTTTTTTGGCTTAAACCTACATGGGTCGTACCCACACTTATGCACTAGTACTATCTGGTCATGCATTATATGTTCCAGGGGCCTTGTTTTACACTACTGCTTTCCATGTAATCAGATCTCTAATGGTATAGGAGACATACAAGATGACACGGGTCCGGAGGTGCATTGACTTTTTCATCGCTCTTATTGTTATGTACCTTATGACTGTCATTGTTCCACCATGTTTGGCAGACTACTTTCTGTTGTGCTGTACCATGCTTTGCTTAAGAGCAAAATAAAAACTATATTAAAAAAAAAGAATATCTTTTGAGTTTTTATTGCTATGTGGGGTTCACTTCCTGTCCTGGGGACAATGCTTATCAAACAGGAAGTGAGGGCAACTCTTCAACAGCAGCACAGACAGAATTTTTTTTGTACTTCCTGTCTGGTAAAATGTTAGTGAGGAGAAGTCTCCGTAACATAGTCCCAGATAGAAGTAAAAATTAGAACAGGGGTTTTAATCCTTCCCCATTCTATTGTAGTGCCAACCCCCACAGGAGCCGCCGATTTTGTCCCTGGGTCTTTTCCTAGATATGTGCAACAGCAGCCAGGCATTCAACAACCTCCTCTCTTCTGGCTCAATGTATAGTCTATGGGTTGCCTTTTTAATGTTTATTGCTGGAAAACTTGGATAGGGCATGGGAAGCTGTGGGATAGGCCAGAAAACAATATCATAATAGGAGGAAACACTTCACTCCACAGCTACTTCTTAGAACAGTCACTTCACCAATAGATCAGGGTATTAACAGCACAGAGAGACTATAAGCAGTGTTCCAGGTCAGGCAAGCCTTAGTATTAGCGCACTAGGGGTTAATAGCAGCAACAATCACCTAGATCATGCATTTAGGTTTGTACTCCCAAGTCCTTGGGTACTTGGATGCCTCCCTTATGCCCTGTACACACGACCCGTCGGAATAAACTCTGAAGGTTTTTCCGACGGAGTTCTGACGGAATTCCGCTCAAGCTGTTTTGCATACACACGGTCACACCAAAGTCCGACCACCAAGAACGCGGTGACGTACAACACGTACGACGGGACTAGAAAACGGAAGTTCAATAGCCAGTAGCCAATAGCTTCTGTCTCATACTTTCTTCAGAGCATGCGTCGTTTTTGGTGCGTCGGGACAGCATTCAGATGAGCGTTTTTTCCGATAGTAATTTTTTCCGTCGGAAAAATATAGAACATGTTCTCTATCTAAGTCCGTCTGAATTTTCAACGGAAAAAGTCAGATGGGGCATACACGCGGTCGGAATATACAATGAAAAGCTCCCATCTGACTTTTTCAGTCGAAAATTCAGACGGACTTGGATAGAGAACATGTTCTATATTTTTCCGACAGAAAAAATTACTATGGGAAAAACCGCTCGTCTGTATGCTGTTCCGAAAAAGTCAGATGGGGCACACACGCGGTCGGAATATACAATGAAAAGCTCCCATCTGACTTTTTCTGTCGGAATGTCCGACCGTGTGTACGCGGCATCAGAGCCAGGCAGACATTTTCTAAGTGTATTCTCCATGATGGATCCTAGGTGAAATTCTCCTTTCCCTAGCTTCAATGTCTCTCAGCAAGTAGCCCCCCCAGATTTAGCATAGCTGAGACCTCAATGAGCTGCCTCTTGCCCCAGATTATTTATGTTCTCCTCAACCCCCTACTGGGCAGCTTTCCCCCAGTGATTGGATGAAAACACAAAAATATTCAGACTGCTTGTTTGCCAGCTCACTACTTTCCTGAATTCTCCAGAAAACAGTGGGATACAATCAAATATGCAGCCCGCAGAGCCCTGAACAGCCCAAAGCAATCACAAGCTGCTCCACTGATTACAGGAGAGACACAAAAACGAAATTTACCTAACCTACACTATACACTAAAATAAAACTTTGTCTGGACATACACTGACTTTAACAGTCAAAAACATTTTAGATGGAAACTTAGTTAATAATTCAGTCCATGTTTGGAGACAGAATCCCCCTTTAGCTTTACAATTCCCTGCAGGGTTTTTCATCTTGTGATCGTGCCTACATACTTTACCTGTGCTGGGATTACTGGGAGAATGGGAAGATTTACGGTGCGATGAAGGCAGAATCGTAAGTTTTATGGGGGAAGATAAACAAAGCCTAAGTATAGGCTCAGCCTGGTATTCTGATAAGCCTGTGGGCTTTGCTGTAAAAATGAGATTCCATTTCTTATGTCACTCTTACACAAATACCCATTTGGGAATAAAACCGTGTTGCGATTCCTAGTAATAAATTATTTCTGGGGTTGTGATAGTAATAAGTTATGTGGATGAGAAATATTGTGCTTTCATATGCCTGGCAAACAAAAACATGCATATGAGAGGTCAGGGAAGATTTCCTTTAAAGATGGAAAGCAATATTGTAGTTGGAAAATAAAGGTCTAGTGGATTTCTTTGGTACCGATTGATATCTATTACTACAGCTGATCATGTGAGGAAGCAAAGCCTGACATCAGGCACTTCATAGAGTTTATGGAAAGCCCAAACCTTTCTTTAGGGTTATATACAGTAAAAAATGGTTAGGAACCTTTATTTTCATCCCAATTCATGCACCTTCGCTGTTTAGATCCATCCAGATGCATGCGCCCTCAGACCTTAGATCAAACCCGTATCCTTCACCTTCACACCTCAGCTCAGCCCCAAACTATGCACCTTCACACCTCAAATAAAAAGTAGATATTTGCCAGCACACCATGGATCGACCCAAAGTAGCGTCCAAACGGATAGTTTATTGCATGATCACAACACAAGAAGAGTGCAACATTTCGGAGTCACGCAGGACCCCTTTGTCAGGTATGTGACGAAGGGGTCCTGTGTGACTCTGAAACGTTGCATTCTTCTTGTGTTGTTATCATGCAATAAACTATCTATTTGGATGCTACTTTGTGTCGATCCATGGTGTGCTGGCAAATATCTACTTTGCAACTTGAACCAGTACCAAGCTGGTTGTTGCTGCAGCACCCAAACTTTGAGAGCTTATCCAGGAACGTGTGCGATGGGAACATGAAGTATTTCACACCTCAGATAGGCCCCTATTCCTATATCTTCATACTTCAGATCGGCCCCAATTCCTGCACCTTCATACTTCAGATCAGCCCCAATTCCTGCACATTCATACTTCAGATCAGCGCCAATTCCTGCACCTTCAGACCCCAGGTCACCCCAATTCTTGCATCTTCACACCTCAAATCAGCCCCAGCTTCCTGCACATCATATGAGCCCCATTTTCTGTACCTTCACACCTCAGATCACCCCAATTCCTGCACCACCAGACCTCAGGTCATCCCAATTCCTGCACCTCCACACCTCAAATCAGCCCCAGCTTCCTGCACATCATATGAGCCCCATTTTCTGTACCCTTACACCTCAGATCACCCCAATTCCTGCACCACCAGACGAGAGGTCATCACAATTCCTGCACCTTCACACCTCAAATCAGCCCCAGCTTCCTGCACATCATATGAGCTCCATTTTCTGTACCTTCACACCTCAGATCACCCCAATTCCTGCACCACCAGACCTCAGGTCATCCCAATTCCTACACCATCAGACCTCAGGGCAGACCCAATTTCTGCATCTTCACACCTCAAATTAGCCCTAATTCCTGCACCTCAGGTCACCTACATTTTTGGACCATGAGACCTCTGATTAGTCCCAATTCCTGCACCTCCACACCTCAGATCAGCCTCAATTCATACATCTTCACACCTCAGATCACCCCAATTCCTGTGCCACCAGACCTCAGGTCACCCCATTCTTACACCTTCACACCTCAAATCAGCCCCAACTTCCTGCACCTTCAAACCTCAGACTAGACCCAATTCCTGCACCTTCGCACATCATATGAGCCCCATTTTCTGTACCTTCACACCTCAGATCACCCCAATTCCTGCACCACCAGACCTCAGGTCATCCCAATTCCTGCACCACCAGACCTCAGGTAATCCCAATTCCTACACCATCAGACCTCAGGGAAGACCCAATTCCTGCACTTTCACACCTCAAATCAGCCCTAATTCCTGCACCTCAGGTCACCTCAATTTTTGGACCTTGAGACCTCTGATTAGCCCCAATTCCTGCACCTCCACACCTCAGATCAGCCTCAATTCATACACCTTCACACCTCAGATCACCCCAAATTCCTGCACCGTAAGATCTCCTCTGCCTCAATTCATGCACCTTCGCTGTTTAGATCCATCCAGATGCATGCGCCCTCAGACCTTAGATCAAACCCGTATCCTTCACCTTCACACCTCAGCTCAGCCCCAAACTATGCACCTTCACACCTCAAATAAAAAGTAGATATTTGCCAGCACACCATGGATCGACCCAAAGTAGCGTCCAAACGGATAGTTTATTGCATGATCACAACACAAGAAGAGTGCAACATTTCGGAGTCACGCAGGACCCCTTTGTCAGGTATGTGACGAAGGGGTCCTGTGTGACTCTGAAACGTTGCATTCTTCTTGTGTTGTTATCATGCAATAAACTATCTATTTGGATGCTACTTTGTGTCGATCCATGGTGTGCTGGCAAATATCTACTTTGCAACTTGAACCAGTACCAAGCTGGTTGTTGCTGCAGCACCCAAACTTTGAGAGCTTATCCAGGAACGTGTGCGATGGGAACATGAAGTATTTCACACCTCAGATAGGCCCCTATTCCTATATCTTCATACTTCAGATCGGCCCCAATTCCTGCACCTTCATACTTCAGATCAGCCCCAATTCCTGCACATTCATACTTCAGATCAGCGCCAATTCCTGCACCTTCAGACCCCAGGTCACCCCAATTCTTGCATCTTCACACCTCAAATCAGCCCCAGCTTCCTGCACATCATATGAGCCCCATTTTCTGTACCTTCACACCTCAGATCACCCCAATTCCTGCACCACCAGACCTCAGGTCATCCCAATTCCTGCACCTCCACACCTCAAATCAGCCCCAGCTTCCTGCACATCATATGAGCCCCATTTTCTGTACCCTTACACCTCAGATCACCCCAATTCCTGCACCACCAGACGAGAGGTCATCACAATTCCTGCACCTTCACACCTCAAATCAGCCCCAGCTTCCTGCACATCATATGAGCTCCATTTTCTGTACCTTCACACCTCAGATCACCCCAATTCCTGCACCACCAGACCTCAGGTCATCCCAATTCCTACACCATCAGACCTCAGGGCAGACCCAATTTCTGCATCTTCACACCTCAAATTAGCCCTAATTCCTGCACCTCAGGTCACCTACATTTTTGGACCATGAGACCTCTGATTAGTCCCAATTCCTGCACCTCCACACCTCAGATCAGCCTCAATTCATACATCTTCACACCTCAGATCACCCCAATTCCTGTGCCACCAGACCTCAGGTCACCCCATTCTTACACCTTCACACCTCAAATCAGCCCCAACTTCCTGCACCTTCAAACCTCAGACTAGACCCAATTCCTGCACCTTCGCACATCATATGAGCCCCATTTTCTGTACCTTCACACCTCAGATCACCCCAATTCCTGCACCACCAGACCTCAGGTCATCCCAATTCCTGCACCACCAGACCTCAGGTAATCCCAATTCCTACACCATCAGACCTCAGGGAAGACCCAATTCCTGCACTTTCACACCTCAAATCAGCCCTAATTCCTGCACCTCAGGTCACCTCAATTTTTGGACCTTGAGACCTCTGATTAGCCCCAATTCCTGCACCTCCACACCTCAGATCAGCCTCAATTCATACACCTTCACACCTCAGATCACCCCAAATTCCTGCACCGTAAGATCTCCTCTGCCTCAATTCATGCACCTTTATAGTGGGAGTAAACATTCATCTTTTGCTTTTACCTATAGGTAAGCCTATAATAAGGCTTACCTATAGGTAGTGTAAATATCTCCCAAACCTGCACGGTTTAGGAGATATTTTGTTTACATGCAGCCAGGGACATCATTGGCACATGCAGTCTGAAGGAACGGCCACCTGTGCCGTTTCTTCAGACCCCCCTGACGGACATTTTACAGAGCTAGAGTCCGCAAACTCCTCCACACCCACCTACAACTTCCTGTCTTGTTTTAAACCCACTTCCTCTGACAGGTGAGTTAACCCTTTTGTTCCCTTAAAGGGACCACAGTCCAAACAGAGGGGAAATATAGCATCCTTCCAGGACCCAGCCACGGCGTCCTGTACAATAGTCTTGTTGCAATGTTCTTCCTCTTGCATTCAGTAAATACATTGGGATTGGTTTACTAAAACTGGAGAGTGCAAAATAATTAACAATGAACAGATGGCCCATTTGCCCATTTCTGAATTAATAAGTCATACGGTTTAAGTGGCTCCTAAAAGCACCAATACTTTTAAAGAAAACATCTTCTACGGTCTACCTGTCACAGATTAAAACATCGCTTATTCATACATTTAAATGTTTGGAAAAGCAGTTTGTATAGAACATTTTTCATTCTGCAAGTTGTCTCTTTGCCGGCTGTACAAGAGCGTGAAATAAATTGATAAGACAGAATCGACTTTATTTTATGCAGCATCCTCTTGTGTGCTGCAGCTGGTAATTTAGGACAGGATAAGGAAAGACATTCTACAGCACTTTAACGGCCTAAAGATCGAAATTCATGTCCTGAGATACAGCCGGCGCACATACTGTATTTAACGGAAAATTCCACCCAGGACAAAAAAAAAAGGCACTAGAACATTTAGGATGAGGGAAGAAGAAAGAAAGGATGGATGTAGAAGAAAGAAGGGAAGGAAGACTAAAATTATTAGTTCCTCGTGATTGGTCTAGTGTTTTTTTCCTGGGGGATGCATACCTCCCAGCTGTCGCTTTTTTGCAACCAAATCCCTGTGTTCCTCTTTCTGTAATGCCCCGTACACATGGTCGGAAAATCCGACCACAAAATCCATCGGATTTTTTCCGACGGATTTAGTCCGACACTGGTGTTGCATACACACGGTCGGACAAAGTTGTCGGAAAATCCGATCATTCTGAACGTGGTGACGTTCGTTGTGTACGACGGGACTACGTAGAGGCTAGTAGCCAATAGCTTTGGTCTTGTAATGTGATCTGAGCATGCGTGGCACTTTGTCCGTCGGAATTCTCTACACACGATCGGAAAAGGTCCGATAGGACTTTGTTGTCGGAAAATTTGAGAGCAGGAGATAAAACTTTGTCCATCGGAAAATCCGACGGAAAAAGTCAAATGGAGCCCACACACGGTCGGAATTTCCGACAACATTGTCCGCTAGGACATTTTCCGTCGGAAAATCCGACCGTGTGTACGGGGCATAAGAGAACTGTCAGAATACATTCTGTGCAGACACGTGCGCATGCGCATACTTACGGGGAACAGGTGCATACTCCCAGGCAACAGGCGCATACTCACGGGCAACAGGTGCACACTTGTGGGCAACAGGTGCACACTCGCGGGCAACAGATCATTGCACGCGCTTATGTGCATGCGCGCGCATCGTGCACGCGCAGGAGCGCGCCCCTAAACCCAGTTGGCGCCAGATGGCCTATTTAAAAGGTGCCCTGACTCCTGAACGGTGCTGACTGGTCTTTCAGCTGTGTTCCTGATACCCTGAACTTGCGACATCCTGTCTGAATACCCGTTGCTGACCCTGGCTCCTGTTTGACCCTGCTTCTGAGTCCTGCTTATCTGATCTCTGGCTTTTGACCCCGGCTCTCTACTGACCTTGCTTCTGGGCTGTGTTTACCTGATCCCTGGCTCCTGATCTCGGCTTCTCTCATCTGACCTTGCCTTTGCCTGATGTCCTGGTACCTTGCTGCCCGCCTGTTAACGAACCCGGCTACCTTTGTGACCTCGCTCCAGTGTCCTGTTGGGCTCAGCACTTCTGCAACTACAGTCCTGCGACTAGCTGCAAATTCCTGCAACAGGTCTTCCCTACGGGCACTCGTGTTCCTCCTGGCCCTTGGCTCCTTCTGTTCCACCCTCAGCGGGACCTGAGCTGGAGATACAAGAGAGACCGACCTCGTCAATTCAGTCTCCCTTCAGGTACGTGACACTTTCCTTCTCAGTTGTTCCTCATTTTGGACAGATGTGTAGGCCTCTGTAGTGACCCCATTGGCCAGGTAGAAAGGAAACCCCCAGCCCAGAAGCAAGCTGAAAATACGTCATGACAATGCAGGGCGCCAGTCACTTTAGTCTTTTTCAAGTTTCATTGCTCCGGCAAACAGGGAGAGAGGTTTAGGGTCTCAGTCTCAAGTCTCGATGACAATGGCTCCACACGCCACTACACTTTCCTTCATCCAAGAGAGTGAAATTCCCCCAGCAGCCGGACTTCTTTCCTCTCACTCTCCACCTTGGGTGCTGTATCCTCCTTGACCAGACAGGGCAGCTTGAGGTTTCTGAGTTAGGCCCAAACAGGCTCTGACCTACTCAGCACAAACCATCACACACAACTTCCAAGGCCGCAGTCTGGGGGGGGGGGGGGAGAAAGCTCACCAGGCCACTCCCCAAACATTTATATCCTACCCCAGCATTACTTCCACACTTAAAAAAAATTTACTATACATTTTTAGAAATATGGCCATTCAAGAGGGGGATGATAAAGGATAGATCAATTTTTTCTTTGTTCTTGTTTTTGGATTTGTTTATGTGTAGTTTCTTTTCTGAATGTTTTGTATTTACGTATTGGAAATGACATGGAAGATTTTGTATGTTTATAATAATTTAATACAAATAATTGAAACACAGAAGGGTGTAGTTTACAGAATGCAGGGGTGAGGAGGGTGCAATGCACGGAATGCAGGGGTCAGGAGGGTGTAATGCACAGAATAAAGGGGTCATGAGTACATAATGCACAGAATGCAGGAGTCAGAAGTGTGTAATGCACAGAATGCCGGGGGCAGAAGTGTGTAATGCACAGAATGCCGGGGTCAGCATTTTTTTTTTTACTACATTCTTTTACTACATAAAGAGTGCCGGGTTGCGGGGTGAGCTACATAAAGAGTGCAGAGGTGCACTACATACTGAGTGCAGGGTTGCACTATGTACTGAGTGCAGGGTTGAGGGGTGCGCTATGTACAGAGTGCAGGGTTGAGGGGTGCGCTATGTACAGAGTGCAGGGTTGAGGGGTGCACTATGTACAGAGCGCAGGGTTGAAGGGTGCACTATGTACAGAGTGCAGGGTCGAAGGGTGCCCTATGTACAGAGTGCAGGGTTGCGGGGTGAGGAGTGGGAGGGGGGAGAGGGAGGGGAGAGAGGGGGAGGGAGCCCTGTCTGCAGTCCCACTTGTGGGAAGGTGTGTGTGACACAGTACCTTCCATGCAGTGGGCAGGCCTGTTCTTATTGCTGGGTGATCACAGGAGTTCACGGAGCTTCTCCATCCAGTAGATCTGTTTGCTACTGTCCCTGGCAGCCTGCACTTCCTGCCCACCTGTCCTCGTTCTCTGGTTAGCCTATCCATCAGTCCTGGGCTGGGAGGCCTTCGGAGCTCTTTTCCCTGCTCCAGGGCAATCTGTCCTGGCCGCCCTAGTGGCTCTTCGTCCCCACCGCCTTCTGGAGCCTTTAGCCGGGTGCGGTCCCCCTCCCCACACCTGCTGCCACTCAGTCTGCATGCTCTCCCAGAAACGCTGACATGGAGATGCAGGGAGAAGTAAGCAGCGCCGCCTGAAAAAAAGCCCTGCCCCATCACGCCCCTGCCATGATTTTCAATGGAACCAAGTGCTGGAACTTGTTCCGGCACTTGGCTCCCTACGGGACATTGGTATGATTCGTGGGGACGCCGGGACATAGATCAATTTCCAGGACAGTCCCGGCGAATCCGGGGGAGTTAGGAGGTATGGTCTCCTCCGTTCACAACAGGGTGGCTAATAAATCTATTTATTATCACATTATTGTTTTAAAAAGCCAGTATAAATAAAACAATGATGAATAAAGTACATTTGGATTTAGCTCATCATATTTTGCTTATTAATTCTTCATAGGCCACATAACTGGGGACGTGGCAGGGGTGTTTCTTTTGCCTGTGCTCTTGGCGCTATAACAGTGTCCCTCTTTAGATCTCTGAAAAGTGGGAGGTATGCATCTAACTAGTTCACAAGGACAATGAAAAATCCAACAAACTAGACCACTATTTGTTTACTTCTTGCAACTGCAGTATTTTTTATTACTAACAGCCCTAATGATGAGTGGCAGGGTAACTAGGAAAAATTTCCCCTTGCTTCATCTGATTACCCACCATCTCTTGTGGTATACACATGGGCGTCCGCAGGTAGGGGCAAGGGGGGACAAATGCCCCCCCCCCCCCCGGCAGGGCCGGCGCTACTTATAGACAAGTGCGCATATCAATTGGGGGCACCGCGCTGCATGTCCCAGGGTATCTGTGTGTATGGGGGTGTAATGTATCTGTGTGTATGGGGGTGTAATGTATCTGTGTGTACGGGGGTGTAATGTATCTGTGTGTATGGGGGTGTAATGTATCTGTGTGTATGGGGGTGTAATGTACCGTATCTGTGTGTATGGGGGTGTAATGTACTGTATCTGTGTGTATGGGGGTGTAATGTACTGTAGCTGTGTGTATGGGGGTGTAATGTATATGGGTGTATGGGGGTGTAATGTATCTGTGTGTATGGGGTGTAATGTATCTGTGTGTATGGGGTGTAATGTATCTGGGTGTATGTGTACTATGTCTGCAGTCTCTGACCATCTCCTGTACCATGTCTGCAGTCTCTGACCATGATAATAACATTGTCGAAAAGGGTCGGAGCACAGGTAACCTTAAAATAATGCCCCCCCCCCCCTGAAAAAAGTTCTGCTGACGCCCATGGGTATACATGCCTCTAGTAAACTATAAATTCATCCAAAGACCCTTTTTACTAGATCTGCTTTTTGGAGGCACTATAAAAGTTGCCAAAATTACAGTGGACCTTTCAAAAACTATAAATTAATTTATTTGCATGAAAAAAGTAATGACTTGTTGCAATATACATTATTGCAATATGAGCAACATTTTTTACCTATTAGCAGGGTGTTTTTCTCAGAGGTAGGTGCAGGAACTCCTCCCTTCCGAGTCACCCCTTGACATCAGCCCCCTACCCACCTCTGAGCACCGTTTCTTGGATCCACCCTTTACCACCTTCCAGTACCACCCCTTTTAGAGAATACAGAACCAAGTATCATTTTGTGGTGCTAAGTATTTTGTATGACATTTGTTAATAACAAGAAAATCAGTAAAATAGATGTAGCAACAATGGACACCCCAGCGACAAAAGATCCACCCCCTGTAACAATGGACTCTCAACAGCCAGCGTCAATAGACCCTCCAGCAGCCAGCAACATTAGACCTGTTCCTCAACAATAGATCCCTCCCAGCAACAACTGACCCCCTGCAACATAAGACCCACCCAACACAACAATAGATTACCTACAAGCAACAGAAGACTTCCCCAGCAAGACTTTGGGTGAACCCCTTGACGTAGTATTTGATGGTTGGCTTTGGCTGACCTAGAAAAAGAGGGTATGCCAGGCCTTCTGAACCCTATGTCCCTGTCAGGAGCCTTGCACCCCTGGGCATCAGGGAGAGGTACTGCTCCCTTCAGGGGGTGGACAAAGCACACCCTTATGTGCACTTCTTATGCCCCGTACACACGGTCGGAATTTCCGACGGAAAATGTCCTATCGGACCATGTTGTCGGAAAATCCGACCGTGTGTGGGCTCCATCTGACTTTTTCCATCGGAAAAAATTTGAGATCCTGCTCTCAAATTTTCCGACAACAAAGTCCGATCAGACTTTTTCCGATCGTGTGTAGCGAATTCCGACAGACAAATTGCCACGCATGCTCAGATCAAATTACAAGACCAAAGCTATTGGCCACTAGCCTCTACGTAGTTCCGTCGTACGCAACGAGCGTCACCACGTTCAGAATGATCGTATTTTCTGACAACTTTGTCCGACCATGTGTATGCAACACCAGTGTCAGACAAGATCCGTCGGAAAAAATCCGACGGATTTTGTGGTCGGAATTTCCGACTGTGTGTATGGGGCATAAGTCTGTGTTTCACATGAACGTTTTTTTGTACACTTTTGGTTTTTTTACGTCTTTAGATTTTTGCACCACCGCGGATTAAAAAAAAAAAAGTGTACAGATTGAGAAAGTCAAAAGTCATTGCATATTTATTTCAGGTCAAAGCATTAAAGCCAGAGACAGCCAAGCAGGAGAGGTCAGCAATAGCAGTCTCTGTGCTCCTTTCATTATTTATTTCCTTTAGTGTGATCTTGATTGGGCTTCTTTAGACCATTACAATAGGCTGCCGCACAGTAACGGCTTGTTCCCACCATGAGGTGCTTCCATGCATGCATGGTTTTATGTGAGTTACCGTGCATTTTCAGGCAGCCTATTCATTTTAATGGGCTGCCTAATGTGCATTAAACATGCAAAAATGGTGCAGACAATTTTTTAAATCGTGTCGCACCACAACAAATGATACTGTGGCACCATGTGTTTTGGTGGGCGTGAACATACACGTATTTGCTAAAACATTGGGTGCTATTAAGAATTATTGGCACCTGCAGGCATCTGCAAAAAGCAACGTGTTTGTATGTGGTGCAGGAAGATACGCGATTTGGCACACCCCACCTGGCATGAACAAGCCCTAAGGGCACGTTTGCATGTTCAGAAGACGACCTCTCTCCTAGATTGTAAGCTCTAACGAGCAGGGCTCTCTGATTCCCCCCTGAATTGAATTGTATTGTAATTGTACTGTCTGCCCTAATGTTGTAAAGCGCTGCATAAACTGCCGGTGCTTTATAAATCCTGTATAAAAATAATAATAATACCTCCTGACCACACCCTCCCTTAAGCTGCAAAAGCAGCCAGATGGGCTTGTACACATGCTTTGATGTTTCGCTTCACTAGCGGCATGACACGGCAGTACCGCCGCAAAGTGTGACCCATTTAAGTGAATGGGGCTGAGCCTCAACCACTCTGCAACTGCACACAATGATTTATAGGCTATAAGTGGTGAGGAGGCAACATATTGCCTGTCAAATGCATCACTTCCTGATGTTGAGTGTACGGATCTGTACTGCCACCCAAGTCATAACTTTTCATTATTTTGCAGTAAATAAAGTTGACTTTGTTTTTTTTTATATGCAAAGATCCTGGCATCTGCGGCTTGTTGGCGTACGTGCGAGTCTCACAGTGCACCTGGAGGAACACTGTTTGCAGTGAAGATACTCAGGGAACAAGACACCGGAGAGTTCTTTATTGAGTTAGGCTGCTAGAGGAAGCTGAAAGCTCGGAGCGAAGAACAGGAGATATTATTGTGCTAGTCGATGCCAGACTGAGGGATGGTGCTACAATATTGTCATGACTTGTAGAGCTTTTAAAGCTGAACTCCGGGATGAGCAAATATTGTCTACATACAAGAGGCTTTTTTGGCCAGAATGTGGTTGCACTTAGAACCGGCGCCTCCAGCACTGGCCCTGTGCTCACCGACTTGTTGATTGGAAACACAGTACTTGCTTCCTCTGCTGGTTTCTGTGTTTACAATTACAAGTCGGTGAGCACAGGGCCAGTGCTGGAGGCGCCGGTTCTAGGTGCAACCAAATTCTGGCCAAAAAAGCCTCTCTTGTATTTAGACAATATTTCCTTGTGCCGGAGTTCAGCTTTAAAACCTCTACAAGATGTGACAATATTGTAGTACGCCTTTCAGGGGCTCAGAGGCATAATGCTCCCTGTCACTGAAAACCCAGAAAAAGGAGTTTAGCTGGACTAGCCTCGCAGCCGCAGCTCCTCCAGTAGCCCTCACCTGGTAAGTATCTGCTGCTCTTCCACAGCAGCACCTATCTCTGCCACTGTGTACAAGGGGATAGCTCTGTACTGAGGGGGCATTGAGGGGGGGGGGGGTTCTGTACTGAGGGGTATTGAGGGGGGGCTCTGTACTGAAGGGTATTGAGGAGAGAGCTCTGTACTGGGAAGTATTGAGGGGCGAGCTCTGTACTGGGGGGAGTTTGAGGGGAAACCTGTATACTATGGTGTTGGGTTGGGTGGAGAGCTCTGTACTGGGGGGAGTTTGAGGGGAAACCTGTATACTATGGGGTTGGGTTGGGTGGAGAGCTCTGTACTGGGGGGAGTTTGAGGGGAAACCTGTATACTATGGGGTTGGGTTGGGTGGAGAGCTCTGTACTGGGCGGGGGATATTGGGGGGAGAGCGCTGTACTAGCGTGGGGATGGTTGGATGGAGAGCTCTCTACTGTGGAGGGGCTTAGGGGGAGAGCTCTGTACCAGGTATAAAGGTTGAGGGGAGAGCTCTATATTGGGGGGTTTGAGTGGAGAGTTCGTTACTGTGGTTTACAATGGAAGAGCCCTGTACTGGGGGAATTTGGGGGAGAGCTCTATACTGGAGGAATAGTTGGGAGAGAACTCTGTAGTGGGGTGGCAGTTGGAGGGGAGTTCTGTACTTTGGTAGGGGGTTGGGGCAGAGCTCTGTATTGGGGAGGGGGGGTTAGAGTAGTTTTGTACTGGGGGATGTGTTTAGGGGGGAAAGGCATCCTGAAATCTTTGTGTAATGCCCCATACACATGGTCGGATTTTCCGATGGAAAATGTCCTATCGTTCAATGTTGTCGGAAATTCCGACCGTGTGTAGGCTCCATCTGACTTTTTCCGTCGGATTTTCCGACGGACAAAGTTTTATCTCCTGCTCTCAAATTTTCCGACAACAAAGTCATATCAGACTTTTTCCGATCGTGTGTAGCCAATTCCGACGGACAAAGTGCCACGCATGCTCAGATCACATTACAAGACCAACGCTATTGGCTACTAGCCTCTACGTAGTCCCGTCGTACGCAACGAACGTCACCACGTTCAGGATGATCGGATTTTTCGGACAACTTTGTCCGACCGTGTGTATGCAACACCAGTGTCGGACAAAATCCGTCGGAAAAAATTTGACGGATTTTGTGGTCGGAATTTCCGACGGTGTGTACGGGGCATAAGAAGGTGCAGTTAGCTTATTTGCCACTATATGGCTCTGTTGCCATCAGCGGATGGGTTCTTCTTTGGGGGGCAGAAAATAACCCCTTCCCCATGGCACTGAAACAGCACCCTATGGGCGGTCCGGCATGGCACTTACCCATTCGTGTGGCAGGGCTGTGGTGTCTTCTCCTGGAGTGCGGGCAGCGTCCACTCATCCAGCTTCCCCCGCCGAGTGTCACTAGGCATCAATAGGATCACCAGACGCTTTGACCAATAGGGAAACAGGTCTCGCAGACCTGCCTCCTGATTGGCAGGGAGGAACTTTAGTGTGATAATAGCAAAAATGAATTTGCTATGGTCACACAACTGGGTAGGCCCGGAGTGCAATGCTCTGCGCTCCGAGCTCACCTTTTTTGGAAGCTTATTAAAGCCCCTGGCTCTAATCAGGTGCTTCAAAAAACCAACCACCCCGCATTGGAATCCATGGTCTGGTGCCACTGAGATGTAGATCAGGGGGCCAGACTCATGGATAGGGAAGGTGGCGCCCATGCACATTCTATGGATGGGCCGCCACCTGATGCCATTATGGCATGGTAAAGGGAAAGTTGTGAACAGGTGTTATCTCCCCTTTTAGTGTAAATACCTCCCCTAGTGATGTAATGGGGAGACTCTATTCCAGGCATGTCTAGGGATCTGCGGCACCAACTTGGTCTGCTGTGTCTATACTTTCCACCACAACATCTGCTTATAAGTAGAGTTACCCCTTCTCAGTGTTCCATATTTCATATTACATACTCCTGAGCCCTGCACCCTAGGCTTTAAGTATTTCTGTCCCCACAGCAGAGATTTCTCATCACTTCCTGTCCCGGTGGGTTGGGGGAGGATCTAGACCAGCCCTGTCCAGGGTTCTGCAACACCAACCCAGTATGCCATGTCTATACTCTCCACTACATCTGCTTATAAGTAGAGTCCCCCCCCCCCCCCCTCTCGGTGTTCCATTGCTATACATTATGTCTTATTTTGCTTTCCTGATGATCTCTTCTTCTTGTTACTCCATATTTCTCATTACACAAATTACTCAATTAGCAAAGTCTCTGCAATAGACAGAGATGAAATCTTGCTGGCGATGCGCCAAGCCATGGTGAAATAATGACTTGTAAACATCATTATGTGCTTCCCTCCCGGAGCCGAGATATACATGAGTGCTCCTTGACTAGCATTTATGCTGAAGAGATAAGAAAAAAGTATGCAAATAAAAAAAAATACATGAATATGAAACAGGAAAACAACTTTTTTTTTTCTAGGAAAAACACTGAAGCATCACACACTGCTGAGAAATTAGTGAATCTATATTCATTATAATTACTATAATATTCTATACTACTCAGAGAGCTGAACTTCATTCACATATTAAAAAAAAGAAACACATTGAACACTTTTGCTGCCAAAGCCATTTTTGCACACTTTAAAACATTTATTTTAGGCCAGAAGATCAGTTAAACCCAAACATTATATATTTTCTGAAAGCAGAGACCCTAGAGAATAAAATGTGGTAGGTCCAATATTTTTATGTCACACAATATTAGGGCAACAGTTTATGAGAAACAAAATTTCAGTAAAAAAAAAAATACACGAACGTTAAAGTAGAACTATAGGCAAGATGTTTGTTCTTTAATTTTGGTTAGGGAGGGTTAAAAACCAGCAGTGGCCGGTCCATAAGGGGTGCAGGGGCAACACCCCCCCCCCCGGCACCCCTAATCTCCATGTGGGGCACCTGGCGCATAGATCTCTATGAGGCTCTATCACGCTCGGGGTATGGCGGGAAACAGGAGGTGGACCCCCTATGCCAGTGAGGCGATAGCACGGGTTGTATTGGAGGACCGGTTCTAATGTTGCTACTGGTTTTCACCAGAGCCCGCCGCAAAGCGGGATGGACTTGCAGCGGCGGTAGCAACCAGGTCGTGTCTTCCAATAGCAACTCGACCACAGTGACAGCTGAGACAGGCGAGGTACACAAGGACAAGGCAGAGGCGAGGTCAAACGTAGCAAAGGGTCAAGGCAGGCGGAAATGGTTCGTAGTCAGGGGCAACAGCAGAGATCTGGATACACAGGCAGGAGCTAAACACTAACGCTTTCACTGGGCACTATGGCGACACAAGATCCGGCGAGGGCAGGAAGGGGGAGTGTATTTTTAAAGGATGCGGGTGTGCCAGTAATTTGGGCCAGGCACCAATCAATTGTGCGCCGGCCCTTTAAGAAAAACAGCTGTGTGCGCGCGCGCGCCTGGGGAGCGGGGACGCGCGCGCCGGAAGGAGCAGGAGGGGAGAGGTGAGGAGAGCGAGATGCGATCCCCGGGCGGACCGGGGCCACCACGGGGATCGCATCCTGGAGACAGAGCAGCGCCTGCGGTCAGCAGCGCTGACCGGAGCGCTGCAGGAGAGAGGACGCCGTGGGCACTCCAGGATGGATGGGGCACCCGGAGCGCTCGGCGTTCAAGGCTCTTTTTTTTTTTTGAAACACATGATTAGAGCCTGAGGCTCCAATTGACTTGTGACTGAGGCTGAGGCTCTAATTGACTCGTGACTGAGGCTGAGGCTCCAATTGACTTGTGACTGAGGCTGAGGCTCTAATTGACTCGTGACTGAGGCTGAGGCTCTAATTGACTTGTGACTAAGGCTGAGGCTCTAATTGACTTGTGACATTAGCAACTCAAGATTCGCTATTGTCTTCCTGCTTCTCCTCCCGGCCAATCAGGACAGGAAGCTGGTCCTAAGACCGGATCGGCCGTGAGGAGAAGCGACCGGATTGGCCGTGAGGAGAAGCGACCAGATTGGCCGGGAGGAGAAGCCAGGGAAGCGGCCCATAACCTGGATGGGTAAGTGCAGGGCTGAAGGGATTGTTTGCTGCCCCCCCCCCCCCAAAAATGGAGCACCAGCCGCCAATGGTTATAAACCCTGTCAGTTTTTTTTGTCATCTGTGTCCCATGGCAGAGATTTCCCTTCACTTCCTGTCCCAAAGCCGAGGAGGTAAATGTAAAGGAGCGCCCAAAATGCAATAGTTTAGATATAAATCACTTTAATCACTTGCCGCCTGCGCACCGTCAAATGACGCTATATGTTGGCCTCCCAGAACCACCGCTTTTTTGTGTTGCTAGGACACGGCGCGACCCCGATCTGTGTAAAGAGCCGTGGCCACGGCTCTTTAACCATGTGACTGGCTGTGTTCAATCACAGTCTAATGTAAACACGGAGATGCCGGTAGGCATGCGGCCTGGTACGGTTCAAGAGGGGGGGGGTGCTCGATTGTCCCCACCCCTTTTCCTAACTGGCCAGGCTGCATGCTCGTATAAGGGTCTGGTATGGACTTTGGGGGGAGATAGGAGATAGGATCGCACTGGAAACATTCTCGCGGGCAAGTGCTGTAGCTGCCCTAGCCTCGTATTTGGTCAGTCGGACCAGCATACAGACGAACGGGCTTTCCGATAGGAACTGGGTCCGGCGGAGTTCTATTTCTAGGTCCGTCTGATTTTTAAAAAAAAAAAAAAGTCAGATGAAGCCCACACAACCTCTTTAAAGATAAACTCTATGCTTCTATATATATATATATATATATATATATATATATATATATAGAAGTAGTTGGTTTAATGAACCCTCTGAGACTGAAGGCTGGTACACATGGACCGAAGATTGGCATGTATACTAGTATACAAGTATAGTGTACAGCAGCCCGTCTGACAGAAGCCAGCTTAACATCTGGCTTCTGTTGAAGGGGCATGCTGGAAAAATAACAGCCGATATGCATCTGATCTGCGCTCGCAGCCAGTGGCTGAGAGCACTGACCGGTGTGTTCTGGCGGGGGGGCAGTCAGAACACAATAGCACAGCAGGTCTGGTATAGATTTTAAGGGGAACCCGCGACAATTTTTTTTTTTTTTTAAACGCGTGGGGTCCCCCCCAAATCTACAATTCATATCAGACCCTTATCCGAGCATGCAGCCTGGCAGGACGGGAAAGAGGGGGGAACGAGCGAGTTTAAATAACTTTTTTCACATATCTCTATTGCCGGCAATGTTTTTTTCATTCAGCTGTCAGCCGTGAAGCCAATTGACAGCTGATTACTCAACCCTTGTTAAGGACACAGTGGCCAGCTTACTGGCCCTCTCCTTAAAGCGGAGCTCCACCCAAAAGGGGAAGTTCCGCTTTAACCACTTCAACACCGGGCACTTTCCCCCCTTCCTGCCCAGGAAAATTTTCACTTTCAGCGCTGTTGCACTTTGAATGACAATTGTGCGGTCATGCAACACTGTACCCAAACTAAATTTTTATCATTTTCTTCCCACAAATAGAGCTTTCTTTTGGTGGTATTTGATCACCTCTGCATTTTTTTTTCTGGCTATTAACAAAAAAAGCCTGACAATTTTGAAAAAAAAAAAACTGATGGGCGGCACTGATGGGCACTGATAGGCGGCACTGATGGGCACTGATAGGCGAAACTGATGGGCACAGATAGGTGGCACTGGATACGCAGCACTGATGAGGAGCTACTGACAGGCATTATTGAGTGACATCTGAAGGGCACTGACAGGCATTACTGATGGGGCACTGATTGGCAGTGTTGTGGGCACTGATTGACACTTTTATGGTCACTGGCAGGCGTTTATTATGGGGCACAGGCTGGCAGGTGATGGGCACATCTGATGGGGGCTGCACTGATAATCGATGTGCTGATTATCAGTGCAGACCCCCCCTCTGACAGGCAGAGCCACCGATCGGCTTTCCCAGTCAGCGCAAACCGAGGAAAGCTGTTTATCGGCATTTCCTGGTTCACACGATGATCAGCTGCGATTGGTCACATCTGATCACATGGTAAGAGGCTCCATACTCCGATCGGAGTTGCAGTGTGTCAAACTGACACACAGCACCTATGATCGCCACGCTGCGCTCCCCAGCGGGCACGCGTGGGCTTGTTATCCTGATCACATCATATGACGTCCGATCAGGATAACTAAACCACTTTTGCTATATGGTGGGCGGCAAGTCGTTAAGGACTCATTCCCCGCTCCTCTTCCCTCCCTCCTGCAGTTTTTTGAGACACTGACAGGTCCCAGAAGACTGCATCCACCACTCATGATGCGCAGCAGGACTCGCGCATGTGCAGTGGGCAGCCGGCTGTGAAGACGCAAACTGTCACAGCCAGGTGCCCATAGTAAAGATGCCAGGGACTGAAGACAGCGGGTAAGACCGACTGGAGTGAGCAGGGATCATGGGACAGGTGAGTGGCTGTTATTTAAAAGCCAGCAGCTACAGTTTTTGTAGACTTTCATTTTTTTCACAGGTCACTGGAGCTCGGCTTTAACAACCAAATATTCACTATTCATAAAGCTTTGCCCAATCAGGGCTTAGAATGCACCATGCAGTGTGCAGTGCATTGTGGAGTGCTTGGCAGGTGAACAGCCTGATGGGCACCCCCACAAATTCAGGTGTTCACCGAACGGGCAAATGGGCGATGTTCGGACCAAACTTATGCTCGGTTCGAACTGCTCACCTAACACTATTAATGACCAAGAGCACTAAAAAAAATGGCCACGCACCAGTTGGAAGTTAAAATCAGGCTAGCAATATAAGTTCCTTGTGGATGGGGTTGGTAATGAGGTGACCTTATGGTATATCAATGTTCACTAACTGCCGAAGTAGTACAGTACAGTGAGTCTGCATAAAAAGTCTTGAAGAGCAATGAAGGCAGATATAGCACAACACGGGTGCAGGTAACCAATTCTGCCCATTTAGCTGCTTGTATGGAAGAAAGAGGGAAGAACAGAAAGCTCTAGGGTGCAGTGACCCCCCGACAGTTGGGTTCACCTATCATCAGTTGAGTGCAGCAGTCAGAACAATGAAGGATGAACTCTAATTGGTTATTATGGGTCGCCGCGCTTTGCATTAAATACAGGTCTGTGCGTTCAGTAAAGCCGTACGGAGCGGGAGGCGTTCCGCGAACCGTTAGATGCTGGAAGCTATATCATGCACATACGTTACTTGTAATTCTTCATCAGTCTCACCATTAAAGAAGATGATGTACTATACATGACCCCAGCGTCCTGATGAAAAAAAGAGAGAGCAGAAAAAAAGAAAAAAAACTTCAAGCAGCATGAATTTTGTATGAGCCCCGGACTTATCCTCCAGCTTATAAATCTTGTATAGATTTATGAATCTTGTACAGAAGGCCTTCATTTTTACAAGAATTCTCTTCTATTTTCCAATCTGTTCCACATTTCTTATTACCTGCTGGAGAGGTGGAGAGCAGCCGTAAACGCATTGTAGTATTTTAAGAAAACCTAAATTTGGCCCTCGCTTGGGACATCATCCCTGTCCACGCTTTAATGGAGACATAAGAATAATGAATTTCTAGTAGATTTCTTTTTTTTTTTTTGTTCTGTGAGCGCAGACTCTTCAGAGCATAGACAAGAGAAGAAACTGCGCTACGGTACTGAGCATGCTCACAGTATGCTTGTACTGCGTATTTAAAGCTATCTAGGCAGATATAAAATACACAAATTAATGCAGCTCTGTAATCATTATGACATCATTTACATTAGCAGTTTAGGGGCAATAAAACCCTGTGGTTAAAGGTATAACAAGGGAAAACCATAGTGCTCTCTGTTTTGAATATTTATTAAAACTACACACAGGGATTAAGATACTCACATAAATATGTGAAAAACATGCATATCATCAACTCTCCATGTTGATATATAAAAAGAAAAGTCCTGAATAACGGCACCTCACACCTGTACAGCTTCTGAAGAAGCTCAACAGAGAGCGTAACGCGTACAGGTGTGAGGTGCCGTTATACAGGACGTTTTTTTTTTTGTTTTTATATCAACATGGAGAGTTGATGATATGCCTGTTTTTCACATATTTATGTGAGTATCTTAATCCCTGTGTGTAGTTTTAATAAATATTCAAAACAGAGAGCACTATGGTTTTCCCTTGTTATACCTTTAACCACAGGGTTTTATTGCCTCCATGTTGATATAAAAAAGAAAAGTCCTGAATAACGGCACCTCACACCTGTACAGCTTCTGAAGAAGCTCAACAGAGAGCGCAACATGTACAGGTGTGAGGTGCCATTATACAAGACGTTTTTTTTTTTGTTTTTATATCAACATGGAGAGTTGATGATATGCATGTTTTTCACATATTTATGTGAGTATCTTAATCCCTGTGTGTAGTTTTAATAAATATTTAAAACAGAGAACACTATGGTTTTCCCTTGTTATACCTTTAACCACAGGGTTTTATTGCCTCCATGTTGATATAAAAAAAGAAAAGTCCTGAATAACGGCACCTCACACCTGTACAGCCTCTGAAGAAGCTCAACAGAGAGCGTAACGCGTACAGGTGTGAGGTGCCGTTATACAGGAGGTTTCTTTTTGTTTTTATATCAACATGGAGAGTTGATGATATGGGTCCCGCTCACCCTGGCCGTTGATTGGCTAGAGTGGATGGATTGAAAGCAGCGCAGCCATTGGCTCGCGCTGCTGTCAGTCACATCCAATGACGCGGCGTGCCGGGGGTGGGGCAGCTGATACAGCGAGCGGCTATAGCCGCCAACTGTATCGCGGGAGCACGCCCACAAGTACTCCACACCATGCGAGGGAGCTCGCATTAAGGTGAGAAGTACTTGCGGGGGGAGCCGAGACAGCCGCCGAGGGACCCCAGAAGACCAGGTTCGGGGCCACTCTGTGCAAAACGAGCTGCACAGTGGAGGTAAGTATAACATGTTTGTTATTTAAAAAAAAAGAATTCCTTTACAACCCCTTTAAAGTGGATGTAAACCCGAAAATTCTTTTTTTTTTTTTTGTCATAATGTAGAGTATACGATTTCCTATCATTTCAGCCCAGTATTGCCACAAAGAGTTAATCCAGCTCTGAGCAATCGTCTTTTATTGTTCAGTGAGATAAATCTTGACAAACAGAGAAAAATTTTGTCAAATCCTCCCCCTTGCTGTGAGTGACGGGTGATTTACATATCTCGTGCACTAGCCTAAGAGACATACATTATTTTTTTATATTTCCTTTCTTCTGCTGCTCTGCAAGGATTGGCTGTTCAACACCTCAGCATGATTTGGCATGCTGAAGTCATGGGGTAACTTCTCTGGGTTTTGACTGGATGTTGGTGATCATAGCAGAAGTTCAGTGTAAGAAATACACAGGAGAAAATGCATGTTGATAAGGGGAGTGTAGAGGTGGGCGGAGAGTCTACTGACATCATGACTCCACCCAATGAGCCCTGGAAAACAGACCCACCCACAAAATCTGCAGTTTTTTCGGGTCTCATAGCAGACAGAGGGGAGACATTTGACAGATAAGTATACATGCAAGAGGCACGTATATGCTTCTAGATAACCAATATTGCAGTAGTTTAGAAAGGATGAGAGTGGGTTTACATGCACTTTAAGGGACGGAACATCACTCCACCATTGATGTCAGTGGGAGGAATAGTGCCCCATCGTTGGTCTCAGTGGAAGGAATAATGCCCCTTTGTTGGTGTCAGTGGGAGAGTGTCCCTTTGTTGGTATTAATGGGAGAAATAGTGTCCCATTGTTGATATTAGTGGCAGGAATTATGCCCAGTGGGTAGAATAGTGTCTTTCATCAGTGGGAGGAAATAGTGCCCTAAGGGCTGGATAAAGGCCAGCAAAGGTTTGGAGAACACTGATTTCGATTGATCAAGATCAGAGAGAATTAAGGAAAGACTTGAAATGTCCTTTAACATTTTGGAATATCAGTTGAAAGAAGGTGATTTTGTACTTCAAAAGGTTTAATTGCCATTTGCATTTGTTAAAGTGTAATTTCAGAATAAAGGTCCTGGGTGTGGCCTGCAAAGATTGGCCCTTGGCCAGTCTCAAAATACAGATGACTAAGCTATTAGTTATAAAGCTCCCCCCCAACTGTGCTTTAAGTCAACCTTCCCATTAATCCGGCCTATGCACATAGTGGTGCTTTCATAATCTACTCCATCAGCTGATTCAAACACATTTGTTCTTTCTCTAAAATACAAAATATTACCCAACGTATTGGGACGCCTGCCTTTACACACACATGAACTTTAATGGCATCCCAGTCTTAGTCCGTAGGGTTCAATATTGAGTTGGCCCACCCTTTGCAGCTATAACAGCTTCAACTCTTCTGGGAAGGCTGTCCACAAGGTTTAGGAGTGTGTCTATGAGAATGTTTGACCATTCTTCCAGAAGCGCATTTGTGAGGTCAGGCACTGATGTGGACGGGAAGGCCTGGCTCGCAATCTCTGCTCGAATTCATCCCAAAGGTGTTCTGTCGGGTTGAGGTCAGGACTCTGTGTCAGCCAGTCAAGTTCCTCCACCCCAAACTCGCTCATCTATGTCTTAATGGACCTTGCTTTGTGCACTGGTCCAAATCATTTGGTGAAGGGGGGGTTACGGTGTGGGGTTGTTTTTTAGGGGTTGGCCCCTTTAGTTCCAGTGATGGGAACTCTTAAGGCATCAGCATACCAAGACATTTTGGACCATTTCATGCTCCAACTTTGTGGGAACAGTTTGGGGATGGCCCCTTTCCTGTTCCAACATGACTGCACACCAGTACACAAAGCAAGGTCCATGAAGACATGGATGAGCAAGTTTGGGTTTGGGTTGGAGGAACTTGTTTGGCCTGCACAGAGTCCTGACCTCAACCCAATAAAACACCTTTGGGATGAGTGCTAATGCGCTTCTCAAAGAATGGTCAAACATTCCTATAGAAATGCTCCTAAACCTTGTGGACAGCCTTCCCAGAAGAGTTGAAGCTGTTATAGCTGCAAAGGGTGGGCCAACTCAATATTGAACCCTACGGTTCCTACTATTGAAGCAAGTTAAGAAGTGACCTCTCTCTGCCTACTCATCGTCCTCTATACACTCCTATCTACCATCTCCAGCCCATGGTCATAACAAAGATTCTCTCTACACCACAAACCACACCAACAGACACTTATTTCTGCAACTGCAAGGATACCCTTCCAGACCTTGTTGCTGCCTGTCCACCAGTAAAGAGGCCTTGAAATCGCTTTGGTTAACACCACAACCTGATTATTAGCAGATGAAGGTCAACTTAGACCTTTTTGTGCTAATTTGCTCACCAGTGAAGAAACAACGTGCGCGGCTAACAAATATCTGCTCAGATATCAAAGGGCTGGAATGGAAGATGAGGATTGGTCATTCTCCTTCACTTTGCTAAAATACGTTTCCAGATGAGCTCATTTGTCTATCTTGCTCCTTTCCTGTTTTTTTTTTTTTTTTCCCTTGCTTTTGATTATAGACCATCTTATTTTTCCCATTAAAAACCTGAGAGAAAAACAACTAGTTATTTTTAGACTCGGCTGCCCACAGATCTCTTCATAGCAGCCTCCTGAATCCAGATAAAAATTCTACACAGCGGCTGAGTTTTAAATAGCACCTAGCTGCATACGTTCGCATTCAGAGATCACTATCCAGGCAGATGGATGCCTCGCGTGTGATGTATGAGCCGGTCTGACATGTTAGCGCTTGTGTCAGTAGTATTGGGGTACTTCAATAATAACGCTACTTGACATGCAGCTCAGATTGCCATACAAATCCTGGCGTCTGCAGCCAAGGGAAGTCTTAGATTGCCTTTGCGTTGCCTGGCCCCATGTTACAAGCCTCCTGAAAAGCAAAGTGGTTGTGTATGTAAGTGGGCTCAGGGGGCTTGTTTAAAATCCCTTCACAATAAAGCTAGATCACTGGGTCAGGCCGGTGGTCACATGACCCTGGCGTGCAATTTAAAGGGTCAGTCCACCCCAAACTGACATCTTTCAGGTCTGGGTAAGTTAAGGTGACCAGATATTTAAAATGAAATCCGGGGACATATATATTTTTTTTACTAGTAATGGCAGCAATCTGCAAGTCTTTGCCCATCTCCGCCACCCGCCTCACAGCCTGTCAAGTCTTATGACCCGTACACACGGTCGGAATTTCCGGCGGAAAATGTCCTATCGGACCATGTTGACGGAAAATCCGACCGTGTGTGGGCTCCATCGGACTGCTCTCAAATTTTCCGACAACAAAGTCCGATCGGACTTTTTCCGATCGTGTGTAGCGAATTCCGACGGACAAAGTGCCGCGCATGCTCAGATCACATTACAAGACCAAAGCTATTGGCTACTAGCCTCTACGTAGTTCCGTCGTACGCAACAAACGTCACCACGTTCAGGATGATTGGATTTTCTGACAACTTTGTCCGACCGTGTGTATGCAACACCAGTGTCGGACAAAATCCGTCGGAAAAAATCAGACGGATTTTGTGGTCGGAATTTCCGACCGTGTGTACGGGGCATTACTCTGCGGGCCCCAAGTACTACTGGGTGGCGAGCAGAGGAAGATCACTCTACCAGGGAAGGCATGGAGATAAACAGATGGCTGGCCGGGGCTTGAGCCAAGGCAGAAGAACATGCGAGCGGAGCTGAATGAGCATGCGCCCAAAACGGAAGAAATAGTCCCTCCGCTCTGAACAGAACATGATCATCAGAAAGGGGCACAGAAAATTAAAAAAAAAAAAAAATTCCCCATAAGCTAGTAGGAGCGGCAGAGGAGGGGGCGGTACAATTCAGATTTTTTTTTTTTATTCTGCACGGGCTGTCTTTGAAATTGCCCCAGCCCCTGTTCAAATTCAAATCCGGGGACAAAACCGGGGACAGACTTGGTCTGGGGACAGTGTCCTCAATCCGGGGATTGTCCCCGGAAACCGGGGATATCTGGTCACCCTAGGGTAAGTAGGAGGAAGTTAACCACTTGCCGACCGCTGCACGCCGATATACGTCAGCACAATGGCAGCGGTGGGCAAATGGGCGTACCTGTATGTCCCCTTTAATTGGCGGGGCTAGTGGGCGTGGACTCGATGTCTGCCGGTGTCCCGCGATCATGCCACGAAGAGGCAGAACAGGGAGCTGCCTATGTAAACAAGGCATTTCCCTGTTCTGCCTAGTGACATGACAGGGATCTACTGCTCCCTGTCATCAGGAGCAGTGATCGCTGTCATGTCAGTGGTAGCCCATCCTCCCACATTTAGAATCACTCCCTAGGACACACTTAAAGTGGAGCTCCACCCCATTTTACATGTTTTACTTAATCACATGCCATAAATCTATTCAGTAATAAATGGATATTTTATTTTAATTTTTTATTTTGTACCTGTGTTTTTGCAGAAGTCCTCCTCTGCTTCCTGTCTTAGCTCTCTGCGGATACGGGCGGGTAATCTGCGGGTATTACGTCATTTCCTTTTTTCGAGCAATGTCTCCTGGTAGCTCCTGTCATTATTCCCAGGAGTCATTGCGGATGCATGCCGCGAGTTCTCGCGGGATTTTGACGACGCCTCCGCCGTTGTAATGGCAACCCCTCAAGTTTACGGCGCTGCTCACTGTAAACAATGAGCATGCGTGGGAAATAGCGGTGAATGCTGGGAGCTCAGCATTCACCATATCCCGGAAATCCATGCTTGTGGGCTTCACATGCACACAAGCAAGATGGGAATGGCCACAATCTTTTTTTATATACATATATTTATAACGAAAACGGACAGCAACAGCATAAAAAAAACGAAACAGTGAGTTTATTTATCATTTACATTATCTCAATGACTGCAAAAAAAAATTAAAAATTATGGTCCTTGGACCCCCGCTTTAACCCCTTGATCGCCCCCCAGTGTTTAACCCCGTCCCTGCCAGTGTCATTTACACAGTAATCAGTGCATATTTATAGCACTGATCGCTGTATAAATGACAATGGTCCCAAAATAGTTTTAAAAGTGTCCGATGTGTCTGCCATAATGTCGCAGTCATGATAAAAATCGCTGATCGCCGCCATTACTAATAAAAAAGAAATAATAAAAATGCTATAAATCTATCCCCTATTTTGTAGACGCTATTTGCGCAAACCAATCAATATACGCTTATTGCGATTTTTTTTTACCAAGAATATGCAGAATACATATCGGACAAAACTACTAAAAGTAGTTTTTATATATATATTTTTTGGGGATATTTATCATAGCAAAAAGTAAAAAATATTGCATTTTTTTTCAAAATTTTCGCACTTTTATGTTTATAGCGCAAAAAATAAAAACCGCAGAGGTGATAAAATACCACCAAAAGAAATCTCTATTTGTGGGAAAAAAATTTCCGCAATTGTCAGTTAATTGTCAGTTAATTGTCAGTTAAAACAACACAGTGCCGAATCGCAAAAAGTGCTCTGGTCAGAAAGGGAGTGAAATCCTCTGGGGCTGAATTGGTTAAACAACAAACCATCATCTTATATCTGCTCCGAGACTTATGAGTAGAAACTTTCCTGCAAAACGTCATGGTCCCCAGCCGTGAGGATTTACCTATCCTGGAGCCAGTGCCAGGGCAAGGCCACCTAGAGCCAAGGGCGAGCATGCCAAACTGTGCTCCGTCCCCCTCAGATGTTTAACCATATCTCTGAGTAAAGTTATTGTCTTAGTGATTGTATAAGTGCACTTGCTAATTCTTTTTTCTTTTAGGCTATACTAAATAATAAATTCTTTAAAATACCGTTAAGGTGTGTTGGAAAGTGCTTGGTGAGCGAGATGTGTCGTTATCAGTTGTGCAGAAACAATTCAGTTGCTCCTCTTAGTTAGCTCAACACAATTAACCTGTAAGCAGTGGTTAGGATCCCTTTTAGGCTCATCTGTCAGGGCTGGGCTCAGCCCTTCCTTCTCTGAGCTGGCCGCTCAGCTGTTGACTAATTGCCAGCTCCCATCTCTCTCCACAGGTACTCAGCTGTTGAGGATATCCTGCTCGTCAGTCCTGCCTACTTAAGCCGTCCAGCCCAGAGGATCTCTGCCTTTGCCTTAGTCAACATCACAGAGATGCTCTCCCGCATTCCTGTTAAAAGACGTGCTTGGCTGACATCCCTTCTGGCTCCAGATCCTGCTTGCTGTTTTACTACGCTCATCTCCGGCTCCCTGACGTTTGGCTTGTCTGACTATCCTTTCTGTTTCCTGAACTCTGGCTATGTTTGTTCTATTTATTTTTATTATTAAACAAGTGTGATTTAACTATACTTCTGTTGCGGTCTGATTTCATGGTTTCTGACATCATCCTATTTGGTGTGGGCTGGACTCCTTTCCCTGGGATAAGGTGTAAAACAGGGGAGAGGAGAAGGAGCTGATGGGAAGGAGAAGTCTTATATTCCTCAAAGTGTATTAGGTAAGGTGCCACAAGAGGTTTTTCCTCTTGGTGGGCCCTATCTGGCTTACAAGTCCCTTCACGGTATGGAAGTGGAAGGATACAACCCTAGAAAATTGAATGCTGACTGGCAACCCCTCTCTTCGGGACATGTAAAGCTGTTATTTGTAAGGTTTTCCTAAGACGGGATGTGTATTAATGTTCAAAATCGTGATTTCACTGGATATTCGTTATTGAGAAGAGAAATCTAGAAACTGTGGGGCCTGAGTCAGGAGAGGTTAAACCAGTTGGTATCACTTTTTGAGCTAAAGGGAGCCATAAATGTGGCCCCTGACATCACTAATGGGCCGCACCTAATGTTGAATATATACAATGCTTGAAAAGACTGTCAGAAACTGCAACCCTAATAGAGGAAATGAGGGAGTGAGGACACGCTACATTTATGGCTGGGGATATGCTGTAGAAGACAGTATGAAACTGGGAACATGTTACATGAGGCTAGTACCCTAATCAATGTTCCCACTACAAACTGCTGAGGTCCGAGGGCCGCACATCATATACCAAAGGGCCACATACATACAGTCCTCGTGCCACAGGTTGGGCAAAAGAGAGTGAAACCCTATTGCAAGATCTTAGGACAGGATGGCTTAGCTTTTCCCAGCAGTTAGGAGAATCAGCAACCCCCCCCCCAAATCCCCCCATGTTTCACAAGGTTAAAGTAACATGTCCCTGATGTAGCATGTACTGTTGCTGATGACCTCTAGGGGACCTGCTAAAAAAACACAGATTAGAGGAACTTTTCATGTTGCATGGTGGAACAAGCATTGGCCCCTATTGGACTGAATCACCAGTGGATTTTCCAAGACACTCTTCGTTAGCATACACATCAAGGAACTTTCATTTCAAAAAGACGTGTTATTATTCATAATCATTTTTCAGTCATCTGATTGATTTTTATCATTCAGTATTATCATTCTCATTGGCTTCACTGCAGAAAATAATGAATATATGAAAAAAAATTATTATTACAGCTTAGAGAGCCTTTTGTCATCTGTAAATGAAAGCTTGGACTCACAGCCCTTCTCTAATTAGATAAAATGTTTTCACAGCATCTGTCAGCTATTATGTAATAGGGAACCCTCAGTATAGAAGCTGACATTGGCGAATGTTACTAACGGATTGGCTGACATGTTGATCCCCTGGCAGGGGCGGACTGACAGGTCGGTGACTCGGGCGCCGCCCGAGGGCCCGGGGCCATTAGGGGCCCGGACTCGGCCACATGAGGGGCCACTTGACACGGCTGTATTACATGCCGCAATGCCGCTAACAATACTGCTAGCGGCGCGCGGCTCCCCGCCGGCCCCTTCTTCCCTCCTGTCCGTCCCAGGTGCTTCTACTGTATGCGTCGTGACGTCACCTGGGACGGACGGGAGGGAAGGAGGGGCCGGTGGGGAGCCGCGCGCTGTTAGCAGTATTCGCGGCATGTAATACAGCCGCTTCAACCTGCCGAGTCCGGGCCCCTAATGGAAGGAAAGAGTGTATCGAGGGGGGAACCGTTTTCGGCACAACACCGACGGGGAGCATCGGAATCGGCATCGGCATCGGTGAGTCACGGGCCCCGGGTCCCCCCCACCCCACAGTGTCACCCCTACCCCACAGTGTCACCCCAGCCCGCAGTGTCACCCCTACCCCACAGTGTCACCCCAGCCCGCAGTGTCACCCCTACCCCACAGTGTCACCCCTACCCCACAGTGTCACCCCCCCAGCCCACAGTGTCACCCCCCAGCCCACAGTGTCACCCCCCCAGCCCACAGTGTCACCCCCCAGCCCACAGTGTCACCCCCCAGCCCACAGTGTCACCCCCCAGCCCACAGTGTCACCCCCAGCCCACAGTGTCCCCTTGTGTGCATGTCCCCCCCCCTGTGTGTGCGCTCTCCCTCCAGTGTCCCCCTGTGTGTGCGCTCACCCTCCAGTGTCCCCCTGTGTGCGTTTCCCCCCCTGTGTGTGCGCTCTCCCTCCAGTGTCCCCCTGTGTGTGCCCCCCTGTGTGTGCGCTCTCCCTCCAGTGTCCCCCTGTGTGTGTGTGCCCCCCTGTGTGTGCGCTCTCCCAGTGTCCCCCTGTGTGTGTGTGCCCCCCTGTGTGTGTGCTCTCCCTCCAGTGTCCCCCTGTGTGTGTGCCTCCCTGTGTGTGCGCTCTCCCTCCAGTGTCCCCCTGTGTGTGCGCTCTCCCTCCAGTGTCCCCCTGTGTGTGCGTTCTCCCTCCAGTGTCCCCCTGTGTGTGCGCTCTCCCTCCAGTGTCCCCCTGTGTGTGCGCTCTCCCTCCAGTGTCCCCCTGTGTGTGCGCTCTCCCTCCAGTGCCCCCCTGTGTGTGCGCTCTCCCTCCAGTGTCCCCCTGTGTGTGTGTGTCCCCCTGTGTGTGCGCTCTCCCTCCAGTGTCCCCCTGTGTGCGTGTCCCCCCCTGTGTGTGCGCTCTCCTCCAGTGTCCCCCTGTGTGCGTGTCCCCCCTGTGTGTGTGCTCTCCCTCCAGTGTCCCCCTGTGTGTGTGCCCCCCTGTGTGTGCACTCTTCCTCCAGTGTCCCCCTGTGTGTGTGCCTCCCTGTGTGTGCGCTCTCCCTCCAGTGCCCCCCTGTGTGCGTGTCCCCCCCTGTGTGTGTGCGCTCTCCCTCCAGTGTCCCCCTGTGTGCGTGTCCCCCCCTGTGTGTGCGCTCTCCCTCCAGTGTCCCCCTGTGTGCGTGTGCCCCCCTGTGTGTGCGCTCTCCCTCCAGTGTCCCCCTGTGTGCGTGTCCCCCCCTGTGTGTGCGCTCTCCCTCCAGTGTCCCCCTGTGTGTGTGTGTGTGCCCCCCTGTGTGTGCGCTCTCCCTCCAGTGTCCCCCTGTGTGTGCGCTCTCCCTCCAGTGCCCCCTGTGTGTGCGTGCCCCCCCCTGCGTGTGAGCTCTCCCTCCAGTGCCCCCCTGTGTGTGCGCTCTCCCTCCAGTGCCCCCCTGTGTGTGCGTGCCCCCCCCCCTGCGTGTGAGCTCTCCCTCCAGTGTCCCCCTGTGTGCGTGTCCCCCCCCTGTGTGTGCGCTCTCCCTCCAGTGTCCCCCTGTGTGTGTGTCCCCCTGTGTGTGCGCTCTCCCTCCAGTGTCCCCCTGTGTGCGTGTCCCCCCCTGTGTGTGCGCTCTCCCTCCAGTGTCCCCCTGTGTGTGTGTCCCCCTGTGTGTGCGCTCTCCCTCCAGTGTCCCCCTGTGTGTGCGCTCTCCCTCCAGTGTCCCCCTGTGTGCGTGTCCCCGCCTGTGTGTGCGCTCTCCCTCCAGTGTCCCCCTGTGTGTGTGTGTGTGCCCCCCTGTGTGTGTGCTCTCCCTCCAGTGTCCCCCTGTGTGTGTGTGCCCCCCCCCTGCGTGTGCGCTCTCCCTCCAGTGTCCCCCTGCGTGTGCGCTCTCCATCCAGTGTCCCCCTTGCGTGTGCGCGTGCCCCCCCCCCCCGTGTGTTCGCTTGGTCCCCTTGAGTGTGGGGACCAAGGGGGCCCCATGATCTTCTATTGCCCAGGGGCCCCATGAGTTGTCAGTCCGCCCCTGTCCCCTGGTTTTAGTACCTTCGGAGTCACTGACCTGAACACGATTACAGATTGGAAGCTCTGAGTTTACTCTGACTTTCCTGATCTGCATACTTATTATGATCAGGGTTTTTTTTCTCAGAGAATATGTGTAAGAAACCCCCACCCCATCACAGGGGGGAGAGTGCACTGCATCAATGGTGGGTTTGAACAAACTGCATTAACAGTGGGAGGGTCTTAAAGGGGCATTGCCAACCCATTGTCAATTTGCTACTGTAAGAATCCAGGGCTTACTATGCGTGCACCAATGGCACGTTGCCACAAGAGGAAATCTGTGCCAACTGAGAATGCGCAAAAGAAGCCAACCCACACCTGCACAGAAGACTTGATGGAAAAGGGCAGGAAAATGCCCAGGATGCGCACAGGAAGTGACCTCAACCTGGTGGAAAAAGGCGGGAAAATACCCAGGAGGCGCACAGGAAGTGACATCAACCTGATGGAAAAAGGCGGGAAAGTCCCCAGGAGGCACACAGGAAGTGACCTCAAACTTCCCTATTTAAGCCCAGCCCAGACACTGCCAAATTGCTGGATTATCTTCAGTCCCCCCTTGTTCCTGTGCTAGTGTGGTTAAAGTCCCCCTTGTTCCTGTGCTAGTGTGTGATCTGTCTGAACCTGTTGTGACCTGGAAACCTGTTTGACTACTCTTGATTGCTGCTTGCCTTTGACCTCGGATTTGTACCTTGACCATTCTACTTCTTTGCCCCTTTTGTACTCAGCTGCCAGATTGGAACCGACCCCAGCTTGGATCTCGACCATTCTTCTTTGGATTAACCCTTTTATGCTTCGTTGCCCAACTGGACTTGACCTCGGCTCAGATCTCGGACTAAGGCTTGCACAGTGCTCTGCACTCTTGGCACCCCTGCCACTCGGTGCCCCCACCAAGTCTATGTCTCCGTCTCCAGAGGCTTTAAGGACCCGAGGTTCAAGGGAGACCTCCCCACTACTTCGGTCTCACATCAGGTACGTGGCCATCGTGACAGTTACATACAGAGTGCAGAGTTTAGGAATGCGTTACTTACAAAGTGCAGACTTCAGGAGTATGTTATGTACAGAGTTCAGGAATGTGCTATGTACAGAGTGCAGAGTTCAGAAGCATGCTACATAGAAAGTGCGGAGTTCAGGAGTGCAAAACAAAACCAACGAAATTCCCAGCTCAACTTACTGACCAGCTTGCTAACCAGCCAAAATGTCCTGTCTAACAGTATGCGTTAAAAACAGGGGTCTAGTTTGCACATGTAGCGGTGAGACCTTTACAAGGTGTCCGCTATATGTGAAAAAGATTTTTTTTCCTCAGAACAGTAATGGGGTTCTGAGGGTTAATTGTGCAGGTTAACTTTGGGATCAGTTTGGCTGGGCTGTACTAGGGTTCTGCCTGGTCATGGGTACAGTGAGATACACATGACAGGCCCAGAACCAGGCCTGGCTGGACTTTTTGAGTATCAGTCTTCCCTGGAGCCAATCAGTGGGTGCACCTGGCCCCGCTGAGGAGTCTGGGGAAGGGTACTTAAGGTGCTGAAGTCACCTGCCTGTTCCTGAATCTGGACCAGGGTAACCCCGCAACATGGTCCGTTTGACTAGTCTCAAAGACCCGCTTGGTCTGGGGCAAGGATACATCTGTTCCTGAGTCTCGGAACCGGCTGGTCCGAGGCACAGTAACTGAGGGAGGATTCAAGGCGTCCGGGTGTGTGCTCAATTTTGGAGGGGCACCACAGCTCGTGTAAGCGACCGGGGGAGGACTCTTCGGAGGAGGGCCAACAAGCTGGCATCCCAAGAAGTGCCTGGTTGCTGGGTTGTTATGGACACTAACGGATCCACAGTTTCGCAGTACTGCCAAGGAGACAGAGAACGTTCCAGGTACTGAGAAAAGGTTCCTATTCACTTTCGGTTAAAAGTTTACTCAATGTCAGAGACAGTTTCCGGATCAAAGTGTTGACTTCCATAATCTCTGGCTAGAGATTTGTTCAGCACTGAAGCACCCAGCTGCGAGTGGCTACTCTCTGGGTTTTTGGTAGAGACATTTAAATTGTCAGCAGTTCAAGGTGCCTGAGTTTCTTCACCCTTGCCCTCTGTTCCCATTCGAGACTGTGTTTGTTGGATGTTACCCCTGCAAATAAAAACCTTTTAAAAGGACTTTTATGGTGTCAGCATCTGAAGTTGTTGGGTACTAACCCTGGGAACCCCTGGACATGGAAGAACAAGCCAAGCGGAGGTAACTGGTAAGCCCAAAAGTCAAGGCCTCCCCATCAAGGGTTATGGCCGCTACACACATATTTGCAAATACATGTGGAAGCTACAGGCACTGTCAAGGCACCCCAGTATCTGTAGTCCTAACTCTAAATTTTGAGAGCATTCACAACGGAAACACATGCATTATATTTGATATGCAGAGGGCAGGTGAGCTTGGAGGGAGTTCACCCTTCCTTAGAGGCACAGGGGCACACTGGACACCCAGCATATAACACCATGGCAGCAAAGGTGTCCAGTACGTCCCCTCACCAGTATTCCAACAGTACACCAGCATGCGTTCCACTGGCATGTGAATCTACGCACCGTGCGTTCCAACTCACTGCCGTGAGGAGAGAACACCGGCGGAGTGGCCTGAGAACACACCTGGTCTATGGGAGACCACCAAGAGATTTTTGACTTCTTTTGTTATATAACAAGACGGTCAACTTCATCTGGTGAGTGGGGACCTAGATCACACACGTGGTGGTTTGGTGGCACTACAGTGGATTTTACAATAAACGAATAAACCATAAGGCACTTTATATTATACCGAAAAAGGACTTGTTATATTATATATTATTTAGTAAATATTGTACATCACAAAAATTTGGGACGGAGCACTTTTGTTATTTACTATTTTATTTTTCACAATTTTTCATTACTTGCAACCATGGTATTCATTTGAGATTTGTATATTTGCAATATAGAGTATTATACAGCCTTTTTCCAAAATTGATTACATTCGTTAAATTCACAGGACAACAACCCTGAGTACACAGCCAAGATAACAAAGGATTGGCTATGGGTGAACTCTGCGGATGTCCTTGAGTGGCCCAGCCAGAGCCCAGACTTGAACCTGATTGAACATCTCTGGAGAGATCTGAAGATGGCTGTGCACCGACACTTCCCATCCAACCTGATAGAGATTGAGAGGTCCTGCAAAGAAGAATGTGAGAAACTGTCCAAAAATAGGTGCGCCAAGCTTGTAGCATCATACTCAAAAAGACATGAGGCTGTAATTGGTGCCAAAGGGGCTTCAACAAAGTATTGGGCAAAGGCTGTGAATACTTATGTACATGGGTTTTTTTTTTTTTATCGTCTTTCATTTTTAACCCATTTGCAAGGATTTCAAACAAACTTCTTTCATGTTGTCATTATGCGATATTGTTTGTAGAAATTTGAGGAAAATAATGAATTTAATCAAAATTGGAATAAGGCTGTAACATAAAATGTGGAAAAAGTGATGAGCTGTGAATACTTTCCAAATGCACTGTATGTAAAGGAGCTGAGAGCACCTTAGAGCAGGACTGGTAGAATGGATGGAGGAACCTTGCTGGAGCCAGGGATAAGGTAAGTAACACTTCTTATTTCTGTACTACGTTTCATTTCTTTATGTTTCCGTTGATTCGTAATGGTTCGTAATTTCATAACAGATATATTTTCGTTGATACAAAATATTTGCTTGATCCGATGTAAGTAATTTTTAGATTTCATTTGAACCAATTGGGGATTCATAATTCTCTATAACACATTGCTTTTTTTTTCCCAAACAGTCCTTCTAACCTCTGTGAGCATCAAGCCCCTACAAGCATTTATTTGATATCTACTTCTGATTATCCCATCTCTATCTTTATTAATGCTTTAATCTATATCAACAAATTCTTTGACTAATCAAAAACAAAAAAAACAATCATAATATTGATCATTTGCCTTTCTATCTCTCCCATGCTTTCTATGATGTATTTTAGATGTCATGACTGCTGCTACCTAGTTCTGAAGAAGCCGTGGGCAAAACGCGTCAACCAGTATCAACCAGTATTTATGGTCTAGAGCCCTACGGACGACATGAGTAACGATGACACATAGGAACAACACAAAACTCACCAACATGAAATAGACCTGAAAGTGTGCCTTGGTCTACCGTATGGTACACCAAAATAAGGGGGCATACCCTAGATAAGGAATGATAAGAAGTAGTTATGGAATAATGCAAAATGAGTATTCAGTCTGGGGTAAGAATACTTGGAAGAGGCTTTTTAGAAGGGGAGGGTGGGTGGGTATCTCGCACAGGAAACCGACAAAGACCGGAAGCCTTTGGGCTGCTTAAATACCCTCCGGGCTCCTCCCATAACTTCAGGCCGGTACCCGGCCTTCCAATTTATGGTCTAGAGCCCTACGGACGACATGAGTAACGATGACACATAGGAACAACACTAAACTAACCAACATGAAATAGACCTGAAAGTGTGCCTTGGTACACCAAAATAAGGGGGCAAAAACCTTCAGGTAGGGGATAACTATTTATTAAAGGTAAATGTCACTGAGTAAGTCGGGCAAAGGCCTGAGCCACCTCCAACTGTGGGTTAGGTATGTAGCGAGAGAAGCAGGCCGACTTCCACCGACCTAGTTTCTTGATCACATGGTCCGGAACCCCCTGTCTTGAGGCCGTCGTGGCCGCCCCGATCCGGAATGAATGCCCGGAGTACTGGCTGGGGTCCAACTGAAGATTGCCGAGAAGGACCCGGACATGTTCCACGAACTGCGACGAGTTGAGAGGTTTTACTGGAAAGGGTAAAAGCGGACTGGACCCTGGCCGGTCGGATAGCAGTGCCGTTAAGCGGTTTAACACGGCAACTGGGCACCAGTTGTTGTGGGTCCTGTACAGGTGAATATCTACTCCGGAACCTCGCTGCTGAGTTTTAGACGTCGCCAAGTGAAGAACGTAGTGATCCTGGTGGCGGCAGAGATTACTTCTACGCAAGACTGGACCGGCTGGGTGGCTGCGAGTGAACTCGCTGGGCCGTAGAAACCCATAAAACGCCATGTGTATCGCAGCCTGCAGGACGGTGCTGAGGAGGAGACCGAAAGGGGACCTATTCAGGATGTCAGACATCCCCTTAAAGATCTCCCCAGTGATAGGCAGCCGCTTCGGGCTGACTGGCGGCTGATGTTTCTGAACTCCACGCAGTAGAGCCCTTACTGCGTGGCAGGAGAACACGAAGGCCTCGCGGGGTCTTGAAGTGACAAGTAGTGCTGCACCCTGGCCACGTACTGGCGTATCGTGCTGTGTGACAGTGCTAGGTGAGAATGGCAATAAGCGATAAACGCCAGAACCTGCTTGATGCTGGAAGATTCACGAGGGCGATGGGGCAGGAACTTATTAAACGCCCTCCAGGCCGTCCGGTAGGCCCGACGGGTGTTGCGGGCGAGCGAAGCGTTGATGATGTTAGTAGCTGAGTGTAAATGTGGGGCTAGTCCAAGGTCAGTTGTGACCAATCCGGGATAGTGGCTGAGAGATGGTACCAGTCTGCGGAGGAAGGACATGACGGGCCTGGACTTAGACCTGCCCTTGCTGATGATCTCGGCTGTGGCTTGATTGTCTGTCGAGAAAGCCACAGTCTGTCCAGACCAATGGTGACCCCATAGGTGAGCGGCTGCTACGATGGGGAACAGCTCAAAGAGGGCTGACGTGGTAGTGAAGCCCGGTGTGGCTAGTGCCTGAGGAGGCCAAGGGGCGGCGAACCACAAATGGCCAAAAATGGCGGCGCATCCTGTGGATGCCGCCGCATCGGTCACCACCTGGGGTGACAGCGTGGACACTACTGGGATGAACAGGGACACACCGTTCCAATTACTAAGAAAGTGTTCCCACATGGCCAGATCTGCCCTGGCTGCTGAATCCAGATACTAAAGGGAGACTGACTGAACGGGCCTATCATAAAGTCCCGATCCAACTCTGTCTGAAGAAGGACGTCAATAGCTGGCTCATCTGTTGCTGCTGAGCGCAGGTTCGGACATTCGTGGTTCGAGTGGGGCAGGGTGATGAGCCCGGTATGAAACCCATCGGTGAAACCTCGGATGAGGTAGCTGGCGAGTGACGGAGTGGGGTGTGAGGTCAAGTAAACATCGAGCCAAAGGATATTGACCCGGCTTAGTCACGGTTTCTTCTGCTTGACCTCACACAGGAACCCAACGTAGATGATAACAACAGGCAATAGTGACTTAAGTCGACTGCCGAGACAGCTGTGGAATCAAATGACAGATAACAACACGAATGACTGACACGACATGTTGCCTTAACTGAAATGAACTTCCCGTGACAGGGCCCGGCCCGGTTGTACCGTATGGGGGTGACTGTGAGCCGGACTCTGGAGCACGTACAGAAATGAGGCAACCGTGAAATGAGGCCGACTGCCTGGGTACGCTGGGGCCGAACTGTGACATCCAGCTGCCACCGGGTCCGACTCAAAGTGCTATAGTATGCATTTGGAACGCAAGCACTCGTGTGCCAGCGACCTCGATCATCATGCCACTGTCTAGTGACCTTTCTCTCTTTTTTTTTTTTGTATAGAAATGCGGCCGGCCTAGGGCACGCCGGCGCAAATTCGTACAGGGAGGTGACCAATTAACGCCGGGGCGTGGTAAGGTGACATAGAAATGATATAACATGACAAGGACAAGAATCAAAGTCTCTCTTTTTTTTTTTTGCGATTCCGTCCCTGGCGCATGTATTGAAATGAGGCCGGCCTAGGGCACGCCGACACGAATTAGTGCGGGGAAGTGACTGCATTCATGCCGGGCATGGTAAGGTGACAGAAATGACATACCATGACAGGGGCAAGAATCAAGAATGTACGCAACCTGTGATGCAATTCCGCCCTTGGCGCATGTATCGAAATGAGGCCGGGTAGTCGTGCGTCTGGATCGCCCCGATCGGAGCATCTATGGATGCGACCGGACCTACCCAGAGGTATGGTGACCGAAATGAAACCATGACAAAGACTAGATTACAACAAACCGAGCAATTTGTAACTGAATCTAATCTCTGGAGCATGTATAGAAATGAGGCCGAGCGGCTAGGCGAATCAGTGCGAATCGATGCATCCCGGATGCGACCGGATTCAGATCGATACGTGGCCAATGACCGATATCATGCCAAAGACTGGACTCGAGCCCGCATCCGTACGAGCGGTGGGCCAATCTCTGAAACATGTATGGTAATACGGCCGTAACCTGGGTACCCCGAGACAAATCCGTGCCTGAGTGCGACATGACTTGAATCTGAGTGCGGCCAGGATCGAAATGATGGCATGAACGCCCTGTTTAACTGATGCGAAATTACTTAGCATGACCGAATGGCCTGATACGTTAGCCATGTTTGAAATGACGAAATGTTTGCCATGCTAACACGTGAGATGTTTCGACACGGTCGAAGTGATTCGTACAATTAACATGCCAACAGCGATTCGGAATGCAAATAGCGATTCGGCACGCTTGCTGGCATAACTTTATTTTGTTAAGCGCTGCGCAAACTGTTGGCGCTATATAAATCCTGTATAATAATAATAATAATAATAATAACCGATTTGAATAATATGACAGGACATGAACGATGCGTGTGAGTGCGAACGGCACCCGTGCGTGAGCCATGTTTGAACGATTGAACGATTCAAAGACTGCGTAACACGACCGCGTAAGGGGAACCCTTGAGTGCCGGATGCGGCACTCAGGTTCCCCTTACGCGGTCGTGTTACGCAGTCTTTGAATCGTTCAAACATGGCTCACGCACGGGTGCCGTTCGCAATATGTGACATACCTTAAGATTTGTTGTATGTGTATGCAATTCTAAATTTGATATCAAATATCTTCTTTTAAATTTTTGTATCTTATATCCTGTGTTTAATAAAAATATTTAGAAATAAATTATATAGTATTTAGGTATATTCTGTTCAGGTACCGAGATTAGACATGTGCACAACAAAAAAATTTGTTTATTTTCGTTTCGTTTTTTTCGTTTCCGAAAAAAAAATTTTTTTTTTAGTTTCGTTTTTTTCGTTTCCGTTGATTTGTAACGAGTCGTACATTCGTAAGTCGTCGGTGTTCGGATTCGTAATGATTCGTACATTCGTAAGTCGTCGGTGTTCGTATTCGTAACGATTCGTACATTCGTAAGAGTTATTTTTTCGTTGATTCGTTTCGGAGCATAATTCATAATTTTATGTAATGTGTATGCTATTATTACATTTTAATAATTTACGAATCGAAAAAAAAAGTTACGAATCCAAAAAAAAGTTACGAATGTACGAATTTTTTTCTTCAATCCATTCGAAGCACGTTAAGCAACGCCATTGTAAGAGACACGGAAAATTACGAATCGAAAAAAAAAAAAAAAAGTTACGAATCGAAGAAAAAAGTTACGAATCGAAAAAAAAAGTTACGAATGTACGAATTTTTTTGTTCAATCCATTCGAAGCACGTTAAGCAGCACCATTGTAAGGGACACGGAAAAATTACCAATTCAAAAAAAAAAAAGTTACGAATGTACGAATTTTTTCGTTCGTTTTCGTTTTTCGGATTTTCTTCATTAGTACATTCGTTGTTTCTAAATTGTTTTTTTTCGGATTTTCGTTGTTTTTCGGATTCGTTAGATTCGAATGATTCGTTAATCGGATTCGTACGATTCGAACGATTCGTTATTCGGATTCGTACGATTCGAATGATTCTTATTTTCTTTGATTCCAAATTCCCAATTTTATTAGATAATAATGTTCGTTTATTCGGTACACAACTCGTAATTTAGTAATTGTTACTTTTGTGAGATTCCTTTTTTCATTGATTCGTACTTTCGTAGGAAATAAAGAGTCCTGTCCTGTACTTACTCCACTCCCTCAGTCACCAGACCGGACTCCGTCTCCTCCTCAACTGAATCTAAAAAGATTCAGGAAAGCCGTGTGACTCAGACAAAAAAGGGATAAGCTGATTGGCTAAAGATATTAAGTAAGATACATCACTCACTAATACACTGCCCATTCGAAAGAACGATTCGAGAACACAAAATTACGAACATACGAAATGTGTTACTAACTGTGGGGGCGTGGCTGTGTGTTAGTGATCACTGATCTCTGCTCCAATCACAGGGAGCAGAGATCAGTGTCACTTGTTGCTAGGCAGAACGGGGAGATGCTGTTTACTTCCGCATCTCCCCGTTCGACGATCGTGGGTATCCCTGGGCCGATCGAGTCCGCTGGACCCGCGACAGGACTCACGGGGGTCCCGACTGGCACAGCGGCATTTTCAAAGGGACGTACCTGTACGCCCTTATGCCTGTCCGTGCTATATTGCCGACGTACATCTCTGTGCGCCGGTCGGGAAGTGGTTAAGATACACTTACACTGTGCATTCAAAAGAAAAATTCGAGAACACGAACAAACGAAATTACGAACACACAAATTAAAATACGAACATATGAAATTATGAACTGACATAGGTTTGAAAATATGAAATGTAAATCATTCGTTATAGATGACATTTTCTTTCGTTTACTGCCTCGGAGTTTCGTATTTTTGTAAGTTTGTCCGTTCATAAGTTCGTATTTTCGCGTGTTCGTTATTTTGCTTATTCGTATAATTTTCGGATTTTGGTTCTTTCAGCTATTTGGGTGTTCGAATTGATCCGAATGTACGAATACTAACAAATTTGTACGAATTCGTATGAAAATCCATTCGTTACTAAACGAATCGCACATGTCTACTATGAAGCATGTATCCATTTGAAGTGTGGGGGCTCCACTGCGAGGGTACCTTTTTTTTTTTTTCCTGCCCAGAGATCAGCTTTAAGGAACTAAAGTGATGATTTTTCTCCGGTATTATAAATAAATCATCTCTAACTGGGCACTTGGAGTAAAATGTCTTCTTTCTTCAGTTTATAAAAGTGCTATCAAACACACAATCCTATTTTCTATTCCTTTTGTAATACGGTATGGAAAATCAATCAAGCATTGTTTCACATCCACAATAATATGAAATTGCTGGAAATGCACAGATTGGCTAGATTTCCTAATTCATAATACATTCGATTCTTACCATGAATGAGAAACGAAAAATAGTTCAGTGAATGGACAGCAGCGAATAGACATGTGCACAATAGAAAAATTTGTTTCGTTTTGTTTCTGTTCGTTTCCGTTGATTCGTAACGATTCATAATTTCGTAAGTCGTCGGTGTTCGTATTCGGACTCGTTCGTATTTTCGTAAGTTATTTTTTCGTTGATTCGTTTTTCCGTTAGCCTAATTTTCGTTTATTCGAAATTCGTATTTTCGTTATATTTCGTATTCGGACGCATTCGTATTTTCGGAAAAGCTATATTTTCGTTGATTTAGTTACATTCGTACTTTCGTAAGATTGATTTATTCGTACTTTCGTAACATTGTTTTCGTAGATTCGTAATCGGAGCATAATTCATAATTTTATGTAATGTGTATGCTTTTTTCATGTTTAAGAAACAAAGAGTTTCTCTCTCACAAGTCAGAACTTAACTCAAAAATCCACCAAAACACAGAGCCTCTGACCCAACCACACCCTATCTGGACTCTGGATGGAATATTTCAGAATCAGAACTAATATTCGTTCTTTCGAATTCACGATCAGCAGATTTTTTGTTATTTTGTATTTTCGTTGTTTTGATTTCCTTTTTCCGAATATTCGTAATTTCGATTTTGATTTTCGTTATTTTTGAATCTTTGTTCGGTATTTTTGTTGTTTCTGTTTTCGTTTTTCGGATTTTCATTCTTTCGTAGTTTCGTTGTTTCTAATTTAATTATTTCGTATTTTCGTTTTTCATATTCGTTCTTTTCGATAGTTCGTTATTCGTTAGAATTTTTAGTAAACCATTCGCTCATTCGTACGATAACGCATGAACGAATATAACGAATTTGAACGGAAAACAAATTCGTAACTAAATGAATTGCACATGTCTAGCGGTGAACAGAGACTAAAATATTCTCATTCTTCATTGTACCGAAAGCAAGGCCTGTCTTGGATGTTGTTAGCAAAATGGAATGGTTCTGCCTTTCATCTTCCCATGATGCATTAGAAATAAAAAGAAAAAAAATATATATATCAGATTAGTAGCAATGATGCTCAGCAGATTTTGGAAGGTGTCATTTTAGAGTAGTTAGAAAATCTGAAGATGCTTTATTATTGATTTGCATGTGCTAAAGTGGAACTCTGGGCAAGATTAAAAATGAAATTTATGACCACGGCCTATCATTAATATTTACAGCAGTTTTTGTCTTCTTCTGGGTCTTCCCCTAACAAGGCTTTATTACCTATTGTGACAGTAATGCCGCGTACACGCGACCGGACTTTCCGGCAGACTAGGTCCGAAGGGATTAGTCCGTCAGACAATCCGTTCGTTTTTCGACGGACCTAGAAATAGAACATGTTTCAAATCTATCCGACGGACTCAATTCCGACGGACTAAAATCGGGAAATCCGTTCGTCTGTGTGCCGGTCCGATGGACCAAATATGACGCAAGGGAATCTATTGGCTACTGGCTATTTAACTTCCTTGTTTAGTCCCATTTACGTCATCACGTTCAAAACGAATGGACTTACGAACTTCTGTCTGTTAGTTAGTGGGCAAGTCCGTTCGTTCGGGAAAGTCTGTCTGGGAAGACCATCGGACCTAGTTTGCCGGAAAGTCCGGTCGTGTGTACGCGGCATAAGAGTCCCTGCCACAATACTGTATAAATGGGTTTAACCACTTCAGTCTCTGAAGATTTACCCCCTTAATGACCAGGCCATTTTTTGCGATACGGCACTGCGTCACTTTAACCACTTTAATACCGGGCCTATTCTGGCACTTCTCTCCTTCATGTAAAAATCATAATTTTTTTGCTAGAAAATTACTCAGAACCCCCAAACATTATATATATATGTTTTTTTTAGCAGACACCCTAGGGAATAAAATGGCGGTCATTGCAATTTTTTATCTCACACAGTATTTGCGCAATAATTTTTCAAACGCCTTTTTTTTGGAAAAAAAACAGTTTCATGAATTAAAAAATAACAAAACAGTAAAGTTAGCCCAATTTTTTTATATAATATGAAAGATGATGTTACGCCGAGTAAATAGATACCTAACATGTCACGCTTTAAAATTGCGCACAATCATGGAATGGCGACAAACTTCGGTACTTAATAATCTCCATAGGTGACGCTTTAATTTTTTTTACAGGTTACCAGTTTAGAGTTACAGAGGAGGTCTAGTGCTAGAATTGTTGCACGCGCTCTAACGCACGCGGCGATACCTCACATGTGTGGTTTGAGCGGCGTTTACATATGTGGACGGGACTTACGTGTGCGTTCAATAAAACTCCACATCTCTCCTCCAGGCTGGAAAGCATGAGATCGGTAAAAAAAATTCACAATCTCATGCTGACAGCCGCGATCGCGGTTTTGTTTACTTCCGGGTACCGGGCGTGACGTCATAACAACGCGCCCGGGCCTCCGACAGTCATAGAGATGACTGACCATCTGGTCACCGGAAATCTCTATGCTCGACATCCGGCTGTGGGCGATTCTTTGGCACGGGAGAGCCCGGAGGAGCACCGGATGGCGGCGGGAGGGGGGGGGGACGTCCCCTCCCGTTGCCTATAAGAATGATCAAGTGGCGGAACTGCCGCTATGATCATTCTTATCGTGCACAGAATCGCCGGCCGGAAAGATTGATACCTGAATGGTGCCTGTTGCTATAGGCATCATTCAGATATCCACACTCAATGTCAAGGACACCATATGACGTGCTTGGTATTGAAGTGGTTAAGTGACAACTGTGCGGTCGTGCGACGCTGTACCGAAATAAAAAATATATAAAATTGATGTCCTTTTTTCCCACAAATAGAGCTTTTTTTTGGTGGTTTTTATTTGTTGCACTATAAAAAAAAGACCGACAATTTTTGCTACAATAAATATCCCAAAATAAAAAAAAATTTAAAAATGGCTTCATCAGTTTAGGCCAATATGTATTCTACATATTTTTGGTAAAAAAAAAAAATCAGTTTATATTGATTGGGTTGCGCAAAAGTTATAACATCAACAAAATAGGGGATATATTTATAGCATTTTTATTATTATTTTTTTTTTTACTAGTAATGGAGGTGATCAGTGATTTTTAGCAGGACTGCAACATTGCTGCAGACAGATCGGAAACTTTTGACAGTTTTTTGGGACCACTGACATTTATACATTTTACAACCATACTGCTTGTATTACAACCACACATGTCTATTGTTGGACATGCCAGGTTTAGAGCCCAGGCTCCTATACATTGAGCCCTGGATCAAGTGACCTCGGGCTATACCAGTTTTTCTATCTGTGAATGTATGGTGTGTGTGTGTGGGGCCCATAGGTTGGTGCCATTTTTGTGACAACATTGCCAATTCATGTTTTTAAATGATGGGTAAAGTGGGGGTGGGGGGGTTTCCCACTATTTGGTACAATGTATTTCCATAAGTAGGCTTTTTACACTGCTTTTCAATAAAGTTTTCCTTTTTTCATCTTGATATACCATGGTTGATCCTCCCATTGCTATCCTTTTTGGAGTCACCCTCTTGGTTTCTCCCAGTATATTACATGCCCATCCAATGCAGCCTGATCAGTGCCCATCCAATGCAGCCTGATCAGTGCCCATCCAATGCAGCCTCACCAGTGCCCATCCAATGCAGAGAGAGGAAAGCTGCCGGCTACACAGAGGAGGGATCTTCCACTGATCGGATCACCCCCCCCCCCCTCCGGTGTCATATTTGGCAGGGGGGAGGGAGCACCAGATACCTGTCTAATCCAGGTATTTGCTCCCACTTCCAGGCATAGATCGCCACAGGCTCCGCGGTGATCTACGCCATGTCTGGCTCCTCCTCCAACCACCCGCTGTCTTCTGGGAGACACACAGGTTCCAAAAGACAGCAGGGACCAGTGAGGACGCGCAGCACTACTCGCGCATGCGCAGTAGGGAACCAGGCTGTGAAGCTGCAAGGCTTCACTTCCTGATTCCCTTACCGAAGATGGCGGTGCCTCCACCCGAGAGCCGAGGGACAGATCAGCTTCGGGTGCCGACATCGTGGGCGCCCTGGAGAGGTAAGTGTCCATATTTTAAAAGTCAGCAGCTGCAGTATTTGTAGCTGCTGACTTTAAAAAAAAAAACTCCCGCTTTAAAGAACTCCCGCTTTAAGCTGGCCATAGATGGTTTGAATTTTGGCCGGTTCAGCAGGGAACGCACTAGATTCAAATCATCTATGGGCAGGCTGAATCTACCCAAGTTGGTCCATCGATCAACTTGGGTACAACCAGCATGTCGGATTTTCAGCATGCGATTATTGCCAGCGGCTATAGCCACTTGCAATAATCACTTTGTTCTCTTGGCAGGGTTGGCTTTCTGGGGGGGACACAAGAGCTCCACGGGAGGGATTCCCCCATCTACATTATAAAGAAGTTTGTGAGCAGCAAAGTAAGACATTTTTCTAACAGAAAATACACTGTATATATCTTCTGCAAATAAAAACTTTCCTGTTTGCAAAAAAAAAAAAACATTTACCGTATATACTCGAGTATAAGCCGACCCAAATATAAGCCGAGGCACCTAATTTTACCACAAAAAAATGGGAAAACGTATTGACTCGAGTATAAGCCTAGGGTGAGAAATGCGCAGCTAATGTAAGTGGAAAAGAAGGTCAACAATGCCCATTTGCAGCCTCACTGTGCCCATTTGCATGCCTCACTGTGCCCGTTTGCATGCCTCACTGTAGTTTGCTCAAACTCTGTAGTTAAGGGTTCCTAAATGCCCCCTATCTGCAGCCAAAATTTGGGGTCTCTGGACCCAGAGGGTCCCGAAATCACATTGCTGCAGATGGACACAATTGACCGACTTTGGTGCCCCGTATCTCGGGGGCCACTAGGCGCTAGGAACTCAGAATGTGTGTACAATCCCAGTGGAACCTGCACCACAACATATCCAAAGCTAGGGTTCCTAGCACTAAGTGGCCCCGAGATATGGGGCCCCAAATTCGGTTTGGAAAATGTCATTTTATGCTGCAGAAAAGTGCGTGACTTGAGTATAAGCCGAGGGGGGCACTTTCAGCACAAAAAAATGTGCTGAAAAACTCAGCTTATACTCCAGTATATACGGTAGGTAAATTTTAGCTTTACATTTTTTGCTAGTTCTGGAGGCATGGCATTCAGCACACTGCTTGGGCATGCATAGGCAACCTCAATGCATCATTTGGGTTCCATCTTACGTCAAATGCACAAACTTCTGGTTCTGATTGTGGTGGAGAAAGGAGTGGAGCACAAGCCTCTGTGGTGCATGCACAGTTCTAGTGTATTCCTGAACTTGGGGTGGGGTGTGATTTGGTGTGGTCATTTAAATGCCATGGTTGGGTGAGCAACAAACACACCACAAGGTCTGCAAGTTTTAAAGCCTCCTTAGACTCCTTGGTTCTTTTTTCTATTGCTACAGGTAGCCACTGTATTTCTGGCCCTATCTTTTTATTATTTTTTCTCTTCCATGCATAATATAACCATTCTGTTATTCATTTTTATTCATTTTCACAAAATGAATCAAAGAATGCCAACCCCTCCAAAAGACCAGCCTTTGCAGAGAAGGTAGGTGACTGCTGCCAGTACACTGTCACTTACAACTCCACAGTTCAACAAATGCATTATTACATACTCAACCCTGCCAGATCATATTGCAGATCTCAGCACTTCTCCAAGAACAGACTTGAAACACCAGCTTCTTCAAGATGCAGATCATTCTCCAAGGGAGAGGCGTCACATTCACCAATGTTACAGGGAACAGAGGTCAAGATCTCCATCAAGGCACCATTATTCACCTTCAAGATCTTATGACAGATATCATCACTGGCAGCCTCACCCACATGAATGCTGGCCGTGACCAATTCAGCTCTGCCAAGAAAAACTGCGCCAGAACTATTTCCTGGAAGCAACCAAGGATATGGAAGCGGACAATCACTTAGTGGCATCCTTAATTTTACAGTAAACCCTTAATAATTTTGCCATTCCCATTTAGGCATAGAGATGTAAAATTTCCAGAAATGTTGAAGCCAGGGGAAAAAAACTTTTTTTCCCTTTTTTTTTTTCTGGAAAAAGTGGAAATTTTCAGGAAAAATGTGGAGTCGTTTTACAAATTGGAAGTAATCTTGTTACTTTGGAAAGGTGAAATGCAGCGTATATACAAGTAATAAAGAGGGATTCGTTTGAATAACATCTCATGGATATATTGCTTATCATTGTAAAAGAACATATTGCACACTTTTTATCCCTAATTTTTCTGGAAAAAAAAAAAAAAACACGAGTGAAAAAAACTGAAAACTATTTTTTTTCCCCAATTTTTCCAATTTTTTTCCATGGTTTCCCATCTCTAATCAGGCACCGATAGATAAGCTGAAAAGAACAGGGAAGACACATATAGAGATGGCTGGGTTGCTGCTCACCCTGAGGATGTATGCAAAAGGAAGAATTCCCCCAGAAGGGTGGGTTTTTTAGCAGCAGAGTATAATGATATCAAATTATATGTAAGGGCAGATATTGTTTGAGTAATTGACACAAATTTATCAAAACATGTATTTGTTTATTTATAATGTCACAATTGTGGCAAAATGGATAAAAGACATGAGCCCATACAAGAAATACAATATAGCTAGAAAGTACACACAAATACCAGCAGATAGCACTATAAACCTCAACAGATTACGCAGAACATGTTGGTATAGTACAAAAAAGAGACCTGACACGTTTCGACCCGTAATTATATGGGTCTTCTTCAAAGGATTTTGTCTGCTGGAATAAGAGATAAACAAGTAAAATAAGAATCAAAGAGTGAATGTAGAATATCATATAGGCCACAATTGTCTCCTTGTATATTAACATGGAGTTGGCATATACTAGTGTGCATATTTACCAAAATGTGTGTAGTCGATAGAGTGAATTCTTTGTATGGAAATCCCTTAAAATCAACTTCATTCTCTCCAGGAGGCCCCCGGACACCCCCCGTTTGGGTAGGCCATGGTACGATGATCACCCAGACAATGTGTGGCTTGCAAGAGGTCACACATTTTGACATGTGACATGGTCACACATTGTGACCTCTTGCAAGCCACACATTGTCTGGGTGATCATCGTACCATGGCCTACCCAAACGGGGGGGGGGGGTGTCCGGGGGCCTCCTGGAGAGAATGAAGTTGATTTTAAGGGGTTTCCATACGAAAAAATTCACTCTATCGACTACACACATTTTGGTAAATATGCACACTAGTATATGCCAACTCCATGTTAATATACAAGGAGACAATTGTGTCCTATATGATATTCTACATTTACTATTTGATTCCTATTTTACTTGTTTATCTCTTATTCCAGCAGACAAAATCCTTTGAAGAAGACCCATATAGTTACGGGTCGAAACGCGTCAGGTCTCTTTTTTGTACTATACCAACATGTTCTGAGTAATCTGTTGAGGTTTATAGTGCTATCTGCTGGTATTTGTGTGTACTTTCTAGCTATATTGTATTTCTTGTATGGGCTCATGTCTTTTATCTATTTTGCCACAATTGTGACATTATAAATAAACAAATTAATTTTTTGATAAATTTGTGTCAATTACTCAAACAATACCTGCCCTTACATATAATTTTATATCATTATACTCTGCTGCCTAAAAACCCCACCCTTCTGGGGGAATTCTTCCTTCCGATAGATAAGCTAACCTAACCAGTGCTCCCAGGGTCACAACTGCGCAAAATCAAAGGTCAAGACAAGCATCTCAAGTAAAGCCTAAATCAGTTCTCTTTGGAAGAAAAATGAATCAGGCAGGTTCGGGTTCTCCTTGGCACAGCTGTTTGTAAAGTCATTTAGACAAGCTCTTCTGACTGAAGAACCTCAAAAGAAGAAGAAATTCTTAAAGCATTTGAAGAGGTAGTGAGCAACTTTTCTTTTCACAGATGTAATGGAAGTGTGTCAAATTCCACATTGCATAATCTCTTTACGAAAAATGTATTCAATAAAGACAAATTTCACCTTTGGGACCATATTTTATGTTGCAGCCAAATTTAGAGGGTAACATGAAACATGGTAACATTTCTTAACACCACACACCGTAAAACCACCCCACTTACCAAAATAATTTCTTCTTTCAGGCTTCAGGCTTCTGTTTAGTTTTGAATTTGGCATCTGTGACTTGTAGATCTCAATGGAGCACAAATGCAATGACATTAATATATTTGTAGTTGATTTTTTACTTTTTTACTTCCACCAGCCCCATAGCTAAAGGTCTGTACTGGGGTATGGACCTGGGACTGGGGGAAGATCCTGCAGGAGCCACAATTCACTTATCTGTAGGCTCCAGTGAAAAACATGTAATAAATGCTTTTCTTTTTATTATTCATGAGGGTGGATTTAGCAAAAAAGGTGGAATTTGCCTTTTAAAGAGAAAGAAGTTAATTCTCAGGTTGATGTGGCCTTAATGAGGCTCACTAGACACATCATGTTAGCTTTGGACAATATTGTATCATTCTGACATTTTCTGGACAGACGCATCGACTTTCTGGGTTGAAAATGTTGAGTCAGCAGTATTGGATGATCTCACTAAAGCTGAAATATTTGCTGCTGTGAGAGACATACAACTAACCTCCAGATTCATGGCCGAGGTGGCCATAGACATCATTAGATCCATAACAAGGATTGTGTTGTGGTCAGTCACATCAAAAGTATCGTTGTGGCTCAGGCCGTGGGTGTCAGACTTTGCCTTACAGAAGGCATGGTGCAAATATCTCTTTGAAGGTCAGTTACTACTTTCAATGCCCAACTCAAGATAGAAGAAAAGAAGTCCGCACTTACAGACAGGGCAAAGAATTTTGCAGGTCATGGAAAAACACACTTTCCTCTTTTTCTAAGTCTTCTAAGGAAACTAGGGTATGCCTTTCCTCCTACTTCACTCATATTCAAATTCTGAAAAGGCTTTGCATGCAGGAGATTTTGGTTCTGGCAACAATTCCCAATTGGCCAGAACATTCATGGTATCCACTACTGCTACAGTTGAATAATGGAGACCCACTTCTGGTTCTTCCAAATCGATGCTCTTATTTTCCTGGGAGATACTGAAGAGTCTTTAATGGAACTTATGACACACTTGGGCAGTTTACAGGGTTTCGTATTAATTGGGAGAAATCAATATTGGTGCCATTAGACCAGTGATGGTGAACCTTGGCACCCCAGATGTTTTGGAACTACATTTCCCATGATGCTCATGCACTCTGCAGTGTAGTTGAGCATCGTGGGAAATGTAGTTCCAAAACATCTGGGGTGCCAAGGTTCGCCATCACTGCATTAGACGATGCAGAGATCCCCTTACCAGATCAGGCTGTGCAGATTCAAATAAAACATACAGTTAAATATTTGGGGATAGAGGTAACCCGTAACGTAAATGATTATGTTGATCTGATTATGGTGATGATGGAGGCTTTTTACTACGTGATCCGCCATGTCCAATCGCGACTGATCACGATGTAAACAGGAAGAGCCATTGATCAGCTTTTCCTCACTCGTGTCTGACAGATGCGAGTAGAGGAGAGCTGATCGGTGGCTCTCCTGACAGGGGGGGTCTGTGCTGATTGTTTATCAGCGCAGATGCCCGCCCAGGACCACCAGGATGCTGCCAGGACCACCAGGGATGGCCACCACACAGGAAATCCAGGTATGTCACCCTAGACTACCAGGGATATGCCAATCAGTGCCCAGGCAGCTGCCAATCAGTGCCCATTGAAAATTCCTGCCAGTGCCAGTGCCACCAGTGATGCCTACCAATGCAATCTATCAGTGCCAGCCATTAGTGCCCATCAGTGCCCAGCAGTGCTGCCTATCAGTGACCATCAGTGCCCATCAATGCTGCCTATCAGTGCCACCCATAAGTACCCATAAGTGCAGCCTTTCAGTGCCCATCAGTGTCGCCTATCAGTGCCCATCAGTGCCACCTATGAGTGCCCATCAGTGCAGCCTATCAATGCCCATCAGTGCTGCATATCAGTGCCACCCATCAGTGCCACCCATCAGCAGTGCCCATCAGTGCCACCTCATTAGTGCCATCTCATTGGTGCCACCTCATCAGTGCCGCCTTATCAGTGCCCATCAGTGCAGCTTATCAGTGCCCATCAGTGAAGGAGAAAACATACTTTTTTACAAAATTTTATAACAGAAACAAAGAAATATTATTATATATAATAATATTATTATTATTTGTTTAGCAAAAAAAAAAAAAAACCCAGAGGTGAGCAAATACCACCAAAAGAAATCTCTATTTGTGGGAACAAAATGATAAAAATTTTGTTTGGGTACAGTGTAGCATGACCGTGCAATTGTCATTTAAAAAGTGACAGCGCTGAAAGCTGAAAATTGGCCTGGGCAGGAAGGGGGGGAAAGTGCCCGGTATTGAAGTGGTTAAATTTAGGAAAAGGGCCGGAGTTGGTGTAAACTTCCACTAACAGCGAATCTCATTAAAATGATTTGGACTCCACAGTTGCTGTATATCCCTCATAATTCTCCAATTTGGATAATATCTCATTGATTTAGAAAGGTTGAATCTCTCTTTCGTGAACTACTATGGCGGAAAAAACAATCCCGTATAAAACTGACGATGCTTAATGTTAGCTAAAGATGCAGGGGGCTTTTCCACATGTCAAAACTAATTGTTTAGCCTCACAACTACAGCAGTTCTTTGGCTGGACGTAAATTGCGGAGTCCGATCCCATACAGGGTCAGCTATTACCGCTATGCAGGGATTACACACTGATCTCCATGCTGGAGACAAAAAAATGCGAAAGGATAAAAAGTTTCTGACAGGTAAACTTTTTGATAAAGTTTGGCAAGAAATGAAAAATTTTACTAATATTACGGGATATACACGTTACACACCAATATGGAGTAATGCAAATTGTGAGAAATTACAGAAATTGGAAGGGTTGGAGTTATGGCAAAAACACGGGTTATGCCGCGTACACACGGTCGGATTTTCCGATGGAAACAGTCCGATGGGAGCTTTTCATCGGGTTTTCCGACCGTTGTGTATGCCCATCGGTCTTTTTCTGTCGGAATTTCTGACAGACTTTGGATTGAGAACCTGTTCTTAATTTTTCCGACGGAAAACCTTTCTATCGGATTTTCCGATCGTCTGTAGCAATTCCGACACGCAAAATTCCGACGCATGCTCGGAAACAATTCGACGCATGCTCAGAAGCATTAAACTTCCCTTTTATAGTGAAGTCAAACGTTTTTTAAGGCGTGGTGTTATTGACCGTCGGAATTTGGTGTGACTGTGTGTAGGCAAGACAGTTTGAGCGAAATTCCGTCAGAATTCCGACGGGAAAACCATCAGAGCTTTTTCAGACGAGAATTCCGACCGTGTGTACGCGGCATAAGGATATTTGGAGCAGCTGTTCTGGAATGAGTGTTTAAAATCCTTTACTCAAATAACGGATACATTTGGAATTCCAAGGCAGAGGTTTTTCCAATATCTTCAACTCAGGCACACGCCTTACAGGCTCAGGCCCGCTCTTTTGAAATTAAATGTAATCATTCTACAATAATATCATTAATAAATGATAAAGGGCATAAGCAAGGCCTTATATCACCACTCTATGGGGTATTATATAATAGGTTTCTGTAGCTATTCCTTCAAGGGCCCAGTGGGAACGAGACCTGGACCATTATCAGACGACCATTGGACAATGGCTCTGTCTGCTGTCCCAAAGGTATCGTTGTCCACTATGCAAAAACGAACGCAATTATTCATTTTACATAGATCGTATTATACTCCTGAGAAACGATTTAACCACTTCAGCCCCGAGAAGATTTAGCTGCTCACTGACCAGAGCATTTTTTGCGTCGCTTTAACCACTTCAGCCCCGGACCAGGCCCCTTTTTGCGATTCGGCACTGCGTCGCTTTAACTGACAATTGCGCGGTCGTGCGACGTGGCTCCCGAACAAAATTGACGTCCCTTTTTCCTCACAAATAGAGCTTTTTTTGGTGGTATTTGATCGCCTCTGCAGGGTTTTTTTTGCGCTATAAACAAAAATAGAGCGACAATTTTGAAAAAAATGCTATATTTTTTACTTTTTGCTATAATAAATATATCCCCAAAAAAAATATATAAAAAAAACATTTTTTTTCCTCAGTTTAGGCCGATACGTATTCTTCTACATATTTTTGGTATAAAAAAAACGCAATTAGCGATTATTGATTTGTTTGCGCAAAAGTTATAGCGTCTACAAAATAGGGGATAGATTTATGGCTTTTTCATTATTATTTTTTTTTTTTTACTAGTAATGGCGGCAATCTGCTTTTTTTTATCGTGACTGCGACATTATGGCGGACGCATCAGACACTTTTGACACATTTTTGGGACCATTGGCATTAATACAGCGATCAGTGCTATAAAAATGCACGGATTACTGTATAAATGTCAGTGGCAGGGAAGAGGTTAACACTAGGGGGCGATCAAGGGGGTTAACTGTGTTCCCTGACTTTGTGTTCTAACTGTAGGGGGAGGGGATTTTTTTTTTTTTCTCAGTTTAGGCCGGTATGTATTCCTCTACATATTCTTGGTAAAGAAAGTTGCAATAAGCTTTTATTGACTGGTTTGTGCAAAAGTTATAGCGTCTACAAAATAGGGGATAGATTTATGGCATTTTTATTAATAATTTTTTTTTTTTACTAGTAATGGCGGCGATCAGCGATTTTTGTCGTGACTGCTACATTATCGCGGACAGATCGGACACCTTTGGCACTATTTTGGGACCATTCACATTTATACAGCGATCAGTGCGATTAAAAATGCATTGATTACTGTGTAAATGTGACTGGCAGTGGATGGGGGTTAACCACTAGGTGGCCCTGTAGGGGTTAAGTCTGTCCTAGAGAGTGATTCCAACTGTGGGGGGGGGAGGGGCTACGCGTGACACGTCACTGATCACCGCTCCCGATTACAGGGAGCTGTGATCAGTGACAGTGTCACGAGGCAGAACGGGGAGATGCTTGTTTACATCAGCATTTCCCCGTTCTTCCTCTCCGTGAGACGATCCCGGGTATCCCCGCGGACATCGAGTCTGCGGGACCCGCGATCCGGCGGCGCGCACACAATGGCACGGCGGCAAATTCAAAAGGATGTACAGGTACGCCCATTTGTGGAGCCGTGCCATTCTGTTGACGTATATCTGCATGCGGTGGTCGGCAAGTGGTTAATGTGATGTGTACCAAGGTTGTATCTGGTCAGTATGTATGTATGTATTGTGCTTTGATTTTTTTTTTTAATCTATTGTACTAAGGAAAGAATTTCAATAAAAAATACTGGATATATAAAAAAAAAAAACATCTAGGGTGATCAAAGGGTTAAATGTGTGCCTAGCCTGTGTTTTTGTGTACACAGTGTGGTGTTTTTACTAAGGGATGTGCTTTGCAGAAAAACAAAACCCAGCCCATCCCGCTGACAGGACGGAACTCTGCATTGTTTACATATGCAGCGCACCGTCCTGTGTCTCTCCTCGCCGATCAGCGGGTGCCGGCGGATATCCATTGGCCGGCACCCGCTGATCGGCTTCTGCTGTGACAGAAGCAGTGCGCACGCGCGCCCTCTATGCAGAAGTGCAGAATCACGTATACAGTAAAACCTTGCATAATTAGTTCCGGAAAAATGCTTGTAATCCAAAGCACTTGTATATCAAAGCGCATTTCCCCATAAGAAATAATTGAAACTCAGATGATTCATTCCACAACCATTTATTCATAAGTCCTTCAGTTTATAGTCCATATAAAAAGATTACAGCAATGTGACCAGGTTGTGTAACCATAAAATGTCCATCCACAAATGGAAGCCTCCACAAGGAGATTAGAAGTAGCTCCAGAGTATAAAAGAGAAAAGAGGCGCCTCTAAGTGTAGCAATATGGTTACATTTAATGAAGGTATAACATTTAGCAATTCGCATGGTTGATGATTAAAAGAGGCACATCTAAGTATACAGGCATCCGGGGTAAAGCTGTCCACATAGACCGTCCGCCATACGGCCGGCTCTCACCGCTGTCAGTCTGCAATCGTGACCGGGAAGACTACCCTGCAGTAGAGCGATCTAAAAGCGAGGCTTGAACCGCTCGTAGAGTGCAGCATGGAAGGGATGACGTCGATGGCGGTGTGGGGGGCGGTCTATGTGGACAGCTTTACCCCGAATGCCTGCATACTTAGATGTGCCCACTTTAATCATCAACCATGTGAGTTGCTAAATGTTGTACCTTCATTAAATGTAACCATAGTTGCTACACTTATGCCCCGTACACACGGTCGGAAATTCGATTGGACCATGTTGTCGGAAAATCCGCCCATGTGTGGGCTCCATCGGACTTTTTCCATCTGAATTTCCGGCGGAAAATATTTGCGATCCTGCTCTCAAATTTTCCGACAACAAAGTCCGATCGGACTTTTTCCGATTGTGTGTAGAAAATTCCGACAGACAAAGTGCCACGCATGCTCAGATCAAATTACGAGACCAAATCTATTGGCTCCTAGCCTCTATGTAGTCCCGTCGTACGCAACGAACGTCACCACGTTCAGAATGATCGGATTTTCGACAACTTTGTCCGACCGTGTGTATGCAACACCAGTGTCGGACAAAATCTGTTGGAAAAAAGCCAACGGATTTTGTGGTCGGAATTTCCGACCGTGTGTACGGGGCATTAGAGGCGCCTCTCTTCACTTTTATACTCAGTCCGGGCCGGATTTCCCACAAGGTCAGCATCCCGAACTGCCTGTGCGCTCCGCCTCCGAGCCGAGCTCAGCGATGGGCAGCAGGCGTACCTATTCAGCCTGTGATTCGTGTGCTCTGCTGTGTCTCCTGGAGTCCTCACTGAGGTATTGTTCTCCTCTGCACTCCCAGCCCCCTCTGTCAGCCAGTCCCTACTCTGTAAGCCACTCCCCCTCTGTCAGCTCCCCTCCCCTGTCAGCTACCCCCTCTGTCAGTTTAGTTACCCCCTCTCTGTCAGTTACCCCCTCTGTCAGTTACCCCCCTCTGTCAGTTACCCCCTCTGTCAGTTACCCCCCCTCTGTCAGTTACCCCCCCCCTCTGTCAGTTACCTCCCCCCTCTGTCACTTACCCTCCCTCTGTCAGTTACCCCACCCCCTCTGTCAGTTACCCCCCTCTGTCACTTACCCTCCCTCTGTCAGTTACCCCCCCCCCTCTGTCAGTTACCCCCATCTGTCAGTTACCCTCCCTCTGTCAGTTACCCCCCCTCTGTCACTTACCCCCCTCTGTCAGTTACCCCCCCCCTCTGTCAGTTACCCCCCTCTGTCAGTTACCCCCCCTCTGTCAGTTACCCTCCCTCTGTCAGTTACCCCCCCCCCCCTCTGTCACTTACCCTCCCTCTGTCAGTTACCCCCCTCTGTCAGTTACCCCCCTGTCAGTTACCCCCCCCTGTCAGTTACCCCCCCCTGTCAGTTACCCCCCTCTGTCAGTTACCCTCCCTCTGTCAGTTACCCCCCTCTGTCAGTTACCCCCCCCTCTGTCAGTTACCCTCCCTCTGTCAGTTACCCCCCCCTGTCAGTTACCCCCCCCTGTCAGTTACCCCCCCCCTGTCAGTTACCCCCCCCTGTCAGTTACCCCCCTCTGTCAGTTACCCCCCTCTGTCAGTTACCCCCCCCTCTGTCAGTTACCCCCCCTCTGTCAGTTACCCCCCTCTGTCAGTTACCCCCCCCTCTGTCAGTTACCCCCCTCTGTCAGCTACCCCCCCTCTGTCAGTTACCCCCCCCCTCTGTCAGTTACCCCCTCCCTGTCAGTTACCCCCCTCTGTCAGTTACCCCCCCTCTGTCAGTTACCCCCCCCCTCTGTCAGCTACCCCCCCCCCTCTGTCAGGCCACCCCCTCTCTTACTATCTTTCTCTGACCCCCCCTATTCAGTGGATTCCCTGTGCTTTGACCCCCCCCCCACACAACAAAAGTGGGGCCACCAACAGCACAAACAACCCCCCCCCCTTCTTTCTCTGCTTTGACCCCCCCCCCATTCACCCCCCCCCCTTATTCAGTGGGTTCCCTGTGCTCTGCCCCCCGTATTCAGTGGGTTCCCTGTGCTCTGCCCCCCCCCCTTATTCAGTGGGTTCCCTGTGCTCTGACCCCCCCCCCTTATTCAGTGGGTTCCCTGTGCTCTGCCCCCCCCTTATTCAGTGGGTTCCCTGTGCTCTGCCCCCCCCCCCTTATTCAGTGGGTTCCCTGTGCTCTGCCCCCCCCCCTTATTCAGTGGGTTCCCTGTGCTCTGACCCCCCCCCCCCCAATTCAGTGGGTTCCCTGTGCTCTGACCCCCCCCCCCCAATTCAGTGGGCTCCCTGTGCTCTGCCCCCCCCCCTTATTCAGTGGGTTCCCTGTGCTCTGCCCCCCCCCCTTATTCAGTGGGTTCCCTGTGCTCTGCCCCCCCCCTTATTCAGTGGGTTCCCTGTGCTCTGCCCCCCCCTTATTCAGTGGGTTCCCTGTGCTCTGCCCCCCCCCCTTATTCAGTGGGTTCCCTGTGCTCTGCCCCCCCCCTTATTCAGTGGGTTCCCTGTGCTCTGCCCCCCCCCCCTTATTCAGTGGGTTCCCTGTGCTCTGCCCCCCCCCCCTTATTCAGTGGGTTCCCTGTGCTCTGCCCCCCCCCCCCCTTATTCAGTGGGTTCCCTGTGCTCTGCCCCCCCCCCTTATTCAGTGGGTTCCCTGTGCTCTGCCCCCCCCTTATTCAGTGTGTTCCCTGTGCTCTGCCCCCCCCCCCCTTATTCAGTGGGTTCCCTGTGCTCTGCCCCCCCCTTATTCAGTGTGTTCCCTGTGCTCTGCCCCCCCCCCCCCTTATTCAGTGTGTTCCCTGTGCTCTGCCCCCCCCCCTTATTCAGTGGGTTCCCTGTGCTCTGCCCCCCCTATTCGGTCCCCCCATCACCCTCCCCCGATGTCAGGCTCTCCGGTCAGCGGAGGTGGAGAGTGCAGAGTGCCGGGGATGCGGCACAGCTGATGAAGTCCGCCCCCCATAGAAGCCCCCTAGGTGTGTGCGAGTGGGAGGTGGGATCCGTGACGTCACGGTGTGTGGGGGCGGCGGAAGGGGCTGCACAGGCTCCGATCGCTCAGAGAGCCCCGGCGGGAGCTTGCCGCTGCCTCTGCCGCTGCTGCCACCACCGCTGCCCGGGCTGAGACTGGCAGAGATCCCCCACCTCCTCCGCCAGCACCCTCCTCCTTCCATGCTGCAGAGCCGTGCCCAGGCACCTGGATGGAGGTGGCAGAAGATGACCCCCCCACTCTCAGCACACAGATCCTTATAACTGCTGTCATGTCTCTGCAGCCTGACCCACGTCTCTGCCTTATGGGGGCCAGCCTGAAGGACACCCTGTAGACTGCCCCTGCTGCCCCCCTTACCCACCCCCTGGACCTTGTGCTGCTGCTGCCATCTCACTGATCCTTCCCTCCCTGCAAGACCACTAAGGAATAGCAGACCTGTGCTGGGCACTAATGGGCAACCTATCATCTCTCCAATGTGAGTATGAATGGGCATTGGTGGGGAGGGGTGTCCAGGGGGTCTGGGCTTAGGGGGTGGGGGTGTCCAGGGGGTCAGGGCTGGGGGGGGGGGGACCCATTGCAGTGCTGCAGCTTTTCTCCTGGACACAAGGGGTTAACCTATAGAAGGATGCGATGTGTGTGTAGCCTGGCACTCCATGCCCAGGACTGTCCTTGCATGATTGGAGAAGATTTCTGCACAGTAACTGGATCTTATGCATTGTTGCCACATCTTGCTTCACCTATGGACTGCACACTCTATGCAATGATGTGTGATTGCATGCTACAATAAGAATTGCATTCTTCTAGAAGATTTCTCAAGATGTTCTCCGCCACAACTGTCATTTTTTTTTTGCTAGTTCTGTGATTGTAGCAAGTGGGTTATATACATCATCAGCACTCTATATCCTTCATTTTCTATGTTGCTAGGGGTGATCCTGTAACTGTTACATCCTGTGCCGTTGCTATTTTATTTTCCAAAAGTGCTGGAGAGGTGCCACCGTATATGCCCTGTGCTGCTACTGTCTTTTATTATTTTTTTTATTGCTGGATTCTCCTCTAGACTGCCGGTATCATGGCATATCAAGCCTTTGTGTCTGATTCTGTTTGATAATCCAATGTGTCTCCCATCAGCACTGTATCTGGGCAGTTCACAAGGCTGCAGGTTTGGCTGGTGATGTAAAGTCTCTTCTGCCTCTAGAAAGTCTGCGATGGCATGCTTGGGATAGGAGCTGTCCGCTTGCCGGTGCTGAATGTGATGCATTGGCTACATGGCCATTCTGTGTTAAAGGGATGCTACACTTTAAAAAAAAAGAATTTCAGACCACGTACTGTGGGCAGTTCGCTTTCCGTACCTGCAGGGTCTGATGCCTTGGGAGCTGGGTGAATCCGCGAGAGTGCGCTCCTCAGGCTGCATGCCGCCATCTTAGAAGTCAAAGCTGGGTAATCTTCCACTTTGGACTTTGATACACTTGGTGCTCAAAAATCTCTCTAGTTGGCTTTTGATGTAAAACATCTCTAGAAAGTCTGAGGTGGCATGCCTGGGATAGGAGGTGTCCACCAGCCAGTGCCGAACATGAGGCATTGGCCACATAAGCCTTTTTCAACCTTTTCAACACAGAGGAACCCTTGAAATTACTTTCTGGTCTCAGGGAACTCCTGCTAATAACTACTATATCTACAACATATGATCCATCTTCGAAGTCAAAGCTGGGTAATCTTCCACTTTGAACTTTGATACAATTGGTGCTCAAAAATCTCTCTAGTTGGCTGGTGGTGTAAAACATCTCTAGAAAGTCTCAGATGGCATACCTGGGATAGGAGGTGTCCACCAGCCAGTGCCGAACATGATGCATTGACTACATAAGCCATTTTCAACCTTTTCAACAAAGAGGAACCCTTGAAATGACTTTCTGGTGTCAGGGAACTCCTGCTAATTACTAAATCTACAACTTATGATCCAGTACATTAGTATTCTGATCAATGGATCAGTGGGGAGAATGCTCCTAACACTCATGGCCATTGGGAAGAATTACCCCATACAGATAGCTTAAAAGATCAGTGATGTCAGTGGGAACTTTTCCGAGAGGCAGAAACTGTTCATCGCTTAAGGAACCCATAGCGACTTCTGGAGGAACACTAGAGTTCCATGGAACCCTGCTTGAAAAACCCTACAGTAGAAAGTCTGAGATATCATGCTTAGGATAGGAGCTGTCCGCCAGCTGGTGCTCAATATGATGCATTGGCAATACGGTGATTCTGTGTTAAAGGGATGCTACACTTTAAAAAAAGAATTTCAGGCCATGTACTGTGGGCAGTTCATTTTCCATACCTGTGGGGTCTAATACCTTGGGAGTCAGGGGAATCCAAGAGGGTGCACTCCTCAGTCTGCATGCCGCCATTTTAGGAGTTTAAGTTTGGTAAACCTTCCCTTTGGACTTTGATCCACTTGGTGCTTTAAGAATCTCTCTAGTTCAGGGTGTAAACCTTTTCAATACAGAGGAACCCTTTAAATAACTTCCTGGTCTCAGGGAACCCCTGCTAATAATTACTATATCTACATCTTATGATACATTAGTGTAATGGTCACTGGGAAGAATGCTCCTTACACTTGAGGTCATTGGGAAGAATTATTTCCTTACAGATTGCTAAAATGACCAATGGTGTCAGTGGGAACTTATCTGAGAGGCAGAAATTGCTTATTGCTCCAGGAACCCCTAGCAACCTCTGGAGGAACCTTAGTGTTCCATGAAACCCTGGTTGAGAAACCCTGCTTTGGTTGGCTGGTGATGTAAAGTCTCTTCTGCCTCTAGAAAGTCTGGGATGGCATGTCTGGGATAGGAGCTGTCCACCAGCCAGTGCCGAACATGATGCATTGGCTACATAAGCCTTTTTCAACCTTTTCAACACAGAGGAACCCTTGAAATTACATTCTGGTCTCAGGGAACTCCTGCTAATAACTACTATATCTACATCTTTTGATCCAGTACATGAGTATCCTGGTCAGTGGGGAGAATGCTCCTAACACTCATGGCCATTGGGAAGAATTACCCCATACAGATAGTTTAAAAGATCAGTGATGTCAGTGGGAACTTATCCAAGAGGCAGAAACTGCTCATCGCTCAAGGAACCCACAGCGACCTCTGGAGGAACACTAGAGTTCCATGGAACCCTGATTGAGAAACCCTACAGTAGAAAGTCTGAGATATCATGCTTAGGATAGGAGCTGTCCGCCAGCTGGTGCTGAATATGATGCACTGGCAATATGGTGATTCTGTGTTAAAGGGATGCTACACTTTAAAAAAAGAATTTCAGGCCATGTACTGTGGGCAGTTAATTTTCCATACTTGTGGGGTCTAATGCCTTGGGAGTCAGGGGAATCCAAGAGCGTGCACTCTGCCATCTTAGGAGTTTAAGTTTGGTAAACCTTCCCTTTGGACTTTGATCCACTTGGTGCTTTAAGAATCTCTCTAGTTCAGGATGTAAACCTTTTCAACACAGAGGAACCATTTAAATAACTTCTTGGTCTCAGGGAACCCCTGCTAATAATTACTATATCTACATCTCATGATACATTAGTGTAATGATCACTGGGAAGAATGCTCCTTACACTTGAGGTCATTGGGAAGAATTACTTCCTTACAGATTGCTAAAATGACCAATGGTGTCAGTGGGAACTTATCTGAGAGGCAGAAATTATTGCTCCAGGAACCCCTAGCAACCTCTGGAGGAACCTTAGTGTTCCATGGAACCCTGGTTGAGAAACCCTGCTCTGGTTGGCTGGTGATGTAAAGTCTGTTCTGCCTCTAGAAATTCTGGGATGGCATGCTTGGGATAGGAGGTGTCCACCAACTGGTGCTGAATATGATGCATTGGAACCCTTAAAATTACTTTCTGGTCTCAGGGAACCCCTACTAAAAATGAATATATCTACAACTCGTGATACATTAATATGATGGTCAGTGGGAAGAATGCCCCGTACACTTGTGGTCATTCTGAAGAATTACCCTCTTACAGATAGGTAAAAGATCAATGGTGTTATTGGGAACTTATCTGGGAGGTGAAAGTTGCTTAAGGAACGCTTAGCAACCTCTGGAGGAACCATAAGGTTCCATGGAACTCTTGCTGAGAGACCCTGGGCTACATGGTCATTTTGTGTTAAAGGGCTGCTATGCCTTGAAAAAGAATTTCAGGCCACCTAATGTGGGTAATTAATTTTTCTATTCCTGTGGGGTCTAATGCCTTGGGAACTGGAGAAATCTGTGAGAGTGCGCTCTTCAGTCTGCATGCCGCCATCTTAGAAGTCGAAGTTGGGTAATCTCCCACTTTGGACTTACAGTAGATGCACTTGGTGCTCAAGAATCTCTCTAGTTATCAGTAATCTTTCTAGTTGGCTGGTGATGTAAAGCCCCTTCTGCCTATAGAACAGCCTTTGCTAACCCTTTTAACATGGAGGAACCCTTGAAATAACTTTCTGGTCTCAGGAAACCTCCGCTAATAAATACTATATCTACAATGAGTCTAATGGTCAGTAGGAAGATTGCTTCAAACTAAATTTGTGATCCATAGGAAGAATTCCCTCCCCTCTTACAGATAGCTAAAAAGATCAATGGTTACTTATCTGAGAAGCAGAGATTGCTTATTGCTCGAGGAACTCCTAGTAACCTCTGGAGTTACCCTAGCAGAGAAAGGCTGCTGTGGAAAGTCCAAGCTGGCATGGTTGAAAAAGGAGCTGTCCGCCAACTGGTGCTGAATATTTCATGCATTGGCTACATGGTCATTGTGTGTTAAAGACTGGTTACACCTTTAGTGCCAGTTCACACCACAATGTCTGTGCTCTTTTTACATTTCTGAATGCGTGTTTTTGATGCATGAATCACTGGAGGAAAAGTTGGCACTTGGGATAACATCAAATAGCGGTCTTTATTAGAAATAACATGCATAACAGCTGTAAAAAAGTGTTTTTAATGCATTTTGCTGAGTTCCAGATGCGTCCCATACAAAAAGAAAATGCAACATGTTTTACTATCGTTGACTACACTGGAATGAACTGCACTGGTGTGAAATAGGACCATTGGAATACATGGAAAACACCGTGCTTGCATTTTTTATGCAGATTAACAATGCACTGGACGGCACCTGATGTGAACCAGCCCTCAAAAAGAATTTCAGGTCATGTTCTTTGGCCTGTTTATTTTCCTTACCATGGCTTTGGTGCTCGAGCAATCCTTGAGAATACACCCCTCTGTCTGCCTGCCGCCATCTTGAAAGACTAAATTGGGTAATCCTGGACTTAAATCCACTTAGTGGTCATGAATCTCTCTAGGTATCGAAACGGCTTGCTAAAGAGAAGCAAAGGTGTTGATTTACTAAAGGCAAATCCACTTTGCACTATGAGTAGATCTGAGGGGAAGATCTGCTGATTTCTATCATCCAATCATGTGAAAGCAAAAATGCTGTTTTTTATTTTTCTTGCATGTCCCCCTAAGATCTACAGCAACTGCATTTCAAAGTGCACTTGTAGTGCAAAGTGGATTTCCCTTTAGTAAATAAACCCCAAAGTCTAGAAAGTCTGAGATGGCATAGTTGGGATATGAGCTGTCCGCCGGCTGGAGCTGAATATGATGCATTGACTACATGGTCATTCTAAGTTAAAGGGCTGCAGTACTGTTAAAAAAGATTTCACACCATGTACAGTGGGCAGTTCATTTTCCTTACCTGTGGGTTCTGATGCCTTCAGTGTTGGGGGAAACCTTGACAGCATGCTTCTTAGTCTGCATGCTGCCTTATTAGGAGTTTAAGTTAGATAGTTCGCCCTTATTGACTTTAATCAACTTGGTGTTCAAGAATCTTTCTAGTTACAAAAAAAAGCTTGCTAAAAATTAGTAATGATGAGGTTTCAGGCTTGGCTGCTGATGTAACGCCTCTTCTTCCTCTAGAGCAGCTCCCCTCGACCAGGATTCCTCAAGACCTTGCTAGGGGTTCCATGAGCAGTGGCTCATTGACCTGTGTCACCTGTTGGTGCCGGCATAATTATGAGTCTATTGCCACTTGGCAGAGCCAGCAGCATCACACTAATGATCTTTTTAGCTGTTTGTACTGAAGGCATTCTGATCATCACACTAGGCCTATTCTTGCCACTTACCACCAATGTAAGGAATGTTCTTCCTGCTGACCCCAAGTAATTTGTTTTAGCTAGGTTTTCCCAAGACCTGAAAATTATTATACAGGTTCTTCTAGAGAAATAAAGTTGATAAAGGCTGTTCTAGAAAGTCTAAAATGACACGCTTGGGATAGCAGCTGTTCGCCAGCCATTGGCTACATGGTCATTCTATGTCAAAGAGCTGCTATACCTTTAAAAAGATTTTCAGGCTGTTGGCAGTTTGTTTTTTTACCTGCAGGGGAATGATGCCTTTGGAGCTGGAGGAATCCTTGAGAGCATTCCCCTCAGCCTGCTTGTCGCCATGTCAGGAGAGAGCATTCCCCTCAGCCTGCTTGTCGCCATGTCAGGAGAGAGCGTTCCCCTCAGCCTGCTTGTCGCCATGTCAGGAGAGAGCGTTCCCCTCAGCCTGCTTGTCGCCATGTCTGGAGAGAGCGTTCCCCTCAGCCTGCTTGTCGCCATGTCAGGATTTTAAGTTTGATAATCCTCCTTTATGGACTTTGATCCACATGTCGCTCATGAATCTCTCTTGTTATATATAAAAAAAACTTGCTAAGAAGTAGTAGCGATTGGCTGGTGATGTAAAGACTCCTAGTCCTAGGGAACCTCTTGCTAAGACTCTTCTGCCGCTAGAACAGCCATCCCAAACATTTTTAACATGGGGCAACCCTTGAAAATAACTATCTGGTCTCAGGAAACCACTTGCTAAGACTCTTCTGCCACTAGAACAGTCATCCTAAACATTTTTAACATGGGGGGATCCTTGAAATAACTTTCTGGTCCTAGGAAACCTCTTGCTAAGACTCTGATGCCACTAGGGCAGTCATCCTAAACATTTTTGACATGGGGGGACCCTTGAAATAACTTTCTGGTCCTAGGGAACCTCTTGCTAAGACTCTTCTGCCAGGAAAATGTGTTTAGTGGGAACAACTCTTTCCTTACAAATAGCTAAAGAGAGCATTGTGTCAGTGGTTACTTATCTGAGAGACATAAATTACTCATTGCTTCAGGAACCCCTAGCAGCCTCTGGAGGAACCAAAGGGTTCTGATGCCGTGTACACACGACCAGATTTTCTGTCAGAAAAGGTCAGATGGAATCATTCCGTCGGATATTCCGATGGTGTGTGGGCTTCATCTGACTTTTTCCTTCAAAAATCCTGAGGAACCTAGAAATAGAACATGCTTTAAATCTTCCTGACGGAATCAATTTCTATCGGGAAAACCATTCGTCTGTATGCTGGTCCGACGGACCAAATACGACGCAAGGGCAGCTATTGGCTACTGGCTATTAAACTTCCTTTTCTAGTCCCGTCGTACGTCATCGCGTTCGAAAAGAACGGACTTTGGTGTGATCGTGTGGGGGCAAGTCCTTTCGGAACTCTGTCGGAACTCCGTCGGGAAGACCGTCGGAGTTTATTCTGACGGAAAGTCCATTTGTGTGTACGCAGCATTGGGCTGATCTAGAAAGTCTTAGATAGTATGTTTGGGATAGTAGCTGTCCGCCATCCGGTGCTGAATATGATGCATTGGCCACACCAGTATTTCTCAACCATGGTTCCATGGAACCCTAGAGCTCCTGAGGTTGCTAGAGGTTCCTCGGGCAATAAGCGATTTCTGCCTCTCAGATAAGTAACCACTGACACCTATGATCTTTAAAGCTATCTGTAGGGTGGTGATTCTTCCCATTGGCCACAAATATAAGGAGCATTCTTCACACTGACTATCACACTAATCTACTGTGAGCTGTAGATATAATAATTACTAGCAAATGTTCCCTGAAGCCATATGCCCCATACACACGGTCGGAAATTCCGACAGAAAATGTCCGATCGGACCATGTTGTCGGAAAATCCGGCCGTGTGTGGGCTCCATCGGACTTTTTCCGTCGGAAAAATTTGAGATCCTGCTCTCAAATTTTCCGACAACAAAATCCGATCTGACTTTTTCCGATTGAATGTACAGAATTCCGACGGACAAAGTGCTACGCATGCTCAGATCAAATTACGAGACCAAAGCTATTGGCTACTAGCCTCTACGTAGTTCCGTCGTATGCAACAAACGTCACCACGTTCAGAATGATCGGATTTTCCATCAACCTTGTCCGACCGTGTGTATGCAACACCAGTGTCGGACAAAATCCGTCGGAAAAATTCTGACGGATTTTGTGGTCGGAATTTCCGACCGTGTTTACGGGGGCTTAAAGTTATTTCAAGAGCTTCTTCATGTTAAAAAGGTTGAGAAAGGCTGGGCTACATGGTAATTGTGTCTATACGGACTGCTACGCCTTTAAAAAGAATTTCAGGCCATGTACTGAAGGGATTTTCTTTTCCTTACCTGTTTGGTCTGATGCCTTTGGAGCCAGGGGAATCCTTGAGAGCACAACCCTCAGTTGCATGCTGCCATCTTAAGAATTTAGGTTTGTTAATCCTTTCCTATTGATTAGGAAACGCTCGGTGTTCAAGAATCTCTCTGGTTTAGAAAAATGCTGGCTAAAAAATAGCAATGATGAGAATAAATAAAAATAGTGAAGTGCACAAATAGTAACAAAGAAGATAAAACTATCCATAGAAGGGCGAAACCCCAAAACCTCTTGAAAGTTGCATAAACCACCTATAATATGGACTAATGGATGGAATAATGGACTCTATTCATCTAGAACAGGGGTCTCCAAACTGCGGCCCGAGGGCCAGATGTGGCCCTTTGCTAGCTTTTATTCGGCCCTTGGGGCAAAACTCCTTCCACTGATATGAGGCACTATTCCTCTCACTGACACCAACAATGGGGAATTAGATCTTCCGCCGATACCAATGATAGAATACTATTCCTCTTACTAACATGGTGAATACTCCTCATGACATTTTCTACCCCCGCTGGCCACAATCCGGCCCTCCTAAAATCTGAAGGACAATAAAGTGGCCCTTTGTTTGAAAAGTTTGGAGACCCCTGATCTAGAATACCACCATTAGGATCCTGTCCACACTATGTAAAGGCCTTATGAGTTGTTGTATAGGAGAAAACCACGGGAGGTGACAACATAAATGTAGGTGACATTTTTGGGATTATGACTTTAAGATGTATGCTGCAGAACCTCGGTACTGATGTAGCAGATTGATATGCGTGAACGTGAATGGATTGTGCAATCGTTGTCGTGACTCCTTTTTTTTCCCTAAAGCTTCCACGGCTGAGTTAGTGCTTTCGTTATCAGATCCAATTTATTAAGAATGTAAAGCAAGCGAAGATTCCCAGTCCATTATGTATAAAGCCTTCCTGTGCCTGTATGTACGAGAATTCCAGGACTTCCTCTGCCTGACAATTTATTGATGACTGTTGATGTAAGGCGAAGCTTGTTTTCTGCTGCAAGCAACTGTGTAGCAAACCTCCCAAAACATGATCTTGGCTCCGTGTACTGTAGCTGGCCCTCTGCTGAGCTATTCCGCCGCTTCATTTAGCTTACAGATACATGCTGCTACCTTGCTCCCATCGGGCCTTCGTATCTATATTTGGAATACGGATTTCGGCAATCAATGCATACACAGACCCGGTGATCAATCCTAGCTTTCGCTGGCTCAGATTGGCTCTATTGGAATTTGTAGTCAACCTGGGGGAGCTATGCCATCATTCGTGGGCTGGAATGACTGATACAGGCTGTAGTGATTAAACAATATGTAGCTTTGATTGTTTTATTATTTAATTAAAGCTCTTCTATTAACAAACCAAGTCAGGTTTATTCATTGAGGCGGATGGAAAAGATGGTGAGTGCAGACACCCATAGCAGATAGTCAGCATCCAAGGATGTTGGTTTTCTGTGGTTTACTTGCTACCGTTACTCTGTGGATATGTTTTTGCGTTAGACACTTACTACACGCCAAAAAGGGTCAGGCCAATAGCTGAAGCTTGCCAGCCTGAGTTGCCCCAGCGCTTTTCTACATAATGGATTCTCCAGCAGCAAGTGCTCCCTGCCATAATTCCTGGCAGTGTTTTTGCTCACTGTTGTGAGTTTTAGCGCTTCTAGATGCACTTGTTATTTATATAAAACATTTTTTTAAGAATCCAGGGAAGGTACCCCTCTTTAAAGTCAAAGCAAGGGTGCTGGGTACCCCTCTTAAATGCCAAGGGAAATGTGCTAGGAACCCTCATAAAGGCCAAAGCAGGGGTGCTGGGTACCCCTCTTAAATGCCACCGGGAGTGTGCTGGGTGCCCACTTAATTGCCAAAGTAAGTGTGCTGGGTACCCTTCTTAAATGACAAAGGAAGTCTGCTGGGATGCCCACTTAATTGCCAAGGAAAGTGTGCTGGGAACCCTTCTGAAAGGCCAAAGCAAGTGTGCTGGGTACCCCTCTTAAATGCCAAGGGAAATGTGCTAGGAACCCTCATAAAGGCCGCAGCAGGTCTGCTGGGTACCCCTCTTAAATGCCACCGGAAGTGTGCTGGGCGCCCACTTAATTGCCAAGGAAAGTGTGCTGGGAACCCTTCTGAAAGGCCAAAGCAAGTGTGATGGGTACCCCTCTTAAATGCCAAGGGAAATGTGCTAGGAAACCTCATAAAGGCCAAAGCCGGTGTGCAGGGTACCCCTCTTAAATTCCACCGGGCGCACTGGGCGCCCACTTAATTGCCAAGAGAAGTGTGCTGGGAACTCTTCTGAAAGGCCAAAGCAAGTGTACTGGGTACCCCTCTTAAATGCCAAGAGAAATGTGCTAGGAACCCTCATAAAGGCCAAAGCAGGTCTGCTGGGTACTCCTCTTAAATGCCACCGGAAGTGTTCTGGGTGCCCACTTAATTGCCAAGGGAAGTGTGGTGGGAACCCTTCTGAAGGAACACTCATAAAGGCCAAAGCAGGTGTGCTAAGTACCCCTCTTAAATGACAAAGGAAGTGTGCTGGGTGCCAACTTAATTGTCAAGGGAAGTGTGCTGGGAACCCTTCTGAAAGACCAAAGCATGTGTGCTGGGTACCCTCTTAATTGCTAAGGGAAGTGTGCTGATTATTCATCTTAAATGGCACAGCATTTGTGCTAGCACTCCTCTTAAATGCCAAAGGAAGTGTGCTGGGTACACCTCTTATATGCCAAAGGAAGTGTGCTGGGTACACCTCTCAAATGCCAAAGGAAGTGTGCTGGGTACACCACTTAAATGCCAAAGGAAGTGTGCTGGGTACACCTCTTAAATGCCTCTTAAATGCCAAAGGAAGTGTGCTGGGTACCCATCCAAAATGGCAAAGCAAGTATTCTGGGTACACTTTTTAAAAATGCCAAGGGAAGTGTTCTGGATACCCCTCTTAAAGGCCAAATTAGTTGTGCTGGGTACCCCTCCTAAAAGTATAATTAAGTGTGCTGGGCCAAAGCAAGTGTGCTGGGTAACCCTACTAAATACCTACCCCTTTCATCAACATGATAATGACATTTTTACATTAAACCCTTTTGTTTTCATTACATACTTTTTTTTTTTTTTAGATCAGGTGATGTCATCACTGGCTCTCTGTGCTTCTCTGTGCAATGCAGAACATAGCGGGTCGGGGGTGTCAGCAGGGTACTGTACATAGGTTTGTGTGGCGGCTCCTGGGAGGAGTCATGGAAAGACCAGTCTGGAGGAGTGGGCTTGCCTAGGCAGGCTGAATTTGCATGCAGACCCGTCTAGGTAATGCTCACATATAATGCTGAACCTCCATAATTGAAAAAAAAAAAACACGCACATATGTAATATTTGTCCAAAGCAACAATGATCAAAGCTGCCTAATTAGAAGCTTTTAGATATTTGCACTTACATCTGTCACTTTCATATGTACATTGAGGGTCATTAACTGAAATATGGAGGTTGCTGTTCTCTGTGAGCTGATCAAAGTCACACTAAACTCTGGTTTAAATAATATTCCATTCGTTATTCTTAAAGCAGAGCTCCACTCAAAAGTGGAATTTCCGCTTATCTGTCCCCCCCTCCGGTGCCACACTTGGCACCCCTCAGGGAGGAAGGGGTACCTGTTTTTGACAGGTACCGTTCCCCACTTCCAGGAGACCAGGCCACAGCCCGGTCTCTCTCTCTGAAGTTTTGCCCCCTCCTCCTTCCTCCACCGCCGGACCAATTAGAAAGTGCAGCACACTTTGCGCATGTGCAGTAGGGAACTGACTGGGAAGCTGAGAAGCCGGGTTCCCTTACCAGGAATGGCGGCTGCACCCGACAGCCAATCCGCAGATCAGCTGGGGTGCCGACATCGCGGGCTTCCTGGACAGGTAAGTGTCCATATAGTAAAAGTCAGCAGTTGCGGTATTTGCAGCTGTGGACTTTACATTTTTTGTGGGGGGGGGGGGGGGAGCTGGACCTCCACTTTAACTACTTATAAGAATTTCTATCTAATGCTCTCAGCCTGTTAGAGGGAGAGCTTTCAGAAAACAGGGGTGAAGTTGCACTTTGCAGAGCTCAGTGAGAGCCGACTGGAAGGAAGGTCGGAAGGGACACCCCCCCCACTTCACACAGCACACAGGCACAGAGCTGAGGTTGGCAATCATAGGATGTGTGCTGGAGCTCCCTGCCACCTTTTGTCTCTTGGTGTCAGAAGTTATTCATGCAGACAGCAGAGGAAGGAGGCAGCAGACAGAAATGGCACTTAGTGCTCTGGATTGAGAGTACACACTGTAGAGGGATATGCTTTGTTCATGTTTCAGGTCTGAGGTTTACAACCACTCTAACCACTTGCCTACAGGGCACTTTCACCCCCTTACTCCCAAGGCCAATTTTCAGCTTTCAGTGCTGTCGCATTTTGAATGACAATTGTGTGGTCATGGAACACTGTACCCAAACAACATTTTTATAATTTTTTTCCCACAAATAGAGCTTTCTTTTGGTGGTATTTGATCACCTCTGCAGTTTTTATTTTGTGTGCTATAAACGAAAAAAGAGCGACATTTAAAAAAAACTGATGGGCCCTGATAGGCGGCACTGATAGGCAGCACTGATGGCACTGATGGGCGGCACTGATAGGCGGCACTGATGGCACTGATGGGCAGCACTGACGGCACTGATATGCGGCACTGATAGGCAGCACTGATGGTACTGATAGGCGGCACTGATGGCACTGACAGGCGGCACTGATAGGCGGCACTGATGGCACTGATAGGCAGCACTGATGGTACTGATAGGCGGCACTGATGGCACTGACAGGCGGCACTGATAGGCGGCACTGATGGCACTGATAGGCGGCACTGATGGCACTGATAGGCGGCACTGACGGCACTGATAGGCGGCACTAATGGCACTGATAGGCGGCATTAATAGGCAGCACTGACGGCACTGATAGGCAGCACTGATGGTACTGATAGGCGGCACTGACAGGCGGCACTGATAGGCGGTACTGATGGCACTGATAGGCAGCATTGATGGCATTGATAGGCAGCACTGACGGCAATGATAGGCGGCACTGATGGCACTGATAGGCGGCACTGGATAGGCAGCACTGATGAGGAGCTACTGACAGGCATTACTGAGTGGCACTGACAGGCATTACTGATACGGCACTTTTTTGGGCACTTATCGTCACTGTTTTGGGCACTGGCAGGCGTTTATTATGGGGACAGGCTGGCAGGTGTTGGGCACTGATTGGCAGCTGATGGGCACCTTTTGATGGGGGCTGTGCTGATAATCAATGTGCTGATTATCAGCACAGACCCCCCCCCCCCCTCTCTGATAGGGAGAGCCACCGATCGGCTCTCCCTGTCAGCGTGAACCAAGGAAAGACATTTACCGGCACTTCCTGGTTCACGCAATGATCAGCTGTGATTGGTCACAGCTGATCACATGGTAAGATGCTTCATACCACGGTCGGAGTTGCGGTGTGTCAGACTAGCTGTGTTATCCTGGGCACGTCATATGACATTCGGTCAGGATATCACAACCACTTTGCCTCCTTTATTCTGCTATATGGGGGGCGGCAAGTGTAACACCCCCCAACCGCATGTCTAAACTTAGCCTTAGGCTCTGTTCCCACTAGTGCGACTTGTCACGCAACTTTGGGCACAGCTTACATACATCAAAAAAGATTTTGTTAGCGTATCTATGGTCAAAGTGTAAAATCCTGTATTAATTTCCACATTGTATTGCAATTATATCATACTATCTTGACGATGTGACACACAATCACTATGCCCTGTGGGAAGGCACTGCTGTGTCACACATGTCACAGAGCCCGCCTTCTGAACTACAGAGGTGCTGAGAGGAGGAGTTTCAGGAGGCGGAGTCAGCACAGGAATCGCTGTTTGCGGGCAGCAAGGTACCATGGGATATGTAGTCCTAAGAAATGAAAAAGGAGCTGCAAAGCATGAAGGGAATCCAAGAAGTTGTGGATCGAGACGGCAGCAGACAGATAGAATTCACAACATGAAATATACACTACATTACCAAAAGTATTGGGACGCTTGCCTTTACACACGTGAAATTTAATGGCATCCCAGTCTTATGCCCCGTACACACGGTCGGATTTTCCGACGGAAAATGTCCTATCGGACCATGTTGTTGAAAATTTCGGCTGTGTGTGGGCTCCATCGGAATTTCCGACGGAAAAAATTTGAGATCCTGCTCTCAAATTTTCCAACAACAAAGTCCGATCGGACTTTTTCCGATCGTGTGTAGCGAATTCCGACGGACAAAGTGCCAGGCATGCTCAGATCACATTACAAGACCAAAGCTATTGGCTACTAGCCTCTACGTAGTCCCGTCGTACGCAACGAACGTCACCACGTTCAGAATGATCGGATTTTCCGACAACTTTGTCCGACCGTGTGTATGCAACACCAGTGTCGGACAAAATCTGTCTGAAAAAATCCGACGGATTTTGTGGTCGGAATTTCCGACCGTGTGTACGGGGCATAAGTCCGTGGGGTTCAATATTGAGTTGGCCCTCCCTTTGCAGCTATAACAGCTTCAACTCTTCTGGGAAGGCTGTCCACAAGGTTTAGGAGTGTGTCTATGGGAATGTTTTCTTCCAGAAGCGCATTTGTGAGGTCAGGCACTGATGTGGATGAGAAGGCCTGGCTCTCAGTCTCTGCTCTAATTCATCCCAAAGGTGTTCTATTGGGTTGAGGTCAGAACTGTGCAGGCCAGTCAAGTTCCTCCACCCCAAACTCGCTCACCTATGTCTTTATGGACCCCCCAGACAAAAAAAATGAAAAGTTAGCTACAAATACTGTAGCAGTCGACTTTTACTTTTAGGGCACTTACCTGTCCAGAGAACCCGCGGTGTCCTCACCCAAATCGATTCCTGAATTGGCTCTCTGGGGCTGGCGCCGCCATCTTGGCTAAGGGAAACCGTTAGTGAAGCCTTGCAGCTTCACAAACGGTTTCCTACTGCACATGCGCAAATTGCATAGCACTTTGTGAATGGGCCAGCTGTGGGGGGGGGGGGGGGGGAGGATGTATTCTTTCATATAATGCTCTTGAAAGATGATTCCATGCAAGATGCTGTGACATATAATGCTCAGGAATTAATATTCAGGCAGCGCTTGCTTAACCACCTCAGTACAGGGCATTTTCACCCCCTTCCTGCCCAAGCCATTTTTAAGCTTTCAGCGCTGTCGCACTTTCAATGACAATTGCGCGGTCATACAACACTGTACCCAAATGAAATTGTTATCATTTTGTCCCCACAAATAGAGCTTTCTTTTGGTGGTATTTGATCACCTCTGCGGTTTTTATTTTATAAACAAAAGAAGAGGGACAAGTTTAAAAAAATATATATATATTTTTTACTTTTTGCTATACTAAATATCCCCAAAAAATATATAAAAAAACATTTATTTTCCTCAGTTTAGGCTGATATGTATTCTTCTACATATTTTTTGGTAAAAAAAAATCGCAATTAGCGATTATTGATTGGTTTGTGCAAAAGTTATAGCGTTTACAAAATAGGGGATAGTTTTATAGCATTTTTATTAATATATATTTTTTTACTAGTAATGGTGGCGATCAGCGATTTTTATTGTGACTGTGACATTATGGCGGACACATCGGACATTTTTGACACATATTTGGGACCATTGTCATTTATACAGCAATCAATGCTATTTAAATGCACTGATTCCTGTGTAAATGACACTGGCAGTGAAGGAGTTAACCACTAGGGGGCGGGGAGGGGTTAACATGTTCCCTGGGAGTGATTCTTACTGTGGGGGGAGGGGACTCACAAGGGGAGGAGACCGATCGGTGTTTCTCTGTACTGAGAACACACCATCGGTCTCCTCTCCTCTGACAGGACCGTGGATCTGTGTTTACACACACAGATCCACGGTCCCGCTGTATTACCGGGCAATCGCGGGTGCCCGGCAGACATCGCGGCCGCCGGGCGTGCGCATCGGGTGCCCAGTGACACGGCGGGTGGGCGTGCATGCTGCCAGCGGTGCGCGCGCGCTCCCTGGAGGTATATGACGTCCTCCCGCCCTGAGAGCTGCGCCGCCTGGCTGTCATCTGCAGCAATGTTATTTCGGGACCCTTTGGGTCCAGAGACCCCACATTCTGGCTGCATCTAGGGGGCATTTTCAGGAACCCTTAACTACAGAGTTTTAAGTTCAGGGGACCTATAGCTGCAAATGGGCACAGTGAGGCTGCAAATGGGCACCCTCTTTTCCACTTACAGTAGCTATTTCTCACCCTAGGCTTATACTCAAGTCAATATGTTTTCCCATTTTTTTGTGGTAAAATGAGGTGCCTCGGCTTATATTCGGGTCGGCTTATACTCGAGTATATACGGTAAATGTCCTTTGTGCAATATTAGGTGATTTGTGCTTTCTTCCCAGAATGTTTTCTGTATGTTCACTACGTGAGATATATCGGCACTCCGCACTCACCAGATGTTGATGGTGACTACATTATTTTACAGCAAGGACACTCAACTGGGCTTGCAGGTCTCTTGTTGGAGGGACCTATCCCACTTGTATATCCTCTGCTGACTCTAACCAGTCCAGATTCCCTCCTGGAGCAGTCTCAGCAATCCTTCCAGAGTGTGTTGGCAGGCAGGAAATAAATTGAGGGGTGGCCTCTCATAGTGTAAAATCATTTTAAGTTTTATTCTATTCTTACAAGGCAATTACAGGTAGAGACCAATAAAAGCAGTAAAAAACAATAAAAGTATTGCCACTGTACATTAAAAGTCTGCCCACTAATTGCTTAGAGTAATGGAGGCTGCCTGTACCCTGTGGTGTGTTCCACTCTCTGGGCCAGAAGGGATGTTTGGGAGCATCAGCTTGACGCGTTTCGTCATCAAACAGCGACGTTATCAAAAGCAGTGGAGGCAGTGGGCCCCAGTGGAGTCTACATAAGTAATTGTCAGGTAGGAAACCTGCAGGCCCAGTTGACTGTCCTTGCTGTAAAGTAATGTAGTCACCAACATCTGGTGAGTGCGGAGTGAGGATATATCTCACGTGGTGAACATACAGAAAACATTCTGGGAAGAAAGCACAAATCACCTAATATTGCACAACTTTTATGTTTGCACTGTGTCACTTTATTTGTTTACTTTCTTTAGAATCACTTTGGCACTCTGATTGATTTTTCTTTAGTAAAGATATTCACAATACACACCACAATATTTAAAAGTATAATCTAGTAGTTAAAGAGGAGGTCCAGCCTGGGTGAAAAAAATTAAAAGTCAGCATACTGTAGCTGCTGACTTTGAATATTAGGGCACTTACCTGTCCAGGGAGCCTACGATGTCGGCACCGGAGCCGATCTTTGGAAAGAATCCCGGGTGCTGCCTGCCGCCGCCATCAGGGCCGTCTTTAATGGTGATTGGACCCTGGGCAAAGCTTTTCTTGGGGCCCCCCATGCAGGTTTGCTCTTCACCTGCTCTGAGACATACAATAAATAGCAGCTAGACTCAAAATCAGTTTACTGAATCAGATCAGGCAACTATTGCGATTGGTTGCCAGAGGTTACAGTGTATCATTACCGCTCACTGACTGGTTGCTAGAGGTTACAGCACACATTACGGCTCACTGATTAGTTGCTAGAGGTTACAGCACATGATTTCTGCTTGTTGATTGGTTGCTAGAGATTACTGTGGATATGACCTATGGGGTGCATTATATACATATCAATGCCACCCGCCGCCGCTATTTACATATAAATGCCGCCGCTATTTACATATGAATGCTGGTAATATACATGTAATCACAGTCTGCAGGTGAGTCATCTGTACACAACAATAGGGCAGAGCTGGGCAGCATTAGTAGCAGCACTTCACACTGAGATATTGGGACACAGCACAGGACTAAAACCTCAATGGAAGAGGGAATTTAAACCAGGATAGTTGGCAAGCATGAGGCAGCTGCTTTGGACCCCACAACAATGACAGCTGCCCCTTTTGCCCTGTCCTAAAAACGGCCCTGGCCGACATTCCTGGTATAGCTGGCATAGCTGCTTCCCTGCTGCGCATGCCATAAGCACGCTGCGCTTTCTAAATGGCCCGGCGGTGGGGAAAAGAGGAGCCGCGGCCTGTCCCCCTGGCAGTGGGGAAGGGGACCTGTCAAAAACGGGTCCCCCGTTCCCCCCTCCCCCCTGAAAGGTGCCAAAGGTGACACCGGAAATAAGCATATAAGCGGAAGTTCCACTTTTGGGAGGAACTCTGCTTTAAGTAAGCGCTGCCTGAATATTTATTTATGTTTGCCCATTTGGATGGATAGACAGCGGCTGCTCATTATAATATTTTAGTTGTATACCTAGGTGCGGGTGTCTATTTCAATTTTCATATAATGCTCAGGAACACCACCCAACCTGGAATCTTCTTTCCAGAGCATTTACTTACTTTAAAGAATTATAATTGAAAAGGAATTTTTCAGTTTCTTCATTGGCCCGGAAAGAGACAAGCCTGATTTTTTTTTTTTTTTTTACGGAAACACTGCGAAGACGCGGCGGGTATTACCACCGGAATGCACATAGCATAAAAGGTTTAACTATGACCTGAAAGTGAGAAGGAAGTTTAAATTGTTTATTTGCGGATTATGTGTGTCCTAGTTTCCCCAGAGCTGCCCTCGTTTTCCTCACTAGAAACAAAGAGTCTTTATTGTCACCGAAGGCAACCTTGCTTTATAATTACCTGAACAGAATTAGTCATTACAATTCCTATTGTTGTGTTTCAGTATCTTGCCTCCTCACAGTGTACAGCCACATTGTCATGGCTGTTACCAGAGAATAATTAACAACATGAAAAACCAAAAGGAAAAAAATAACAAAAACAACAGAGGAACCAGATCTCACCCCATGCCTTGCACAAGCATAATGACACCTGGGCTGGTGGAAGAGAATGGGGAAAAAGAATAGAAGCCTAATACAGGGGGTCCCCGACTTACGAACACCCGACCTACGAACAACCCCTACTTACGAACGGGGTGCTGCGGGGACCCTCCGCCATTTTTCGTCCTTTTTCTGCGTCTTTCGGCCGTTCTGCGCATGCGCGGCCATACGGAGCTTCGGAAAATGCCGGAAATGTCCGTAATTTGCCGCGCATGCGCAGAACGGCAATAGACGGAACATCGGAAATGTCCGGAAATCTCCGTATTTGTCGGTCTGCGCATGCACGCCGACTTACGAACATTTCCGACTTCCGTACAGGCGGGCAGTCCGTAACGAGTTCGTAACTCGGGGACCCCCTGTAATATGCAGCTAAACATACATCATAGTCCCCTACTGCAGCCTTCTACCTTGTGAATTGCTATAAGTTACAATGTTGCACTTTAAATACTGTGGGAGAGGAGACTGAGGAAATACACTATATTACCAAAAGTATTGGGACGCCAGCCTTTACAACAGGGGTGCCCAACCAGTGGCGCGCGGAGCCCTCTGATGTGGCCCTCGACCTCCTGCTCTAAGGCCTCATGCACACAAGACGCTGTTAAACGCGCGTTCAGAGACAATTGGACACTGCACCTGAACGCATGCAATGTTATCCTATGTGTCCATGTACACAGTCTAGTTTTTTTTCCCATTTTTATGCAGTTGCGTTTAACCTCATTTTTCCAGAAGCAAAAAAAAATGCGTTCAGACACTTTGCTTTTCCACGTTTCAGACGCAAAACGCAGCTAAACGCGGCTTAACGTGGCTAAACGCGGCACCCGCGTTTGCGTTTATAAGCCTTTTTAAAGGAACCCCGATTTTTTGGAGCAGAAAACTCAGAAATATGATGGTAAACCATAAAAAAATACTAGAAAAATTGGTTTAAAATGTCGTAATTAGTTTAGAAAGTTCATAGAGCGTATATACTCACTGATGTATACATGTTTGTGAAATATCCAACGGACATTCGCTGTGCCATCAACGGATGGGTCCAATATCGACAAGCTCTGATTCTGGACCTCTCATGCAAATTTGTGATGACGTTGCTGCCTCATCAAGAGCGACATCAGGAGCATTTCTTGACGTATTCAATATGGGATCCATTTCCAAAAAAAACCCAGAAAGAGAGGCAAATGCAAGTGTACAACTGCTCTCTCTGCTGCTCACTCTGATCAAAATAGCAGAAATAGTTAATAATACATGCTTTCTGAGCTTGGGGAGGGTCTTTATGATGTTATCTTTACGAACGCTTATAGACGCAAACGCGGCTAAACGCGGCATGAAAACACAGCAAAACGCGCAGGTTTCTGCTTTTTAAAACATGCGTTCAGCAGAGTTTGCATCTGCATCTCGTGTGCATGGGGCCTAAGATAGCAGGTTGGCAAGCCCAGATCACGGGTTGCCGACCCGCCATCCCAGAGCAGCAGTTTTGTGAATGAAGCCGCTGGTAGTGGAAGCAAGTGGCTGCGGGGCAGAGCCACATAAGCCAATGCTTCCTGTATAGCGCCCGCTCCTGTCACAGGCGGAGTGATACCAAATGCACTCCACCTGGGACAGCAACAGCCAAAGATACCAGAATGGAAGACAGTTATTAAATTTAAGTTTACTACTAAATTCACAGTATATATGGATATATCTGATTTGCAGTGGTTACTGGGCTGCTTTCAAACTGATCCGCAAGTGCAGTGCAGCTGCGGGTTAGCTGCATTGAGCCGTAGACTTCAGTTATTACTTGCAGGTTTGTTGCGGCTTCAGAAAGTGCGCCACACCTGCAGGATATAATCAAAGTTTACGACAAAGTGCAGCTAACCCGCAGAAAATCCACATGTTCACTGCGCTGCACCCGCGGTTTGGGCAAATCGCAGCGCATCAGTGTGAAAGCAGCCTTAGGCTCCTTTCACATGATTGGTCTGACCCAATCGGACTTACTATTCACCTCTATGGAGTAGCAGATGTAAAAGGACTTGTGTCTGTTTACACCCGCCTACCTAAAAAAAATAGAAAGGGATCTGCCCCTTCCATCTGGGTGAATCGGATTGGATCAGAGGGCCCATAGAGTAGAGTGGGCTGTGTCCGTGGACACGGACCCATCATCCTCCCTCTCCGCTTATTGTGGCCCGCAACCGGCCCGCAACCAGTTACCAATTTGCTTAAGTGGCCCTCGCTCTTCAAAAGGTTGGGCTCCCCTGCTTTACACGCACATGAACTTTAATCGCATCCCAATCTTATGCCCCGTACACACGGCCGGAAATTCCGACGGAACATGTCCGATCGGACCATGTTGTCGGAAAATCCGACTGTGTGTGGGCTCCATCGGACTTTTTCCGTCTGAATTTCCGATGGAAAAAATTTGAGATCCTGCTCTCAAATTTTCCAAAAACAAAATCCGATCGGACTTTTTCCAATCGTGTGTAGAGAATTCCGACGGACAAAGTGCCACACATGCTCAGATCAAATTAGGAGACCAAACCTATTGGCTAATAGCCTCTATGTAGTTCCGTCGTACGCAACGAACGTCACCACGTTCAGAATGATCAGATTTTCCGACAACTTTGTCCGACCGTGTGTATGCAACACCAGTGTCGGACAAAATCCGTCGGAAAAAATCTGACGGATTTTGTGGTCGGAATTTCCAACCGTGTGTACGGGGCATAAGTCCACCAGTTGCAGCTATAAAAGCTTCAACTCTTCTGGGAAGACTCTCCACAAGGTTTAGGAGTGTCTATGGGAATGTTTGATCATTCTTCCAGAAGCGCAGGACCTTCTACAAAACACACAGAGGAACATATAACAGTTTCCTCAAGATCTAAGATTGATACAAGATAGGCTAATTGCCTTAACATATGGTTTAAGACACAGTGTATGGGGTTCCTCCAAAAAGGAGGAAAGAACTACTGGAACATTTTCAAAGTTTTGAACTGATTTTAGATGATGCTTGTTTAAAAAATAGATCGAGTTTTTGTATAAAACGTACCGTATATATTTGAGTATAAGCCGACCCGAATATAAGCCGAGGCACCTAATTTTACCACAAAAAACTGGGAAAACGTATTGACTCGAGTATAAGCCTAGGGTGAGAAATGCGCAGCTACTGTAAGTGTAAAACAATGCCCATTTGCAGCCTCACTGTGCCCATTTGCAGCCATAGGTCCCCCCAACTTCAAACTTGGTAGTTAAGGGTTCTTAGATGCCCCCTAGATGCAGCCAGAATTTGGGGTCTCTGGACCCAAAGGGTCCCGAAATGACATTGCTGCAGATGGACACAGCTGACCGACTTTGGGGCCCCATATCTCGGGGCCACTTGGTACTGGGAACCCCAAATTTGGATATGTTGTAGTGTTGGTTACACTGGGTTTGGAGTACCTAGCACCAAGTGGCCCCGAGATTCGAGGCTCCAAAGTCAAGTTGGAAAATGTCATTATTTGCTGCATAAAAGTGCTTGACTCGAGTATAAGCCGAGGGGGGCACTTTCAGCACAAAAAAAGTGCTGAAAAACTCGGCTTATACTCGAGTATATACGGTATGTGTATTTTTTGGGTACCTCAAAAGTCCCTGCAAAATGCTGTTGTTCATCATTGTGGCATATTCAGGATGTGGTACCCCTGTTACCTAGCCCACCACCATCCTTTCAAAGTTCAAGTAGAGTTGATGCCACAGCTCTGTATAGGTCACCCAAGTTTCTATATATCAAACCAAAGCATGTTTTTTATGGAGCTGGGTTTGTACATAGGGGTACAGTCATGCCGGAAAAGAAAAGGGCATTCCCCAAATTGTTACCACAAGGACAGAAAAGCACAATTATCTAGACATGTGCAATTCGTTGTTTTTTTCGTTATTTTCGTTCATTCGTTATCGTACGAATGAACGAACGATTCGGTAAAAATTTTAACGAATAACGAATCGTTTGAATCGAACGAATCCGAAAACAACGAAAATCCGAAAAAAACGAATTAGAAACAACGAATCTACGAAAGAAGAAAATCCGAAAAACTAAAACAGGAACAACGAAAATCAAAATGAACGAAAAATTCGTACATTCGTAACTTTTTTTTTTTTGTTGAATTGGTAATTTTCCGTGTCCCTTACAATGGCGCTGCTTAACATGCCTCGAATGGATTGAACGTAAAAATTCGTACATTCGTAACTTTTTTTTTTTTTTTTTCGATTCGTAATTTTCCGTGTCTCTTACAATGGCGCTGCTTAACGTGCTTCGAATGGATTGAACGAAAAAATTTGTACTTTGGTAACTTTTTTTTCGATTCGTAATTTTCCGTGTCTCTTAAAATGTAATAATAGCATACACATTACATAAAATTATGAATTATGCTCCGATTACGAATCTACGAATGTTACGAATGTTACGAATATTACGAATGTACGAATAAATACGAATGCGTCCGAATTTCGAATAAACGAAAATTAAACTAACGGAAAAACGAATCAACGAAAAAATAACTCTAACGAAAATACGAATCGTTACGAATACGAACACCGACGACGTACGAATTTACGAATCGTTACGAATCAACGGAAACGAAAAAAACGAAACGAAAATAAACAAATTTTTTTGTTGTGCACATGTCTACAATTATCTGCCATGTCATTTGTATGCTGTATTAACAGTACCTTTCCCTGGAAACACCTGATCTCAATCATTTGGAGGGATGTCTACATATGGTTGGCTGTATAGTGTAGCTAAGTGAATAAACAGACATTCAGATGCCATATAATGGTATAAAATAAGCATTTTGTCCAGAATAAGTACATAGTAAAACGGTGAATAATTTCTGCTGGAAGATCTTCTCTAGTGGAATCAATGTTTAATTGTACGGTTCAGCCAGTATGTTTACGCTTCATAAATAAGTTGCTCTTTTTACAGCATGGCGGACCTTCTTCAGCTTCTTAGAAGCTGTTTGGCTTTTCAGAGGAGCAGGAAAGTCTTTTGTCTTATAGAAACTCATCATACTGATCTGTATCATTACTTGGTCTTAGATGCCCCTTTGGGTGTATTTGTTATGCCGCGTACACACGGTCGGAATTGTCGTCGGAAAAAGCTCTGATGGTTTTCCCGTCGGAATTCCGACGGAATTTCGCTCAAACTGTCTTGCCTACACACGGTCACACCAAATTCCGACGGTCAATAACACCGCGGCATACAACACGTTCGACAGCACTATTAAAGGGAAGTTTAATACTTCTGAGCATGCGTCGAATTGTTTCCGAGCATGCGTCAGAATTTTGCGTGTCGGAATTGCATACACACGATCGAAAAATCCGATAGAAAGGTTTTCCGTCGGAAAAATGAAGAACAGGTTCTCAATCTAAAGTCCGTCGGAAATTCCGACAGAAAAAGACCGATGGGCATACACACGGTCGGAAAATCCGATAAAAAACTCCCATCAGACTGTTTTTCATCGGAAATTCCGACCGTGTGTATGCCGCATTAGACATCTCCAATAAGCACTTTGTAACATAACACAACCCTTTTATTATGAATAATATCATTTAAAAAAATGGAACTGACCATGGCACTTCTTATATATCCCTATTAGCAGCACATTCCTGATAGCGGAACTGGCTTGAACATACAGTAGTTTGACAGCTGTCAGATTTAGCCCCACCCACAGTCCCTGGCCAGCAGTGCCAGGACAAGATCATCCAGTGCCGAGGGTAAAGATGGCAAATTGCCTCCCCTTATGAGGAGGAGAGAGCACAGCCTGCACCTCCTCCCGGCTCTCTCCTCTCCTTGCTGCTTCCAGCGCTGGGTTAACAGAAGCAGTGATGCCGCTGTCACTACCCCTGTCATTCTTATAGTAGAAGCAACTTTTGGTGCCCCCATTCTTACAATACAAGCTGCGCCCAGGGCAGCCACCCCGCCTGCCCATCCCTTGTCCTGGCCCTGCTGACCAGTTATCTTTGTAAGAGGATTTAGCTGAAGGTGGTGTAGAGCGTTTGAGGGAGATGTGAGATACCAGAGCCTAATTATTATATAAAAATATATTGTCTAATTATAAAATAAAAATCTAATATAATAGTTTGAGTCCAAAAGTCTCTTTTTGTATTGTTCAGTGTTTTTTTTTAATGTCTATATGTCAGTATAACAGTCAGCTTTTGGTGTATTATAAGTGTATTGATGTATGGCGTATTATAAGGAATATCGTCTCTGAATTTGGCCCCTGAAAATGTAAAATGCTACTAAAATCTTTAGTAAATAATAAAATATTTAATTTACAGTTTATATTATCGAGTACAATAAAGCACAATTGAAGCCCTTTTTTAACTTATACATTTGAAATGTATATAATTTTATACAATTTTATTTATTTAGATATTTTTCGTTTTTTAACCACCTCAATACGGGGCACTTTCACCCCCTTCCTGCCGAAGCCATTTTTCAGCTTTCAGCGCTGTCGCAATCTGAATGACAATTGCGCAGTCGTGCAACGCTATACCAAAAATAATTTTTTTCCCCATAAATAGAGCTTTCTTTTGGTGGTATTTGATCACCTCTGCAGTTTTTATTTCTTGCACTATAAACAAAAGAAGAGCGACAAGTTTGAAAAAACACAATATTTTTTACTTTTTGCTATAATAAATATCCAATTTAAATTTTTTTTTTAAAAACACATTTTTTTCCCTCAGTTTAGGCCGATACATATTCTTCTACATATTTTTGGTAAAAAAAATCGCAATTAGCGATTATTGATTGGTTTGTGCAGAAGTTATAGCGTTTACAAAATAGGAGATAGTTTTATAGCATTTTTATTAATAATTGTTTTTTTTTACTAGTAATGGTGGCGATCAGCGATTTTTATTGTGACTGCGACATTATGGCGGACACATCGGACATTTTTGACACATTTTTGGGACCATTGTCATTTATACAGCATTAATTGCACTGATTCCTGTGTAAATGACACTGGCAGTGAAGGGGTTAACCAGGGAGTGGCAGTGTAGGGGTTAAGTGTTCCTAGGGGCGTGTTACTAACTGTGGGGGGCGTTGTTGTGTTTTAGTGAACACTGATCTCTGCTCCAATCACAGGGAGCAGAGATCAGTGTCAGTAGTTGCTAAGCAGAACGGGGAGATGGTGTTTACTTCTGCATCTCCCTGTTCAGCCTTCCCGTGAGACGATCGCGGGTATCCCTGAGGCGATTGAGTCCGTGTGACCCGCGACCGGACTCACGGGGGTCCCGACCGGCGTGCGCACGTGCTGGCGCGGCGGTAATCTTAAAGGGACGTTCCTGTACGCCCTTTTGCCTGTCCCTGCCATTCTGCCGATGTACATCGTCGTGCACCGGTCAGGAAGTGGTTAATGAGGAAAGCTGCAGGGTCGGCATCGCTTTTGAACAGGGGTCTCCAAACTTTCTAAACAAAGGGCCAGTTTACTGTCCTCCAGACTCTAGGGGGGGGGCAGACTGTGGCCAGTGGGAGTATAAAGGGTCCCGATATCAGTGGGAATAAATAAAGAAAGCCCCATCATTAGTGTGAGTGGGATGAATTGTAGCACATCATTGGGGTCACCAGGAGGAATTGTGCACCATTGTTGGTATCTGTAGAAATAGTGCCCCATGGGTCAGATAAAGGCAAGCGAAGGGCCACATCCGGCCCCTGAGCCACAGTTTGGAGACAACTGCTTTAGAAGTAATAAACCCTTTGGGAGTATCCCACCAAAAATTAGATTTCTGTTGCAGAGGGTGACTACAATCTGTCTTGTATCAGTAAGCCAAGCAGGAAATGAAATTTCTTGGGAAGTTCTGTACACCATCTGTGTAAAGAAGGCTCCTGGTTGCCGTATTGCATTGAATTTTACAGAACATTACATCAGCTGCAGATTGGAAAGGTCATTTGTAATAACATGCAATTACAATATGATTTGTATAGCATATGTACAGCATATGCTTTTTTATTTTTATTTGCTTTTTTTTTGCCACCGAAGTTGAATTACCCTTTAAGGCTACTTCTTTTACTCTCATCTCACACCATTTGTGTGGTCATTCGTTGGCCTGGGAGTAGTTTACGTCTTCTACGGAGTGGTATATTACAGTTTATTAATCATTCTATTCCATCAGCTATGTACATGCAATAAATTGTATTCAGTAAGGTTGTATTTAGAAGGCCATCCAAGGCTCACCTGCATTGGGTTGTGCCCAACTGTTTTGCTTAGCATGCTGCAAGTAACGCACAAAACTATATGGCCTTAAACTGGCAGTAACGCACACAGAACTATATGGCGTTAAACTGGCAATTAAGAAAACAGAACTATATGGCGTTAAACTGGCAGTAACATAAAGAGGTGTTTGGTGCACTTTAATTTGAGTACTCCCACTACACAGGCACACTCCACGGATACACTATAATATACTGCAATATAATACGCCAAACGTACAGTGACGCGCAGAACTATATGTCCTTAAACTGGCAGTAACGCACACAAAAGTAAATGGCGTTAAACTGGCAGTAACGCACAAAACTATATGGTGTTAAACTGGCAGTAACGCACACAGAACTATATGGCGTTAAACTGGCAGTAAAGCACACAGAACTATATTGCGTTAAACTGGCAGTAAGGCACATAGAAGTAAATGGCGTTACTGCCGGTTTAACGCCATTTACTTTTGTGTGCGTTACTGCCAGTTTAAGGACATATAGTTCTGCGCGTCACTGTACGCTTGGCGCATTATATTGCAGTATATTATAGTGTATCCGTAGAGTGTGTCTGTGTAGTGGGAGTACTCAAATTAAAGTGCATCAAACAACCTCTTTACATTGATTAAAGTGCATCTACATACAGATTTCCACTTCTTCTTTACATTTGCTTGTAAGCACCGCCCCCTCCATCACAATAATGTCTGGGAGGACAACAAGGAGAGGCAGACGTTCCCTTGGCACTGTAAGGGGGCCAGCAACAAATGTGTCCACAGGCAAAGGTGGACGTGGTGGCCAGTCCTCAGGCAGGGCATCATTTCCTCTGTTTAGTGAGTTTGCCCTGCTATCCAGCCACAGCATGCAGAGGAGGTGGTGGACTGGCTTACCAAACCTTCCTCATCCTCCTCATCCTCTGTCACGCAAGTAGAGACAACTGTGCAGTCCCCTGTACCTGCCTCCCTGTCCACATCTATTCCTGCCATAGCCCCAACATCAGCCATTGAGGAGTCAGCTGAGTTATTTAACCACAGCATCAGCCACTTGCTCCTTGATGATGCTCAACCATTACTGGATTCAGATGTTGGTTCTGACATTGAGGATGACAGGAACATGAGCCAAAAAAACGCATTTGAAAAATCGTTGCACAAATGCAGTGTGACATAAAAAGTTGCAACAACTGCCATTTTATTTCTTAGGGTCTCTGTTAAAAAAAAAAAAAAAAAATATATATATATATATATATTGGAAGGCCGGGTACCGGCCTGAAGTTATGGGAGGAGCCCGGAGGGTATTTAAGCAGCCCAAAGGCCGCCGGTCTTTGTCGGTTTCCTGTGCGTGATATCTGATACGTCAGACATCTAGGACCGACTCGTTCGAGACAAGCGCTGTTGGTGCCGGTTCGTGAGCTCCGTTTTCGTCTGTCCGTCTCCTCTTGTTGCAGTCCCTCTTTCCGTGTTCGTAAGTCGTGTTGTCCCTTCGTGTCGCACTCGTGTCGCCGAGTCGCAGTTCGTACAAAGAGTCTGGTTCGGCTGTCGCAGGTAGGGCTTCGGCTCCCATGTTTTACGTTCTCATGCACTGCTTATCATGTCACTAAACTGTGGTCTGCGTAGCTCACGAACCACGCGCTGCTTGTCTCGAAACCTAAACACTTACTCGCACGTTTTTTTGGTTGTACACGATCGGGAGCCATCTAGCGGCACGCAAATTCAGGGCCGCCCGCCACAAAATACACTCCGACCGATGCCGCATCCGGCACTCAAGGGTTCCCTTACGCGGTCGTGCTACGCAGTCTTAGAATCGTTCAAACGTGACTCACGCACGGGTGCCGTTCGCACTCACACGTATCGTTCATGTCCTGCCATTATTCGAATCGGTGGCGACAGCGAGCGTGCCGAATCGCTATTTACATTCGCTCATCCCCTCCGAGGAGTTTTCACTGAAGTACGCTTCGGTAGACATGGCTATCCAGGCCATTCTCAGGGCAGGGGTGGGTGCTTGGCTCTCGAAGGCGGACATATCCGACGCCTTCAAGCTGCTGCCCATTCATCCTTCCCTGTGGTGCTGGCACGGCATCAAGTGGAGGGAGCGATATTATTTCGCGACCAAATTGACCTTCGGGTCTAAGAGTAGTCCTTGGCTATTTGACAAGTTCGCGGAGACCCTGGCGTGGATCCTTCTCCATGAGGCACAGTGCCACGAGGTCATCCATTATTTGGATGACTTCCTTCTGATAGAACCGCCCGGGGCTCCCCCAGGGGACCTTGGAAAGTTGAGGACGGTTTTCGACAATCTGAACGTCCCCATAGTGGAGCACAAGGTTGACGGCCCGGCACACAAGATCACGTTCTTGGGCGTCGACCTTGACACGCTTGCCATGCAGGCCAGCCTTCCCGCAGATAAGTTGGACCGTATCAGGACGGTTCTGCGAGAATTCACCCGGGTGGGGGGATGTACTCAGAAGCAACTTCAGTCTCTCCTCGGGATGCTGAACTTCGCTGTGAGGATCATCCCCCAGGGCCGCTCCTTCGTGTCCCGGTTGCTGGTCTTCCTGTCCTACACTCAGGACCCAGACCAGGTCATCAGGCTGGATTCTGCAGCCAGGGCAGATCTGGCCATGTGGGAACACTTTCTTAGTGATTGGAACGGTGTGTCCCTGTTCATCCCAGTCGTGTCCACGCAGTCACCTCAGGTGGTGACCGACGCGGCGGCATCCACAGGATGCGCCGCCATTTTTGGCCATTTGTGGTTCGCCGCCCCTTGGCCTCCTCAAGCACTAGCCACACCGGGCTTCACTACCACGTCAGCCCTCTTTGAGCTCTTCCCCATCGTAGCAGCCGCTCACCTATGGGGTCACCATTGGTCTGGACAGACTGTGGCTTTCTCGACAGACAATCAAGCCACAGCCGAGATCATCAGCAAGGGCAGGTCTAAGTCCAGGCCCGTCATGTCCTTCCTCCGCAGACTGGTCCAGCTATCCCTACAGCATCAGTTCAATGTTTACTGCTCATTCATTCCAGGGAAGTTTAACTCAGCAGCGGACGCACTCTCCCGTTTTAACTTTGTTTCTTTCTTTGAACAGATGCCAGGAGCCTACCATCTTTCAGCCACTATCCCGGATTGGTCACAACTGACCTTGGACTAGCCCCACATCTACGCTCAGCTACCAACATCATTAACGCCTCGCTCGCCCGCAACACCCGTCGGGCCTACCGGACGGCCTGGAAGGCGTTTAACAAGTTCCTGCCCCATCGGCCTCACGAGTCTTCCAGCCTCAAGCAGGTCCTGGCGTTCATCGCCTATTGTCATTCTCACCTAGCACTGTCACACAGCACGATACGCCAGTACGTGGCCGGGGTGCAGCACTACTTGTCACTTCAAGACCCCGCGAGGCCTTCGGTGTTCTCCTGCCACGCAGTAAGGGCTCTACTACGTGGAGTTCAGAAACACCAGCCGCCAGTCAGCCCGAAGCGGCTGCCTATCACGGGGGAGATCTTCAAGGGGATGTCTGACATCCTGGATAGGTCCCCTTTCGGTCTCCTCCTCAGCACCGTCCTGCAGGCTGCGATACACATGGCGTTTTATGGGTTTCTACGGCCCAGCGAGTTCACTCGCAGCCACCCAGCCGGTCCAGTCTTGCATAGAAGTAATCTCTATCGCCACCAGGATCACTACGTCCTTTACTTGGCGACATCCAAAACTCAGCAGCGAGGTTCCGGAGTAGATATTCATCTGTACAGGACTCACAACAACTGGTGCCCAGTTGCCGTGTTGAACCGCCTGACGGCACTCCTATCCGGCCGCCCAGGGTCCAGTCCACTTCTACCCTTTCCGGTAAAACCCCTCAACTCGTCGCAGTTCGTGGAACATGTCCGGGTCCTTCTCGGCAATCTTCAGTTGGACCCCAGCCAGTACTCTGGGCATTCATTCCGGATCGGGGCGGCCACGACGGCCTCAAGACAGGGGGTTCCGGAACACGTGATCAAGAAACTGGGTCAGTGGAAATCGGCCTGCTTCTCTCGCTACATTCCTAACCCACAGTTAGAGATGGCTCAGGCCTTTGCTCAACTTACTCAGTGACATTGCCTTTAATAAATAATTATCCCCTACCTGAAGGTTTTGCCCCCTTATTTTGGTGTACCATACGGTAGACCAAGGCACACTTTCAGGTCTATTTCATGTTGGTGAGTTTTGTGTTGTTCCTATGTGTCATCGTTACTCATGTCGTCCGTAGGGCTCTAGACCATAAATTGGAAGGCCGGGTACCGGCCTGAAGTTATGGGAGGAGCCCGGAGGGTATTTAAGCAGCCCAAAGGCCGCCGGTCTTTGTCGGTTTCCTGTGCGTGATACCCACCCACCCTCCCCTTTTAAAAAGCCTCTTCCAAGTATTCTTACCCCAGACTGAATACTCATTCCACATTATTCCATAACTACTTCTTATCATTCCTTATCTAGGGTATGCCCCCTTATTTTGGTGTACCATACGGTAGACCAAGGCACACTTTCAGGTCTATTTCATGTTGGTGAGTTTTGTGTTGTTCCTATGTGTCATCGTTACTCATGTCGTCCGTAGGGCTCTAGACCATAAATATATATATATATATATATATATATATATATATATATATATATATATATAATGTTGGGGGGTTCTGAATAATTTTCTAGTAAAAAAAAAATGTTTACATGTAGGAGCGAAGTGCCAGAATTAGCCCGGGTGAGAAGTAGTTAAATAATTGGATATATATATATATAGCGCATTTTCTGAACGGGGTTTTTGGTGTTTGCGTTACCAATCCAAAACCGCCAGCCATTTTCTTGGTAGCAGAAGATACATTTACATTTTAGAGCCGATAAAATAAATGTTTCATGCTGGCAGAATTCACCTCCTACGCTTGTACTGTGAGAGAGAGCGAGAGAAAGAGGGAGAGAGTACGGAAGAGAGAGGAGGAAAAGGAGCACAAATTGCTGGTGCTGTCAGTGCGGAGTGGATGTGAACGGGGACAAACCAATAAGAGGACAATCCCCGGCTATAAATGACTGCAGGTCACAGAATGAGAGTCGCCGTTGCTTTTGTTCCTGGTGCTCGGCCGGCGTGGAGCAGATTTGATTGCGCTGTTCAAACTGTTATTTGCTGTCAAGAATCTTTGAAGAAAGGGATGGGGGGGAGGGGGCTTGTGACAGCCTACGCTGAAAGAGGTCATAAAAAGGAAGAAGGATAATGGGCGCTGTTTGTAAGAGTTATTTGCATGTTATTTTTCTGGTTATTTTGCACAAGTGTAGAGTACACCTGTAGTGAGAATTGGCTGCAATTTATGTGTATAGGGTATGGAGACCAGCTGTTGGCCTCGACTGTTCACACACCAAGGGGTCCAAAACTTTTGCATTAACACCGCCATCGCAAATAATCCCCAGAATGTGTCTAGCGCAGCCATTCTCAAACAGGGTTCCATAGGGTTCCTCCAGAGGTTGCTAGGGGCTCTTTGAGGTGTGGTTGGGTCACCTCCCATTTGATGGTGCCTCCGCCCTGGAGGGGCCAGTGCCACTTAAAAGAGCCAATAGCGAGACAACAATGTTCTTTTTAGCTGTCTGTAAGGGTGGCATTCTGACTACCATTGTAAGGGGGACATTCTTCCCCTTGACCACCAAAGTAAGGGGGACATTCTTCTCACTGACCACCACTGTAAGGGGAACATTCTTCGCACTGGCCACCAAAGTAAGGGGGACATTCTTACCACTAACCACCAAAGTATGGGGGGCCTTCTCCCTGCTGATCGCTACTGTAAGGGGGACAGTCTAAACACTGGCCACCACTGTATGTGGGACAATCTTCCAATTGACCACCAAAGTAAGGGGGACATTCTTACAACTGACCACCAAAGTATGGGGGACCTTCTTCCTACTGATCGCCACTGTAAGCCCCCGTACACACGGTCAGAAATTCCGTCCACAAAATTCGTCGGAATTTTTCCGGCGGATTTTGTCCGACACTGGTGTTGCATACACACGGTCGGACAAATAATTCTGACTGTGGTGACGTTCGTTGCGTACGACGTAACTACGTAGAGGCTATTAACCAATAGCTTTGGTCTCGTAATTTGATCTGAGCACTTTGTCCGCCGGAATTCTCTACACACGATCGGAAAAAGTCAGATCGGATTTTGTTGTCGGAAAATTTGAGAGCAGGATCTCAGATTTTTTCCGTCGGAAATTCCGATGGAAAAAGTCAGATGGAGCCCACACACGGGCGGATTTTTCGACAACATGGCCCGATCGGACATTTTCCGTCTGAATTTCCGACCGTGTGTACGGGGCATAAGGGGGACAGTGTAAACACTGGCCACCACTGTAAGAGGGACATTCTTCCAATTGACCACCAAAGTAAGGGGGACATTCTTCCAACTGACCACCAAAGTATGGGGGACCTTCTTCCTACTGATCGCCACTGTAAGGGGGACAGTCTACACACTGGCCACCACTGTAAGAGGGACATTCTTCCAATTGACCACCGAAGTAAGGGGTAAGGGGGACATTCTTCCCACTGGTCACCACTGTAAAGGGGGCATTCTTCCCACTGACCACTAAAATAAGGAGGACATTCTTCCAACTGACCACCAAAGTAAGGGGGGCATTCTTCCTAATCACCACCAAAGTAAGAGGAACATTCTTCCCAATGACCACCAAAGTAGGGGGAACATTCTACACATTGGCCACTACTGTAAGGGGACATTTTTTCCACTAGCCACCAAAGTAAGGGGAACATTCTACACATTGGCCACCACTGTAAGGGGGACAAGTAGGGGGGACACACTAATCAACAATAAATGTATTTTAGCAAAGGTTCCCCTAGAGCTAAAAAAATGTTTTTTACGGGTTCCTTGGGGGTAAAAAGGTTGAGAATGGCTGGTCTCGAGTTTGTATTCCCTATGATCATCAGCTCTGGGAGGCATAATGTGTTATTTTCCTGATTGTGGTATTTCAGGAAAAGACCACATTATGGTTACTAGATGGAGCTGATGAACATACGAAGTAAACATATTAGGCACATAACAAGGTTTCTCCACCAAAGACTCTTGCGGTGAAGAAGCTATAATCGCCCGTCGGAATGGGCGTGGTTACTGCTAATATTGCAGCAACTGGCAAGGGCAATAATCCATCCACATGTACAGGATCATAAAGGGAATTTAGATCACTGGAGGTGGCCAACAAGGCGATGACCATGCCCAGTTTAGGTAGACATTTCTGCAGCACAAATAAAATACATATATTTAAAATTTAGTTGCAGAGGGTGGGGCTGCTGGCTTTTAATTTGAAGGTACCTTTTTAACCCTAAAGAAGATTTCTAGGTATGGATATTTTCATATTGGACCAGCTTGGACCAATGTAGCAATGCATATACCATACCTGTGGGATCCCGAGAAGCTGGAAATCATTGTAATAGAACCCGCTACTCCAGTGATCTCCACTAGCTTCTGGGTCCAGTTCTGAACAACTGCCGTGCTGCAGGTCAGCAGCTCAGCATGGACACCATTGATAGAATGCTTTGCACTTTCCCAATGAATGTAAAGCATTCTCTGATTGGACAACGTGGAGAATGTGATGTCACCTCTTTGCCTTTCCACCTCGTTCAATCCAAGAGCACTTTGCATTTAACTGTAACTTTGTAAAAATTGCCATACCTGGAATTTTTCTTTAAAGTAGACCTAAAATATAATATAAATTATTTAGTTTGATGCCAATTGTAAAAAAAAAAATCTAAACTTGCCAAAAATTCTTTAAAATTGTTATCCTTACCTCTGTATAGGAAAGTTGGCCTGCTTTTTTAAGCACGGGGTTTGGCCCACACTGGTAGTCTTTATACATACCTCCAGGGCTTTTTTTTCAGCAGGAACGTGGGGGAACGCAGTTCCGACACCTTCATCGCTTATTGTATTTTATGACAAAAGAATGCTGGAGGGTCTATTGATGCTGGCTGCTAAGGGATCTAATGCCGCTGGTGGGGATCTATTTTTGTGTGTTAATGGGTAGGTATATTGTTGCTGGTGGGGGGGTCTCTTGTTGCTGGAGTGTCAATTGTTACTGGGAGGGACCTATTGTTGAGGGAGGTCTATTGTTGCTGGCTGCTGGAGGGTCTATTGATGCTGGCTGCTGGGAGATCTGTTGTTGTTGCTTGGAGTCTATTTTGCTGGGTTGATATTTTGTTGTTGGGGTCAGGTCTATTGTTGTTGATGGGGTCTGCTGTTGCTGGGGTGGGGGTCTATCAAATTCCATACATATGAAATTGCTTAGGAGCACAAAATGTATTCTCTAAAAGGGGCGGTACTGGGAGGTGGGTAGGGGGTGGGACCAAGGGATGGTGCTCAGAGGTGGGTAAGGGGCAGAGACAAAGGGTGCGTCAGAAGGGAGGGTTTCCTGCACCTATTCTTTGAGAAAAGAAGCCCTGCATACCTCTGTCCTAGGCCTCATGCACATGGGGCTATTTTCCTTCCCTGGATGCCTTTGCTACTGGCAGGAAAAAAATCAGCTTAAAAAACACGCCAAAAGCTGCATCTTGCACATGCCTTTAGGCCCGTCAAGCATTAGGTTGTTAATTGATTTCGCTGGCCAGAATATTAACGAATTTTGGCCATTGGAATGAATGGAAGCCTAAGTTCTAAACTCGTCTAGCATGTAAAGTGGAAGTAAAGTCATGTATGTAAGTCTATAATAAGGCTTACCTGTAGATACAGTGAATATCTGCTAAACTTGCACTGTTTAGGAGATATTCGCACTGCATGCAGTTGGTGACGTCACGAGCGCATGCGCTCTGAAGGGACCTGTGCCGTCCCTTCACAGCTCCATGCCGGGACTCCAGCATGCACGCGCGGGAGTGGCGCCATCGCGGCTTGGCAAATCAGATGGGCGGAGCACTCGATCCCAGAAGGAAGACCGGGTGAAGATGGAAGCCCTGTCAGCGGTGAGAGCGTGCCGCTGCAGGGCTTCATTCTAAGGTAAGTATTTCATAATGTGATAGTATGTGATGCATACTAGCACATTATGCCATTTTCTTGCAGGTTTTTTTTTTTTTAAATCTGCAGATGACTACCGCTTTAAGCTCGTTTAGACGTGTTTACACACATTTAGGGGCGTTCAGTGTTTTTTTGTGCACCCAAAAGTTCTTCTACTAAACATGCAAATGATGGGTTTTATTTTATAGCCTCTAAACGCTCCTCTTCTAATACTCCTGTAAACACCTATGCGTGCATGGCATTGGCTAACATAGAGGTGCGTTTGCAGGCTGAAAAAAAAGGACAGACGCCTGTAAAAGTGGTAGTTTTTAAGCCCGGTGTGCATGAGGTCTTATGTCGTCAGTCTTCAAACCTCCTTCACTTCCCGCTATCAAGACACCTTTCTGTTCGGACTCTCCACTCCTCCTCTGCCAAACAGTCTTTGGCTTATTCACTGCACAGGCTGAAGAGATGGATATCATGTAGGATGAAGGATCAGTGTTGCCAACCTATCATATTGAAATTTACTGACACGACACCCAAAATTTACTGGCACAGCCAAGTTTTTACTGACATTTCCAAAAGTTAAAAAATTACTTTAAATGCAAATTTAAGTATTTAGGCTACAAAGTACAAGTACTATATGCAATTAGCAATGTGATTGAAGGTAGATAATAAGGAAAAAAACATATTTATTTTGATATAGTAAGTAAGTAGCTCAAGGACAGGAGGGCAAGAAATTAGAATGGGTCAGGCGCACACATGAAATTTTACTCTCAAAGTGACACTGACAGCAGTGTGCAGCACAGCTGATGATGACACCTCACTGACACAACATGTCCCCTCTTGAGTCACAGTGACAGTCTCTCTCCAAGCCAGGTGGTCCCTTCAGTCCACTCCAGTCTAAACAGCACTGATGGTCCCGCGCACGAGGCTCTGGCTGCTCTGTTTGGCTCTCTTGCACTATGACATCACACGACATGCTCAGGCACCGCCTCCGCCAGAGCCATCTGAACACACTGTAGCAGGCACTCGGATGGTCTCGGCCGGCTCCGGACCGAGCCGAGTGTCAGTTATATTTTTACTGGCAACTTTTTCCTTTTACTGGCATTTACTGGCAGGAGAAATTTGCCTCTTTTTTACTGGCTGCCAGTAAAAATACTGACGGTTGGCAACACTGTGAAGGATACTGTATGGTAGGCCAGATCCTTAGACATGAAGCAGTGCCGTTGGGGTTGATTTACTAAGGGCTGGTTCAACCAAAAACGTAAATGTATTTTATTGGGATTTTATGTGATAGACCAACACAAAGTGGCACATAATTGTGAAGTGGAAGGAAAATGATAAATGGTTTTCAAAAGTTTCTACAAATAAATATGTGACAAGTGTGGGGTACATTTGTATAGCGCCCCCCGGAGTCAATACTTTGTAGAACCACCTTTCACTGCAATTACAGCTGCAAGTCTTTTTGGGGATGTCTCTACCAGCTTTGCACATCTAGAGAGGACATTTTTGCCCATTCTTCTTTGCAAAATATCTCACACTCTGTCACATTGGATGGAGAGCGTCTGTGAACAGCAATTTTCAAGTCTTGCCATAGATTCTCAATTGGATTTAGGTCTGGACTTTGACTGGACCATTCTAACACATGAATATGCTTTGATCTAAACCATTCCATTGTAGCTCTGGCTGTATGTTTAGGTTGATTGTCCTGCTGGAAGGTGAACCTCAGCCCCAGTCTCAAGTCTTTTGCAGACTCTTCTAAGATTGTCCTGTATTTGGCTCCATCCATCTTCCCATCAACTCTGAACACCTGTCCCCGCTGAAGAAATTCATCCCCACAACATGATGCTGCCACCACCATGTTTCACGGTAGGTATGGTGTTTTCAGGGTGATATGCAGTGTTAGCTTTCCACCGCACATAGCGTTTTGCTATTATTAGAACAATGGATTTCTTCTTGCCACTGTTCCATAAAGGCCAGATTTGTGGAGAGCACGACTAATAGTTGTCCTGTGGACAGATTCTCCCACCTGAGCTGTGGATCTCTGCAGCTCCTCCAGAGTTCCCATGGGCCTCTTGGCTGCTTCTCTGATGAATGCTCTCCTTGCCCAGCCTGTCAGTTTAGGTGGACGGCCATGTCTTGGTAGGTTTGCAGTTGTGTCATACTCTTTCCATTTTTGGATGATGGATTGAACAGAGCTCCGTGAGATGTTCAAAGCTTGGGATATTTTTTTATAACCTAACCTTGCTTTAAACTTCTCCACAACTTTATCCCTGACCTGTCTGGTGTGTTCCTTGGCCTTCATGATGCTGTTTGTTCCCTAAGGTTCTCTAATGACGCGTACACACGGTCGGACTTGCCAATGGGGTAACCTCCGTCGGCATTTCCAACGGAAAAATTTAGAATATTTTCTCTATTTAAGTCCGTCGGAAATTCCGACAGAAAAAGGCTGGTGGGGGGCACACACGGTCGGAATATCCAACCAAAAGCTCCCATCAGACTTCTTATGTCGGAAATTCCGACCGTGTGTACGTGGCATAACAAACCTCAAAACCGAAAATTTACTTAAAGTGAAGCAATACTTTTTTTCACTTCTAGGCTGTAGTGGGGGTGTCAGGGGCACACTGGAACAGGGCAGCTACGCTCTCTGAGCTTTAACTCGTTCTGTGGCTGCAAAATGTCTGTACAGTACTCGCGAGGCACTTTACATGCACTCGTGGGCATAGGTGTGCGTAGCCTATAGCATTAGGGTGTGCACCCTCAAATGAACGCTATTGATCACTCACTGTGATGATTTAGAAAAGGAAAGGGGTCGGTAAATTACACATTTACCGGCCCCTTTCCCCACTCATCCTAAAACATCCCCCTGTGTGTGCCCGCATCAGCAGCCAGTGGGAGAGGAGAGGGGGAAAGTCGGTGTTCTGTCAAAAAAGGTCCGCCTATCGAAAAGTGTCCCCCCCGTACTGCGCAGGCGCAGCGCTTGCGCAATACGGAGGACAAGGAGATTCGGAAAATCTCCAAAGATGACCGGCACCTGCGCCGTGAGTCCATGTGCAAGCCCCACCATCCAAGTGAACATAGGGCTGCACAAAGTTGGAGGGCCCCTCGCGGGCTCCCTTGGCTCGCCACGCATCGGGCATGGCCTCGCTTCGCTCGGCTCTTTTTTATTCTGACTCCATGTGCACTTGGATGGTGGGGCTTGAACCTGGACTCACGGCGCAGGCGCCGTTCATCTTCGGCTATTTTCGGAATGTTGTTGTCAACCATACTGGATCGCAATACACAGCGAACAGTATCTGACGGGGGACACTATCCGACAGGACACCGGCAGTGCTGTTGGGGAAATGGGGGAGGCAATAGGGGGAATCTGTGCTGCACAGAGTGATTAGGGTGTGCCTTGGCACACCTAGCACACCCTGTGCGCACGCCTATGCTCGTGGGTATGTCCGTACTCGCGAGTGTACATAAAGGTGTATGCCTGTATAATTTTCCTTCCACTTCACAATTATGTGACACTTTGTGTTGGTCTATCACAAAAAAAAATTAAAAATTAAATACGTTTATGTTTTTGGTTGTAACATGAGAAAATGTGAAAAATTTTCAGGGGTATGAATACTTTTTCAAGGCACTGTAGTTTCACTGTATAGTGTATATACTTTATATATTTGTTGCATTGGTTTCTTGCTATCCTTTGATACTTTATTATGCATGCAGAGCATTAAATCATCAGTGGCAGCGCGTCTCTGGAAATGAAATTTAAATGCTGGCAGCGTGTTTTAACAGGGGAAGATGTTCTGTAATGACGGGGTGGTGATGTGCGTCCCTATTGCAGCAGCATTTTGCACACCTGCACGAGGAAGTGTCACCAGTGAGAACGGTCTGTGATGTGGAGCTATTTCTAGGCCAGCATGTGTGCAGTGCACAGTGAGGCAGCCGTTGCCATGGCAAATAACAGTTCCTGTAAAGAATGCCATGGAGATATTGTGCTCAGCAGTACTTTGTCGTCCCTACACAGTTGGTGTCATAGGACCTGATGATGAAGGTCTAACACGCCTGGACGCAGACACAAACCCGGAACCCACTGTGGGGCTTCTAACACTCGATGGGTGGAAGGTCTAAGGTAACAAATGCGAAAGAGGACTCCATTTAAGTCCACCTCTGTGTTCTGTGTTTATTTATAGTATAGGAGTGATGTCTTATGCCTCGTACACATGGTCGGAATTTCCGACGGAAAATGTCCTATCGGACCATGTTGTCGGAAAATCCGACCGTGTGTGGGCTCCATCTGACTTTTTCCATCGGAAACGGAAAAAATTTGAGATCCTGCTCTCAAATTTTCCGACAACAAAGTCCGATCGGACTTTTTCCGATCGTGTGTAGAGAATTCCGAAGGACAAAGTGCCACGCATGCTCAGATCACATTACAAGACCAAAGCTATTGGCTACTAGCCTCTACGTAGTTCCGTCGTACGCAACGAACGTCACCACGTTCAGAATGATCGTATTTTCTGACAACTTTGTCCGACCATGTGTATGCAACACCAGTGTCGGACAAAATCCGTCGGAAAAAATCAGACGGATTTTGTGGTCGGAGTTTCCGAACGTGTGTACGGGGCATTACACAGCAGCAGTGAGCTTGTACCCCATTCACATCCATCCCTTGCCCAGAGGAACTTATAATCTACCACACTAGGACCACTCTAGGGACATTTTGGGTAGAAGCCAACTAGCCTACTAGTATTTTTTGGGGATTGTGATAAGGAACCACAGGAAAACATACAAACTCCATGCAGATGGCACAGTACCAAGCGTAGCATTGTAAGATTGTTAACCACTGGGCACCTGTTGTGCCTGTTTTACCGCAGTAGAGAGAAGTATGTTCATTAGCCCACCTTTTACAGTGAGTGCCTGTTATTAGACTCTGGCGCACATAGCCTTGTCTTGTATACCCCCACTTATCAAAAAAAAAGTGAAACCCACAAAAACAAATTGAAGGAAAATGTAAAAAATACTAAGCTTTCACACCAGCCACTGGCCCCTTCCTGTAGGCATCAGTGACATCACTGGGAAATTAGGAAAACCGAGGATTCCAAATCTCACAATAAGGTGCTCCGGCACTCCACTTTTCCGAGATTCAAAGGGAAGGCCCTTGGATAACACCTTCACCTAGGGGAGCATGGCATGGTGTAAGAATGGCTGCAGAATAAGTTGAACTTGCTATTTCATATAAGGCCCGGATTAAGAATAACTGTGTGTTTGCGCGTGTACGTCCGCATGCTTTGCTTTTTGCACATGTGTATGTTTATAACATATATTTGGTCTATTTTACTAAGTGTTATTACCTATGATTCTTTGCTGCTGAAGTGATTAAAGAAAACTTGAGATAAATATAGGAATAATTTTCATCACTGCTACCAGTTGCTTGACATTCATGTTGATCCAATTGCTTCATTCATGTTGATCCAATGCCTTCATTCATGTTTAACCAATGACTTCATTAATGCTGATCCAATGACTTCATTCATGTTGATCCAATGACTTCATTAATGCTGATCCAATGGCTTCAATCATGTTGATCTAATGGCTTCAATAATGTTGACCCAGTGGCTTCATTCATGTTGACCCAATGGCTTTATTGATGTATACCCAATAGCTTTATGCATGTTGATCTAATGGCTTCATTTATGTTGACCCAATGGCTTCATTGATGTTGATCCAATGGCTTTAATCATGTTGACCCAATGGCTTCAATCATGTTGACCCCTATGGCTTAAGTCATGTTGACCCAAGATCTAAAGGCTTCAATAATGTTCACCCAATGGCTTCATTTATGTGGACCCAATGGCTTTATTGATGTATTCCCAATGGCTTCATTCATGTTTATAGAATTGCTTCATTTATGTTGATCCAATGGCTTCAATCATGTTGACCCCTATGGCTTCAGTCATGTTGACCCAATGGCTTTAATCATGCTGATCTAATGGCTTCAATAATGTTCACCCAATGGCTTCATTTATGTGGACCCAATGGCTTTATTGACGTATTCCCAATGGCTTCATTCATGTTGGTCGAATTGCTTCATTTATGTTGATCCAATGGCTTCATTATTGTTGAAGCCAATGGCCATTGTAATAAATGGCTTCAATACAATGACTTCAATACCTTCTCTGACCTTTAACAAATGAGCAGTCAGTGAAGCAAAAACTCCTGATCTGCATATGTGTATTGAAGTCAAAGGAGAACTATGAATGGGGACTAGCTGGCATCCTCCAGAAGAGAAGTGGCATTATTTGAAATGATAGCAAATTCTACTTTGTTTCAGTCTTCTCTATAATATTGTGATCTTGAACGAGAGACGACCAATTTTGAATGAAATTAGGTGGCTTTGAGTACTGAGTGGGCTTTCTCCTTTACATTTGGGACTTTTCAAATGTGAGTGTGCCATAGTATATTATATATATATACCAGCTATACCAATAGCTTCAACAGTGCAAGTTCACACAAAGTATCACTGTGCACATTATGAGAAGCTTGCAGTGTGCAGTGAAATCAGAGTAAGCAAATTCGGTACAGGAGACTTTTCGACAGCAAAACCGTGGAATTTTGGTCGAAGGTTGTTGGCTCCAACTTGTCTTGCATACACACGGTCACACAAATGTTGGCCAACAATTACGAACGTAGTGACGTACAAGACGTACGGCGAGTCGAGAAAAAGGAAGTTCTATAGTCATGTGATATCTCCATTACGACGGACTAGGTCCGACAGTCTTTCCGACGGACTTTCGACTGAGTTCCGACGAACTTTCCGAATGAACGGACTTGGCCACACACAATCACACTAAAGTCCGACGGATTCGAACGTGATGACGTACGAACGGACTAGAATAAGGAAGTTCATAGCCAGTAGCCAATAGCTGCCCTTGCGTCGTTGTTTGTCCTTCGGACTAGCATACAGACGAGGGGATTTCTCTATAGGAACTGGGTCCGGCGGAGTTCCGGCGGAAAAATTTGAAGCATGTTCTATTTCTAAAGTCTGTCAGATTTTTCCACAGCCAAAGTCCGATGGAGCCCACACACGATCGAATTGTCCTACGGATTCGTTCCGTCTGACCTTTGCTGTCGAAAAGTCCGGTCATGTCTACGCGGCATTAGTCTTTTTAAGCACCTTGGTGTCCATAGGCACTCATTTCATCATGGGCAGATCCTTGACCAAGATCTATTGCATTAATTACAGTAGACAAAAGTCAGGTCAAGGACTAAGTTCTTGCAGAGGTGGGTGAATCTCAAGAATGTATAAACAGAATTACTTTTATTTTGGTGGGCAAACTTGTTATCACATATGATATGTATTTCAACCTTGTATTAACCTGTCTGCCTATAGTTTTGCTTTGCACTGTATGAACCCTCTTCTTTGCTGTGGCTCAGTTTAATTCACCTTAAAAATGGAATTTTGCGAATTCCCCGGAGAATAAATCCATTCATACAGCGCGCACGCGGCACCGACGTGCTTTGTGCAGAGAGCCTGGGAAACTGTTAAAAGCGGGTGTGTGGGCGGAGGCTTTCATGGGAGCGAAGATATAACAGTGCAAACCGCTAATATAGCAAAGGAGTGATTTGCACACCTCTCTGTGGCTTAGCAATTAACAGATGTGCTCGCGGTTTGATTCTGAGGAACAATGTTCACACACAAAGACAAAAATAATATATTAGCAAACTCCCGAGCTTCAAACTGTCTTGTGAAATAATTGTTTCCAAGACAGGAAAATGATTGCTAAAATACAGGTTGTTCCTTTGTCAAAGAACAGTTCGGAACATTCACAAATAGGCGCGTTTTATTAAAGGGTCAGTGAGCAAGTATTAAAGGCTATCGGTTCTCATAAAACACTTTTTAATAGACAGATCAGATCAAGTGATACCGAGAAACTTTACAGATTTAATTGCCAGGAGCTATTCATTTACTTGTGTGCTGCACCGCACTTGTGTAGATACAGGGGGAACAGATCACAAACTGCTGCTAGATACAATCTATTCCAATACATTAGTAGACTTGTGAACAATGGAAAGTTTTGTTTAGTTTTCGGTTCGTTGTCATTGTAAAATACATAATTTGGTTCTGTTATATTCCTTATGTTATGTTAATTCGTTTTCGGATAATTCGTAATTTCTGTAGAGTGTCAATATTCATTATACTGAATCTCGAATCATGTCGAATTCATTCGTTATATGCTCTATAATTTCTTTCGTATTCGTTGAAATTCAATATTTATGTATGTATATATATTCGTGATAATGACTCGTAGTTTGGAAATTCGTTTGTTTATTGAATCTTTTAACACACACAATGACAATATCTCTTCTCCTCGGCTCAAATACAATACAACACCCTTCTCACTCAGTTCTCAGGAATGCACTTTGCCAGTAATCCAACCTCCAGCACAAAATGAATCAGCTGATTGGACTGTAAGGCCCCATGCACATGCTGTTAAACGCGCGTTCAGAGGCAGTTGGACACTTTTTTCATGCAGTTGCGTTGCCCCTGAACGTTTTTTTATGCAGTTGCGTTTAACCGCTTCCCGATCGCTTCACGCCGATATACGTCGGCAGAATGGCACGGCTAAGCAAAAGCACGTATATATACGTCCCCTTTAATTGCCTAGCCGTGGGGTCGCGCGCGTGCCGCCGCGCTCGTGACCCGGTCGGGAGCTCCGTGACCACGGCCGCGGGACCAGCGGACCTGATCGCCGCTGGTGTCCCGCGATCGGGTCACAGAGCTGAAGAACAGGGAGAGGTCTGTGTAAACAAACCTCTCCCCACGCTTCCTACACTGCCTGTCATTGATCGGCTGTTCCCTGTCATCGGGAAAGCCGATCAATGATGTCAGATGTCAGCCCCGCCCCCTAATGTAAAAAAAAAAAAAAAAAACACACGTCACAGACCATAACCCCTCCCCGCCCCCTACTGGTTAACTCTTTCACTGCCAGTGTCATTTATACAGGAATCAATGCATTTAAATAGCATTGATTGTTGTATAAATGACAGTGGTCCCAAAAATGTGTCAAAAATGTCCGATGTGTCCGCCATAATGTCGCAGTCACAATAAAAATCACTGATCGCCGCCATTACTAGTAAAAAAAAAAATATTAATAAAAATGCTATAAAACTATCCCCTATTTTGTAAACGCTATAACTTTTGCCCAAACCAATCAATAATCGTTAATTGCGATTTTCTTTACCAAAAATATGTAGAAGAATAAGTATCGGCCTAAACTGAGGAAAAAAATGTTTTTTTATATATTTTTTGGGGATATTTATTATAGCAAAAAGTAAAAAATATAGAATTTTTTTCAAAATTGTCGCTCTATTTTTGTTTATAGCGCAAAAAATAAAAACTGCAGGGGCGATCAAATACCACCAAAAGAAAGCTCTATTTGTGGGGAAAAAAGGACGCCAATTTTGTTTGGGAGCCACGTCGCACGACCGCGCAATTGTCAGTTAAAGCGACGCAGTGCCGAATCGCAAAAAGGGGCCTGGTCCTTTGGCTGCCAATTGGTCCGGGGCTTAAGTGGTTAACCTCGTTTTTCCAGAAGCAAAAAAAATGGGTTCAGACACTTTGCTTTTCCACATTTCAGATGCGCGTTTAGCTGCGTTTTCATTTATAAGTGTTTTTAAAGGAACCAATTTTTTGGACCAGAAAACTCGGAAGTATGATGGTAAACCATAAAAATACTAAAAAAATTGGTTTAAGATATCGTAATTACTTTAGATAGAGCATATATACTCACTGGTGCAATGCCATAAAAAACTCTATTTTTTTTAGGTGGCTTAGACAATGCGGAATGCCTCCACTTCTTTGCCCCAACCCTTCATCCAATTTCTAATCTAATCAGTGACTCCACCTAGTCTGACCAAAGCATAGCAATGTCTTTTTTTCACAAAGAACAACCTGCATACCAATGTCTAGTCAGCCCCAACCCCCCACCATGTTTGTGAAATATCCAACAGACATTCGCTGTGCCATCAACGGATGGGTCCAATATCGACGAGCTCTGACTCTGGACCTCCCACGCAATTTGCGACAACGTTGCTGCCTCATCAAGAGCAACATCAGGAGCATTTCCTGACATATATTCAATATGGGATCCATTTCCACAAAAAAACCACAAAAAAAGAGGCAAATGCAAGTGTACAACTGATCTCTCTGCTGCTGCTGCTCACTCTGATCAAAATGGCAGAAATAGTTAATAATACATGCTTTCTGAGCTTGGGGAGGGTCTATATGATGTTATCTTTACAAATGCTTATAGATGCAAACGCTGCTAAACGCGGCTAAACGTGGCTAAACGCGGCATGAAAACGTGGCAAAACGCGCGTTTTTAAACGCAGGTTTCTGCTTTTTAAAACCTGCGTTCAGCAGAGTTTGCACCGGCGTCTCGTGTGCATGGGGCCTTAGATTTACTTTGAGTTGACCTTTTGTTTCATTAGATCTTTAACGAATTACCAAATCATGTCAAATTCATTCGTTATATTCGCTATAATATCTTTCGTATTAGTTGAAATTCTTTATTTTTTTATTCTGACGTTTGGATGCATCCAAACATCCGAAAGATGCAAAATTTGGCCGAATTTTGATTCGTTACGAAACGAATTGCACAAGCCTACAATTTAGGTATAGTGCAAGGAGATCAAAGAAGTCATGAGAGATTGTATCCCCCACCCCTCCCTCCCAGACACTTTGGTCTTCTACCCTATTCCTATGCATGAAATTTGTTAAAGCAAGGTGCAATTTTTTTAACATACTGTTCATCCCGGCCCTGCTGATCTCCTTTAGGCCCCTTTCACACTTATACGACTTGTCCCATGATTTGGGACTGCAAAGTAGCATGACAAGTCGTTTCCCGTGATTTCCAATGACAGCCATTCATATTAGTACGACTTCAAGTCATTTCGACTTCAAAGTAGTCCCTGCACTACTTTGGTCCGATTTTGATGCCACTTAGGCCCCTTTCACACCGGGGCGTTTTTCATGCGGTGCAGCGCTAAAAATAGCACCTGTTCACCGCCTGAAAAAATCCGGCCCCTTTAACTCCAGTGTGAAAGCCGGCGGGCTTTCACACTGGATCGGTGCGCTAGCAGGATGACAAAAAAAGTCCTGCTAGCAGCATCTTTGGAGCGGGATAGGAGCGGTGTATTCACCGCTCCTATACCACTCCTTCCCATTGATTAGAATGGGACACCGCGGTAAAACCGCGGCAATACCGCCGCAAGGCGCGGCGGCGCTCTGCGGGGGTGTTTAACCCTTTTTCGGCTGCTCGCGGGGGGTAAAACCGCTCAGCGAGCAGCCGAATACCGCGGTTAAAACGACGGTAAAGCGGCGCTAAATATAGCGCTGCTTTACCGTCACCGCGGCTCCCCGCCCCAGTGTGAAAGGGGCCTTACTCAGGCCTTCCTTGAAATCGGCAAAATCGCGGCAAAAATTGCGGCAAAATCGCGGTAAAATCGTGTGACTTTAAAGTCGCACAAGTGTGAAAGGGGCCTAAGGGTATCTCTACTTTTAACAGATCAAGTGATGCCTAACAACTTTGCAGATTTAAGTGCCAGGAGTCATTAATGGTTACTTGTGTGCTGCACCGCACTTGTGTAGACACAGGGGGAACAGGTCACAAACTGCTGCTAGATGGAATCCAGTACATCAATTTAGCGCAAGGGGATCAAAGAAGTCACCAGAGATTTTCCTATGCATGACATTTAGTTTGCTAAAGCACGGTGTGTCAAACAAGTGCAATTTTATTTTAACATACTCCTTTAGGCTCTATCCACACCTATGCATGATGCTTTTGAGCGTTTCTGGAATGCTTTTTGCTGTGCTTTTTGCTTTTGCGGTGATGTCACCTGGTGGTACTCTCCCCTGTGACATTATTTAACGGTGCATGCTGGGTTGTCAATGTCACAGGGGGGCAGTGCCACCAGGTGACGTGGCAGGGGTGTCCCACCCCTTAGCTATTTAGGACTTGACTTGTCAAAAACTCTTGTTTTGTCTTTATTCTTTTATTCTTTATTCTTATTCTTATTTTGTACTTTTTTTGGTGAATGGGTAGGGGTACTGTGTACCCAGTGCTCATTTACATATTGGTATCAGTGGGAGGAATAGTGCCTTATCATTGGTGTCAGTGGCAAAAATTGTGCCCCATTTTTGGTATCAGCGAGAGGAATTGTGCCCCATTGTTGGTATCAGTGGGAGGAATTGTCCCTCATCATTGGTGTCAGTGGGAGAAATTATGCCCAATTGTTGGTATCAGTGGGAGGAATTGTGCCCCATTGTTGGTATCAGTGGGAGAAATTGTCCCTCATTATTAGTATCAGTGGGAGGAATAGTGCCCCATTGTTTGTATTAGTGGGAGGAATTATTCCCCATTGTTGGTATCAGTGGGAGGAATAGTGCCCCGTTGTTTGTATCAGTGGGAGGAATAGTGCCCCGTTGTTTGTATCAGTGGGAGGAATAGTGCGTCATTGTTTGCATCAGTGGGATGAATAGTGCCCCGTTGTTGGAATTAGTGGGAGGAATTGTGCCCCATTGTTGGTATTAGTGGGAGGAATAGTGTCTCATCATTGGTGTCAGTGGCAAGAATTGTGCCCCATTATTAGTATCAGTATGAGGGACAGTGCCCCAAGGGCCCTATAAGGGCTAGCAAAGGTTCACATCTGGCCCCAGGCAGCACTTTGGAGACCACTACTCTATGCAATGTCGGCCTGCAAGGCTGCTTTTAATCTCCACCAGGGGCATAGTTGACAGTGTGACAACCCAGGAGCACAATTGGCAGATGGTTGTCACCTTATAACAGGAAGTGCCTGAGGAAGTGCCTGAGGAAGTGAGAAAGTGCCTGAGGAAGTGAGGAAGTGCCTGAGGAAGTGAGGAAGTGCCTGAGGAAGTGCCTGAGGAAGTGAGGAAGTGCCTGAGGAAGTGCCTGAGGAAGTGAGGAAGTGCCTGAGGAAGTGACTTTTTTGACAGGTTCACCAGGTATTATTTTAATGAAAAGGGTAGATTTAAAAAGACTTCTAAAATAATATTAACATGTTAATGCTTTTTATAAGATTTTAGTTGTTGGATTTAAATGTCTGTTTCAAGCAAAAAAAATAATTAAAATACCCAATTTACACCTGTGATATTTAGGTTTGGGAATTTTAATGTGTTAAAAAAACAAATACCATCCAAATAACTCAAATAACGCATGAATTATGGTGAGCTGACCTCACATCTCTGATGGGCATCTAAAAAGGAACATTCGGTAAGGACTGAACGGACCGCCGCTGGTGTGCACTGCGAGGAATAGTGATGATGTGCTGATCGTGGTACATATTACGGTTTGCTTTTTTTTGTGCAAACGTTGTTGAAATGTCACTAAAGTGACATTTCATTATGTTCTGTTGGCCGCTGCATGTCTCCCTGCGTCTGCTTGTGTCCCCAGAGTCATTATACTGTAGCACAGATACCTCCCACTGTACACATAGAGCCTAGAACTTCCATACAGCTGTTCTGTGCTTTTAGATCTCATCAGTGCACAATGTCAAAAAAAACAAAAACAAAAACAAAAAAACAGCTTTTTTGCAAAAGATAAAATATGGCCTAATTAAAACAAGCAGATCACTAATTATATTTACTGCCAATACTCTCATAGACTGCAGTAGCTGGAATTCATATGTAAACGCTATCCTGCACATTAGGAGATAATAACATAGTAACAAGAATGAAAGGTTAATCGCCTTCTAAAGTGAGCCGGGGCCAAATCTCCATTTGTTTTCATCTGCATTTTCTGGCTAAGAACGCTCTGATTGGTCCCTTAGGATTTCGTGGACATTCCAAAATAAGAGCGACCCTTCTGTTCTCGTATTTCACGTCTTATCTTTTCATTTCACGCAACATTTCAACCTGGAGGAAAAAAACATCAAATTCCCAGGCGAGCCAAGGATTGAGCCTATTGACTAATTTATACCATTACACTCACAGATGTAGAGAATAATTGCATGGAAACCATCACAGATAGGTGTGAAGAGGTATGAGGGTGATGGAGAGAGCTGCAGATTCCTACCCCCTCTCTATTCAGTCTTTCTTTCTTGCTTTCTTCCTTCCATTCTTCCTTCAATTCTTCCTCCCTTCCTCTCTTCCTTCCTTTTCTTCCTTTCTCTCTTTCCTTCCTCTCTTCCTTCCTTTCTTCCTTCCTCTCTTCCTTCCTTTCTTCCTTCCTCTCTTCCTTCCTTTCATTCTTCCTTTCTTCCCTTCTGTCTTCCTTCATTTCTTCCTTCCTTCCTTTCTTTCTTCCTTCCGCTCTTCCTTCCTTCTATTCTTCCTTTCTTTCTGTCTTCCTTCTTATCTTTCTTCCTTCCTTCCTTCCTTTCTTCCTTCCTTCCTTTCTTCCTCCCTTCCTTTCTTCCTCCCTTCCTTTCTGTCTTCCTTTCTTTATTTTTTCCTTCCTCTCCGTCTTCCTTTTCATTCTTCCTTCCTTCCTTTCTGTCTTCCATTTTTCCTTCCTTTCTTTCTTCCTCTCTTCCTTCCTTTCTTCCCTTCTGTCTTCCTTTCTTTCTTTTTTCCTTCCTCTCTTCCATCCTCTCTTCCTTTCTGTTTTCCTTCTTTTCTTCCTTTCTTTTTTCCTTCCTTCCTTTCTGTCTTCCTTCTTTTCTTCCTTCCTTCCTTCCTTCCTTCCTTCCTTCCTCCCTCCCTCGCTTCCTTCCTTCCTTCCTCTCTTCCCTTCTTTCTTTCTTTCTTCCTTTCTTCCTTCCTTCCTTTCTTCCTTCTTTTCTGTCTCCCTTTATTTATTTTTTCCTTCCTTTTCATTCTTCCTTCCTTCCTTTCTGTCTTCTATTCTCCCTTCCTTCCCCTCTTCCTTCCTTTCCTCCTTCCTTCCCTTCTGTCTTCCTTTCTTTTTTCCTTCCTTCTTTTCTTTCTTTCTTTCTTCCTTCCTTTCTTCCTTCCTTCCTTCCTTCCTTCCTTCCTTCTTTCTTTCTTTCTTTCTTCCTTCCTTCCTTTCTTCCTTCCATTCTTCCTTCTTTTCTTCCTTCCTCTCTTTCTTCCTTCCTGTCTTCCTTTCTTTTTTTCCCCCTTCCTTTTTCTTCTTTCTTTCTTCCTTCCATCCATTCTTCCTTCCATCCATTCTTCCTTCCTTCCTCTCTTCCTTCCTTTCTTCTCCATTCCTTGTCTCGGCAATGTTTGCATTTTTGCATCGTTACAGTGTAAATAACCTTCTGTTGTTATGAGGCAGGCGGCTTCTGTTGCTTAGCACCCAGTTGATAGGACGCAGGAGGCTTTTTCCACCCAGAGATGTTCTGTTGCTAGGATGCAGGCAATTTCTTCTGCACGGTATCCTTCCGGTACTAGGACGCAGGCAGTTTCAACCTCTACATAACAACTGAAATTTTACTTTCTTCATCAACTCATCCCAACACAGTTATCGTATTTTGATCTCGCTTACTCCACCTTGTTAGATTGTAAGCTGTCATGTGCAGGTTCCTCCTAACCCTCTTGACTTGTCTTGTATTGTAACTGTACTGTCTCCCTTTATATTGTGCTGAACAAAATGTCGGTGCTATAGAAATCCTATATTAATCTTATGCCGACCATGTAATGAATATGTGCGGTGGCAGTCAGTGTGAACCTTAATGTGGTTGTACAACCACTTTTACCAACAGGTAAGCCTATATTAAGGCTTACCTGTAGGTGCTGGAAATATATATATATATATATATATATTTACGAAAAAGCTGTGCACCGACTACGGCGCATGCGCACTTTAGAAAGGGCACATCTAAAGCCCCATACACACGGTCGGACTTTTTCATCAATTTGGTCCGATCGGACAAGGTTGTTGAAAAATCAGACCGTGTGTATGCACCATCGGACAGCGTTCGTCGGTTTGTCCGTCGGACAAAGTCTTATCTCCTGCTGGAAAGATTTGCCGTCAACCCGGTCCGATCACACCAAATCCGATCGTGTGTACGCTTGTCCGACCGGACAAAGTGCTACGCATGCTCAGATCACATTACAAGACCAAAGCTATTGGCTACTAGCCTCTACGTAGTCCCGTCGTAGGCAACAAACGTCACCACGTTCAGAATGATCGGATATTCCGACAACTTTGTCCGACCGTGTGTACACAAAACCAACATCAGACAAAGTATGACGGACATGGTCCGACGGACCTGGTCCACGGATTGTCCGCGCGTGTGTATGGGGCTTTATAGGGGTCCTGCCATGACTGGCGGCTCCCGCACGCATGCACGGGAGTGATGTCACGCGACTCCGGCCAATCACGGAGCCGGAGTTCGCACCCCCGGAAGGAAGAGGGGTGAAGATGGACGCTCGCTGCTAGTGGGGACAACAGTGACATTGCAGGCTTCAGTTTCAGGTAAGTGACACATAATCGGCTACCATGCGATGCATAGTAGCCCATTAAGCTTTACCTTTGCAGGGAAATAAAGAGAAAGTAAAACCCACCAGGGTTTACTTCCTCTTTAATGCCCACACTCTGCTTATAGGCATCCGTATATGGTTGGGGGCCGGTGGAATGGGCTCCTCATCATGTGATCACTGTAACAGCCAATCACATTAATCATGTCCCTCCCAGCATTAGGATCCCAATAAAGGATCACCACCAGGAAGGTCAACCATAGATGCATGGGTGCACCATGGCCACCACCAGGAAGGTCCACCATAGATGCATGGGTGCACCATGGCCACCACCAGGAAGGTCCACCATAGATGCATGGGTGCACCATGGCCACCACCAGGAAGGTCCACCATAGATGCATGGGTGCACCATGGCCACCACCAGGAAGGTCCACCATAGATGCATGGGTGCACCATGGCCACCACCAGGAAGGTGTTAATAATAGACATAAAAACAGATAGGAAGGGGTTAATAATAGACATAAAAACAGATAAAATTATATATTTATTAAACTACTATGTTCAGTATGTATTTTTATCTGTCCTTTTCTGTCTTCCCGTCTGTCAGTAACCTTTCTTAGGCGTCGGGAAACAAAGCGCCGAAGTCTACTTTGGTCGCAGAATGTGTCATTCTGCCACCTCTCCATGTTTGATGCTTGACTTTCTTTTGTGTGCTTACATTTTGCTGCTGTTTGATCTTCCATGGAAACTTTTTTGTGTATTCATTATCCGCTCCGAAGAGTCACACTTCCACTCTTTTCAATAGCGAGGTCCTCATTCAACCACAGGCCGTGAACTCCTGTTCCGCTTCTGAAAAATGCTCTTTCTCCACTTGGGTTTTAAAGCTTGTGGGTAAGAGGATTTTGTTCACCAATGTGCATAATAAGCAGCCGGCATCGGGGCGGTGTAGTGGAACCGGCGGTATGCTCTGCGTTCCTGCTGAGCACAACATTTCGCACTTCGCGTTATCAACGCATAAATTCTGCAAGGAATAAATTCTAAAGGGTATTACTACCTTTCGGTACGGTCGCAGGACTAAACGCTGCCTAAGCGAAGTATAATTTGTCTCCGTAAAGCACCCTTGTAGTCTTTGAGAAAAGTACAACCTGTTTTTTTTTATATTGTAAAGGCTTTACAAATATTCGCCATAAAGGTCATGGAACAGTCAGCTGCTTCCAAGTAACTGGAGACTGATTAGAGCTGAACTCCGGGCAAACCGATGAAAAACAAATACGAGACCTGGTGGTCGTGCCAAAGCATTTGCATTTCTATCCATTCGGTCTTGAGAATTTTACAGCTGTGTCACACAGCACAGGAAAGGAGACGTGTTTTTTCACTCCTACAATTTACTAATGCCCCATACACAAGGTCGGAAATTCCGACCACAAAATCCATCTAATTTTCTCCGACGGATTTTGTCCGACACTGGTGTTGCATACACACGGTCGGACAAAGTTGTCGAAAAATCCGATCATCCTGAACGTGGTGACGTTCGTTGCGTACGACGGGACTACGTAGAGGCTAGTAGCCAATAGCTTTGGTCTTGTAATGTGATCTGAGCATGCGTGGCACTTTGTCCGTCGGAATTCGCTACACACGATCGGAAAAAAGTCCGATAGGACTTTGTTGTCGGAGAATTTGAGAGCAGGAGATAAAACTTTGTCTGTCGGAAAATCCGACGGAAAAAGTCTGATGGAGCCCACACACGGTCGAAATTACCGACAACATTGTCCGATAGGACATTTTCGGTCGGAAAATCCGACCGTGTGTATGGGGCATAACACTAATGCCGCGTACACACGATCGGACTTTTCGATAGACTAGGTCCGACGGACTTTCCGAACGAACGGACTTGGCCACACACAAGCACACCAAAGTCTGACGGATTTGAATGTGATGACGTACGACCGGATTAGAATAAGGAAGTTCATTGCCAGTAGCCAATAGCTAGTGGCGATTTTAGTCCATCGGACTAGCACACAGATGAACGGATTTTTCGACCGGACTCGAGTCCGTCGGAAGGATTTGAAACATGTTTTATTTCTAGGTCCATCGGACTTTTGGGAAAAAAAGTCAGCTGGAGCCCACACACGATCGAATTGTCCGACAGATTGCAGTCCGCCGGACCTAGTCTGCCGGAAAGTCCGATCGTGTGTACGCGGCATTACAGGTTTTGACCTCCCCTTAGCCTATGACTGGACAGTGAAAGGAGAAGCAGCAGGCTGATAAGCTCATCTCTGTCACTCTGCTCTCTCTCTCCTCCTATCAGCATGATGCTTGTTAGCACACAAGCACTGCAGTACAACTGATTGGCTCCTTATGCACCTTCCTCCCACCAGACTGAGCTCTGCTGTACAGGAAATACAAAAGGCTGATACCCGGTCAAATTCAGGTACTTACACTGCTTGCATTTAAAACAATATATCTAACGATGTATTCACGATTACAGCGCTATATTCATTTGTCTTTTACATCTGCATGGAGGTTTTTTTTTTTTATAAACTTGTATCCAATGATTCGTAGTTTGGAAAGTCGTTTGTTCATTGAATCTATTAACACACACAATGACAATATCTCTTCTCCTCGGCTCAAATACAGGGGGTCCCCGACTTACGAACGCCCGACCTACGAACAACCCCTACTTACGAACGGGGCGCTGCGGGGACCCTCCGCCATTTTTCGCCGATTTTCGCCGCCATCTGGCCGTTCTGCGCCATTAGACGGAACATCGAAAATGTCCGGAAATGTCCGTAATTTGTCAGTCTGCTCATGCGCGGCCGACTTACGAACATTTCCGACTTCCGTACAGGCGGGCAGTCCCTAACGAGTTTGTAACTCGGGGACCCCCTGTACAATACAACACCCTTCTCACTCAGTTCTCAGGAATGTACTTTGCCAGTAATCCAACCTCCAGCACAAAATTAATCAGCTGATTGGACTGTAGGATTTACTTTGAGTTGACCTTTTGTTTCATTAGATCTTTAACTAATTACCGAATCATGCCGAATTCATTCGTTATATCCGCTATAATTTCTTTTGTATTAGTTGAAATTCGTTATTTTTTTATTCGGACATTCGGATGCATCCGAATGTCCGAAAGATGCAAAATTCGGCCGAATTTCAATTGGTTACGAAACGAATTGCACAAGCCTATTTATTACTGTGGAACCTTGGATTACGAGCATAATCCATTCCAGGAGAATGCTTGTAATCCAACGCACTCGCATATCAAAGCGAGTTTCCCCAAATAATTCAATGAAAACAAAGATAATTCATTCCACATTGACTTCTATTACATGCAATACCGCATGTGGCCAAAGGGGGGGGGCGACGGAGAGCCTCGGAAATACTCGGGGACAGCTACGACAAAGGCTATTGCCGAAACGCGTCAGCTTTATTGTCACTCTGATGTACCAATAAATGACACTTCAAGGATTACAGTGTTACCGGCTCTTCTTACTACGACAGCTCTGCTGAACTCGGAAACACTCGGGAACTGAGTATTTCTGAGTGTTTCCGAGTATTTCCGAATGGCTCCGAACCATTCCGAGTGTCCCCGGCGCCCCCGCACCTCTGGCCAAATGCAATACTGCACCGCCCATTAGCTTGAATTCTGCTCGCAAACCGAGTCAGAATTTAAAAAAAAAGTTGCTCGCCTTTCAAAACGCTCGTTAAGCGCGTTACTCGTAAACCAAGGTTCCACTGTATATGATAAAAATTGCACATGTATACATATCAAAAAACATACAAAACACACAAAACCTGCACAAAAAACCTAACCAAGACCATCTAATACTCCTTGAATACAGGGCCGTTTTTTCCATTGGACATGCTGGGCAGTTGCCCAGGGGCCCCACTTGTCTGGAGGGCCCCATCCAGGGCTGGTCCTCAGTGCTGCAACCAGCCTCTTTTTGGATTTTAGGTGTTTACATGTTTAAAACAGTTTTTTTTGCTAGAAAATGACTTAGAACCCCCAAACATTATATATTGTTTTTTTTTCTAACACCCTAGAGAATAAAATGGCAGTCATTGCAATACTTTTTTTTACACCGTATTTGTGCAGCGGTCTTACAAGCGCACTTTTTTTGGAAAAAAGTCACTTTTTTGAATAAAAAAATAAGACAACAGTAAAATTAGCCCAATTTTTTTTTGAATTGTGAAAGATAATGTTACACCGAGTAAATTGATACCCAACATGTCCTGCTTCAAAATTGCGCCCGCTCGTGGAATGGCGTCAAACTTTTACCCTCAAAAATCTCCATAAGCGACATTTAAAAAATTCTACAGGTTGCATTTTTTGAGTTACAGAGGAGGTCTATGGCTAGAATTATTGCTCTCGCTCTACCGATCGCGGTGATACATCACATGTGTGGTTTGACTACCGTTTTCATATGCGGGAGCTGCTCGCGTATGCGTTCGCTTCTGCGCGCGAGCTCGTCGGGACGGGGTGTTTTGAAAATTTTTGGGGGGGTTTTTCTTATTTATTTTACTTAATTTTATTATTTTTTACACTGTTTTAAAAAAAAAATGGATCACTTTTATTCCTATTACAAGGAATGTAAACATCCCTTGTAATAGAAAAAAGCATGACAGGTCCTCTTAAATATGAGATCTGGGGTCAAAAAGTCCTCAGATCTCATATTTGGACTTGAATGCAAAAAAAAATGTCATTTAAAAAAATGACATTTGGAAATTCCCCTTTAAGACATATGGGCGGAAGTGATGTTTTGACGTCGCTTCCGCCCTCCTATGGTATAGAGATGAGTGGGGGCCATCTTAGCCTCACTCATCTCTATGCACAGGCAGGGAAAGGACCCGATCGCCTCCGCCGCTGCCGACGGCTCCGGTAAGCGGCAGAAGGCACGGGAGAGCGGCGAGAGGGGGGGGCAGCTCTCCCGCCACCGATAACGGTGATCTTGCGGCGAACCCGCCGCACAGACCACCATTATCGGAAAGGGGACCGCTCACTGTGAAGAGGGATACCTCGGTTGTGGCAGCAGCTGCTGTCGTTACCGAGATATCCCTCTTCAAAAAAATGACGTATATATAGTGAGTGATCGGTAAGTGGTTAAATTGACTGACTACACTGGTTGCTCACTTCGCCGGCCGGCATCTAGCTAGCAACCAGTGACGTCATAGTGCACCGCGGCTGCCCCAGTGGCTAGTGAAGAGGCTCCGCCCTCCACTGCCATGCCTTGATAGCTGGCGCTGCCTTTCTGCTGTGAGTGACACACTGCACTGCACCAGGCCGGTGGCCTCAAGTAAGTCTAACAATGTCTACTTAAATAAGTTCAAGTTGTGCATCAAACACAGCCACTGTCTGTGCCCCTCAAAAGCGGCCACTGTGCCCATCAAACAGCCACTTTGCCCATTAAACAGCCACTGTGCCCATCGAAGCTGCCACTGTGCCCATCAACGCTTCCACTGTGCCCATCAAACACAGCCACTGTGCCCATCAAAAGCTGCCTCTGTGCCCATCAAAAGCTGCCACCGTGCTCATCAAACGCTGCCACTGTGCCCATTAAACTCAGCCACTATGTCCATCAAACGCTGCCACTGTGCCCATCAAACGCTGCCACTGTGCCCATCAAACTCGTGTTATATTGTTGTGTTAATTTTTAAACACTGATTTTGTTGGAGGTACAAATAAACATAGCCTTATTGATAATTTGCATTTTTATTCTCGTGCGTGATCGTGTAGACAGGGCCCCAGTGCAATGTATTGCCCGGGGGCCTATAACGCTCTTAAGATGGCCCTGCTTGAATACAGGTTCTTAGTGTCTCTCCTATGGTGGAGCACAGTGAGTTGCTGTAATTTTGACACAGTTTATGTTTCGCAGGAGTTAACCCGCTTCTTCAGGAAAATTTTCAGCAAGAACACTCACGGTTAGTAGTCAAAAACATCAAAATAGAAACACATTGAATGGTCCTCCTACAAATGGTCATTGTCACCCATATAATTCCACAGACTGGTCCTCCTCGTTTTCCAGGATAGTCATTAGTTCTTGGAACTAGGTATTAATAGTCAAATTGTATAGTATACACCTAGTGATATACAAGGTATTATATTAGGTAGGTAAAGAGGTTCCCATCGTGTGGTTACTCAGATCAGCATGGAGTGAGATACCTCTCTACCTACCTAATATAATACCTTGTATATCACTAGGTGTATGTATGTACAATTTGACTATTGATACCTAGTTCCTATTACTAATGACTATCTTGGAAAACAAGGACTGTTTTGTGGCATTATATGGGTGACAATGACCATTTGTAGGAGGACCATTCAATGTGTTTCTATTTTGATGTTTTTGACTACTGAACGTGAGTGTTCTTGCTGAAACTTTTCCTGAAGAAGCGGGTTATCTCCTGCGAAACTGTCAGAAACCATGAAATCAGGCCAAGACAGAAGTACAGTTAAATCACACTTGTTTAATAATAAAAGTATAAAGAACAACCGTAGTCAAAACATAGCCAAAGTTCAGTAACCGGAACGGATAGTCAGCCAAGCCAGAAGTCGGGGATCAATGTAGTGGAAGAGCAAGCAGGATCTGGAGACAGAAGGGATGTCAGTAAAGCAAGTCTTGAACAGGATCGCAGGAGAACCTTTTATGTGATGTTGACCAAGGCGAAGGTAAAGCTCCTCTGGACTGGACGGCTTAAGTAGGCAGGACTGACGAGCAGGATATCACCAACAGCTGAGTAAATGTGGAGAGATAGGAGCTGGCAATTAGCCGACAGCTGAGCAGCCATCTCAGAGAAGGAAGTGCTGAGCCCAGCCCTGACAGGAATGCAAACTGCATCGCAATTACAGCAACTCAATGTGCTCCTCCATAGAGCCACCAAGAACCTGTATTCAAGGAGTATTAGATGGTTGCGGTTATGTTTTATGTGCAGTTTTTGCATGTTTTGTATGTTTTTTGTAATGTATACATGTGCAATTTTTATCATATAAAATATTTTTTGATACTTTTTACATTTTAAAAAACCCTGAGACATACACATGACCTACAATCCACTTTCAAAAGCCGACTCTTTCCATTTGCCGAACCATCTAACTGTGACGCGAATGTGGCTCTATCGACATCACTGGTATAAGCAATGTCCCGAGTGCGTCAGTCTGTCATCCAACTTTATTAAGCATCTAATAAGACCCCAGCGAGTCCAATTTAACAACTGGAGGAAACAGAAGAAACTCGATCAGCGCTTATTATTAAAATCTCCTTGGGAGAGCGTGCCTCTACATTCGTCTTTAGATTTGATGTTACATGATTGCTTCTCTGTAATAAATAATTAATCCGGCGCGCAAACAATGGGAACGGCATACAGTGGGAATCAAGAGCAGCTGCTCAGAGAATCACGCTGATTGGAATCCATTGCATGAAATATTTCTCGGAACAGGAGCGAGCGCTGTGATTGGCTCCCGCTATTGTGAGTCAGCAATTTTATTTTTATTTTTATTCGGCCTGGGAAACTTGAAGTGAGACCAAGATAAGAACAAAATGGATGACGAGGGGCAAGAAAAGGTCAGAGAAGGGATAAAGTATAACTAAACACAAATTTTTTTTTTTAGTATTGGATATACTGTGGAGTGGAGATGGACTAGAACCCAGGGGCGGACTGACCATTCGGCCACTCGGGCACTTCCCGAGGGCCCCGGGCCACTAGGGGGCCCCATCAGGGTCGCCAGTCTCAGTAAAACCAGGGACAGTATGTAAAAATCTGTTTTTTTTACATCTGTCTCTGAAATGTCCCTTACTGACATCCTTTTGGTCTAAAAATCCAGAGATTATAGCTGCCCCACCTCTTAAGGTGCCTTCTCAGCCAATAGAAACCTGTCTGTGTATACTGTGTGTACATGTATGTGTATACTGTGTGATTGTATACTGTGTGTGTGTGTGTATACTGTGTGGCCCCATAATCTCTGATTGCCTGGGGGCCCCATAATCTCCTATTGCCCGGGGGCCCCATGAGTTGTCAGTCCGCCCCTGCTAGAACCCCTGTCAGTTTTTATTGCTGTTTGGGCTCCTGTTAGGGAGATTAACCCTCTCTGTTTTTCCTGTTTACCATTATCATTAAACGTGAAAATAAAAGAAAATCCCCAATTTTCGGTTGCCACCAGAAAAGTAATAGAGGGGAAATCTTCCAATTGGGATGTTGGTTCTGGTGACCAAGGGATTCCCTTAATTTGCAGAGAATTCCTCTCACTTCCTGTTTGGCTATGGGACACAGACTGGAACAACCATCCCTGAACAGGGGTGGAGGCCTTCAACGCCATCTGTCTTCCACATATAAAGCCATTTTACCATTTCTACCCCAACAATTTGACAACCATTCAAGGCTTTAGCCATATAAATCAACGGATTAACGACTATAAAACCTTCCTGACACCAAGGATTGGGATTGTGTATCTAGAACAGTGGTCTCCAAACTGCAGCCCGGGGGCCGAATGTGGCTCTTTATTTGGCCCTTGGGGCACCATTCCTCCCACTATTACCAATGTTGGGTCATTGTTTACTCCCATTGATGCCTGGGTACTTTCTACTCGCACTGGCCACAGTTTGGCCCTTTCAGAGTCTGAAGGACAGTAAACTGGCCCTTTGTTTAGAAAGTTTGGAGACCCCTGCCCTAGAATATAGTTGAGGTTGAGGACAGGCCAGTCAAGTTCCTCCACGCCAAACTCGTTCATCCATGTCTTTATGGTCCTTGCTTTGTGCACTGGTGCTCAGTCATGTTGGGACAGGAAGGGGTCATCCCCAAACTGTTCCCACAAAGTTGGGAGCATAAAATTGTCAAAAATGTCTTGGTATGCTGATGCCTTAAGAGTTCCCTTCACTGGAACTAAGGGGCCAATCCCAACCCATGAAAAACAATCCCACACCATAATCCCTCCTCCTCCAAATGATTTGGACCAGTGCACAAAGCAAGGTCCATAAAGACATGGATGAGCGAGTTTGGGGTGACTGGCCTTCACAGAGTCCTGACCTCCACCCGATAGAACACCTTTGGGATGAATTAGAGCAGAGACTGTGAGCCAGGCCTTCTCGTCAAACATCAGTGTCTGACCTCACAAATGCACTTCTGGAAGAATGGTCAAACATTCCCATAGACACACTCCTAAACCCTGTGGACGGCCTTCCCAGAAGAGTTGAAGCTGTTATAGCTGCAAAGGGTGGGCCAACTCAATATTGAACCCTACGGACTAAGACTGGGATGCCATTAAAGTTCATGTGCGTGTAACGGCAGGTGTCCCAATACTTTTCACAATATAGAGTATGTATTTTTTATTTTATTTTTTTTAAACATACTGTCACCATAGTGCAGTGACACTGCACTACTTTGGGTATCTGGATTTTTTTTTTTACGCTGTGATTGCTTACACTACTGATCACTGTAAGGCCCCTTTCCCACAGGCTTTCCAATCAGGTCTGCCTGTCAGTTTTTAAGGCGGACCTGATCTAACACTCCATTCACCCCTATGGAGTGGCGGATGTCAGTGGTGACATGTCCGCTGACACCCACTGCTATCCAATCCGATCCTGTCCGTGAAATCCAGACGAATGGTGACACTATTTTCCATCCGTCTGGCGGATGGGATTGGATGAAGGAAACGGACAGGTGGTCCATTTACATCAGATCTCCCCAAAGAGGAGAGCGGGCCTCTGACAGGTCCATCTCAGCACAGTGAGTGGAGACAGACCTGTCACCCGCCTGCTCAGCGGGGATCCCCCCTCTGAGCAAAGCAGAGTCCGCGGGGCGGATCGCCCGTGTGAAAGGACATTAACAAACGTTTTACTTTAGTGTGTATGGATGTTTTCTATTTATTGTTTTTTCTATTGGTTGAACTCAATGTGTCTTTTTTCAACCTGACTAACTGTATAACCACGGAATATGCCCAATGTGAATTACTAGCCTCTCATTGGCTGTGCTGTGTATCATGTCATATTTCCTTCTCTGACTCTCAGGAGACAAAACGCCACGAAAAGATTTGACGTTTCAGGACGCTGTATAAGTTATGCACCAAAAGACAAAGCTTCGAAAAATGTGGAACGCGGGGACGTAATATTTTTCTGGCAAGACAGTTTTATTGCTCCTCTCTCCATTTTTGCCATTTTGTACCGCCATGCACGTAGAGGCTCTCCTGTAATTGGCATCCTGAGGAACATAGCAATATTTTATGTTGTCGCGGAAGACTTTGCCATTGATCGTTCTATTCAGATGACATCAGGCGGCTTGTTACCTTTCATAAGAACAGCCATCACCACCGCCGCCGGACCAGTGGATACCTACAGAAAGCATACATGGGGCAATTCCATGAAGATATTTCTGACATATTACCAGCGGTACGGATGTTCCTGAAAACCGCGCATTTAATTCAAGGAGACCATGCGACACCTTCATTAGAAATACCACCATCTTTCAATATTAAGTTGCGCTAAACCTCCATATAAAGTGAATCGGTGCGATAAAAATTGATTGTGCTAAACTTCCATAAACTGAATCCGTGCAATAAAAAATTGATTAGTTATCACCCTATAAATAGTCCATTATATTGAAGATGAGTTTCCAATGTGAGATTGACACACCCAAGAATTGTGGCGAGAAAAGATGCAACTTCCACCCCTACACACACTGCCGCTTACCGACTCCAAATGATCTCCTTTTACGGGAGATCACACACACTTTCGGGCCTTTAAGATGTAATGCAATTGTCCCAGCGTCTTCTCAGGTGTTATTCCTCAAAGATACATATTGCCAGATGGTCCCCGTGAAGAAAAAAAAACTTCCATAGTGTAAAATCTTTTGATGGTTTTAATAAGTAAAAAGTTTTGCACTTACAATTAGACAAACAAAAAAATCCAGCATAAACTCTGTGCCAGCCGGCTCTCGATTGTAGCCCGTCACTCCGGGACCTACGTGAACGCGGTGACGTCAGCACGTTGCTCCTTCCTACGTGTTTCGTCTCAATTGACGTTGTCCATGGGGCACTCAAAAAGGGAGCCCTAGAGAGGGAGTATAAAGTGGTTGGAGAGTGAAACACTAAACAGGCAAGGCAACAGGGACTGTTTGATATATGATATACCGTATTTATCGGCGTATAACACGCACCGACGTATGACACGCACCCCAAGTTTAGGAGGGCATTTTAAGGAAAAAAAGTTTTAGGAGGGAAGTTTAGGGAAAAAAAAAAACACTTACATTTAAGCGTCATTTGCAGCTTGCCCAGTGTGATTTGAAGCTTGTCAGCTTCATTTGCAGCTTGCCCAGCGTCATTTTCAGCTTTGCCCAGCGTGATTTGCAGCTTGCCAGCGTCATTTGCAGCTTGCCCACATTTAAATTTGCCGCCTTGAAAGCCAGCGCAGCCGGAAAAGACCGAGCGCCGGCGGAAAAGCCAGAGCCGTCTGTTTGGCTCCACTCGCAGTCCCGCCTCCCTGCTGTTTCGGAAGCGAGCGCAGGGAGGCGGGACTGCGAGCGGAGCTGAACAGACAGATCGGTCTATTTCGGCAGCGCTCGTTTTTTTTCGGCGGCGGTCGCTGTTGTTCGGCGCCGTTTGATTTTTTTGGGCACTTTTTTGGAGGGGATCGGCGTATAACACGCACCCACGACTTTCCCCCGATTTTAAGGGGGAAAAAGTGCGTGTTATACGCCGATTAAATACGGTAATAACATCAGGTGTGGGGTGGGGGGTCTATCCAGGCCTCATTCTCACAAACCCTGGAACCTGTAGTCTGTAAACGGGGCAGTGTGCGTTCAAGACCACTCTCCCGCACCTACCCACCTGTCATATTAGGAAAAGCAGCTGTGCCCATCCAACCAAATAGACTTGAATGGGCTGACTGCACACAGCAACTGGAGGTTCAGGCCTACATACACATATGGCTCATCCATGGCACTTACAATTAAACAAACAAAAAAGTGCAGCATAAACTCCGTGCCGGCTGGCTCTCGAGTGCCCCTGGACGACATCAATTGTGACGAAACGCGTCGGAAGAAGCGACGTGCTGACGTCACCATGTTCACACAGGTCCCGGAGTGATGAATGAATGAATGATTTGTATAGCGCTGCAAATGCGAACTGAATCGCCTCAAGGCGTTTGTGCTGGGCTGCAATCGAGAGCCGGCTGGCTCGGAGTTTATGCTGGATTTTTTTGTTCGTCTAATTGTAAGTGCAATACTTTTTACTTATTAAAACCATCAAAAGATTTTACACTATGGAAGTTTTTATTTCCTCATGGGGACCATCTGGCAATATGTATCTTTGAGGGATAACACCTGAGAAGACGCTGGGACCATTGCATTACATCTTAAAGGCCCAGGCTGGGTATCAAGCCCAAAGTGTGTGTGATCTCCCATAAAATTTGATAATTTGGAGTCGGTAAGCGTCAGTGTGTGTAGGGGTGGAAGTTGCATCTTTTCTCACCACAATTCTTGGGTGCATCGTGTGTCAATCTCACATTGGAAACTCATCTTCATTACAATGGACTATTTCTAGTGTGATATCTAATCAATTTTTTATTGCACACTTTATGGAAGTTTAGCACAATCAATTTTTATCGCACAGATTCACTTTATATGGAGGTTTAGCGCAACTTAATATTGAAAGTTGTTGATTTTGTGTGTATCTCACAGGAAGTTGCAGCTTGGTTTTCCATATTAATTTAATTTGATATTTTATCCATTCACCATTTCACTTGACTTTTTGTGACAGAGCAGTCATTTTTATTTGTTTGAGAAATACCAACATGTGCGCCAAACTCAAGTAGCTAATAGTAGTAGCAATTTTATTATTTGTTTGCAGTTATAAAAAGGTATACTGCCATATCAGATCTAAGAAATGTGGAGTATAGTGAGGCTACACTCGCATGGCCACACACGGACGGCCAGGGATCACCGCCATTAAGAGTCAATAAATTCTTGCTGGTGGTACTAATTGCTGCCTGCATGCTCTGTGTGTGACCAGCAGCCGCTGTCAGATTTGTCACCGCCATCTGAGCGGTAATTTGCGCATGGAGCCTCTGACCGATCCTGAATGCAGACAGTGGGTGTCCAAGGTCGGTGTTTCTGCTGAGTTTTGCCCATACACAAACTCTCCACAGCTAATCGACCAGTTTGTATGTGGCCATAGCACAGGGTGTTGCCTTGTCCAGTGGCAAGGTTTAGCCACCTCTGAACGCAGCAAACTATCCTCACCCATGCGGGCGTGTAGCCTGAGACCTCATCCATGTTTGTGTTAATTTGTACAGTAAAAAATTAATAATGTACTAAAAACATATCATTATAAATATATTATAAAATATTACATAGGAATGTATAAAATAATACAGGCAGGGCTTTTTTTCAGTGGGAATGAGGGGGGAAGCAGTTCTGGCACCTCCAGCACTGAATATATGTAATGACAAGGGGTGCTGGGCTGTGCTGGAGGATCAATTGATGCAGGAGGGGATCAATTGTTGCAGGAGGGGAGCTATTGTTGCAGGAGGGGATCTATTGTTGCAGGAGGGGATCTATTGTTGCAGGAGGGGATCTATTGTTGAGGGAGGGGTCTATTGTTGCTGGTGCAGTCTTATGTTGCTGGGGACTCAATTGTTGCTTGGAGAGATCTGCTGTTGACGGAGGGGTCTGCTGTGGACGGAGGGGTCTGCTGTTGACGGAGGGGTCTGCTGTTGACGGAGGGGTCTGCTGTTGCTGGCTGCTGGAGGGTCTAGTAATGCTGGCTGCTGGGAGATCTATTGTTGCTGGGGTGGATCTGTTGTGGCTAGGAGGTATTTGGTTGCTGGGGGAATCTGTTGTTGCTGGAGTGGGTCTATTGTTGTGGGGGGGGGGGGTCTATTGTTGTTTGGGAGGGCTACTGTAACTGCACCTTGTTTGTGCACTGGTGCTCAGTAATGTTGGAACAGGAAGGGGCCATCCCCAAACTGTTCCCACAAAGTTGGGAGCCTGAAATTGTCCAAAATGTCTTGGTATTCTGACACCTTAAGCAGGGCCGTTTTTAAGGCAGGGCAAAAGGGGCAGATGCCCTGGGTCCTGTCATTGTTGTGGGGCCCAAAGCAGCTGCCTTATACTTGCCAACTATCCTGGTTTAAATTCCCTCGTCCCTTGAGGTTTTAGTCTTGTGCTGAGTCCCAATATCTCAGTGTGAAGTGCTGCTACTAATGCTGCCCAGCTCTGCCCTATTGTTGTGTACAGATGACTCACCTGCAGACCCAGTGTTTACATGTAAATAGCAGAGACTGGCGGCATTGATATGTAAATAGCAGAGGCCAGTGGCATTGATATGTATATCATGCCCCCCTAAGGTCATATCCACAGTAATCTAACAAACAATAAACAAGCAGAAATCATATGCTGCAACCTCTAGCAACTAATCAGTAAGCTGTAATGTGTGCTGTAACCTCTAGCAACCAGTCAGTGAGCTGTAATGATACACTGTAACCGTTGGCAACCAATCGCAAAATCTGCCTGATCTGATTCAGTAAACTGATTTTGAGTCTAGCTGCTATTTATTGTATGTCTCAGAGAAGGTGGAGAGCAAAACTGCATGGGGGGGGGGGGCAAGAGAAGTTTTGCCCAGGGTCCAATTAATATTAAAGACGGCCCTGGCCTTAAGAGTTCCCTTCACTGGAACTAAGGGGCCAAGCCCAACCTCTGACAAACCACCCCACACCATAATCCCCCCTCCACCAAATTATTTTGACCAGTGCACAAAGCAAGGTCCATAAAGACAATGGATGAGCGAGTTTGGGGTGGAGGAACATGACTGGCCTGTACAGAGTCCTGACCTCAACCCGATAGAACACCTTTGGGATGAATTACTGCGAGCCAGGCAAAAGGTGAAAGTCTACCAATCGGCATATATGCTGCGTGTCTATGATCCATTTGCATGCACAATGCACTGCAATGAATAAGTGTAAATGTGCCCTAAGGGCCCATTCACACAAGTACACTTCAGTAGCATTGGGGGCCCATTGAAAATGATTTGCACCACAACGCACCAGGGTGTCTATGATCCGTTTGCATGTGTTGTGCACAATACATTACAAGTTGTCTTAGTGCATTGAGGTGCCACCATTGGCCCTAAGTCTTCCTGGACAGCATGACACCATCATATGGCCTCATAATGTAATGCCCTCAGCGGGCGGGAATTGGGCGATGGAAAGCCCATGGAATATAAGATGCAAGCATGTGGTTGAACCCATCAGTGACCGGGACCAAAATAAAACATCAGTTGTGGAATTGACTTTCAAATAAGCCTGATGCAGTCACAACTTTGCTGACGTTGTAGGAAACATTAGTATAGGAAGATGGGTTTGGACTTTGGAGCCTTGACCAGACTTGACTCCAAATGCCCGGGTCCTTTTTTCCCCCCTCCTTTTCCTTTTATTTTTTTTTCTATGACTGTTGGCATGATAATGTGTGCGGAATTTTAACACTGCTCAGACAGCCTTTGAATGTTATTCAGCTGCTACCTGGTGTTGGTTGCCATGGAAACAGAACTGCATGCTATAATGGCCTCGATTCACTAAACTGCGGTAAAACTCACCACCCACATTAAAGGGAATCTGTAGTGGGATTTTAAAAATATATTTTTTTTTCTTTTTTTTCAGTGCTAAAAAAAAAAAATAAAGTAGGACAAAAGTCAAAACTTTTTTTTTTTTTTTTCATTTTGGATAGAGTTAGGGAGGGTTATAGCCCCTGTCACTTTTTTTTTGTTTGCTAACTATCACATTGGGGAGATTTCCTTTCACTTCCTGTCCCATAGCAACAACAGGAAGTGAGAGGAAATCACCCCAAGGTGAGGGAATCCCAGGGTGGCACCAGGGTCCCCAAAACTAGTGTCCCCATTGGAACATTTCCCCTCTATTACTGTTCTGGTCTTCACCCCAAAATGTATTTATTTATTTTTACAGTCACTTTCTATGATAATAGTAAACAGGACAAATAGGATAAACTATCACATTGGGGAGATTTCCTTTCACTTCCTGTCCCATAGCAACAACAGGAAGTAAGAGGAAATCCCCCCAGGGTGAGGGAATCCCAGGGTGGCACCAGGGTCCCCAAAACTAGTGTCCCCATTGGAACATTTCCCCTCTATTACTGTTCTGGTCTTCACCCCAAATTTTTTTTTTTTTTTTACAGTCACTTTCTATGATGGTAAAATGGTAAACAGGACAAATAGGATAAATCTCCCTAACAGGGGCACAGACAGCAATAAAAACTGACAGGTGTTCTAATCCCTCTCCACTCTATCCAAAACTAAAAAAAAAAGTTTTGTCTTTACTTACAGTTTAACTTCTTTAATTAGGTATAAATAATTCTGTATAATTATTTCATATTCATAATATTTAATTTAATTTATTTAATTTAACAACTGTGTAAGTTTGGGTGCATTGGGAGCAGTACCACCGCCGAACACGGCCCATTCAAGTGAATGGGGCTGCAGTGGTGTGATTGGAACATGGTGGTTTGGTCTTTTGTGGAGAAGTTGATATATCTCCTCCCATCCGCCATACAACCACCCTCTGCAAATCAATCCACCATGGATCACTTTTCAAATGGGTGGCAGGGGTTGCTGCCCCTGTGAACGAGGTCTTAAGGCTCATACACACAATCGGATTTTCCGCAGACAAAAACCTTTGTCTGAAGGCGTGTGCCTGGATTTTGTCTTGCATACAAACGGCAATTAATTGTCGGCCAACAAACACGAACGTGTTTTTTCAGCTCTTTAGCGCCACCCTTAGGGCTCCGTCTGCTAATTTCGTGTTAGTAGAAGTTTGGTGAGTGTTGATTCCCGCTTTTCATTTTGCGCTTTTCATTTTGCGCTTTTCAGTTCTTTCTGAAGGGCCATTCGTCAACCAGACATGTTGCGGAATCGGAGGAGATAACGTGTTATTTATTATTGGCCTTGGAGTTATTGCTTTGACCCAAGTCCAGTCCAGGAACAGGAGGAGGAGGAGTTCTTGGACCAAAATTTGGTTGCTTTAATAATCGTGACCAATTATGTCATATGCCTTTGCTGCGGGAGCTCCAGGAGAATAATCCGGATGATTTTCGGAATTATCTCCGGATGACGGACCCCTGCTTTCACCAACTCTTGGCATTGTTGACCCCCTATATTAAGAAGCAGGACACATGCATTAAGGCTTTTATTTTATTTTTTGGTTGAATAATAATGATTTGATTTGGTATATTTTCTATGTTTTTGGATGCATAGAATGCACTTTTTGTTTAAGTTCTATTGGCAGATATCATGTCTAATTTTATTTGTTTCCTTTTTTTAATGCACAATAAAAAAATGTGTAGAATAATACTTGGCTGTGTGTTTTACTTCAAATGACAGTTTGGGAGTCGGCAGTTACATAAAAAAAAATACAATGTAAAATTGACACGGGACACCAACATAGTTGTATCTTTGATCTTAAAAACTACAGGATAATGGTGTTGTGGTAAAAAAAAAAAAAAAAAGCATTATATTATTCTTGATATCACTAGAAAAAAAAAAGCCTTTGAAAATTAGTTTGCAATAACTCCATCAGTATCACCAGAAAAGCAGCTTCATTATTATCCCAATTAAGAAGAAGAGAATTGTGCGCTGCATTTCCAGACTTCATAATTTGCCGCGTCACGAATGTTAATTCACCATTACCAACGCTATTTTACAAGACCGACCGCCTCCGGCTCGTCCTTGCTTCCGAGCATGCGTGTTTGTACTTTGGACTTTTCTCCGACGGACTTGTGTACACACGCTCGGAAAATCCGACAACAGACATTTGTCCGCGGAAAATGTTAAAACCTGCCATCCAACATTTGTCCGCGGAAAATCCAACAACAATTGTCCGATGGAGCGTACAGAAGGTCAGATTTACAGACAACAGCCTGACATCACACGTTTCCCGTCGGAAAGTCCGATCGTGTGTACCGGGCTTCAGTGCTCTTAATTAAGACAATTACACACTAGAGGGATGTGCTTTGTTCATATTTCATGTCGGAGGTTTACAGCCACTTAAAGCGGGATTACACCCAAATTTTTAACTTCATCTTACCCCAATCAGTTTATTGCATAGATGCTATTAAGCCGCTTTAAAAAAATATTTCCGGAATTACCTTTTTTATTTTAATATATAGTGCCACTTCCTGTCTTGACTCCCGTGGGAGTAGGCGTGTATATCTCCTTTTTCCGGTCCGCACTGTCTCCTGGGAGCTTACTGTTCGGCTTCCCAAGATTCAGTGCGGATCGACGTCATGCTCAAATCTCGAGAGATTTTGGAACCGAGTGACGCCGACCATGTCATGTATATGTTTGGTTGCCATCACAACGGGGCGGGAACTTCCGATGATGCCGCCCATTGTGATGGCAACCCGGAATTTTACGCCGCTGCTCACTAGCAATGAGCATGCGCGGGGAACGAGCGGTGAATGCTGGGAGCACAGCATTCACCGCGTCACTGAAAAAAAATGCTTGTGGGTTTCAATTGCCCACAAGCAAAATGGAAACAGCCAGGATCCCATTATATAAGTTCTTCTTGAGGACGAAATCGGAGAGAGGCGGCAATATTAAACCTAACTAGTGAGTATCATATTTTGTTCATCTAAGTTTATCAATGAACGAAGAAAAAAAAAAAACGATAGGTCGCTGGAATCCCGCTTTAAAATTTTCATGCATTTGGATGCATCACATTAATTTTAAATGGGCTGCCTAACAACATTTCTCAACGCATGAACTTGCATGCATCCCTCTGTCCTTGTGTAAATGGGCCCCAACCCTTCCCTACACCATCCCAAATAAAAAAACGTTTTGGCTGAACATACACTTCAGGCTGGAATTCACAATTCTAATTATGTTTTTCCTTCTGCATGTGTTTTGCATTTCATTATCTAATTTTTTTTTTTGCACGTCAAGTCTCATCTAAAAAAAAAAAAAGAAGAAGATTCTACAAAGTGCTGTTGGGTCGGCTTATGACCCCCCTAACGTATTCTAGACACTCTGCTGAATCAGCGCCTTGGCACATGCAATGTGGGGTCTTGCAGGGGGAAATACGCTTTGATGAGTCGACCCTTCCGACTGACAGTGCCGAGGAAAGTTCACACTCCAGAATTAGATTGTGTCATCTCTGCTGGTAAATGCCAGTCTGCGCACAGGCGCTGCATGGAAATAAGGCTGTGATTAAAGCCGCCGCTGCCTTAGTACATGCCACGCGTTTCACCTGAATGTAAGATTTTTAATAGACAGAATTGGCCTTGGCTGACATATAATCTGATTATATTTTGTCTTCCTCCTTCCCCCCCATCATCAACAGGCTGATTACATATTTACATAAAAACTTTTTATTTTCATTACACACCTAGTGATGTCATTACCACGTCTCTGCGCTGATCTACAGGGCCTTGAAAAAGTATTCATACCCATACCTCCCAACATTTTCAGATGGTAATGAGGGACACCTACTAGCAAACGTATGTAGGCATAGGACACGCCCACTGCCACACCCCCTTCAAGGATAATTAACCCCCCCAAAAAAAGGTTAATTAACCACTTCAGCCCCGGACCAATTTGCACCCTAAGGACCAGGCCCCTTTTTGCGATTCGGCACTGCGTCGCTTTAACTGACAATTGCGCGGTCGTGCGATGTGGCTCCCAAACAAAATTGGCGTCCTTTTTTCCCCACAAATAGAGCTTTCTTTTGGTGGTATTTGATCGCCTCTGCGGTTTTTATTTTTTACGCTATAAACAAAAATAGAGCGACAATTTTGAAAAAAAATGCTATATTTTTTTACTTTTTGCTATAATAAATATCCCCAAAAATTATATAAAAAAAACATTTTTTTTCCTCAGTTTAGTCCGATACGTATTCTTCTACATATTTTTGGTTAAAAAAAAAAAATCGCAATTAGCGATTATTGATTTGTTTGCGCAAAAGTTATAGCGTTTACAAAATAGGGGATAGTTTTATAGCATTTTTATTAATATTTTTTTTTTTTACTAGTAATGGCGGCGATCAGCGATTTTTATTGTGACTGCAACATTATGGCGGACACATCGGACATTTTTGACACATTTTTGGGACCATTGTCATTTATACAGCAATCAGTGCTATTTAAATGCACTGATTCGTGTGTAAATGACACTGTCAGTGAAGGGGTTAACCACTAGGGGGCGGGGAGGGGTTAAGTGTGACGTGTGTGTGTTTTTTTACTGTAGGGGGGCGTGGCTTGGCGGTCAACGTCACTGATCGTCTTTCCCGATGACAGGGAACAGACGATCAGTGACAGCCTCACTAGGAAGCACGGGGAGAGGTTGGTTTACACAGACCTCTCCCCGTTCTTCAGCTCTGTGACCCGATCGCGGGACACCAGCCGCGAATCGGGTCCACGGGTCCCGCGGCCACGGTCACGGAGCTCAGGACCGGGTCGTGAGCGTGTGACCCACGGCTGGGCACTTAAAGAGCAACGTACCTGTACGTTGATGTGCCCAGCCGTGCCATTCTGCGGACGTAAATGTGCAGGAGGCGGTCCTTAAGTGGTTAAATCTACAAGGGCTTTTTTTTACCACTACTATTCCTTTATATTGGCTTTTAAAATTTACAATTTAGAAATTGGATGAAAGGTTTAGCACTGAAACACTTTTTGAAAGAAAGTGCATTTTATATACATCTATATAGATCAGACCAAAATGAGGGACAAATGAGGAGGAAAGAGGGACAGAGGGACATTCAGGGACAGTTGGGAGATATGTTCATACCCCTTGAACTTTTCCACATTTTGTCATGTTACAACCAAAAACTTAAATTTATTTTATTGGGATTTTATGTGATAGACCAACACAAAGTGGCACCTAATTGTGAAGTGGAAGGAAAATGATAAATGGTTTTTCAAATGTTTTACAATTAAATATGTGAAAAGTGTGGGGTGCATTTGTAAATAACCCCCCCCCCCCCCCTTTACTCTGATACCCCTAACTAAAATCTAGTGGAACCAATTGCCTTTAGAAGTCACCTAATTAGTAAATAGAGTAATTTAATCTCAGTATAAATACAGTGGAACCTTGGATTACGAGCATAATCCGTTCCAGGAGAATGTTTGTAAACCAAAGCACTTGCATATCAAAGCGAGTTTACCCATAGAAATCAATGGAAACAAAGATAATTTCCAAATTGACTTCTATTGTATGCAGTACCGTATGTGGCCAGGGGTGGAGGGGGGCACCGGAGAGACTCGGAAATACTCGGAGACCGCACGGATGCACTCGGAAACCCTCGGAAAGGCTCGGAAGCACTCGGGAACGGAGTATTTCCGAGTATTTTCGAGTATTTCCGAATGCATCCGAGCAGCTCTAAAGCGGTACTGCACACCACAGAGGCTTGAATTCTGCTCGTTTTGCTCGGACAACACTCACAAACCGAGTCAGTATTTAAAAAAATGAATAGCTCGTTTTGCGAAACGCTCGTTAACCACGTTACTCAAAATCTGAGGTATTACTGTACAGCTGTTCTGTGCAGCCCTCAGAGGTTTAGTGAACAAACAGCATCATGAAGGCCAAGAGGAACACACCAGACAGGTCAGGGATAAAGCTGTGGAGAAGTTTAAAGCAGGGTTAGGTTATAAAAAAATATCCCAAGCTTTGAACATCTCACGGAGCTCTGTTCAATCCATCATCCAAGAATGCAAAGAGTATGGCACAACTGCAAACCTACCAAGACATGACCGTCCACCTAAACTGACCGGCCGGGCAAGGAGAGCATTAATCAGAGAAGAGCCAAGAGGCCCATGGGAACTCTGGAGGAGCTGCAGAGATCCACAGCTCAGGTGGGAGAATCTGTCCACAGGACAACTATTAGTTGTGCTCTCCACAAATCTGACCTTTATGGAAGAGTGGCAAGAAGAAAACCATTGTTAAAAGAAAGCCATAAGAAGTCCTGTTTGCAGTGTGCGAGAAGCCATGTGGGGGACACAGCAATCATGTAGAAGAAGGTGCTCTGGTCAGATGAGACCAAAATGTAACTTAAAGCAAAACGCTATGTGTGGGGAAAACTAACACTGCACATCACCCTGAACACACCATCCCCACCGTGAAACATGGTGGTGGCAGCAACATGTGGTGGGGATGCTTTTCTTCAGCAGGGAAGCTGGTCAGAGTTGTTGGGAAGCTGGATGGAGCCAAATACAGGGCAATCTTAGAAGGAAACCTGTTAGAATCTGCAAAAGACTTGAGACTGGGGCGGAGGTTCACCTTCCAGCAGGACAACGACCCTAAACATACAGCCAGAGCTACAATGGAATGGTTTAGATCAAAGCATATTCATGTGTTAGAATGGCCCAGTCAAGGTCCAGACCTAAATCACACTGAGAATGTGTGGCAAGAAAATTGCTGTTCACAGACGCTCTCCATCCAATCTGACAGAGCTTGAGATATTTTGCAAAGAAGATGTGCAAAAATGTCCCGCTCTAGATGTGCAAAGCTGGTAGAGACATCCCCAAAAATAACTTGCCGTTGTAATTGCAGTGAAAGGGGGTTCTACAAAGTATTGACTCAGGGGGGGGGCTGAATACAAATGTACCCTCCACTTTTCACATATTTGTTTGTAAAAAATGTTGAAAACCATTTATCATTTTCCTTCCACTTCACAATTATGAGCCACTTTGTGTTGGTCTATCACATAAAATCCCAATAAAATACATTGACGTTTTTGGTTGTAACAAAATATGGAAAATGTTAAGGGGTATGACTACTTTTTCAAGGCACTGTATGCAATGTATGCTGATGATATCCGGTGGGAGGGGCCAGCAGGGGCTGTACATCGCTTCTTGAAAACATCACAAGACTCTCCCTCAGCACTCATTTTAAGAGCCCTCAGCCCCTATGCAAGTAGTGGGCCGGCTCTTGGGAGAAGTGATGTAAATAACAAAATGCCCTGGTGGGTGGAGGCCTTTGCAGGCACACTGACCTTGGTGTGGTGCTGAGCCTCCATGATTGAAAGAACTAAAATCAAATAAATTAAAGGGGTGGACAAGGGACAATATGACTAGGGAGGAAAGGGCTATATCAGTGGTCTCCAAACTGCGGCCTGGGGGCCAGATGTGGCCCTTTGCTTGCCTTTATAGGGCCCTTGGGGCATTATTTCTCCCACTTATACGAGAAATTATTCCTCCCACTTACACCAATAATTGGCCATAATTACTGACACTAACAATACAAAGAACGATTCCTCCCACTATCACCAACAATACAAGGAACTATTCCTCCCACTGACACCAACAATTCAAGGAACTATTCCTCCCACTGACACCAATAATACGAGGAACCAATCCTCCCACCAACACTAACAATTTGCCATAATTTCTGCCACTGACACTAACAATACAAGGAACTATTCCTCCCACTGACACCAACAATTCAAGGAACTATTCCTCCCACTGACACCAATAATACGGGGAACCAATCCTCCCATGACACCAGAAATTTGCCATAATTTCTGCCACTGACACTAACAATAAAAGGAACTATTCCGCCCACTGACACCAACAATACAAGGAACTATTTCTCTTACTGTCACCAACATTACGTGGAACTATTCTTTTCACTGACACCAACAATACAAGGAACTATTCCTCCTACTGACACCAACAATACAAGGAACTATTTCTCCCACTGACACCAACAATTCGATGAACTATTCCTCCCACTGACACCAATAATAATACGAGGAACCAATCCTCCCAACGACACCAGCAATTTGCCATCATTTCTGCCACTGACACTAACAATAAAAGGAACTATTCTGCCCACTGACACCAACAATACAAGGAACCAATCCTCCCATGACACCACAAATTTGCCATAATTTCTGCCACTGACACTAACAATAAAAAGAAACTATTGCGCCCACTGACACCAACAATACAAGGAACTATTCCACTTACTGTCACCAACATTACGTGGAACTATTCTTTTCACAGACACCAACAATACAAGGAACTATTCCTCCTACTGACACCAACAATACAAGGAACTATTTCTCCCACTGACACCAACAATTCGAGGAACTATTCCTCCCACTGACACCAATAATAATACGAGGAACCAATCCTCCCACCGACACCAACAATTTGCCATCATTTCTGCCACTGACACTAACAATAAAAGGAACTATTCTTTTCACTGACACCAACAATACAAGGAACTATTCCTCTTACTGTCTCCAACATTACGTAGAACTATTCTTTTCACTGACACCAACAATACAAGGAACTATTCCTCCTACTGACACCAACAATACAAGGAACTATTCCTCCCACTGACACCAACAATTCGAGGAACTATTCCTCCCACTGACACCGATAATACGAGGAACCAATCCTCCCACCGACACCAACAATTTGACATAATTTCTGACACTAACAATAAAAGGAACTATTCCTCTTACTGGCACCAACAATACGTGGAACTATTCTTTTCACTGACACCAACAATTGGCTTTAATTACTGCCACTGACACCAACAATACGAGGAACCATTCCTCCCACTGACATCAACAATTGCTCATAATTACTGGCACTGATACCAACAATGGAGCATTATTCCTCCCACTGACACCAATGATGAGGAACTGTGTGCTCCCACACTAAGACATTTTCTACTCCCTCTTGGCACAGTCCAACCCCCCAAAAAGCCAAAAGCCTGAACGACAGTAAACTGGTACTTTGGCAAGTTTGGAGACCCCTGGGCTATATGATGCTGGACATCCTCCATCAAGGAGATGAGGCAGACTCCATCAGACTTACTGCATGTTCCAATGCATAGTTTGAGAAGCTAACAGTGTGCAGAGAAATCAGAGCAAGTAATTGCAGTGCAGCCATTTGAACAGTGTATGGTCAGCGGTCACTGGACCAGGTGTCCCCATTCAAAGGTTTTCCCCTCATTTCCTGGCTTGGCACTCTCATCATTTATGTCATGCAAACTGTAAAATTGCGACAGTGTGTCAGGGCTGGGCTCAGCCCTTCCTTCTCTGAGCTGGCCACTCAGCTGTCGGCTAATTGCCAGCTCCTATCTCTCCATAGTGACTCACCTGTTGATAATATCCTGCTCGTCAGTCCTGCCTACTTAAACCTTCGCTTTGGTCACATCTCTAGAGACGCTCTCCTGTGTTCCTTTTAAAGACTTGCTTGGCTGACATTCCTTCTGGCTCCCTGACGTTTTGGCTTGTCTGACTATCCGTTCCGGTTCCTGAACTCTATCTATGTTTTGACCACGTTTACCTTTTTCTTATTATTATTAAACAAGTGTGATTTAACTGTACTTCTGTCTCAGTCTGATTCATGGTTTCTGACACAGTGGTCATCAGGTCAATGAGAGTGAATGTCAAACAAAACATTCATTGAAATACTGTATATTCCTTAATAGCCACAAAGGATATAAATCCACTTTGTGTGTACCAAATGCCTTTGCAAAATCAGATATTACCTTGTAAAAAAAGCAGTGACATCATCACTGTGACATCATCTCACAAAGAGAAGAGCTGTGGGAGGGGCCAAGCAGCCCCACCCACTACAGGCTGCCTGCAGAAAACTAAAGGAGGGCAGAGACAAGACCAGTCCCCCTGCTCAAGGGAAGAGAGCAGCAGTCACCGGTGGGAGGGACCCAGCAGGCTCCACCCACTATAAGCTGCCTGCAGAAAATGACAGAAGGGGCGGAGACAAGACCAGTCCCCCTGCTCAAGGGAAGAGAGCAGCAGTCACCGGTGGGAGGGACCCAGCAGGCTCCACCCACTACAAGCTGCCTGCAGAAAATGACAGAAGGGGCGGAGACAAGACCAGTCCCCCTGCTCAAGGGAAGAGAGAAGCAGTCACTGGTGGGAGGGACCCAGCAGGCTCCACCCACTACAAGCTGCCTGCAGAAAACTACAGAAGGGGGCGGAGAGAAGACCAGTCATTCTGCACAAGGAGAGAGAGCAGCAGTCACCGGTGGGAGGGACCCAGCAGGCTCCACCCACTACAAGCTGCCTGCAGACAACTGGAGAAGGGGCGGAGACAAGACCAGTCCCCCTGCACAAGGAGAGAGAGCAGCAATCACCGGTGGGAGGGACCCAGTAGGCTCCACCCACTACAAGCTGCCTGCAGAAAATGACAGAAGGGGCGGAGACAAGACCAGTCCCCCTGCTCAAGGGAAGAGAGAAGCAGTCACCGGTGGGAGGGACCCAGCAGGCTCCACCCACTACAAGCTGCCTGCAGAAAACTACAGAAGGGGGCGGAGAGAAGACCAGTCATTCTGCACAAGGAGAGAGAGCAGCAGTCACCGGTGGGAGGGACCCAGCAGGCTCCACCCACTACAAGCTGCCTGCAGACAACTGGAGAAGGGGCGGAGACAAGACCAGTCCCCCTGCACAAGGAGAGAGAGCAGCAATCACCGGTGGGAGGGACCCAGTAGGCTCCACCCACTACAAGCTGCCTGCAGAAAACTACTGAAGGGGGCAGAGAGAAGACCAGTCATTATGCACAAGGAGAGAGAGAGCGGCAGTGAGCGGTCTTTATTACAGGAAGCTCCTGCACAGAGGGAAAGTCTCACACTGGATTACTGCACAGATCTGGAAGAAATACACAAAGAACACCAAGATTCAAGAAGAAATACACATAATGAATGTATTTAGACATTTGCTTATCTCGGAGTTCAGCTTTAAAGTGGTTGAAAGGCTCATGAATGAGCGTGAAGGTATGTAAAATGCATGAAGGTAAAAAACCTTCTGTGTACAGCAGCACCCCCAGCCCCCCTAAAATTTACTTGAGCCCCATCTCGATCCAGTGATGTGCACGTGAGCTTCGGCTCTCCTGGGTCTGTCCCGCCTCATTGGCTCAGCGGTACCCATTGGCTCCAGCTACCGTCAATCACAGCCAGTGAGCCAATGAGGAGTAAGCGGGGGGCGAGGCCAAGCTGCGCTCCATGTGTGAATGGACACACGGAGCAGCGGCTCGGGAATGAGCCTGCAGCTTGCTATGGGGGCCTACCCTCAATCACAGCCAGTGAGCCAATGAGGAGTAAGCGGGGGGGAGGCCAAGCTGCGCTCCATGTGTGAATGGACACACGGAGCAGCGGCTCGGGAGTGAGCCTGCAGCTTGCTATGGGGGCCTACCCTCAATCACAGCCAGTGAGCCAATGAGGAGTAAGCGGGGGGGGGGCCAAGCTGCGCTCCATGTGTGAATGGACACACGGAGCAGCGGCTCGGGAGTGAGCCTGACGCTTGCTATGGGGGCACTAGGCAGGAGGGAGGGGCCTTGAGTCCCAAGAAGAGGAGGATCGGGGCTACTCCCTGTAAACTACTACACAGAGCAGGTAAGTATGAAATGTTTGTTATTTTTAAAAAAACAACAAGCATTTAATATCACTTTAAAGCCAGTGGGGGAGCAACCAGCGTTTTCCGAGGCAGGTCAGCAATGGAACCCCCCTGAACATCTTTCCTTCCAGAATCAGATCAAAATATCTGCAAACATCATTGTAATTACGACACATTAAACATTAATGGAATGACATGAACCATAATGCAGCTGTGAGAGAGGGGACTCACAGCGGGATGTCAAGATAATTAATATTAAATGCCAGACGAGTTACTGGTCACACAGTCTTAGCATTTGATCTTAAAGGGGAGGTTGACTTTCTTGCAAGGGAATGGAGAGAGCTCTGTTACATTTCTTCTAAAATAAAATTCCACTAAGGAGTAAAATAACATCAGGTTGTTCACATTTGATGGTTCTATTTTTATTATTTTTTGACATTCAGCAATATCCCACACTGAGTGTCTGGCAGTCAACAATCTGCTCTCAATTGCAGATATTATTTGCCCGGAAGCTGCAGTGTTTTTTAAGGGAACTGGTTTGCGTCCTACTCTGCAAAAATCGCGTGATGTCAGTTTAGCTTCCCCTTTAGTAGCCACCTTTCTCTTATGGCTCATGTACCCACTGGTATTTGATTCCCCCCAAGACCTAGGCACTATATTCTCAGAACTGGATTGCAAATCGGGACCCCAGAGGGGAATTTAAATACTGTGACAGATAGCCATGAGAAAGTAGGTAGCCCTTTCAGGGCAGGCAGTGTTCTGAGAGAGTAATCAATATACAAAGCAAGGTTCAGAGCATGTAGCATTTAGTGAAAGTAATCCATATTCAAAGCAAGGTTCAAGGCAGACAGCATTCCAAGAGAGTAGTCGATATCCAAAGTAAGGTTCAATGCAGGCAGCATTCCAAGAGAGTAGTCCATATCCAAAGTAAGGTTCAAGGCAGGCAGCATTACATGAGAGGAGTCAATATCCAAAGTAAGGTTCAGGGCAGGCAGCATTCTGAGAGAGTAGTCCATATTCAAAGCAAGGTTCAAGACAGACAACATTCCAAGAGAGTAGTCCATATTCAAAGCAAGGTTCAAGACAGACAACATTCCAAGAGAGTAGTCAATATCCAAAGTAAGGTTCAATGCAGGCAGCATTCCAAGAGAGTAGTCCATATCCAAAGTAAGGTTCAAGGCAGGCAGCATTCCAAGAGAGTAATCCATAACCAAAGCAAGTTCAGGGCAGGCAGCATTCCAAGAGAGTAATCCATAACCAAAGCAAGGTTCAGGGGAGGCAGCATTCCAAGTGAGTAGTCCACATCCAAAGCAAGGTTCGGGGCAGGCAGCATTTTGAAAGAGTAGTCCACATCCAAAGCAAAGTTCTGGGCAGACAGCATTCTAAGAGTGTAGTCCTTATCTAAAGCAAGATTCAGGGCAGGCAGAGTTCCAAGTGATTAGTCCCTATCCAAAGAAAGGTTTAGGGCAGGCAGCATGCTGAGAGAGTAGTCCATATCCAAAGCAAGGTTCAGGAAAGCCATCATTAAGAGAGAGTAATCCATTACCAAAGCAAGGTTCGGGGGGGGGGGGGGGGGGGCAGCATTCCAAGTGAGTAGTCCACATCCCAAGCAAGGTTCGGGGGGGGGGGGTGGCAGCATTCCAAGTGAGTAGTCCACATCCAAAGCAAGGTTCAGGATCGGGGAGGCAGCATTTTGAGAGAGTAGTCCACATCCAGACCAAAGTTTTAAGTAATCCATATCCAAAGCAAGGTTTAGGGCAGGCAGCATTCTGAGAGAGTACTTCATTACCAAAGTAAGGTTCGGGGGGGCAGCATTTCAAGTGAGTAGTCCACATCCAAAGCAAGGTTTAGGGGGGGCACCATTCCAAGTGAGTAGTCCATATCCAAAGCAAGGTTCAGGAAAGCCATCATTAAGAGAGAGTAATCCATTACCAAAGCAAGGTTCAGGGGGGGGCAGCATTCCAAGTGAGTAGTCCGTATCCAAAGCAAGGTTCAGGATCGGGGCAGGCAGCATTTTGAGAGAGTAGTCCACATCTAAACCAAAGTTTTGGGCAGGCAGCATTCAGAAAAAGTAATCCATATCCAAAGGTTCAGGGCAGACTGCATTCTGAGGGAGCAATCCATATCAAAAGCAAGGATTAAGGTAAGGCAGCATTCTGAGAGAGTAATCTAGATCCATATCTAAAGCAAGGTTCAGTTCAGGTCGCATTCTGAGAGTATTTAATATCCAAAGCAAGGTTAAGGGCAGGCAGCATTCTGAGAGAGTAATCCATATCCAAAGTAAGGTTTAGGGTAGACAGCATTCTGAGGGAGTGATTCATTTCCAAAGCAAGGTTCAGGGCAGAGAGTGTTCCAATAGAGTAATCAATATTCAAAGCAAGATTCAGGGCAGACAGCGTTCTGAGAGAGTAGTCCAAATTCAAAGCAAGGTTCAGGGCAGGCAGCATTCCGAGAGAGTAGTCTATATCCGAAGCAAGTTCAGGGAAGTCATCATTCCGAGAGAGCAGTCCATATCCGAAGCAAGGTTCAGGGCAGGCAGCATTCCCAGAGAGTAATCAATATAACTGTGCTGTCTGCCCTAACGCTGTAAAGCGCTGTGCAAACCGTTGGTGCTATATAAATTCTGTATAATAATAATATCCAAAGCAAGGTTCAGGGCAGACAGCATTCTGAGAGAGGAATCAATTTCCAAAGCGAGATTCAGGGCATTTAGCGTTCAGATAAAATAATCAATATCCAAAGCAAGGTTCAGGTCAGAGAGTGGTCCAAGAGAGAAATCAATATCCAAAGCAAGGCTCAGGGCAGACGGTGTTAATTCAAAGCAAGGTTCAGGGCACGCAGCAGTCCGAGAAAGTAGTCCATATTTAAAGCAAGGTTCAGGGAAGCCTTCATTCGGAGAGAGTAGTCCATATCCAAAGCAAGGTTCAGGGGAGGCAGCATTCCAAGTGCATAGTCCATACCAAAAGTAAGGTTCAAGGCAGGCAGCACTCTGAGAGAGTGATCAATTTCCAAAGCAAGGTTCAGGGTATGTAGCATTCAGAGAAAACCATCCATATCCAAAGCAAGGTTCAGGCCAGAGAGTGTTGCAGGAGAGTAATCAGTATCCAAAGCAAGTTTCGGGGCAGGCAGAATTCTGAGAGCGTAGTCCAAAGCAAAGTTCAGGGAAGGCATCATTCTAAGAGAGTAGTCCATATGCAAAGAAAGGTCCAGGGCAGGCAGCATTCCAAGAGAGTAGTCTGTATCCAAAGCAAGGTTCAGTGAAATCTGTGCAGTTTTCCGTTGGGTTCCCATCAGTTTTCATGCACGTATGGTGTGAACAAGCCCTTAAGGTCCACTTTAGGATCTGCTTTAACTGACAGGCAGACTGTTTTACATATAAATGTGTTGCTAGTGTGCTTAATAAATCTCCCTTACTGTACTTTTTACCCTGTAGAAAACAATAAAAAGTAAAAGAAGTATTAACCTACACAGAGAAAATGATAGTTCGAATCAGTGTATTTGAATTGATAGCTATAGGTAGTGGGGAAAAAAATGATGACAGATGAAAATGATGTTGTCAGACTTTTTCCATCGCAATTTCGGACGGAAAAAATTTGAGAGCAGGATCTCAAATTTTCCGACAACAAAATCCGATCTGACCTTTTACGATTGTGTGTCGAGAATTCCGATGGACAAAGTGCCACGCATGGTCAGATCACATTACGAGACCAAAGCTATTGGCTACTAGCCTCTACGTAGTTCCATCGTACGCAATGAACGTCACCACGTTCAGAATGATCAAATTTTCCGACAACTTTGTGGTCAGAATTTCCGACCGTGTGTACGGGGCATAACAGCTTCAACTCTTCTGGGAAGGCCGTCCACAAGGTTTAGGAGTGTGTCTATGGGAATGTGTGACCATTCTTCCAGAAGCGCATTTGTGAGGTCAGACACTGATGTTGGACAAGAAGGTCTGGCTCGCAGTCTCCACTGTAATTCATCCCAAAGGTGTTCTATCAAGTTGAGGTCAGGACTCTCTGCAGGCCAGTCAAGTTCCTTCACCCCAAACTCACTCAACCTAAATTCTGATCCTGTGTACACAATTCTGACGCACAAAGTACCACGCATGCTTGGAATCAAGCAGAAGAGCCGCACTGGCTATTGAACTTCATTTTTCTCAGCTTGTCGTACGCGTTGTACGTAACTGCGTTCTTGGCGATTGGAATTTCTGACAAGATTTGCGTGACTGTGTGTATGCAAGACAAGTTTGAGCCAACATCCGTCGGGAAAAAAAACATGGATTTTGTTGTCGGAATGTGCGATCGTGTGTACGCGGCATAAGATTAGGATGCCATTAGAGTTTGTGTGCGTGTAAAGGCAGGAGTCCCAATACTTTTGACAATATAGTGTATATAGGTACGTAGCTTGACAGAGCTTCAGTTTGGGAAAAGATCCCATTAAATTCAATGCTCTACAGGACAATTCAAGGTCTATTCATTAAAACAAGGAAGGTTGGTTGTTGCTCCCAAGACCTGAATACAGTATGGGGCCACCTCATTGGCTCTTGTGTGCCGGAACTGGGTCAGGGCTTATTTTTGCTCAAAACTATCTGTGAATGGAAAAGATGTAAGCACACAACGTGATCCCTGGTAAGTAAAACTTTATTGTTCCTGGACAAACAACTCAAAGCCCTGCCTGGGGCCAGCTCCTCTAATGCCCCATACACACGGTCGGATTTTGCGATGGAAATTGTCCTATCGGACAATGTTGTCGGAAATTCCGACCGTGTGTAGACTTTTTCCGTCGGATTTTGCGACGGACAAAGTTTTATCTCCTGCTCTCAAATTTTCCGACAACAAAGTCCTATCGGACTTTTTCCGATCGTGTGTAGCGAATTCCGACGGACAAAGTGCCACGCATGCTCAGATCACATTACAAGACCAAAGCTTTTGGCTACTAGCCTCTACGTAGTCCCGTCGTACGCAACGAACGTCACCACGTTCAGGATGATCGGATTTTCTGACAACTTTGTCCGACCGTGTGTATGCAACAACAGTGTCGGACAAAATCCGTCTGAAAAAATCCGATGGATTTTGTGGTCGGAATTTCCAAACGTGTGTACGGGGCATTAGTCTGTACAATTAGGCCAGAATTTTGGTGAAACACATCCCAAGGGATCCCACGTTGTGCCACCAGCTTTTTTCTACTGTATTCAAGGTTTGTGCAGCCAGCTGTAGGTGTCTACAACTTACTTCCTCACTCCTTTAACAATCTTTACATTTACTAATGGTTCGCTTTGTGAATTGCTGCATGTATGAGTTCTCTTTTGCGACTGAGATCCGTCCTTTTTCACAAAGACGGATCGGCAGAACTTGACATTGTTTTTTGTAAAGGCAGCTCCGAGACACAGGTGCATGGGAAAATCCCGCAGTGACAGTTTTAATAGAAGACTAATTGAAATGGCAATTGCATCTTGTACAATGTATTTTGGCATTGTATTGCTCCCCAGGAGATGGTGGAACGGCTCCAACACTTGCATTTAATGTGTCATGTAGAGTAAATATCACTTCATGTTGGTGGATGGAGGTGTTCTGCTAAAAGAGCAATATGACAAACATGTCATAATGGCAGCTATTGTTTTCTCTCTCTCTTCTGTCATTTATTTTGTTCCAATCTGTTGAATATGCCAGGTCTGAGCCAAGAACAATCTGGCTCATGGGGACCAGGGCTGTATTTCCCATAGTTTACCATAACGGGGCTCATGGGCCAGTGTCTACGATGTCAGGGTTTGAGGGGGGCAGCATTTTTTTTCTTATTTTCTTTCCCTTGTCTGGTTGTCTCTACCATTTTGTGGCCAAATTAAAGCCTGGGTCTCCTTGGCAGTGTTTGATACTTTTATACACTGCGTGGGTTTCCTCCCACACTCCAAAGGCATGTTGGTAGGTGTGTTCTCCCTGTGCCTGCGTGGGTTTCCTCTGAGTACTCCGGTTTCCTCCCACACTCCAAAGACAAGCTGGTAGATTAATTGGCTCCTGTCTAAATTGGCACTAGTATGTGTATGTATGGGCGTGAGTTAGGGACTTCCTTGAAGGCACGGACTAATGTGAATGTACAATATACACTATATTATCAAAAGTATTGGGACTCCTGCCTTTACACACACATGAACTTTAATGGTATCCCAGTCTTAGTCCATAGGGTTCAATATTGAGTTGGCCCACCCTTTGCAGCTATAACAGCTTCAACTCTTCTGGGAAGGCTGTCCATAAGGTTTAGGAGTGTGTCTATGGCAAAGTTTGACCATTCTTCCAGAAGCACATTTGTGAGGTCAGGCACTGGCTCCACCCCAAACTGTCTCATCCATGTCTTTATGGACCTTGCTTTGTGCACTGGTCCAAATCATTTGGTGGAGGGGGGATTATGGTGTGTTTTTTTTTTTTTAGAGGTTGGGATTAACTCCTTAGTTCCAGTGAAGGGAACTCTTAAGGCGTCAGCATACCAAGACATTTTGGACAATTTCATGCTCCCAACTTTGTGTGAACAGTTTGGGGATGGCCCCTTCCTGTTCCAACATGACTGAGCACCAGTGCACAAAGCAAGGTCCATAAAGACATGGATGAGCGAGTTTGGGGTGGAGGAACTTGACTGGCCTGCACAGAGTCTTGACCTTAACCCAATAGAACACCTTTGGGATGAAATAGAGTGGAGACTGCGAGCCAGGCCTTCTCGTCAAACATCAGCGCCTGACCTCACAAATGCACTTCTGGAAGAATTGACAAACATTCCCATAGACACACTCTTAACCTTGTGGTTAAGAGTGTAACCTTGTGGACAGCCTTCCCAGAAAAGTTGACGCTTTTATAGCTGCAAAGGGTGGCCAACTCAATATTGAACCCTACAGACTAAGACTGGGATGCAATTAAAATTCTTCCGTGTAAAGGCGGGTGTCCCAATACTTTTGGTAATATACTGTATATGTAAATGCAGCGTAAATTGATGGTGCTATTTAAGTACCTGTAATAATAATAATAAGATATTTACTTTTACCTTTAGGCCAGTCTTGTGACATGCAGGGTCCTCTTCTGATCTTCTCTCACAATGGCCTGTCATAAATGATGCAGAGAGCTGCGATGACAGTGCCGTTCTCTGCATCACTGTATGTGAATACAGGGATCCGTTAAGCCCCTCTGGTGTTGATCCATGACATCCTGCCCTCACATAATTCCTCCAGTATTCAGGGTTGAATGACAGTGGGTGTCATAAAACACAAAAGACTAAGGACATCCAGTGATGGGAAGCAATCAAGCAGGGGATCAGCACCAGAAGCTGAGCATTGCAGCCAGATCAACTTTTTAGGGTCCCAGCTCCTTTATTTGGCCCAGAGTTGGGCTTTTGAAGTGTGAGGGTGTGAAGAGTAGGAAGTTTTTTTGTTCCGTAAAGTAGATGTGGACATAGCATACAATATGCTTCATTCAGTAGCACATCATAATTGCATGGCGCAAGGGGTGGAGATTTTACTGAAAGGACATCTCAATTTTCCTGTTGCTAGGGCAGCCTACATGCAACCATGATTGGGGTCAGTATCATGCTTGCATCCAGAGATTCAGCAGAATATGGCATAAGAATTGTGACGGATCCGATCCCACACTCCCATTGAGTGCTTCCGTCGGTATATCCCGCTTCCTCCAATCTGACTATCAGAGAGATATATTCTCATAGCTGCATTGAATACAAGTCTAGCCGAAAATAGCTTGTAGAATCTTAAACTCATTTATCGGACAGAATACAGCCTTTTTATACACTTTTAACACAAGGGGTTAGATAATGAGGTAGGGCTGCTCATGGATACTCCCCCCTCCCCTATAGCAACAACTTAAAAGACAATCACATAATTAACATATTAATTAACCCAGCACTTAAGGCAGCCTAGGTGACCAGACAGTCCGTCTCCGGAGGTCAATGTAATCAGCTCTTTCAAGTATTGTGTATTGTTCAGAATTAACAACCTAAGAATAGTCTTTACATATATCCTGGGAGATACTGTGGATAAATATTACTTACTTACATTTTAAGTAATCCAAGATATATTTTCTCACTCACCCTGTACCAGGATGGTACAGGGTGACTTAGACATAAGAGGTGTATGGGGAACTGAAACATGGGTTTCCCAACCTTTCCAAGGGATTCTGGGTTCCATGTGCCCTCCCATCACAAGAATGAATGGGGCTGTGGCATGCATATTTATCAATAAGAGGGTGTTTTGCTGTACGAGGGCCGGACATCAAGATTGCTGGATGGAAGAGGATGGTATTTCAGCTGGTGGGATGCAGTCAGAGGGTTGGGGGATTGATTAAAAGAATAGTTGTACCAAACTATACCAAAAGTACAGTTATCATTTGTAAGCACTGGTTGAGAGGATTGTGGACAGTGTAAATTTGTCACCTAGGTTTCTCACTTACACATGGTGAGGGGGCTCTAGAGTTTATGACTGATATGGAGAAAACAACCTTCATGAGTCTTGTTCTGGATCCTAGAGCCGCGAGGCGTTGTAAAAGTTAGGTCGCATAAAGCTGCCATTCCCAGGTTCATAACTTACCTGGTAGCCAGGTAAATTATGAACCTGAGTGCTGACCGAACACTAGAAGGATCCATGTACTGCCTTTTTATTTTGGGGAACCTATTAGGGGGCTCAGACAAACAGATGTTTTGTTTGTTTTATACTATGGACTTGTTGTACAAAGTCCTCCTGCATTGGAACTGTTTGCTGCCTTTATGAAAAAAAAAGCGAGAAAAATCTGCTTGGACTGTTCCTAGGTTTCCCTGTCTCATACATGGTTTATCACTACCAATACCAGTTGAGCCTGCCCCCCTTTCACCTTTAAACCTTTATTCCAAAAAAAAAAAATGTTCGATGTAACTTTCAAAAACCTGAGCTCTAATTTGTGTGCCTTCTACTTTTTTAATTATTCTCTTTGCAACCTGCCCTCATTTTCTATTCTCACTTAGGCGAGAATGACCTGCTTTGCTCCTGGTGCCTCGTGGGATATGCACATCATATACCTCAGGAGGCATTGGTTTCCATAAAGTGAACAGAAGAAGAGGACAGGCCTGGTGCTTGAACCTTGAAGAGACAGCCGGCTCCCAATTACTTCAGAGAAGAAGATGGCAGCTTGGCACCCAGAGTTTGGCAGCTAATTGTTTATCACAGCAGGATAACACTGGGTTTACTGGGCAGTTAAGTGGGTGAATTGAGGACAACCCAACTATAGGTAAAAGAGGATTAAAAACTAATTAAATGGAGGGAGATGAAGTTCCTCCTAAAAGTCCATTTAAAACTACATGACTATGTGAACACAATCTGGATGGCCTCCTCAAAATGCTTGCTCAATGTGCTTGCCCAAGAAAATGCCTACAAACTGGTGTTCTGCTGGAATTATAACCCCAGACCACCTGTCTAAATTCGTCCCCAACAGTTCTTTGCACTGTTTCTGGGGTTGGGCTGAACAGGCAACCCTATTGTACATTTGGTGGACCTGCCCCATAGCCACTTGGTTCTGGATACGGGTCTACAATATCCTTTGCTCGGTCGTGTATACTAATTTCACCTGTAACCCATGGGAGGCCCTGTTGCATAAACCCATCCCACATTTAAATAAACATCAGAGGAAGCTGATGGGGCTTGTGTTCCTATCAGCCTAGCAGACTTTAGCTAAAGCTGTGAGACACCCATTAATAAACTTTGCCAAGGTCAAACAAAGACTCACGATATACAAAAGCTAACCTCTATTCTTAACAATACCAATACAAAGGACATCTAGGGCCCATGGCTGGATTACAAGAAGCCTTTGAGCATTGACCACTCTCTTCTCTCACTGTAACTGACTACTATGAGCTAATGGGGTGTCGCTGCCACCAGTCAGATCTCATGGGACCTCCCCTTGCCACCTATACCCCCTTCCCTTCTTTCTTCCTCTTTAGCCTCCCCCTTACTCTTGATTCACTTTTATCGCTATCTTCTCCCTAATGGTTGTGCCCCTAATGCCCCAACAAACTGCTGGTTCGTAAGTTCCCCTCTTCCCCCAATGTAATGACCCCTACCTGCTGGTTAACAGAGGAATACTCATGGGTCTGCAAATCTTCCATTACTGCTTTGTACTGTGCACCTATGAACCCTTTTACCGGGAAGCTATATTTGCCTCTGTATCTATATTCCTCTTGGTTTAGTTCATGGGAAGCCTTGCTGCATAGTTTGAATTTTCTCCCTCCGGTGTAACATACTTCTTCGTGTATCCATGACCTGTGCGTTGGTTCACTGTATTATACTTAACATTTCAATATATTCATTGTGAAATAAAACTACATGGACAGGGTGACAACACTGCTGTGGAATTTTACAGAAGAACAATAAATGTTGTCACCTTGGCATGGGGAAATGGTTTTGGACTTTGTGTGAAGCATGCGGCCGAATTGGCAACATGGACAAGGAGTGTCTGGCGGATGTATATTAAGGGTATCATCATCAGATTCTGTAAAGTCATAGCATTGTATCATACCATAGACAAAATTCATAAAAAATAAATGTAATTTATTACATAGATATGACAAATCAACATAGTAGCATAAGAGCACGTGAATTGATAAAATTGACATTGTAAAAACACCAGACTAAATCCATGTTCACATTGTTGGAACAGAACCATACTACCTTGGTACAGGCCAGTAAAACATAATCAATAAAGAAGTGGGTTACACTTTTAAATTGTATAATCATAGTAATAGAATCTATAGAGCTCGACGCGTTTCATGGATAATTTCCAATCTTCAGGAGCAGATGCGGAAAACGATGTCTATAAAGATATTGTAAAATTATAATGGGTTTGGACAAAAGAGAGGAACTAGGGAAAACTTGAAAGGGTAATAACCATAGATCACCCGTTCATACTTACAGAACCTAGGAGTCTGGGTGAGGGGCTGGGGCCGGTAGGGGAAGGGAGGAACAACCTCAGCCACGGGAACTGAGGCGGTGAACCCCAAGGCAATGGAATGGAATGCCGACAAGAACCAGACATCCCGGGAAATAATCCCCTGTGTATATTGAAAAGTGATATGACCACATAACCATGTATCTATAATAATAAAAAAATGTAAGTGTAATTATAAATGAAAAAGTCACATGATGTTCAATACATACTATAGTGTGCTATTACCAACATAGATATAATGGTATCTTAATAGTGAGCCTATAATAACTGGAACTGGATGGAGGCACTTGACCTCATATAAAGTCCCAAACTCTTTTTTCCTTATCAATGTTGTCACCCTATTACAGGAAATAGAAAAATAACAGATCTACTGACAGAATCAACAGGTAACAAAACTATATTGTAGGAGAATTCAAACAAAAACTGCTGCATTAATGCCAGTGACAGAAATGTATGGAGCTGGAATGAAATATAAGCGCAGGGCATACATGACGGGTGGAAGGAACGATCATACTGCAAGGGGTTAAAGAGGGGTTGGGACAGTTTCAGAGAAGTAAATTTCACCCTCACCTGATTGGAGGAGTTAGTGCAGGATAAGGAGGAGCTGGAGTGTAAGGAAGGGAGGAAGTAGGAGACTCAGTTGCAGGAGACAAGTCGTTGTGGAAAGTCCCGCCCTCCCGCCCCAGAGGAAAAATTTGGAGGTGCTTCATGCAAAAGGTTTGGCGATTTGGGGTCCTTGACGAAGGCACAAAATTTGAGGTATTGTTGATAAATATGGTTGGACCCGTCTCAGGTATGGAGTACTCCTGGTTTGTCTAGTTCAGTCTAGACTACCGGGTAGTAAGGTGGTAGGGGTCTGTGGTCAGTTAGTAAGTCCCTGAGGCGGTGTTGCGGCTGGGGACAGAACCTAACTTAGAGATACCACAGATTCCAAAAAGTTTTGGATTGGTGTCGTCAAGGATCTGCAATCATCTTTCATATAAGATTTATGGTTAAATATGTTTTTGAGTTAAAGAGGAAGTAAAGCCAAACTAAAAAAAAAAAAAAAAATAGACCCTGCAAGGCATAACATACTAGCTCATTATGAATAACTTACCTGAGATGGAAGCCCCCGAAGCGACCCTCGTTGTCCTCCGACGCCACCATCTATCCCGGAGTGACTTCCGGGTATCGCGACTCCAGCGCTGTGACTGGCCGGAGCCGCGATGACGTCACTCCCGGCATGACCGCTGTTAGCAGTGGTGCATGCTCCGTAGACAGCGGTGCCTGTCTTTTGCAAATATCTCCTAAACCGTGTAGGAGATATTTCTTGCACCCACGGGTAAGCCTTAATCTAGGCTTACCTGTAGGTAAAAGTGGTCTGTAAGGGTTTACAACCACTTTAATAAAAGGCCAAGCGGCCATTTAATCCAACACAGTGTCCATGTCATTAACCACATGCCGACCGCGCTATAGTCGAAAGACGTCTACAGCGCAGTCGGCTTGTTCTAAGTGGACGTCCTACGGACGTCCTCCCAGAAACTTGCACTCGGGAACATCCGTGACCACCGGGTCCCGAGGACCCGGCGCATCACGGTAAACAGCCGCTAATAGCGGAGCGATCACAAACCGGCGTCACGTCATGACGCTGGTTCCTCCCTCCCCTCTCTGTACCGATCGCTACAGTGAGAGGGGAGAAGCGGAAAGGGGGAGAGACGGGACCAGCACTGTGGGCTGGATGTGTAGTGCCCACAGCACTGGTCAGTGCCTGCAATATTCTGCCACCACTGTGCAATGCTCTGCCACCACTGCAATGCTCTGCAACCACTGTGCAATGCTCTGCAACCACTGTGCAATGCTCTGCCACCACTGTGCAATACTCTGCCACCACTGTGCAATACTCTGCAACCACTGTGCAATGCTCTGCAACCACTGTGCAGTGCTCTGCCACCACTGTGCAATACTCTGCCACCACTGTGCAATGCTCTGCCACCACTGTGCAATACTCTGCAACCACTGTGCAATGCTCTGCAACCACTGTGCAATGCTCTGCAACCACTGTGCAATACTCTACTAATACTGTACAACACTGCAATACTCTGCCAATACTCTACCAATACTGTGCAACACTGCTAATACTCTGCCAATACTCTGCCAATACTCGCCAATACTCTGCAATAATTTTTAATAGAAACAAAGAATTTATTTTTTTTTACCGAATTTTCAGTATTTTTTGATTTATAGAGCAAAAAATAAAAAACCCAGCAGTGATTAAATACCACCAAAAGAAAGCTGTATTTGTGTGAAAAAAGGACACAAAATTAATTTGGGTACAGTGTTGCATGACTGAGTAATTGTCATTCAAAGTGTGAGAGCACCGAAAGCTGAAAATTGGTCTGGTTAGGAAGAGGGTTTAACTTCCCAGTGGTCAAGTGGTTAATGGGAACAGAAGACAAAGGTTGGGTAGGTACATAATTGAGTTGGGGCAGTAAGTTATCTGAACTACCCTAGTCAAGACTTCATCGGATATGTAATTTTTGATATTTTTTTCTCACAGCTTTAATTAATTCAAACATTGACAGACAGATTGAAAACAAGTTACTTTATCTAATTACTCAGCGAATGCATGTCCTAGCTCTTCTTTTCCTCTTTTTTTTTTTCGGGACGGATTTACTTTAAACGTTTCTGAGCGACTTTGTTCCCTATGCTTTGTATGAGTATAAAGGAGACGTAATATTCTCAGTAAAGCAAGCAAACAAGCCTCGCATCACACATTGAGCCGCCTCGCACGCCTTCCTCTCCCCGCTGTAAGCATGTTTGCCGTTTTCCTGATCTGTAGTGCAGCTGGCCTTCTGATGTTGGCAAGCGTTTTCAAAGGAGCTTTGCCAGCCCCAAGTCTCCGAGCTCAAAGAGGTATGTAAATGATTTCCCTGGCACTCTCCAAATGCTCATTCATCTCCCTCCTGCGGGACACTTCACTACCCTCTCCGTGTCTTAATAAAAAATATCAACAATTGCAGGACTTGTGTTCAGGGATATTATTCACTTGAATGACATTGTTGCTTCCTTTTCTCAAAATAGCTTTAAGTGAAATAGTATAGTCACGTAAAAAAAACTTGGAGGATTCAATGAAAGTTGATCTTGAAATCTCTACTTAAAGCCGAACCTCAGGAAGTATGATAGACACAAATGAATGCAGCTCTGTATTCATTAAAGTGATTGTAAAATCTCGTTGTTTTCCCTTTAAAAATAACAAGCATGTTACTTACTAGACATGTGCAATTCGTTTTTCGTTTTTTTTTTTCGTTTTTTTCGTTCGTTCGTTTTCGTACGAATGAACGAATCGTTCGAATCGAACAAATCCGAATAACGAATCGTTCGAATCGAACGAATCCGAAAAACAACGAAAATCCGAAAAAAAAATAATTAGAAACAACGAATGTACGAATGAAGAAAATCCGAAAAATGAACGAAAAAATTCGTACATTCGTAACTTTTTTTTTTGTTGAATTGGTCATTTTCCGTGTCCCTTACAATGGCGCTGCTTAACGTGCTTCGAATAGATTGAACGAAAAAATTTGTACATTCGTAACTTTTTTTTTTCGATTCGTAACTTTTTTTTTTTCGATTCGTAACTTTTTTTTTTTCGATTCGTAAATTATTAAAATGTAATAATAGCATACACATTACATAAAATTATGAATTATGCTCCGATTACGAATCTACGAATGTTACGAATGTACGAATAAATACGAATGCGTCCGAATTTCGAATAAACGAATAAACGAAAATTAAACTAACGAAAAAACGAATCAACGAAAAATAACTCTTACGGTTGTACGAATCGTTACGAATACGAACACCGACGACTTACGAATGTACGAATCGTTACGAATCAACGGAAACGAAAAAAAACTAAAATAAACAATTTTTTTGCGGAAACGAAAAAAATGAAACGAAAATAAACAAATTTTTTTGTTGTGCACATGTCTATTACTTACCTCATCTGTTGCAGTGGTTTTGCACAGAGCAGTCCGGATCCTCCTCTTCTCAGATCCCTCCCCGGGTCTCTCCTGGCCCCTCCCTCCTGTTCAGTGCCCCCACAGCAAACAGCTTGCTATGGGGGCACCTAAGCCGAGTCACAGCTCCCTGTGTCCATTCACACACAGAGCCCCGGCCCTGCCCGACCCCTCTATCTCCTGATTGGCTAGCTGACTTTGATTGACAGCAGCGGGAGCCAATGGCGCCGCTGCTGTGTCTCAGCCAATCAGGAAGGAGATTGTCGGATGGCTGAGACACTCGTGGACATCGCTGGACAGAGTGGGACCTCAGGTAAGTATTAGGGGGCTGAGGGGGGTTGCTGCACACAGAAGGCTTTTTATCTTAATGCATAGAATGCATAAAAAAAACCTCTGACTTTACAACTCCTTTAATAAACTGTTAGCATTAAGGAATACATTTAAAGAAGAATTCCAGGCATATTTTATACATAATTACATCATTCCAGCTTGGACCAATGTAACTATGTACAGTGGCGAAAATAATTATTTGATCCCCTGCAGATTTTGTAAGTTTGCCCACTTACTGTATATACTCGAGTATAAGCCGACCCGAATATAAGCCGAGGCACCTAATTTTACCGCAAAAAAATGGAAAAACGTATTGACTCGTGTATAAGCCTAGAGTGAGAAATGTGCAGCTACTGTAAGTGTAAAAGAGGGTCAACAATGCCCATTTGCAGCCCCACTGTGCCCATTTGCAGCCATAGTTCCCCCGAACTTCAAACTTGGTAGTTAAAGTGGTGTTGCCACCAAAAAATAAAAATTGGCTTAGAAATCATAAAAAAAAGAAAAAAGAAATTATTGGGAAAAAAAAATGTTTTTTACTCACCTCTAAATGCCTGTTGCTAGGGGGTCCCTCGTAGTCTGCCACCTTCATTGCCCGGGCAATGACGTCACTTCCCCTAGGCGCCGCACAGTCATCTGGGACCTGTCATGTGTCCCAGATGAGTGAGCGTCAAATCACGGCGCACGGCGCCGCTCGCGCGTGCGCAGTGGGTGCCCGGCTGTGAAGCCACAGCCGGGTGCCCACATTAAGAATGCCGGCGCCGTGAGCGGAGCGGGGAACGAGGGGGGGTCTCAATCCCCCGCATCGCTGGACCCCGGACAGGTAAGTGTCCGATTATTAAAAGTCAGCAGCTGCAGTATTTGTAGCTGCTGACTTTTAATTTTTTTTTTTGTGGGCCCTCCTCTTTAAGGGTTTCTAGATGCCCCCCTAGCTGCAGCCAAAGGGTCCCGAAATGACATTGCTGCAGATGGACACAGTTGACCGTCTTTGGGGCCCCGTATCTCAGGGCCACTTGGTGCTAGGAACCCCAAATGGATATGTTGTAGTGCTAGTTCCACTGGGTTTGCATACCAAATTTGGAGTTCCTAGCACCAAGTGGCCCCCGAGATACGGGGCCCCAAAGTCGGGTCGTAAAATGTCAAGCACTTTTCTACAGCAGAGAATAATATTTTTTCCGAACCAATTTCGGGGCCCCGTATTTCGGGGCCACTTGGTGCTAGGAACCCAAAGTCGGGTCGGAAAATGTCATTCTCTGCTGCAGAAGAGTGCTTGACTGGAGTATAAGCAGAGGGGGGCACTTGCAGCACAAAAATATGTGCTGAAAAACTCGGCTTATACTCGAGTATATACGGTACAAAGAAATGAAGGGTCTTTCATTTTTATCATAGGTGTATTCTAAATGATAAAGACAGAATATCAACCAAAAATCCAGAAAAAAAAAAATCCAAATGTTATAAATTGAGTTGCAGTTTAGTGAGTAAAATAATTATTTGATCCCCAAACAAAACATGACTTAGGGGAGAACCCCTTGTTGGCGAGCACAGAGGTCAGACGTTTTTTTATAGTTGGTTTCCACACATCTCAGGAGGGATTTTGGTCCGCTCTTCTTTACAGATCTCTAAAGTTGCTAAACCCACAACAGTAAAATCTGTCTGTATATGCAGAATAGCATGCTTGTTATACTCACTGTGGTTAAGGGGTTAATTCTCTGCATTGTGTAAAGGGTTCTTTGATCCTATATGCACAGATCCTCCCCCTCCTGCAGAGTTCTCTCTTGGCAAGGCCAGATAACACACAGTGAGGGTAGTAAAGCTGCACATGCTCAGTTTGGTCTCTATTTCTGGAAAGAATATTTCCTTGTTGAGCTGAGCTTTTCAGGTCCCATGATATTGACATCACACATGTGGGCGTGTATACAGATCCTAAATGACAGCCAGTCCCTTCCTCCATGCACAGTAACTAAAAAAGAACACAGTGGGTGGGATGTCACATCTTGATTGATGGATGATCCGCCTCCCATAACAGCACGAGGACACAGGCTGTAGTGGAACTCTCCTCCTACCTGAACACTCAGCACTTGGGCAGACCCTGCAGTTTATCACGTGACCGTGGTGTACCTATCAGCCAAAATGGTATATAGTGGCAGTATTTTAATGTAAAAAGAAGATTTATAAGCTGTGGGCACTTCAGGGGGGGGGGGGGGGGGGGCGGGGGGGGGGGGGGCGGGGGGGGGGGGGGGAGGGGGGGGGGGGGGGGGGGGGGGGGGGGGGGGGGGGCAGGGGGGGGGGGGGGGGGGGGGGGGGTGGGGGGGGGGGGGGGGGGGGGGGGGGGGGGATTAACTATTTTCATATTACTGGGTTTAGTAACGCTTCAAGCTTTCTTGGCTGTCCCTTGGCAACTCAAAGTTTCAGCTCCCTCCATACATTTTCTATAGGATTAAGGTCTGGAGACTTACATGACCTTTTAGTACTTCTTTTCGAGCCACTACTTTGTTGCCTTGGTGGTATTTTGGGTCTTTGTCCTGCTGGAGGACCCATCCTCAGTGTTAACCGCTTCCCGACCCACAAACAGCAGAATGTGCGGCAGAATGGCATGGGCAGGCAAAATCACGTACCTGTACGTGGCCCTTTAATTGCCTGCTCTTGGGTCGCGCGAGCCGCCAGCGGCGCCCGCGCGACCCGGTCGGGAGCTCCGTGACCCCGGCCGCGGGACCAGCGGACCCGATCGCCGCTGGTGTCCCGCGATCGGGTTACGGAGCTGAAGAACGGGGAGAGGTCTGTGTAAACAAACCTCTCCCCGCGCTTCCTACACTGCCTGTCATTGATTGGCTGTTCCCGGTCATCGGGAAAGCCGATCAATGACGTCAGACGTCAGCCCTGCCCCCTAATGTAAAAAAACACACACACGTCACAGCCCATAACCCCTCCCTCCCCCTAGTGGTTAACTCTTTCACTACAACTGTCATTTATACAGGAATCAATGCATTTAAATAGCATTGATTGCTGTATAAATGACAATGGTCCCAAAAATGTGTCAAAAATGTCCGATGTGTCCGCCATAATGTCGCAGTCACAATAAAAATCGCTGATCGCCACCATTACTAGTAAAAAAACAAAAAAATTAATAAAAATGCTATAAAACTATCCCCTATTTTGTAAACGCTATAACTTTTGCGCAAACCAATCAATAATCGCTAATTGCGATTTTTTTACCAAAAATATGTAGAAGAATGCGTATCGGCCTTAACTGAGGAAAAAAAAAAATGTTTATATATTTTTTGGGGATATTTATTATAGCAAAAAGCAAAAAATATTGCATTGTTTTCAAAATTGTCGCTCTATTTTTGTTTATAGCGCAAAAAATAAAAACCGCATTTGTGGGAAAAAAAGGACGCCAATTTTGTTTGGGAGTCACGTTGCACGACCGCGCAATTGTCAGTTAAATCGACGCAGTGCCGAATCGCAAAAAGGGGCCTGGTCCTTTGGCTGCCAATTGGTCCGGGGCTGAAGTGGTTAAAATACACCTATGAGAAGATTTTAGTCCCTTAATTTTTTTGTAAATGGGCAAACTTACAAAATCTGCAGGGGATCAAAAAATTATTTTCCCCACTGTATATATCATACATGTGGGATCCCTCTAGAATCTTGATCTCCAAACTGCGTCCCGGGGGTCGGATGTGGATCTTTACTTGGCTTTATCTGGCCCTTGGGGCATTTTTCCTGCCATGGACACCAACAATAGGGAAAAATCTTGGGCACTGACTCCAATAGGCTACTATTCTTCCCACCGACACCAACAATGGGACATATCTCCTTCCACTGACACCAAAAATCGGGCACTAATCTTCCCCCTAATACCAAAGATGGGGCATTATTTACTCCCACTGGGCACAGTCCAGTCCCCATAAAGTCTGAACCACAGTAAACTGGCCCTTTGTTCAGAAAGTTTGGAGACCCCTGCTTTAGAAGCTGGAAATGACTGAAATAGACACCGTTACGCCAGTGATCTCCACTAGCTTCCAGGTTCCATGCCGAGCACCTTCCCTGATAGAGAGTCACCCGCTCGGCACAGGCGCCATTTGAAGTTTGCTTTGCATTTGATCAATAAATGAAAAGCGTTCTCTAACTGAATGCGGTGGAGTAACGGGGCAGTGATATCATGCTCTCTGCCTCGTCCAATCAGAGGATGATTAGCTTTCATTGAGAAAATGCAAAGCATTATCGGAATGGCGTCCATGCCAAGCGAGTGAGCTCCTGTTTTTACAATGCAGCAGGGCAGTCGCTCGGCATGGGACCTGGAAGCTGGTGGAGATCACTCTAGTAGTCGTTCCTATTACAGTGATTTTCAGCTTCCAGGGGGTTTCCACAGGTGTGATATATGAATACAGGGGGTCCCCGAGTTACGAACTCGTTAGGGACTGCCCGCCTGTACTTAAGTCGGAAATGTTCGTAAGTCGGCCGCGCATGCGCAGACCGACAAATACGGCCATTTCCGATGTTCCGTCCAATGCCGTTCTGCGCATGCGCGGCAAATTACGGACAAGTTTTCCGAGGCTCCGAATGGCCGCGCATGCGCAGAACGGCCGGAACACGGCGGAACATGGCGGAAAATGGCGGAGGGTCCCCGCAGCGCCCCTTTCGTAAGTAGGGGATGTTCGTAGGTCGGGCGTTCGTAAGTCGGGGACAACCTGTAGTTACATTGGTCCAACCTGGATTACTGTAACTATGTAAAAATATCTATACCTGGGATTCTTCTTTAATAATGTAAGTAACCAAATCGGACCCGGCATCAGCTTCTTGCAGGCCCAGAGGGCAATAGATCTACACTACTGAACAGGGCCGTTTTTAAAGCAAGGAAAAAGGGGCAGTTGCCCTGGGCCCTGTCATTGTTGTGGGGCCCAAAGCAGCTGCCTTGTACTTGCTAACTATCCGGGTTTAAATTCCCTCGTCCCTTGAGGTTTTTGTCCCATCCTGTCTCCCAATATCTCAGTGTGAAGTGCTGCTACTAATGCTGCCCAGCTCTGCCCTATTGTTGTGTACAACAATAGGGCAGATGGACTCTGACCTGCAGACCCTGTGTTTACATGTACATTACCGGCATTCATATGTAAATAGCGGTTCATATGTAAATAGCGGCGGCGGGCGGCATTGATATGTGTATCATGACCCCCTGAGGTCATATCCACAGTAATCTCTAGCAACCAATCAACAAGCAGTGCTGTAACTTCTAGCAACTAATCAGTGAGCCGTACTGTGTGCTGTAACCTCTAGTTACCAGTCAGTGAGCGATAATGATACACTGTAACCTCTAGCAACCAATCGCAATAGCTGCCTGATCTGATTCAGTAAACTGATTTTGAGTTTAGCTGCTATTTATTGTATGTCTCAGAGCAGATGGAGAGTAGGGTTGCCACCTTTTCTTCAAGCCAAACCCGAACACTTTTGCTGCACAGGGCATTTCTTTTTATTTTTATTTGCAGTAAACACTATAGAATTATAAAAGACCTGGGACACCATTGGGTGCCCCAAGGAGAGTAGTAATGTAGTGCACAGAGTGCACCAGTGGGTGTGGCCAAATTTCTCTTGCTGACGTCATCACCCCACCCTTCCGTGATGCCAAACCTGCTCCTAAACAGCCGCCAGCAGCGGCAACAGATTTGTGTATGACTATCTCGGTTACTTGGGGAGCCACAGCCTGGTCTGAATAATGGTGGACTGAAACCCGGAGACATGATTCAAAACCCGGCCTGTCCGGGTGAATCCTGGACAGGTGGCAACCCTAGTGGAGAAAGAAACTGTATGGGGGGGGGGCCCCAAGAAAAGTTTTGCCCAGGGTCCAATCAATATTAAAGACGGCCCTTCTACTGAAACAGCTAAAAAAAGTTGGGATGTGTGACTAGTGACAACCATTCTAAAGTCTCCTCCTGTCACCTCTTCTTGACTATTAAGCCCCATACACACGGTCGGATTTTCCGATGGATTCTGTCCTATCAGACAATGTTAGCGGAAATTCCGACCGTGTGTAGGCACCATCGGACATTTTCCATCATATTGTCTGACGGACAAAGTTGTATCTCCTGCTCTAAAAATTTTCCGACAACAAAGTCCGATCACACCAATTCCGATCGTGTGTAGCGAATTCCGACGGACAAAAGGCCACGCATGCTCAGATCACATTACAAGACCAAAGCTATTGGCTACTAGCCTCTACGTAGTCCCGTCGTACGCAACAAACGTCACCACGTTCAGAATGATCGGATTTTCCGACAACTTTGTCCGACCGTGTGTATGCAACACCAGTGTCGGACTAAATCCGTTGGACCAAATCCGATGCTTTAGGCCTCATACACACGGACGTTTTAAAAAACGGGCTGTAAAGCTAGTAACAACACTTGGAAAAAAAGCAGCGTTAAAAACGCAATTTTATTAGCGTTTTGATTTGGCGCCAATGCGCGTTTAACATCGTTTTTAAGCGTTAACGCTAAGGCGCGTTTTTTTTTTTTTTAAATCCCTCTGCTATTTTCCACTCTCAAATTACCCACATAAACATTTTTACAGCTTAAAAACACTGACGCTAAAAAACTTCGGTATAGCGTTAATGCGCGTTTTTGAGCGTTTTCAGCGTCAAAACAGCTCTAACGCTGGAGCCTCTGAAGGCGCTGGTCCTTGGGTTTTTTTGGAGCTCAAAAACGACCATGTCTGTTACAGCTCAAAAACGCCATGGTGTGTATGAGCCCATTGAATAACATGCTGTTGCCTTCTTAAGCAGCAAAAAAAGCTCAAAAAAGCCACTGTTAAAATGTCCGTGTGTATGAAGCCTAAATGTTACCTGGGGGGTACAGAGTCAGTGTCAGTATAGCACCCTCTGCAGTCTTAAAAATACAATGCTAGATTTTTTATGCTAAAAATGCATTAACAGCCCCCCTATATAGGTCCCCCTCCACCCCCAGGGCTCATAGCAGCTGTGTGGGTTGTGTGGCTATTAATATGTTGCTGCCAGAAGCCAGTGCAAAGAACTGAACATTCACCATAAAGCCTAATGACTCGCTGGTTGTTTGATGTTCACTAACAAAGCATTAAACAGTCAGACTGCTTGCTTTTAGCAGGCAATCACTTGTCACCAGCTGTCACAGCTCCATAAAGATGTGCACAGGTACAGATGTCTTGGGATCCGCGTCGCGCAGTGTTGTACAGGTGGAACTAAAGTCCTGACTTTTATCAACCCCTGATAGCATCACAGTGACATAGGTGCGAAAAAAATCCCTTTTGTAGGAATTACACATATTCTATAATGCAGTTGGTTCTAACCAAGGGGCGTCCGCAGAACTTTTTTCAGGGGGGGGCATCATTTTAAGGTCACCCATGCTCTGACCATTTCAACAATGTCATTATCACATTATCACAGTCAGAGAATGCAGACGTAGTACAGGTGATGGTCAGAGACTGCAGACATGGCACAAGAGACTGTCAGAGACTGCGGACATGGTCCAAGAGACTGTCAGAGACTTCGGACATGGTCCAAGAGACTGTCAGAGACTGCGGACATGGTCCAAGAGACTGTCAGAGACTGCGGACATGGTCCAAGAGACTGTCAGAGACTGCGGACAAGGTCCAAGAGACTGTCAGAGACTGCGGACATGGTCCAAGAGACTGTCAGAGACTGCAGACAAGGTCCAAGAGACTGTCAGAGACTGCGGACATGGTCCAAGAGACTGTCAGAGACTGCGGACATGGTCCAAGAGACAGTCAGAGACTGCATACATGGCCCAAAAGACTGTAAGAGACTGCATACATGGCTCAAGAGACTGCGGACATGGCACAAGAGACTGTCAGAAACTGCATACATGTGGTGGGTGACAGACAGAGACAGGGTGGGTGACAGAAAGAGACAGAGGGGGTGACTGAGAGAAAGGGGGTGAGAGAGAGGGGGTGACAGAAAGAGACAGAAGGGGTGACAGAGAGAGAGGAGTGTGACAGAGACAGAGGGGGGGTGAAAAAGAGAGGGGTGAGAGAGAGAGGGGGTGACAGAGAGGGGTGATGGGGGTCATCACTCCTGATCCCATCCCTGATTCCAGGGGGGGGGGGCACTTGCTCCTATCTGCGGACGCCCATGACTGGAGTATATCCAAGGCCAAACCTTTTTTTTTTAAATTGTGCTGGGATCTGAGGTTGCCCGGGAGCGTCAGTCAACTGAGTTTGGTCAGGGTTTGGAGGTTCTCCCCTCCCAAAACTTGACCCTCCACAGTTCAAGGTCCCTGATAAGAACTTACCAATTTAGAGTACTAAAAATCAGTCCTTTGACTATTCCGGAACCCCTCACCCTACATGGGTGAGAACCCTGAGTACTTAACCAAGTCTTCAAACTGTCTCCCTTAAAGGGACCACAACTCAAATATTGGAGAAATATGCCTGCCGTTCAGGACACGTCAGGCTTATTTTTTGCCTTCTGTGTTCCATTGTGGAGATTTCGCTTCACTTTATGTCCTGAAGATATACCATAAAGTGAGAGAAAATCTCTCCAAATGGAAGGGGCATCCACTCTTTAGGCAACTGACAAAAGAACAGGTGTGGCCATTTAAAGTGATTGTAAGCCTTCGTTTTTTTTAAATTTTAAATAACAAACATGTCATACTTACCTCCACTGTGCAGATCGTTTTGCACAGGGTGGCCCTGATCGTCCTCTGCTGGGGTCCCTCGGTGGCTCTTGTGGCTCCTCCCCACATCAGATAACCCCCTAGGAGAAGTGCTCTCCAGAGGGGGGTTACCTTGCGCGCGCGCGCGCTCCCCAGTCCAGCATTCGGCATCCATAGACACGAATGCCGGACTCGGCGCCCGCCCCCCCCCCCCCGCGTCATTGAATTTGATTGACAGCAATGGGAGCCAATGGCTGCGCTGCTATCAATCTATCTAATCAAGAGACAGGACCCCATGCAGAGAGGGACAGTGTGTCTCCGCCGAGGGAAATACGGGCTCAGGTTAGTAAAATGGGGGGGCTGGTCACTGCCAGAAGTTTTTTCAACTTAATGCATAGGATGCAAAAACATGAGTGTTTAAAACTCCTTTAACCACCTTGCGACCGCCGGCTGTCAAATGACGGCCAGGCGGCGCAGCTCTCAGCGAGGAAGGGTGTCATATGACGTCCTCCCCTTCAGTGCACTCCAGGGAGCGCGCGCGCGCCGCCGGGAGCACCGCCGGGAGTGCGCGCACGCTCTCGCCGTGTCACTGGGCACCCGGTGCGCATGCCCAGCGGCCGCGATGTCCGCTGGGCACCCGCGATTGCCCGGTAACACAGCGGAACCGTGGATCTGTGTGTGTAAACACACAGATCCACGGTCCTGTCAGAGGAGAGAAGCCGATGGTGTGTTCTCTGTACAGAGAAACACCGATCGGTCTCCTCCCCTTGTGAGTCCCCTCCCCCTACAGTAAGAATCACTCCCAGGGAACATAATTAACCCCTTCCCGCCCCCTAGTGGTTAACCCCTTCACTGCCAGTGTCATTTATACAGGAATCAATGCATTTAAATAGCATTGATTGCTGTATAAATGACAATGGTGCCAAAAATGTGTCAAAAATGTCCGATGTGTCTGCCATAATGTCGCAGTCACAATAAAAATCGCTAATGATCGCCGCCATTACTAGTATAGTAAAATATTAATAAAAATGCTATAAAACTATCCCCTATTTTGTAAACGCTATAACTTTTGCGCAAACTAATCAATAATCGCTAATTGCAATTTTTTTTTACCAAAAATATGTAGAAGAATACGTTTCGGCCTAAACTGAGGAAAAAAAATGTTTTTTTATATATTTTTTTTGGGGATATTTAGTATAGCAAAAAGTAAAAAATATTGTTTTTTTTTTAAATTTGTCGCTCTTCTTTTGTTTATTGCGCAAAAAATAAAAAACGCAGAGGTGATCAAATACCACCAAAAGAAAGCTCTATTTGTGGGGAAAAAAAATAATAACAATTTCATTTGGGTACAGTGTTGTATGACTACGCAATTGTCATTCAAAGTGCGACAGCGCTGAAAGCTGAAAAATGGCTTGGTCAGGAAGGGGGTGAAAATGCACTGTACTGAGGTGGTTAAGGTTTTTACTGCTAGGGAAGAACTCTAATATTTTGGAGAGAGTTCATCACCCCAGTGGGGACATAGACAGCAGTAAGAACCTGGCATGGTCCTAACCCTTCACCAATCCAAAACTGAAAAAAGTTTTGACTTTAGATAAACATTTTTTCTATGATTTTTATTGAACTTTTTAAAGTAAAATTTTGTATTACAATTTTCTAATGACATTATGGTTACAGAAGTAGGACAAGAGGTCAACATGAAATATCACGCAAGAGCATCATAGTGGTACAATCAATAGCAAAACATAAAATATAAAATAAATAACAAAGAAAACAAAGTAGGGACAAATTATTGTTGGTGCTCCCGGAGCCATCTTCTGATGGTTCTTATTAACTGGTAAGGATCTCCTGGTGGCTCTACTGCCTTCCTGAGTGTACTTTGACATTTCTTTTTTTCAAATCTTTTATTTAAAGAGACATGAAAGCACAAAACACAGCATCTTCAGTTACATGAAAGAGGTACAATGGCATTGGGTGAGGTAAAACAACAAAGTTGCTAGATACAAGTAAGTAAAACATGACAAGCATACCTTCACATCACTCAACACAACATGTAAAGTCAACCCTTTGGAGGGTCTGAGAGAATATGGTTGTAAACATCTACTGCTAAGTCATTAAATGCCTAGTCCATCGGATTTTAATGTGCTGCAATGGGTGGTCTTGTGGTCCCCGCCCCAACCTTTTCAAATATTATAAAACAGTAGTAAGATATATATCTGTAGAAAAAATACAAGAAGAATAGAGACAGAAGAGAGGGAAGAAGATGAAGAAAGAAAAAGGTGAGAAAACCACTGGTGGTGATGAATGCGCATCTCCCGGGTTGCAGTACAAACAGGAATACTCTTTGGATAGAGTCAGCAGGCTACTGACGTCCATTCTGGCTATATTAGGGTTGAACTAGTCTACCATATCGCTTTCAAAGAGGACCTGTCCCTTCGTCAGAGAAGGCAAACATGTTCCAGAGTGTCCACGTCTTAGTGTAGCGTTTACGTTGATGGCGGGCTGCGAGGATAAGATCCTCCATTTAGTTGATTTCCTCCACTTTTTTGAACCACAAGCCTATGGATGGAGGTTGTGTGGATTTCCAGCAAAGAGGGATGCACATCTTGGCTGTGTCGAGGAGATGGCGAATTATTGATTTTTTATAAATTTTGCTTGGAATGTTGGAGGCATTGAGCAGAAAGAATGCTCGATTTTCTGCTCAGTAAACTTTTGGGCAGGATTGGCTTCCAGAACTGTTACGGCTTAGGGCAGGTCCAGAAGATGTGGAAAATTGTTCCCCGGTCCTCTTTGAAGTTAGTCTCCTGTATCTTTGTACATATGGAGGATTTATAAGTGAAGTGGAGAATATTTTGCCTTTGACGTGAGGAGAGCGTACTCTTGATAGCCTTCTCCCATGTACTAAGCCATAGCGGGTGATAGCCATCAGGCAGCGTAATCAGCAAGTGGTAGGCGACCAATAGGGTGTGAGTCATGGTGCCCTCCTCTGAACAGTAAGCCCCCGTACACACAGTCGGACATTCCGACAACAAAATCCGTCGGATTTTGTCCGAAACTGGTGTTGCATACACACGGTCGGACAAAGTTGTCTGAAAATCCGATCGTTCGGAATGTGATGACATTCGTTCGCTGCGATGGAACTACGTTGCGGCTAGTAGCCAATAGCTTTGGTCTCGTAATTTGATCTGAGCATGCGTGGCACTTTGTCCGATCGAAATTCTCAACAAACAATCGGAAAAAGTCCGATCCGATTTTGTTGTCGGAAAATTTGAGGTCCTGCGCTCAAATTTTTTCCGTCAGAAATTCCAACGGAAAAAGTCAGATGGAGCCCACACACAATCGGATTTTCCGACAATATAATTCGATCGGACCTTTTCCGTCGGAAATTCCGACCGTGTGTACAGGGCATTAGTCTTGAAGGTGATAAGAGTTTGGCAGAAACTGTCTGGGAGAGGACTTGAAAAAGTAGTTAATTTGGAGTGCCCTTCAGTGGTTCAATCGAAAAGGTCCCTCTGGATTCATAAGCTTGGATAGGGATGGCCACCTACTATAGGTGAGGAACTGGGAAGCTTGGAAGCCACCAGATTTCTTCAAGGAGAGGAAGACAGGGTCTTGGGATCCTGGGAAGAATAGTGGGTTTCCAAGTATCAGATATAGTGGGGAGTGGGTTAACGTAAGAGAAGATCTAATGAAAAGGGACGAGCGTAGTCAGCCCCACCTGAGGGTGATTTTTTTATAGCATTTGGCAGCGATTGGTGGCACGAAGGTGCTCTCTCTAGTGGGATGTTGCATTGGGACTGTTCCACAATTTAGTGGTCTTATGGCGATTCCAGACAATAAGTCTGGTCAGGTGGGTCGCCTGTTGGTATTTCTGTAAGTCTGGCACCGCTAGGCCACCATAAATTTTGGGTAGCGAGAGCTGTCGTCTGTTCAGTCTCGATCATTAATGTGTCCAGATAAAGTCGGAAAGCATCGCCCTTACCTGATCGAAATAATTGGAGGGTATATGAATCGGCAGAGCTTGTAGGAGGTACAAGAATTTGGGGAGTTTACATTTTTTTTTTTTATTTGTGCAGCAATATATGGTCAGAGGATATGTCTATAAGTTCTCCAAAATGAATAATTTGTTAACAGATCTGATAGTTTTTATAAAAAAAAGAACTACATCTCCCACCATCTTCGAACATTCCGAGGGGTGTGTCTGATGCAGACTGGGGGATAATGCAGCACAATAAAGAAATGAAAGTGTTAAAGGCTGTTCCTTTTTTTTTTAATTATAAATTTAATCCCATCCAACTGTCAAGGTGTAGAAGTTTGCCCATCATAGTTACATGAAGGTAGAGCAGATGTCTGTGGATGATAAACGCCAAACAGGAAGTGTGAAAGCTAACACTTTTTTAGAAGCTGCTCTTCGGTTAACAAGACTGTTAACACATAGTGGCAGAGAAACATTCCAGAAATATGCATAAATATGTACAGTGCCTTGAAATTTTCCACATTTTGTCATGTTACAAGCAAAAACGTCAATTTATTCTATTGGGATTTTATGTGATAGACCAACACAAAGTGGCACATCATTGTAAAGTGGAAGGAAAATGATAAATGGTTCTCAACATTTTTTACAAATAAATATGTGAAAAGTGTGGCGTGTATTTGTATTCAGCCCCCTTTACTCTGATACCCCTAAGATCTAGTGGAACCAATTGCCTTCAGAAGTCACCTAATTCGTAAACAGAGTTCACATGTGCGTAATCAAATCTCAATCTGTATAAATACAGCTGTTCTGTGAAGCCCTCAAAGGTTTGTTAGAGAACCACAGTGAACAAACAGCATTATGAAGGCCAAGGAACACACTAGACAGGTCAGGGATAAAGGTGTGGAGAAGTATAAAGCAGGGTTAGGTTATAAAAAAATGTCCTAAGCTTTGAACATCTCACGGAGCTCTGTTCAATCCATCATCCGAAAATGGAAAGAGTATGGCACAACCGCAAACCGACCAAGACATGGCCGTCCACCTAAACTGACAGAGTGGGCAAGGAGAGCATTAATCAGAGAAGCAGCCAAGCAGCTAAAGAGATCCACAGCTCAGGTTGGAGAATCTGTCCACAGCACAACTATTAGTCGTGCTAAACGATGCTAAACATACAGCCAGAGCTACAATGGAATGGTTTAGATCAAAGCATATGTATGTGTTAGAATGGCCCAGTCAAAGTACAGACCTAAATCCAATTGAGAATCTGTGGCAAGACTTTTGCAAAGAAGAATCGGCAAAAATGTTACTCTCTAGATGTGCAAAGCTGGTAGAGACATCCCCAAAAAGACTTGCAGCTGTAATTGCAGTGAAAGGCGGTTCTACAAAGTATTGACTCAGGGGGGGCTGAATACAAATACATACAATGTTGAAAAACTTTTTTTAATTTTCCTTCCACTTCACAGTTATGTGCCACTTTGTGTTGGTCTATCACATAAAATCCCAATAATATACATTTACATTTTTGGTTGTAACATGACAAAATGTGGAAAATTTCAAGGGGTATGAATACTTTTTCAAGGCACTGTAGTTTGTGTTTCTACCATTTGCAAATAATCACACCAACTGATGTCACCCTCTCACCAAGCTGCTTGGCGATGGTCTTGTAGCCCATTCCAGCCTTGTGTAGCTCTACAATCTTGTCCCTGACATCCTTGGACAGCTCTTTGGTCTTGGCCATGGTGGAGAGAATGGAATCTGATGTATTGCATCTTTTATACAGGTAACAAGTTGAGATTAGGAGCACTCCCTAATCTCAGCTACCTGTGAGCCAGAAATCTTGCTGATCGATAGGGGATCAAATTAAAATGCAAATCAATTTGTAACTTTTTTTTATATACATTTTTCTGGATATTTTTGTTGTTATTCTGTCTCTCACTATTAAAATAAACCGACCATTAAAATTATAAACTGATCATTTATTTGTCAGTGGGCAAACGTACAAAATCAAATACTTTTTTCCCTCACTGTATGTGCTGTCTTAAAGCCTCATACACACGATCGGACCGTGGACCAACTTTCCTGTGGATTTTTGTCCAAAGGGCGTTGGCCCCAAGTTGGTATTGCATACACACGGCAGGACTTTTTCAGCCAACTTTCACCAAATCACTTGGTTTTTCTGCTCTTTACCGCCACCTTTGGTGAACTTCTGTATTGTTGTCTGATCTTTTGCATTGGTTCTGCATTGGTTTGTACAAAAGTCCGTTGGTTTTGTGTACACATGGTCGGACTTTGGTCCATCGGACTTTTGTTGGCAGAAAGTTGGTCTGTTTGCACAGCCAACAAAAGTCAGATGAAACCTGGAAAAAGCTGGTCCGATGGAGCGTACACACGGTCGGATGTTGGTCCAAAACAGCTAATTTGCATGTTGGTTGTCAAAAAGTCTGATCGTGTGTACAGGCCTTTAGGTTAGCTTGTAAAGGGGTGTGTTGTGATGTAAAGGGGGCTGTGATGTGAGGGTTATGTAATGTAAAAGGGGCTGTATTGTAAAGGGGGGGGGACTGTCATATAAAGAAGGACACTGTGATGTAAAGAGGGGGGTTCTGCAATGTAAAAAGGGGGCGCTGTGGTGTAAAGGAGAGACTGTGATGTGAAAAAGAAGACTGTGATATAAAGGGGTATGGTAAGTACATTTTCTGGAATACGCAGAAGCAGGACATTGGCTTTATTTCCTGCTGAAGGCACCCATTTTCTTATTTTGTCAGCAAGTGCTTTCAAAAACAAAAAGCAGACACCGTGAAATAGATGTTTACTCTTTAATGTTTATATGTCCTTTACCTGGAGTTCTCCTTTAAGCTATGTCTGACATGAGCTGGTCACAAATGATCAAACTTCCAGGCCAAGTTTACCTGGGTGTAGCAAGGGTTCCAATTTAAAGTGGATCTCCAGCCAAAACCTTTTGTTGTTCTGGATAGAGTGGAGATGCAATAAATCCTCTGTTGGGTTATTACTGTGATCTGTGTCCCCAATGGGTAGACTTCCCCTCACTTCCTCTCCAGTTGACGCCCATGGCACTGCTGTGAGTAGATTCCTCTCTATATGAAGAATCTATAGGGGGGACTATGACACTGTCAGCAGCCCTTAGCAGCAATGTCCATCCAAGGTGGGAAGTAAGGGGAAAGCTTTCCATGGGAGGCTATGAAAGGTGGTCTAGCTCTTCCCCATGGTATCCCTCCCAAAAAAACATTTTGGGTGGAGCTCTGCTCGAAGTGTGATGCATAGTTTTGTCTGCAGGGTGCTCAGTTTTGCTGGACACTGACTGATGTGAGGTGGTCTGCATCTCTTGCAGAATGGAGAACCTCAGGATGTGTAAAGATCCTGCACCATACCAGGGAAACTCGGCTGTGCAAGAGATGCTCGCCCCACTGAAGAAGAGGCCGGAAGAAGAGAGTAAGTTGGCCTCAATGCTAACAACTTTTTCCCATTAATTCTGTTTTGCTTCCTAACACTTGCTGACTGAGCAGATTCTGCATCTTCATTAAAAGGAGGTTAGCAAATGAACTGTCAAAGAAGGTTGCCGCCTTTGAACATTTATCAGCGCTGGGCTGATATTAGGAGTCTGGTCGCCAATGCACTCTGAAAATGGCAGCTGGTCAGTGATTTCTTAAAGTTGAACTCCAGACAGTTGGGCGTTAGGCGCCTTGCACACGGGGGCCATCCAACTGCTGTTCGTCCCTCCTAGTGATTACCGCGCCTGGGGCAGGACAAGACCTGCGCTCTGCTCTGGACCTTCATCCCTGAACTTTTAACTTTCAGCCCCATCCAGCCTGCCGTAGACTTTGATCAGCTGCCACACTGCACCTGTCCCTCCTGAGTGATAAAATGCCGGGAGGGACACACTGCTAGACATGTGCACAACAAAAAAATTCATTTATTTTCGTTTCGTTTTTTTCGTTTCCGTTGATTCGTAACGATTCGTACATTCGGAAGTCGTCAGTGTTCGTATTCGTAACGATTCGTACATTTGTAAGAGTTATTTTTTCATTGATTCGTTTTTTCGTTAGTTTAATATTCTGACGCATTCGTATTTATTCGTACATTCTTAACATTCGTAGATTCGTAATCGGAGCATAATTCATAATTTTATGTAATGTGTATGCTATTATTACATTTTAATAATTTACGAATCGAAAAAAAAAGTTACGAATCGAAAAAAAAAGTTACGAATCGAAAAAAAAGTTACGAATGTACGAATTTTTTTGTTCAATAGAGACACGGAAAATTACGAATCGAAAAAAAAAAAAAAAAAGTTACAAATCGAAAAAAAAACGTACGAATCGGAAAAAAAGTTACGAATGTACGAATTTTTTTTGTTCAATCCATTCGAAGCACGTTTAGCAGCACCATTGTAAGGGACACGGAAAATCACCAATTCAACAAAAAAGAAAAATTAAGAATGTACGAATTTTTTCGTTCGTTTTCGTTTTTCGGATTTTCTTCATTAGTACATTCGTTGTTTCTAATTTTTTTGGGGGGGATTTTCGTTATTTTTCGGATTCGTTCAATTCGAATGATTCGTTAATCGGATTTGTACGATTCGAACGATTCGTTATTCGGATTCATACGATTCGAACGATTCGTTCATTCGTACGAAAACGAACGAACGAAAATAACGAAAAAAAACGAAAAACGAAACAAATTGCACATGTCTACACACTGCAGCTGGACAGCCCAGTGTGCAAGGGGCCCAAAAGGACTAACATTGGGGCCTGGATCCTGGGACACCCATGGTTTGTAATTTGCCTGCCTAATTTCTTTGTAGGTGCACTCTAATCATACCTACTGTAGGGATTGGGCCTGACCAGCCCCCCCCCCCCCCCCCCCCTTTAAATATATCCTGGTTCCAACTCCCAAATGAATACATTTTTGAGTTACTGTGCATGTGCACAAACTGATATAAGGTTGTTGCTGTGATTCCGGGATATGAACTGGGGCACAGCATCGGTAGGCCAGAGGGTAAAAATCCAGGATAGATGGCATTCATGAATTGCCATTCAGATCCCTTCCCTAATAGGTAACTTGGATGCAAACCAATGATGTGCAAGTACACTATGGGATCGATTTACTAAAACTGGAGAGTGCAAAATTTGGTGTAGCTGTGCATGGTAGCCAATCAGCATCTAACTTCAGTTTGTTCACTTAAGCTTTGACAAGAAAACCTGGAAGCTGATTGGTTTCTATGCAGAGCTGCACCAGAGGTAGCCCATCCTCCCCACAGTTAGAATCACTCCCTAGGACACACTTAACCCCTTCATTGCCCCTTAGCGTTTAACCCCTTCCCTGCCAGTGTCATTTACACAGTAACCAGTGCATTTTTATAGCACTGATCGCTGTATAAATGACAATGGTCCCAAAATAGTGTCAAAAGTGTCCGATGTGTCCGCCATAATGTCGCAGTCACAATAAAAATCACAGATCGCCGCCATTACTAATAAAAAAAAAATAATAATAATAAAAAATTCAAAAAATATATCCCCTATTTTGTAGATGCTATAACTTTTGCGCAAACCAGTCGATACGCTTATTGCGATTTTATTTTTACCAAAAATACGTAGAAGAATACATATCGGCCTAAACTTAGGGGAAAAAAATAGTTTTTTTTATATCTTTTTGGGGGGATATTTATTATAGCAAAAGGTAAAAAATATTGCTTTTTTTTTTTTACAAAATTGTCGCTCTTTTTTTGTTTATAGTGCAAAAAATAAAAACCACAGGTGATCAAATACCACCAAAAGAGAGCTCTTTTTATGTAGAAAAAGGACGTAAATTTTGTTTTGGTGTAACGTCGCACGACCGCGCAATTGTCAGTTAAAGCGACACAGTGCCGAATCGCAAAAAGTGCTCTGGTCAATAAGGGGGCTGAAGCGGTTAAAGCAACAATTGTTAAAATAATTATTTAAAATAAAGTCTCCTCTGCACAGACAATAGTCAATACTCACCTCAATACCTCAATACCTGCATTGCCAATCTCTGCTGCAATGAAGAGAAACCTATACCCAAAGAATCTGACACTTCCACGAGTGTCAGATTCCTGGTCACCCTCTACACTCAGTAGACATGTGCACAACAAAAAATGTGTTTATTTTCGTTTTGTTTTTTTCGTTTCCGTTGATTCGTAACGATTCATACATTCGTAAGTCATCGGTGTTCGTATTCGTAACAATTCGTACATTCGTAAGAGTTATTTTTTCGTTGATTCGTTTTTTCATTAGTTTAATTTTCGTTTATTCGAAATTCGGACGCATTCGTATTTATTCGTACATTCATAACATTCGTAACATTCGTAGATTCGTAATCGGAGCATAGTTCATAATTTTATGTAATGTGTATGCTATTATTACATTTTAATAATTTACGAATCGAAAAAAAAAGTTACGAATCGAAAAAAAAAGTTACGAATTGAAAAAAAAAGTTACGAATGTACAAATTTTTTCGTTCAATCTATTCGAAGCGCGTTAAGCAGCACCATTGTAAGGGACACGGAAAATTACCAATTCAACAAAAAAAAAAGTTACGAATGTACGAATTATTTCGTTCATTTTCGTTGTTCCTGTTTTCGTTTTTCGGATTTTCTTCATTCGTACATTCGTTGTTTCTAATTTGTTTTTTCGGATTTTCGTTGTTTTTCGGATTCGTATGATTCGAACGATTCGCTATTCGGATTCGTTCGATTTGAGCGATTCGTTCATTCGTACGAAAACGAACGAGCGAAAAAAACAAAACGAATTGGACATGTCTAAAGCCCCATACACACGGTCGGATTTTCCGACGGAAAATGTCCTATCGGACAATGTTGTCGGAAATTACGACCGTGTGTGGGCTCCATCGGACATTTTCCATCGGATTTTCCGACGGACAAAGTTTTATCTCCTGCTCTCAAATTTTTCCGACAACAAAGTCCTATCAGACTTTTTCCGATCGTGTGTAGCGAATTCCGACCGAAAAAAGTGCCACGCATGCTCAGATCACATTACAAGACCAAAGCTATTGGCTACTAGCCTCTACATAGTCCCGTCGTACACAACGAACGTCACCACGTTCAGAATGATCGGATTTTCCGACAACTTTGTCCGACCGTGTGTATGCAACACCAGTGTCGGACTAAATCCGTCTGAAAAAATCTGATGGATTTTGTGGTCGGATTTTCCGACCGTGTGTACGGGGCATAACACTCAGTGGTTCGATCCCCTGGCCCCTATGTCCAATAGTTATGTAGGGGCCAGCGGGAGAAACCACAGAACACAGCAGGGGCTCAGGATACCGACGCTGACAGATTCTGAAGACTCTTCATTACAGCAGAGATGGGCAGCACAGACGGGAGAATATTCTTTATTTTCTTTGCAGGATGAACTTCATTTTCCATATTTATTTTAGTAAAAGAGTCTCTTTGCAACAAGTCTGGTTTTGTAATCTGAATTATGACTGGCTGATTCTTTCTTTTTCCATCAGCCACCAAGGTTAGATTACTAATTAGAGTAAATTAATATGGATTCCACTGGATATTTGCGCAAACCGTTTATCCGCGCCTGTAATTGGCACTATAGATTTCTCTTTATTTCAAGCCGCGTTCAAATTAAATTTCTTGGATTAATTCCCCACATCCAACGTGATGTGACCAGATGGTCCTGTTCGCAGCACTCCTTTTGTCCAAGGGCCGATTTCACTGAAGGGTAGAACACGCCAAGAGTTTGCTCATGTTAAAGGTACCGCAAAACTTTCCGGAGCCCTTCTATGAAGAATAGTTCAGTTGCGTGTGCAGATGGACGATTTATCGGTTGCCTAATTGTCAGAACTTTGTCTTCAGGGTATATTGGGCTTGCCTGTCGGTTTATTTTATTAGACAGTAGGGATGATCGCTTCTGCTTGGGTTGGCGGAACCTGAAAACTATTCGTGGCACATGTTTGCGATTCGCAAAATTTTCCTTTTATCAGGGATTCCGCGCCAACCCAAACCTCACCCATTTTAGATGGTTTTCAACAAAGCAAAGTATACCATAGCAAACAATCGATAATCATCTTTTATTGTTGTGAAAACCTTGTACTAACAAAAAATATAACATTGAAATCTGACCAAACAAAGTTGGCTAGATATGAGAGCCACGTGTATTATTTCATATTATTTTCTTTCAGATCTGTAAGTAATCAAGCATGAAATGAGGTTCTGCCTGTGCAGGAGCTTCCTGTAATAAAGACCGCTCACTGCTGCTCTCTCTGCTTGTGCAGGGTGACTGGTCTTGTCTCCGCCCCCTCCTGTAGTTTTCTGCAGGCAGCCTGTAGTGGGTGGAGCCTGCTAGGTCCCTCCCACCAGTCACTGCTGCTCTCTCTGCTTGTGCAGGGTGACTGGTCTTGTCTCCGCCCCCTCCTGTCATTTTCTAAAGGCAGCCTGTAGTGGGTGGAGCCTTCTGGGTCCCTCCCACCAATCACTGCTGCTCTCTCTACCTGTGCAGGGTGACTGGTCTTGTCTCCGCCCCCTCTTGTAGTTTTCTGCAGGCAGTCTGTAGTGGGTAGAGCCTGCTAGGTCCCTCCCACTACTCACTGCTGCTATCTCTCCTTGTGCAGGGTGACTGGTTTTGTCTTCGCCCCTCCTGTCATTTTCTACAGGCAACCTGTAGTGGGTGGAGTCTGCTAGGTCCCTCCCACCAGTCACTACTGCTCTCTCTCCTTGTGCAGGGTGACTGGTCTTGTCTCCGTCCCCTCTTGTAGTTTTCTACAGGCGGTCTGTAGTGGGTGGAGCCTGCTGGGTCCCTCCCACTACTCACTGCTGCTCTCTCTCCTTGTGCAGGTGACTGGTCTTGTCTCCGCCCCCTCTTGTAGTTTTCTGCGGGCAGTCTGTAGTGGGTAGAGCCTGCTAGGTCCCTCCCACTACTCACTGCTGCTATCTCTCCTTGTGCAGGGTGACTGGTTTTGTCTCCGCCCCTCCTGTCATTTTCTACAGGCAACCTGTAGTGGGTGGAGTCTGCTAGGTCCCTCCCACCAGTCACTACTGCTCTCTCTCCTTGTGCAGGGTGACTGGTCTTGTCTCCGTCCCCTCTTGTAGTTTTCTACAGGCGGTCTGTAGTGGGTGGAGCCTGCTGGGTCCCTCCCACTACTCACTGCTGCTCTCTCTCCTTGTGCAGGATGACTGGTCTTGTCTCCGCCCCCTCTTGTAGTTTTCTGCGGGCAGTCTGTAGTGGGTAGAGCCTGCTAGGTCCCTCCCACTACTCACTGCTGCTATCTCTCCTTGTGCAGGGTGACTGGTTTTGTCTCCGCCCCTCCTGTCATTTTCTACAGGCAACCTGTAGTGGGTGGAGTCTGCTAGGTCCCTCCCACCAGTCACTACTGCTCTCTCTCCTTGTGCAGGGTGACTGGTCTTGTCTCCGTCCCCTCTTGTAGTTTTCTACAGGCGGTCTGTAGTGGGTGGAGCCTGCTGGGTCCCTCCCACTACTCACTGCTGCTCTCTCTCCTTGTGCAGGGTGACTGGTCTTGTCTCCGGCCCCTCCTGTAGTTTTCTGCAGGCAACCTGTAGTGGGTGAAGCCTGCTGAGCCCCTTCCCACAGTTCTGTTCTCTGCATAGGTTTTGTACAGTCTAGCCATGATGTCGTTGCTACTTTTACTAGGTAATAAGTAGGTTTGTGAAGGTAGTTGGCACCCAAATAGTGGATTTATAAATATGTTGGGTTTGGAAGAATACATTAAAATGAAAAGTTTTTGTACCTGGAGTTCAGCTTTAACCTCTTGCCGCTGAGCGATGCAAATATGCGGCCTCTCAGGGGTTGGGCCTAGACATGTGCACAATAGAAAAAATTGTTTCGTTTCGTTTAGTTTCTGTTCATTTCCGTTGATTCGTAATGATTCGTAATTTCGTAAGTCGTCGGTGTTCGTATTCGGACTCGTTCGTATTTTCGTAAGAGTTATTTTTTCGTTGATTCGTTTTTCCGTTAGTCTAATTTTCGTTTATTCGAAATTCGTATTTTCGTTATATTTCGTATTCGGACGCATTCGTATTTTCGGAAGAGCTATATTTTCGTTGATTTAAAAAGATTCGTATTTCCGTTAATCTAATTTTCGTTGATTCGAAATTCGTATTTTCGGAGATTTAGTCACATTCGTACTTTCGTAAGATTGATTTATTCGTACTTTCGTAACATTGTTTTCGGAGATTCGTAATCGGAGCATAATTCATAATTTTATGTAATGTGTATGCTATTTACATGTTTAAGAAACAAAGAATTTCTCTCTCACAAGTCAGAACTTAACTCAAAAATCCACCAAAACACAGAGCCTCCGACCCAACCACACCCTATCTGGACTCTGGATGGAATATTTCAGAATCAGAACTAATATTCGTTCTTTCGAATTCTCGATCAGCAGAATTTTTGTTATTTCGTATTTTCGTTGTTTTGATTTCCTTTTTCCGAATATTCGTAATTTCGATTTTTCGTTCATTTAGATTTTCGTTATTTTTGAATCTTTGTTCGGTATTTTCGTTATTTCTGTTTTCGTTTTTCGGATTTTCATTCTTTCGTAGTTTCGTTGTTTCTAATTTAATTATTTCGTATTTTCGTTGTTTTTCATATTCGTTCTTTTCGATAGTTTGTTATTCGTTAGAATTTTTAGTAAACCATTCGTTCATTCGTACGATAACGAATGAACGAATATAACAAATTTGAACGGAAAACAAATTCGTAACTAAACGAATTGCACATGTCTAGTTGGGCCGAGCGGACACATATTTGCGTGCAATAGCGCAGACAGTGCTGTGCCAAGAACGCACGCCTTGTGGCTCATGAAAAGTTTTCCGATCATGTGACTGCCGTGACAGCCAATTACAACGTTCACGTGGCCATAAGCCCTGCGCCGCCTCCCTGCCTAGCAAACCCCTTAAAGGGCCGGCGGCAGCCGTTGCCAAGGAGTTAAAGCCTAGCTCTGGGAAAATGTACGATCATTCCTTTCCCTGCAGGCACAACTTGTCTATGGGGGGGGGGGAGGATAAACACCTTTACTTACCTGATCCTCTGCTCCCCCTGTTAATGATGCTCCCCCAAGTCTTTGGCATCCATATGTCTAATGCAGGTCTATGGACCCTCCTTTGGTCTTGATGATGTTAGGATCCGGCGGGAAGGTTGGGAGGTATCTCAGTATATATACACATGCATGTGTTGGAGCTTTGAGGTGCAGTATCTAATGCAGTAGGCTGTGCACACCCATGGTTTCCATTACAGACTGCGGAGGTCTGAGGGCGGCACCTCACATATCAAAGGGTTTCATCCGGCCCTCGGGCCACAGGTTGGGCACCAGGGCCCCTGACGCAGGCACAGCCCCACTGCAAGGGATCATTTTTTAGTTGCCCCGGGAATTCAGATCACCAAGGGCAAATTCAAGCTTGCTAGTTTGTTTCTAAGTTCAAACCTATACTAAAAATAATAGAGTAAACAGCAGTAATATAATTGGTTGGCAAGGGGCCACACGCCACTTTTCAAAAACTAGCAGAATAAACCTCAATTGAAGGGCTAATGCCCCGTACACACGGTCGGAAATTCCGACCACAAAATCCGTCTGATTTTTTCCGACGGATTTTGTCCGACACTGGTGTTGCATACACACGGTCGCACAAAGTCGTCGGAAAATCCGATCATCCTGAACGTGGTGACGTTCGTTGCGTACGACGGGACTACGTAGAGGCTAGTAGCCAATAGCTTTGGTCTTGTAATGTGATCTGAGCATGCGTGGCACTTTGTCCGTCGGAATTCGCTACACACGATCGGAAAAAGTCCGATAGGACTTTGTTGTCGGAAAAAATTTGAGAGCAGGAGATAAAACTTTGTCCGTCGGAAAATCTGACGGAAAAAGTCAGATGGAGCCCACACGCGGTCGGAATTTCCGACAACATTGTCCGATAGGACATTTTCCGTCGGAAAATCCGACCGTGTGTACGGGGCATAAGAAGTCAAGGAGAGACGCATTATTGTAACTTTATTTAGAACTATAAACAGTAAAACTGAGCTTTCCTGATGCCGGTTATAATTGCTCAGGAGACTCGGTCTAAAATTGGAATCTCATTAAAGCTTCATAGTCATTCAAAAGGCTCGCCGGAAACTCAAATATTCCCCTTTCCTAGTTGCTGCTTTATGATATACAGCAAAAAAAAGGCTGACCTGTGAACACAATCATCATTAAACTCTTGAAAAATCAACATTTCACCAAAGTGTCGAATTACTAGACCGAAACAAGGCTTTTGGCATGCTGGGTATTAAAGAACTCCCTTAACCACTTGACCTCTGGAAGATTTAAAGATTTACCCCCCCCCCCCCCCTTCCTGACCAGCCCATTTTTTGCGATACGGCACTGCGTTACTTTAACTGACAATTGCAAGGGCATTCAACGCTGTACCCAAATAAAATTAGATTCCCCTGTGACTTCCTCAGGGGCCCTGAGGAAGTCTTGTGACGTGACGTAACGCGTATTCAATTCAATCATTTTTGATTGATGATGGATTGCTAGGATATGCGCAAGATAACTGTAACTTTAAATGTATTTTATATACAATTACATAGATCAGGCCAAAATGAGGGACAAATGAGGGGGAAAGAGGGACTTTGTTCCAAAATCGGGGACAGTTGGGAGCTATGCTAGTGGGTGGTGTTTATGAATTACAAAAGCAGGTCCGCCTTGGATTTTTCTGGCTACACAATCTCCCCCGGTCATGTATTGGTATTTTGGAGGCAGTCATGGATTTTGCTGTAAAACGGTAACCTTTTCTAAACTCCATTGTCTTCACCGCACGTCCTTTCCAACTGTCTGCATGTTCTTTATGTCTTGAAAGGCTCTTTGAGCCATTTCCTTCTTGGCACATAGATCAGCAGAACTGTTGTATGACAATGACCTTGAAGATCAGACACAAAGGGATATGCTGATATCTTGGCAGGTGGCTGTCTATGATTTACACCTCACTATGAAGCAGATTACATTTTTATGTCATTTTATTTGTTTATGATCAGCAAACAAACGATATATAAAACAACATCGATTCCCATCAAATACATTGAGATGTCCTCCTAGGTAATGTCTCTTGTTGATTGGTGACCTGGTACTTTGGGAACACCTCAGCTTGAGCTTGGATTTCCTGTAGTTCCTGTGCAGATGCAATATACACAGTCTGGGGGCGCTATTCCGTGTGAACACCCAATGCTTTTGTTTAGATCAGTGGTCTCCAAACTGCTGCCCTTTGCTTGCCTTTATCCGGCCCTTGAGGCATTATTCCTGCCACTGACCCTAACAATGGGGCATAATTCCTGCCACTGACACCAACAATGGGGCATAATTTCTGCCACTGACACCAACAATGGGGCATAATTCCAGCCACTGACACCAACAATGTGGCACTATTCCTTCCACTGACACCAACAATGGGGCACAATTCCTTCCACTGACACCAACAATGGGGCACTATTCCTTCCACTGACACCAACGATGAGGCACTATTCCTTCCACTGACACCAACAATGGTGCACTATTCCTTCCACTGACACCAACAATGGGGTACTAATCCTTCCACTGACACCAACAATGGGGCAGTATTCCTCCCACTAACACCAACGATGGAGTGCTATTCCTTTCACTGACACCAACAATGGGGCATTATTCCTTCCACTGACACCAACGATGGGGCACTATTCCTTCCACTGACACCAACAATGGGGCATTATTCCTTCCACTGACACCAACGATGAGGCACTATTCCTTCCACTGACACCAACGATGGGGCACTATTCCTTCCACTGACACCAACAATGGGGCACTATTCCTTCCACTGACACCAACGATGGGGCACTATTCCTCCCACTGACACCAACCATGGGCACTATTCCTTCCACTGACACCAACAATGGGGAACTATTCCTTCCACTGACACCAACGATGGGGCACTATTCCTCCCACTGACACCAACCATGGGGCACTATTCCTTCCACTGACACCAACATGGGGAACTATTCCTTCCACTGACACCAACCATGGGGCACTATTCCTTCCACTGACACCAACCATGGGGCACTATTCCTTCCACTGACACCAACCATGGGGAACTATTCTTTCCACTGACACCAACATGGGGCACTATTCCTTCCACTGACACCAACAATGGGGCACTATTCCTTCCAATGACACCAACGATGAGGCTAGAGTTGCCACCTCATCCCTTTAAACCCGAACACATAATAATTACACAATTTCTGTGGCTGATTAAGGTGGTAATTATACTCACTTGGTGCCTTATCTGCATTAAATTAACCTTCAGAACCCGTGTAATTCAAAGATGTTTGGGTTTAAAGGGATGAGGTGGCAACCCAAGATGGGGCACTATTCCTTCCACTGACACCAACAATGGGGCACTATTCCTTCCACTGACACCAACAATGGGGCACTATTCCTTCCACTGACACCAACAATGGGGCACTATTGCTGCCACTGGCACCAACGATGGGGCATAATTCCTGCCACTGACATCAATAATGGGGCATTATTCATTCCATTGACACCAATGATGGGGCATAATTCCTTCCACTGACAACAAAATTGGGGCACCATTCCTTCCACTGAAAAAAAAAAATGTTTCTCTCGGTATTTTCGGGAGCGCCGTACGTTTCTCTTGAAGATAAAAGGGGTCTCCGCAGCAGATTCGCCACAAGATTACTTTTATCTGCAACAGGAGAGGTGCCCTCCTCCCTCCTGCCGCACTCCGGTTGTCTCCGCCGCTTACCGGACCGGCTGGTAGCGGCAGAGACAATTGCGTCCTCTCTCGTGAATGCCTGGCTGCCGACTGAGGGGAAGTTGGCCCCCGCTCGGCTCCATGGCATGGGAGGGTGGAAGCGATGTCAAACTCTTAACCACTTCAATACCCGCGTATAGTCATATGACGCCCACAAGGTGGATCTACCATCCTCGATGGGCGTCATATGACGTCCTCGGATTACCGGCCGCCTGGGGGGGCGCGCGCGCGCCCGCGGCATCGCTCGGGACCCGGTGCGAGTGCCCTGCGGCCGCGATGTCCGCCGGGCACCCGCGATTGCCCGTTAAAACAACAGGACCGGGCGGGACCGTGGAGCTGTGTGTAACACACAGCTCCACGTCCTGTCAGCGGGGAGGAGACCGATCATGTGATCCCAGTACAGAGGAACACATGATCGGTCTCCTCCCCTTGAGTCCCCTCCCCCCCCACAGTTAGAATCACTCCTATAGGGAACACATTAACCCCTCCAGCGCCCTCTAGTGTTAACCCCTTCCCTGCCAGTCACATTTACACAGTAATCAATGCAATTTTATAGCAACGATCGCTGTGTAAATGTGAATGGTTCCAAAAATGTGTCAAAAGTGTCCGAAGTGTCCGCCGCAATGTCGCAGTCACGAAAAAAAAATCGCAAATCGCCGCCATTACTAGTAAAAAAAAAAAAAAAATTCAATAAATCTATCCCCTATTTTGTAGACGCTATAACTTTTGCGCAAACCGATCAATATACGCTTATTGCGATTTTTTTTACAAAAAATATGTAGAAGAATACATATCGGCCTAAACTGAGGAAAAAAATTGTTTTTTTTTTTTTAAAATGGGATATTTATTATAGCAAAAAGTAAAAAATATTGTGTTTTTTTTCAAAATTGTCGCTCTTCTTTTGTTTATAGCGCAAAAAATAAAAACCGCAGAGGTGATCAAATACCACCAAAAGAAAGCTCTATTTGTGGGGAAAAAAGTACATCAATTTTGTTTGGGTGTAACGTCGCACGACCGCGCAATTGTTAGTTAAAGCAACGCAGTGCCGAATCGCAAAAAGTGCTCTGGTAAGGAAGGGTGTTTAAAAGCCCTGTATTGAAGCGGTTAAAGGAGACTTTTTTTTTTGTTTTTCAAGCAAATTTTATTTATTTTATTTTTTATTGCATTTTAATGTAAATATAAGATCTGAGATCTTTTTGACCCCAAATCTCATATTTAAGAGGTCCTGTCATGCTTTTTTTCTATTACAAGGGATGTTTATATTTCTTCTAATAGGAATAAAAGTGACCCAAATATTTTTTTTTTTTTTAAAGCGGTGTTATAATAATAAAATTAAAAGTAAAATAAATAAGAAGAAAACATTTTTTTTTTTTTTTTTAAAGTGCCCCGTCCCGACGGGCTCGCGCGCAGAAGCGAACGCATACGTGAGTAGCGCCCATATATGAAAAAGGGGTTCAAACCACACATGTGAGGTACCGCCGCGATCGTTAGAGCGAGAGCAATAATTCTAGCCCTAAACCCCCTTGCAACTCTAACCACTTAAGCCCAATTTTCAGCCAAAGGACCAGGCCCCTTTTTGCGATTCGACACTGCGTCGCTTTAACTGACAATTGCGTGGTCGTGCGACGTGGCTTCCAAACAAATTTGGCGTCCTTTTTTTCCCACAAATAGAGCTTTCTTTTGGTGGTATTTGATCACCTCTGCGGTTTCTATTTTGGCGTCTGACGTCACTGATCGTCTTTCCCTATAACAGGGAACAGGCGATCAGTGACAGGCTCAGTAGGAAGCGCGGGGAGAGGTTTGTTTACACAGACCTCTCCTCGTTCTTCAGCTCTGTGACCCGATCGCAGGACACCGGCGGCGATCGGGTCCGATGGTGCCGCGGCCACGGTCACGGAGCTCAGGACCGGATCGCGAGCGTGCCGGCTGCTGAGGTGTGCTGGATGGGCTATTGGGGGGGGGGGGTCTGTTGTTTCTTGCAAGAAAATATTGTTGCTGGGAAAGTCTATTGCTGCTGTGGGGATCTATTGTTGCAGGGGGGGGGGGGTTATTCCTGGACGGTCTATTGTTTCTTAGGACAAAATATTGTTGCTCTTTTGATGCCGGGGGTATTTTGTTCCTGGGGGGTCTATTGCTTTATGTGAGAAAGCATTGTTGCTGTGGGAGTCTATTGTTGCTGGGGGAGTCTATTGTTGCTGGGGGAGTATATTATTGCTGGCAGGAGATCTATTGTTGGGGGGGGGGGTGTTTATTTTGTTCCGGGGGGTCTATTATTTCTTGTGAGAAAATATTTTTGCCGGGAGAGTCTATCGCTGCGGTGGGGGATCTATTGTTGCAGGGGGGTCTTTCTGGATGGTCTACTGTTTCTTATGACAAAATATTTTTGCTGGGGGGATCTATTGTTGCCGGGGGGTATTTTGTTCCTGGGGGGGTCTATTGCTTTATGGGAGATAGCATTGTTGCTGGGGGATCTATTGATGCCAGGGGGTCTTTTGTTCCTGGGGGGGGGTCTATTGCTTTATGTGGGAATGCATTGTTGCTGGGGGAGTCTATTGTTGCTGGCAGGGGATCTATTGTTGGGGGGCGGATTATTTTGTTTCAGGGGGGGTGGGTATATTGTTTCTTGTAAGAAACTATTGTTGCTGGGAGAGCCTATTGTTGCTCAAGGGGATCTGTTGTTCCTGGGGGGGATATATTGTTGTTGGAGGGATCTATAAAATATAATATAATTTAAGATCTAAAGCAGTTCTTTGCCCTGTTTTGAAAAAAATCTGAAGTCAGCAGCTACAAATACTGCATCTTCTGACTTTTCATAAAAGGACACTTAGCTGTCCAGGGATCCAGCGCCATCCTCACCCGAACCGTTTCTTCACTGGTCTTCATGTCAATGGTGCCGGCATGTTTACTGTGGGCAGCTGGCTGTGATTCTCTGCGGCTTCACAGGTTCATGGTCCCCATTCCTTCTGGGACGTGTCACAGGTAGCGGTTGTGGGGGGAACACAACCGCTACCACTCCACCATTGCTCCACTGCAATCTAGCCAGAAGTGGGAGTGGCTACCTGCACCCCCCCCCCAAAAAAAAAAAAGTGCCAGAAGAGTAGGGGGGGAGTGGGTGGGGGATAGACATGTGCACTGCTGGAAAAATGCGTTTGTTTTCGTTTTGTTTGGGGGGGGGGGGTTGTTTTTTCGGGTCGTTTTTTATTCGGAAATTCAGAAAATTGCTCTATTGGATTGAGATCTGGTGAGTGTGGAGGCCATTGGATGAGATGTGGTGAGTGTGGAGGCCATTGGATGAGATGTGGTGAGTGTGGAGGCCATTGGATGAGATCTGGTGAGTGTGGAGGCCATTGGATGAGATCTGGTGAGTGTGGAGGCCATTGGATGAGATGTGGTGAGTGTGGAGGCCATTGGATGAGATGTGGTGAGTGTGGAGGCCATTGGATGAGATGTGGTGAGTGTGGAGGCCATTGGATGAGATGTGGTGAGTGTGGAGGCCATTGGATGAGATGTGGTGAGTGTGGAGGCCATTGGATGAGATGTGGTGAGTGTGGAGGCCATTGGATGAGATGTGGTGAGTGTGGAGGCCATTGGATGAGATGTGGTGAGTGTGGAGGCCATTGGATGAGATGTGGTGAGTGTGGAGGCCATTGGATGAGATGTGGTGAGTGTGGAGGCCATTGGATGAGATCTGGTGAGTGTGGAGGCCATTGGAGTACAGGGACCTCATTGTCCAGTGGTGAGATGATTTGGTCTTTGTGACATGGTGCATTATCCTGCTGGAAGGAGCCATCAGAAGATGGGGACACTGTAGTCATAAAGGGATGGACATGGTCAGCAACAATACTCAGGTAGGCCGTGGTGTTGATGCTCAATTGGTACTAAGGGGCCCAAAGTGTGGCAAGAAAATATCCCCCACACCATTACACCACCACCAGCCTGAACCGGTGATACAAGGCAGGGTGGATCCATGGCTTTCATGTTGTTTACGCCAAATTCTGACCCGACCATCTGAATGTCGCAGCTGAAATTAAGACTCATCCGACCAGGCAATGTTTTTCCAATCTTTTATTGCCCAATTTTGGTGATCCTGTGCGAATTGTTGCCTCAGTTTCCTGTTCTTAGCAGACAGGAGTGGCACCCGGTGTGGTCTTCTGCTACTGTAGCCCATCTGCTTCAAGGTTGGATGTGATGTGAATTCAGAGATGGTATTCTGCATACCTTAGGCGTAACGAGTGGTTATTTGAGTTACTGTTGCCTTTCTATCATCTCCAACCAGTCTGCCCATTCTCCTCTGATATCAACAAGGCATTTTCCTCCACACAACTGCCGCTCACTGGATATTTTCTCTTTTCCGGACCATTCTCTGTAAATCCGAGAGATGGTTGTGTGTGAAAATCCCAGTAGATCAGCAGTTTTTAAAATACTCCGATCAACCCGTCTGTCATCAACAACCATGTCACGTTCACAGTCACTTAAATCCCCTTTCTTCCCCATTCTAAAGCTCGGTTTGAACTTCAGCAAGTCGTCTTCACTATGTCTAGATGCCTAAATGCATTGAGTTTCTGCCATGTGATTGGCTGATTAGCAACTTGTGTTACCAAGCAATTGAACAGGTGTACCTAAAAAAGTGGCCGGTGAGAGAAGAAGGGGGAAGGGGGAGGGACGAGTTATTTACATGAATAATAGTGTTGATGTAATTAAGAGACAGATAGGCGGTGTATGTGTGTTGGCCTCTTGGCTTGTTTACAGTTTTTTGTTCGTTTTATTCAATTTTTTTGTTTTTTTTTAATATGTATTTAGTTGTTTTTGGTCTAAGTGTTGTAAACTAAAATTGGTGCTAATAAAAAAATGATGAATTGGAAAAAAAGTGTCTGGTGAATGTAAATAAAATAATAAAATAAAACAAATAGACATGTGCACAATAGAAAAAATTTGTTTATTTTCATTTCGTTTCTATCGTTTCCGTTGATTCGTAACGATTCGTAAATTCGTAAGAGTTATTTTTTCGTTGATTTGTTTTTCCGTTAGTTTAATTTTCGTTTATTCGAAATTCGGACGCATTCGTATTTTCGTAGATTTAGTTACATTCGTACTTTCTTAAAATTGATTTATTCGTACTTTCGTAACATTGTTTTCGTAGATTCGTAATCGGAGCATAATTCATAATTTTATGTAATGTGTATGCTATTATTACATTGTAAGAGACACGGAAAATTACGAATCGCAAAAAAAAAAGTTACGAATGTACAAATTTTTTCGTTCAATCCATTCGAAGCACATTAAGCAGCGCCATTGTAAGAGACACGGAAAATTACCAATTTAATAAAAAAAAAAAAGTTACGAATGTACGAATTTTTTCGTTCATTTTGATTTTCGTTGTTCTTGTTTTTCGTTTTTCGGATTTTCTTCTTTCGTAGATTCGTTGTTTCTAATTATTTTTTTTCGGATTTTCGTTGTTTTTCGTATTCGTTCGATTCGAACATTCGTTATTCGTTAAAATTTTTAGTGAATCGTTCGTTCATTCGTACGATAACGAATGAATGAATATAACGAATTTTAACGAAAAACGAAAAAAAAACGAAACAAATTGCACATGTTTAAAAACAAATGACATCCAATAATTAATAAACTGCGATGTAATAAATGTTTAATCTGCACACTGTCAGCCTTCCCAGCTTCAGAAACTCACACAAAATTGTTCTTCTGATTTATATTTACTGACCTATACCGCTTTGTCACGGTTCTTCTTTAACCATTTGCCAACCGGCGCACACCAATATACGTCGGCACAATGGCAGTGGTGGGCAAATGGGCGTACCTGTACGTTCTCTTAAATTGGCGGGGCTAGTGAGTGCACGCCTGCCGCATACAGGGTGACCGTGCCCGCGGGACCGGCGGACTCGATGTACGCCGGTCTCCCGGCGATCGTGTCACGGAGCCGCAGAACGGCATTTCCCCGTTCTGCCTTGTGACATGACAGAGATCACTGCTCCCTGTCATGTCAGTGGTAGCCCATCCCCCCACAGTTAGAATCACTCCCTAGGACACACTTAACCCCTTGATCGCCCCCTAGTGGGTTAACCCCTTCACTGCCAGTGTCATTTACACAGCAATCAGTGCATTTTTTATAGCAATGATCACTGTATAAATGACAATGGTCCCAAAATAGTGTCAAAAGTGTCCGATGCGTCCGCCATAATGTCGCAGTCCCGATAAAAATCACAGATCGACGCCATTACTAATAATAAAAATGAATACTAAAAATGCCATGGATCTATATCACTCTGTATTGTAATGCTGAATTGTCTAATAAAACTTTTCTGTTAAAAAAAAATGCCATAAAATGATCCCCTATTTTGTAGACGCTATAACTTTTGCGCAAACCAATCAATATTGCGATTTTTTTTTTACCAAAAATATGTAGAAGAATACTTATCGGCCTAAACTGAGGAAAAAAAAATTTTTTTTTTTATTTTTATATTTTTGGGGCAAAAAATATTGTTTTTTTTTTTTTCAAAATTTTCGCAATTTTTTTGTTTATAGCGCAAACAATAAAAACCGCAGAGGTGACCAATTACCACCAAAAGAAAGCTCTATTTGTGGGAAAAAAAGGACGTCAATTTTGTTTGGGTGCAACGTCGCACGACCGCGCAATTGTCACTTAAAGCGACGCAGTGCTCGAATCGCAAAAAAGTGCTCTGGTCAGGAAGGGGGGTAAAATCTTCCTGCGCTGAAGTGGTTAAAGTGTATAAAGAGGGGGGTTTCCTTATTCTTCACACCCGCCAGCAGCCCCCCCGTATCCTCCAGCGGCTGCACCGCAATGCTTCCTCCTGGTGGATTTCTGTTGCTTCTCATTAACCGGATAACCTTAAAATCTCCGGCAATCTAATCTGAGACTTTTCTGCCGGACAGTCCAAATGGTTCATTACGGAGGATTTACTCCCCGCGTGGAGGTTTAAAAAGCAGGTCACAATTATCCTGCAGTATCTGGCCGCTCGCTGCCCCCGAGAGCCAGTTGGTACCTTTCCAGAATACATAATTGATGCTTCGTATCTCTAGGCAAACACAGACCTTGTACCATTTCCAACTGGCTGTGAGTCAAAGGCTCAGGTGAAAAAAAAAACTCTTCATTTATTTCAGTCCTGCCGAGTCTCCTTCTGTCCGCAAATGGCTGTCCGCTGACCGGCCGGAGCGACGGAACGCCAGGACGCCGAGCACGCCGCGTACCAATCATCCGCTGAGCTGATGACTCTTGTGTCCTTAGAATGGCAGCAAGAGCGCCAGACAGATCCCAAGTGCAATGGCGGTACCCGGACCAGCATCAGTCCTAGGCGCTGACTTTTTAAGGAAACCTGCGCTGGGAGTAATATTCTGATTACCAAATGATCGATTTATTTTTTCGACCGATCTCTTCCAATAGGAATACTGTATATTCAAAGGGGGGAAAAAAAATGGAAAAGCATATTTTTAAGGCACCATACACACAAATATAAAAAAAAATGATTAAAGTGGTTGTAAAGTCAGAAGTTTTTATTTTATCTTAATCGCTTCAGCACCGGGCGATTTTATCCCCTTCCTTACCAGAGCACTTTTTGCGATTCGGCACTGCGTCGCTTTAACTAACAATTGCGTGGTCGTGCGAAGTTACACCCAAACAAAATTGATGTCCTTTTTTTCCCACAAATAGAGCTTTCTTTTGGTGGTATTTGATCACCTCTGCGGTTTTTATTTTTTGCGCTATAAACAAAAGAAGAGCGACAATTTTGAAAAAAACACAATATTTTTTACTTTTTGCTATAATAAATATCCAATTTAAAAAAAAAAAAATAATAGTTTTACTCAGTTTAGGCCGATACTTGTTCTTCTACATATTTTTGGTAAAAAAAAAATCGCAATAAGCGTATATTGATCGGTTTGCGCAAAAGTTATAGCGTTTACAAAATAGGGGATAGATTTATAGCATTTTTATTTTATTTTTCTCACTAGTAATGGCGGTGATCTGCGATTTTTTTTTCGTGACTGCGACATTGCGGCGGACACTTCGGACACTTTTGACACATTTTTGGGACCATTCACATTTACACAGCGATCGTTGCTATAAAATTGCAGTGATTACTGTGTAAATGTGACTGGCAGGGAAGGGGTTAACACTAGGGGGCGCTGCAGGGGTTAATATGTTCCCTATAGGAGTGATTCTAACTGTGGGGGGAGGGGACTCACAAGGGGAGGAGACCGATCAGTGTTCCTCCGTACTGGGATCACATGATCAGTCTCCTCGCCACTGACAGGACGTGAAGCTGTGTGTTTACACACACAGCTCTACGGTCCCGCACGGTCCCGCTGTTTTCACGGGCAATCGCGGGTGCCCGGAGGACATCGCGGCCGTCGGGCGCGCGCCCCCTAGGTGGCCGGGAATGGGAGGACGTCATATGACGCCCACCCAGGATGGGAGATCCACCTTGTGGACGTCATATGACTATGGGCGGGTAATGAAGGGGTTAACCACTTAAGGCCTATTTTTTACACTTTTTTTTTTTTTTGCTAGAAAACTACTAAGAACCCCCAAACATTTATATATATTTTTTTCAGACACCCTAGGCCAGGGATATGCAATTAGTGGACCTCCAGCTGTTGCAGAACTACAAGTCCCATGAGGCATAGCAAGTCTCTAAAAAGCCACAAGCATGACACCCAGAGGCATGATGGGACTTGTAGTTTCGCAACAGCTGGAGGTCCGCTAATTACATATCCCTGCCCTAGAGAATAAAATGTCGGTCGTTGCAATACTTTATGTCACACCGTATTTGCACAGCGGTCTTGCAAACGCAATTTTTTTTTGAAAAAATAAATACACTTTTTTGAACTAAAAAATAAGAAAACAGGAAAGTTAGCCAAATTTTAATTTTTTTTTGCTAGAAAATTACTTAGAACCCCCAAACATTATATATTTATTTTTTCTAACACCCTAGAGAATAAAATGGCGGTCGTTGCAATACTTGTCAGGCTGTATTTGCGCAGCGGTCTTACAAGCGCACTTTTTGGGGAAAAAATACACTTTTTTAATTAAAAAATAAGACAACTGTAAAGTTAGCCCAATTTTTTTTTATATTGTGAAAGATAATGTTACGCCAAGTAAATTGATACCCAACATGTCACGCTTCAGAATTGCGCCCACTCATGGAATGGCGACAAACGTTTACCCTTAAAAATCTCCATAGGCGACATTTAAAAAATTCTACAGGTTGCATGTTTTGAGTTACAGAGGAGGTCTAGGGCTAGAATTATCATTTAAAATAATTTTTTCCTTATTTATTTTACCTTTTATTTTTTTATTTTTACAAAGTTTTAAAAAAAAAAATGTTGCCACTTTTATTCCTATTACAAGGAATGTAGACATCCCTTGTAATAGAAAAAAGCATGACAGGACCTCTTAAATATGAGATGTGGGGTCAAAAAGACCTCAGATCTTATATTTACACTAAAATGCAATTAAAAAATAAATAAGATGTTGTCATTTAAAAAAAAAATGTAAAAAAAAAAATGTCCCTTTAAGAGCTATGGGCGGAAGTGACGTTTTGACTTGCTGTTGGGGCACTTAAACGAGGGGAGGGGCCAGTAGAGCCAAAGAGGGACCCGAGAAGAGGAGGATACGGGCTGCTCTGTGCAAAACCAACTGTACAGAACAGGTAAGTATAACATGTTTATTTTTATTGAAAAGAAAAAAGGAGACTTTAACGGAACTATATTTTATGTACATCCATTAACTACTTCAACACCGGGCACTTTTACCCCCTTCCTGCCCAGGCCAATGTTCAGCTTTCAGCACTGTTGCTCTTTGAACGACAATTGCGCAACACTGTACCCAAATTACATTTTGATCATTTTTTTTTTTTACACAAATAGAGCTTTCTTTTGGTGGTATTTAATCACCACTGGGGGTTTTATTTTTTGTGCTACAAATTAAAAAAGACGGAAAATTTGGGGGAAAAAATGCGCCTTTCTTAGTTTCTGTTATAAAATTGTGCAAATAAGTAATTTCTCAAAATTTATACTGCTACATTTCTTTGGTAAAAAAATAACCCAGCTATGGTTCCACTCATTGAAAATTGATCACACCTGATGTGCTGACGGCCTATCTCATTTCTTGACCCCTTTTTGGAAAGTAGACAGTCCAAGGTATTTAGTAAGAGGCATGACAAGTTTTTTGAGGTTGTTATTGTTTCCATAATTCTTTGGAAAATTAAGAATTAATTTTTTCTTTTCGCAAAAATGCCATATTAACAAGTTATTTCTCACACACGGCATATGCATATTTGCAACTACACCCCAAATCACATTCTGCTCCTCAACCTGAATATGGCGATACCACGTGTGTGGGACTTTTTCACAGCCTGGCCACATAGAGAAGCCCAACATCCAAGTAGCACCTTCAGCCCTTATTCACTTTAAGACCACTTTTCGTATACAAGTAAAAATCATAGTTTTTGCTAGAAAATGACTTAGAACCCCCCAAACATTACTGTATATACTCGAGTATAGGTCGCCCTGAATATAAGCCGAGGCCCCTAATTTCCCACAAAAAAACTGGGAAAACGTATTGACCCGAGTATAAGCCGAGGGTGAGAAATGCAGCATTTACTGTAAGTGTCAAAGAGTGTCACAGCCTACCTGTGTCCTGTGCATGCCCCCGTATGCCATTCTGCAGCCTCTGTGTCCTTCTGCAGCGCCGGTATCCCTCTGCAGCCTCGGTGTCCCTCTGCAGCCTCAGTGTCCCTCGCATTTGCAGCGATGTAAAGCACAGCATGTACAAAGATACGGCGGCCATTCTAGTATTCAAAAGCCGCGCCTCCTCCTTGTCTGTGATAGGCGGAACACTCTATTTCCCAGCAGTCAGTGTTCCGCCTATCACGGACATCTGCTCATCCTCATACTACAGACGAGGATGAGAGGATGTCCGTGATAGGTGGAACACTGACTGCTGGGAAATAGAGTGTTCCGCCTATCACAGACAAGGAGGCGCGGCGTTTGAACACTGCCAAGGCCGCCGTCTGTCTGCATGACACATTGATCAGGTAGGCAGATGGCGGCCACTCGAGTATAAGCCGAGGGGGGTACTTTCAGCCCAAAAAAAAGGGCTGAAAATCTCGGCTTATACTCGAGTATATGCGGTATATATTTTTGTAGCAGAGGCCCTAGAGAATTAAATGGTGGGTTTTGCACATTTTTATGTCACGCGGTACTTGCGCAGCAGTTTTACACACTAACGCAAAAATAAATTTTAATGATTTTCAATGCACACAGAGACATTATAATACCCAAATGTTTGATAAAATATAAAATATGGTGTTTCGCCGGGTAAATACTTACCAAACATATCACGCTTTAAAATTGCGCATGCTTGTGAAATGGCGCCAAACTTCGGAATTTTAAAATCTCCATAGATGATGCTTTATAAGCCTTTATTGGTTACCAGTTTACAGTTACACAGAAGGTCTGGTGCTAGAATTGCTCTCGCTCTGAGGTTCGTGGCGATACCTCACATGTGTGGTGAGATCGATGTTTAGGTATATGTGTACGTGACCAACTTGTGCGTTCGCCTTTGCACGCCGCGAGCACGGGGGGACGGGGTCGCTTTAAAAGTTTTGTTTATTTATTGGTGGGACACTGGTAAACTGACAGATGTTGATTGGCCACTGGTGGACACTGACAGATGTTGATGTCATAATGGGGTACACTATTGCAGATGTTTTGTGTACGGGTACAGATGTTTTATGGGGGTACTGTGACAGATGTGTATAGGGACAGGGACAGTGGTGCTTGGTATACTGTTTGTGGGGGATCTGCCACAGCTCTCTGTGTAAAATCATCCTTAAACAGAGAGCTGTCACAGAGCTCACAGATTCTGGAGAACTGTCATTGTGAAGGCTGTGATTGGACACAGCCGTCACATGATCGAGAGGGCCAATCACAGCACTCATATCCTGATCCCATCTTGGCTGTGTCCTGTGATCACAGCCATGGTTCCTGAACGTCCACTCTGAACGAGGAAAGGCTCACCTATCCATTTATGTAAAGTGGCCGGGTGGGAGGAGGTTAAAATGCTCATCTTGGGATGACTTTCTGACATACTCTTGAAGAAGTGAATTTAGATAGTGTGGATACCTTTGGGGTTATATGCTGTACATTTTGGGAGGATTTACACCGATGAGCTGTAACACTGACCACCCTCCTAATATTGAATAGGTCCCCATTTTGCTGCCAAAACAGCCCTGACCCATCAAGGCACGTACTTCTCTAGACCTCTGAAGGTATGCTGTGGTATTTGGCACCAAGCTGTCAGAAGCAGGTCCTTTAAATCCTTCAAGTCGGGTGGTGGGGCCTCCATGGATCGGACTTCCCATCCTGTAACCATGGTGCCACCTCTTCCCCAGGTATGCGACACATCCACGGCCTGGCCATCCACATGATGTAAAAGAAAACATGATTCATTAGACCAGGCCACTTTCTTCCATGCTCACGTGCCCATTGTAGACAGCATGTGGTCAACATAGACACCCCATAGACCGGTCTGAGTCTACGCTGTCCCATACACAACAAACTGAGATGTGCATGACGGAAAAATGTGTTTAGTTTCGGATTCATTCATTAAATGAATACCATATTTATTGGCGTATAACACACACTTTTCCCCTATAAAATAGGGGGAAAATCATGTGTGCGTGTTATACGTCGATATATGCTGCCACCGAGGGGAAGGAGGGGACGAGCGCTGCCAAAATAGAGCCGGATCTCCTGTGTTCTCGGCTCGGCTTGCAGTCACGCTCAGTCCCGCCCCCTGGACGGCTGCTAACATGGATGTCCCGGCATTGGACCAGCGTTATGTCCATCATAGGATCCGGGCCAAGGGGCGGGACTGGGCGTGACGCCGAGTACACAGGAGATCCGGCTCTATTTCGGCAGCACTCGTCCCCACCTATCCCTCGATGGCAACATATATAACAGCAAGGCTGCAGATGAACACTGAGCAATGCTGCAGGTGGGCACTGGTTAGACTGCAGGTGGGCACTGGTTAGACTGCAGGTGGGCACTGATTAGACTGCAGATGGGCACAGATCATACTGCAGATGGGCACAGATCATACTGCAGATGGGCACAGATCATACTGCAGATGGGCATAGATTAGGCTGCACTGAAGCTGCAGATGGGCACTAATCAGGCTGCATTGATGCTCACGGAGCATTATTTTGCTTCAAAATGGTTTATTTAAAAAAAACGCCGATAAATTTGATAATTTTGTTTCATCATATTCATTATTTTGTAATGATTTGTTTTCGGGATTTCATTTTGTATATTCGGATTCGTTTAGTATATTTATTATATTCCAATCAATTCGAATTTAATAATGGCTACATTCATTCTTTTCTATTTTTTTTATCTAGTTTATACCTTGTTGTATTTATTGCAATATGTTTCCGTTTCAAATAAATTTTCAAATTATTCAAATTCGTATTAATTTTTGAATTTTTCTAATTCGTTTTTTTTATTAGGTTTTTTTCGTTACGTTCGTTCTATTCTATTCTATTTTTTTCTATTCTATTGTTTTCTATTTTTATCATTAGCTTATTTCACGTTTATACCTTGCTGTATTTATTGCAATATGTTTCCGTTTCAAATTCAAATTCACTTTCAAATTATTCTAATTAATTTTTTACATCGAATTCCTATTCATTTTAGAATTTTTCTAATCTGTTGTTTCAATACGTTGTTTTGTTACAGTATAAATTAATTGTTGAAATTTGTTACTATTGTGATTTGGAAATTTGGATAGATCCGAATCCCCGAATAAGGAATATTTCATCCGAATTTTGATTCATTCTATTTTATCCTTTTCTATTTTTATCATTATCTTATTTCATGTTTATACCTAGCTGTTTTGTTTGCAATATGTTTCGGTTTCGAATTCAGATTCACTTTCAAATTATTTGAATTAAAAAAGAAATTGAAAACGTATTCGTATTCATTTTATAATTTTTCTAATTCGTTATTTGATTACATGGTTTCGTTTTGTTATAATTTATTTGCGATTTGTTGAAGTTCATTACCATTGTGATTTGGATACATCCGAATCTCCAAACGAGGAAAATTTAATCCGAATTTTAATTCGTATTGTAATGAATTTCAGAAGACGGCTACATTCGTTCTATTCTTCTCAATTTTTTTCTATTCTATTCTCTTCTAGTTTTTATCATCATCTTCTTTCATTTTTATACTTTGCTGTATTTATTGCAATATGTTTCTGTTTCAAATTCAAATTCATTATCCAATTATTCAAATACATTTTTGAATTCATATTAATTTTGAATTTTTCTAATTAGTCATTTCATTAAGTTGTTTTGTTTCATTATAATTTATTTCCGATTTGTTGAAATTCGTTACTATTGTGATTCAGAAATTTGGATACATCCGAATCTCTCTGTGAACTTCTATCATATTCTACATATTCAATGATCTCATAAAACCCAAACCTCCAATTTTGTGCAGACGCCGACCTTCATATTGTCTCCCGCACATTGGAGTTTCTCACGTAATTATCTTTATATAATTATACTTACAAGACAAACAGGTTTATAAATCCTCCATCTCATCACTGTTTGTTGCTCTGGAGATGGTAAAATATTTGCCTTGAGCCGTTTGGCATTTTGTGATTTTTGTTATGTGGTCACGGGGCTTACTGAGCACCATTCATTCATCTGTTTGTTTTTCTGAAATAATTAACGTAGTTTAAAAAGAAAACATCCATACTTTGCTTTCAGTCTCAACAATCTCTTTCAATTTGAAATTGTACACATAGATGAATCATTGCAGAAAAATAAATACCCAAGTGGTCCATCTAGTCTGCTCTATTTTTTATATGTATTTATTTATTTGCTTATTATTTATTTAATTTTTTTATACATTTTTTTTTCTCAAGTCTGCCCAAATCTTTTTCTTATTTAGTTGTTTATTTTTATTTTTTTAAGAATTGAAGACGGTACTTAGAAGGTACTTTGATGGTAATGAATTTATTAGAAGTAATTTATTTGGCATCTTTTCTGACAAAATGTTTTGGCAAAGTGATGGCAGAAAAAAAGACCAAGTGGTCCATCAAGTCCGGACATTTTTTTTATATACAGGTAGATATAGATATAGCTATACATATATATATATACATATATATATATACATATATATATATATATATATATATATATATACACACACATATATATATATACAGTATATGTATATGTGTATATGTATATGTATATGTATATATATATATATATATATATATATACACACACACATATATATATATATATATATATATATATATATATATACACATATATATATATTTTTAATTTTTGGGGGGGTTATACAGCTATGTCTTTTTGAATCCGCTTAATATTGACTGACTCAGAGCCTCTGCTTGAAGTCTGTCAACAATAAGGTTAGGTTCACATATATATGGTTGTCGTCGATGTGGTTTTCCGGAGCGTTTTTGAAGATGCGTTTTTGAAGATGCGTTTTGATGCATTTTTCTTACCTTTTTTCGTGCGTTTTGTATTTTTTTTCTAATAGAAAAGGCTCCTTAACAAACTGGGAATAGCCGGTTAAGGAGCATTACGCTGTACACAGCGCTCCCAAAACACCCTGCCCATTGAAATGAATAGGCAACGCTTCCAAAGCGCCTTAAAAGCGTTTCGGAAGCGCCGCAACACAGGCACTTTTAACCCCTTCTTTGGGGTAAAAATCCCCCGCTAGTGGCCAAAAAGCAGCGCTTAAACATCTCTAAAACGAGCGGCGCTTTAGCGCTAATGTGGCCGTGGCTCAGTGTGAGGGGGGTCTTACCCACCGATAACTCATTAGCTGTCAGCGGCGATACCTCACATGTGTGGTGCGAGCACTGCTTACATATGTGGATGTGACTTGTGTTATGCGATCACAACTGCGTTTGTTACATTTATTCATTTTTACACTGTCCCTTTAAAAAAAAATGTTTTTGATCACTTGTATTGCTATTGCAAGCAATGTAATCATCCCTTGCAATAATAATACAGCATGACAGCTTGGGGTAAAGGGCCAATCACAGCGGACCTTTACCCTGTGATCAGCTGTGTCCAATCACAGTTGATCACATGTAAACAGACTTATCACTAGTCCTCTCCTCACGCGCTGTGTCTGTGTGAGGAAAGGAGTGCCAATAACCGGTAAGGCTGTCAGCACACTATTTACACTGATAATCAGGGCAGATTATCAGTGCCCATCAGTTTCACCTCATCATTGCCCTGAAGTGCAGCTTATCAATGCCCATCAGTGCCGCCTCATCGGTGCAACATTTTGTAACAAAAACAAAATACTTTTTTTAGTTTGTTTAGCAAAAAAATGAAAAACCCAGCGGTGATTAACCACTTCAATACCGGGCACTTATACACCTTCTTGCCCAGACCAATTTTCAGCTTTCAGCGCTGTCGCACTTTGAATGACAATTGTGCGGTCATGCTACACTGTACCCAAACTACATTTTTATCATTTTGTTCCCAGAAATAGAGCTTTCTTTTGGTGGTATTTGATCACCTCTGGGATTTTTATTTCCTGCTAAACAAATAAAAAAAAGCTCGAAATTTTTTTGTTCATGTTACAAAACTTTGTAAATAAGTACGTTTTTCTCCTTCACTGATGGGCACTGATAGGGCTGCACTGATGGGCACCCATGAGGTGGCACCAGTGAGGTGGCACTGGTGGGCACTGATGATGGCCACTAATATGCGGCACTGATAGGGCACTGATAGGTGGCACTGATATGCAGCACCGATGGGTACACATAGGTGGCACGGATGGACACGGATTGGCACTGATAGGTGGCACAGAATGGGCATGGGTGGGCACTGATAGGTGGCACTAATGTACACTAATGGATGGTACTGATGGATGCCAAACAATAATGCCTGCCAAGTGATGTAATTGGCATCCCTGGTGGTCTAGGGTGGCATACCTGGTGGTGAATAGTGGTGGCATCCCTGGTGGTCCAGTGTGGTCATCCTTGGGGGGGGCTGTCCTGATAATCCTGTGCGATCAGCTCTCCTCTACTCACGTCTGACAGATGCGAGTGAGGAAAAGCCGATCAACGGCTCTTCCTGTGTACACCGGTGATCAGCTGTGATTGGACACGGCTGATCACGTGGTAAAGAGTCTCCGTCAGAGACTCTTTACCTAGATCAGAGTTTCGGTGTGTCAGACTGACACATTGCAACAATGATTGCCGTGATGCTCCCGTCCGGTCAGGATATCGCCACCACTTTGCCGGCGTCATATTGCTATATGGCGGGCGGCAAGTGATTAAAGTGGAAGTAAACCCTCCTATCGTTTTCAGCTAAGGAAGCTGCCATCTTGGCCTCTGTTCAATCTTTAACTGCCATGATGCTGCACATGTGATCAGTTATGACACCAGCCATTGGATGGTTTGACAGTTTGGTTGAGAGCATAATCAATGTGACAGGTAGCATTTCCGGCATGCCATTTTTTTTTTAACTATTTAAATCAAAGGGTTTACTTCCGCTTTAAATACCACCAAAAGAAAGCTTTATCTGTCTCGGAAAAAAAATGATGATGTCATATGGGTACAGTGTAGCATGACTGCGCAATTGTCATTCAAATTGCGACGGCGCTGAAAGTTGAAAATTGGCCTGGGCAGGAAGGGGGTGAAAGTGCCCGGTATTGAAGTGCTTAAAGAAATCTAATGCAGCCACCACATCTAATGATTTCTAAGCTGCAATATATTACATTTTTTTTTGGTTTGGGGTTTAATACTGCTTTAACATAAACGCCCATGGGGAACGCATTCGCGCCCCCATGTGCATGGCCAGCTGTGTTACGTCACAGAACGCGCAGGTTTTTTTTTTTTTCTCGCTTCCATTAAAAAGACCTTAATTATTGTTTTTCTCTTCAATCCATTTCACCATATTTACCATGCGGGATTTCATTACTCCATAAAATGTTCAGCACAGAAAAAAAAACAAAAAACGAATCCCCATCAAATAAAACTTCTCTACCTCGCACCAAAATCGGTTTACTGCAGCGCTGAGTAGACATGTGCACAACAAAAAAATTTGTTTATTTTCGTTTCGTTTTTTTTTGTTTCCGTTGATTCGTAACGATTCATAAATTCGTAAGTCGTCTGTGTTCGTATTCGTAACGATTCGTATTTTCATTAGAGTTAATTTTTCGTTGATTCGTTTTTCCGTTAGTTTAACTTTCGTTTAACTTTCGTTTATTCGTTTATTCGAAATTCGGACGCATTCGTATTTATTCGTACATTCGTAACATTCGTAGATTCGTAATCGGAGCATAATTCATAATTTTATGTAATGTGTATGCTATTATTACATTTTAAGAGACACGGAAAATTACGAATCGATAAAAAAAGTTACGAATGTACAAATTTTTTCGTTCAATCCATTCGAGGCACGTTAACCACTTGCCAACCGGCGCACACAGATGTACGTCGACAGAATGGCACGTACAGGCAGAAGGGCGTATATATAAGTCCCTCCTTTCTGCCTGTCCGTGCCATCGGGAGCGCGCCGGGAGCGGCGCGCTCCCGCGCCGGTCGGGACCCCCGTGAGTCCGATCGCGGTCCCCGCGGACTCGATCGCCGCGGGGACATCCGCGATCATCTCACGGGACAGCTGAACGGGGAGATGCCGAGATAAACAGCATCTCCCCGTTCTGCCTAGCAACTAGTGACGCCGATCTCTGCTCCCTGTGATTGGAGCAGAGATCAGCATTCACTAGCTGACAGCCACGCCCCCCACAGTAAGAAACACACCCCTAGGCCTACTTAACCCCTACACTGCCCCCTTGTGGTTAACCCCTAAACTGCCAGTGTAATTTTTACAGGAATCAATGCATTTAAATAGCATTAATTGCTGTAAAAATGACAATGGTCCCAAAAATGTGTCAAAAATGTCCGATGTGTCCGCCATAATGTCGCAGTCACAAAAAAAATCGCAGATCTCCGCCATTACTAATAAAAAAGAAATTATTAATAAAAATGCTATAAAACTATCCCCTATCTTGTAAACGCTATAACTTCTGCGCAAACCGATCAATAATCGCTTATTGCGATTTTTTTACCAAAAATATGTAGAAGAATACGTATCGGCCTAAACTGAGGAAAAAAAATGTTTTTTAATATATTTTTTGGGGATATTTATTATAGCAAAAAGTAAAAAATAATGCATTTTTTTCAAATTGTCGCTCTATTTTTGTTTATAGCGCAAAAAATAAAAACCGCAGGGGCGATCAAATACCACCAAAAGAAAGCTCTATTTGTGGAAAAAAAGGACGCCAATTTTGTTTGGGAGCCACGTCGCACGACCGCGCAATTGTCAGTTAAAGCGACGCAGTGCCGAATCGCAAAAAGGGGCCTGGTCCTTTGGCTGCAAATTGGTCCGGGGCTGAAGTGGTTAAGCAGCGCCATTGTAAGGGGACACGGAAAATTACCAATTCAACAAAAAAAAAAAGTTACGAATGTACGATTTTTTTCGTTCAATCCATTCGAAGCACGTTAAGCAGCGCCATTGTAAGAGACACGGAAAATTACGAATCAACAAAAAAAAAAAAAGTTACGAATGTACGAATTTTTTCGTTCATTTTGATTTTCGTGGTTCCTGTTTTCGTTTTTCGGATTTTCTTCTTTCGTAGATTCGTTGTTTTTAATTTGTTTTTTTCGGATTTTCGTTGTTTTTCGGATTCGTTCGATTCGTTATTCGTTAAAATTTTTAGCGAATCGTTCGTTCATTCGTACGATAACGAATGAACGAAAATAACGAAAAAAAACGAAAAGCAAAACTAATTGCACATGTCTAGCGCTGAGGCTTCTGGTCACGGCGTCACTTAATGCCACATCCAGGTTTCCGTGCGCTTTATTTTTATTTATTTTTTTTGTGGATGAGAAATGGCTTTCGTCTCTCAGATAACAAGGCAATAAACAGCAAACGAGAAATTGGTTTTGGTTTTTAAAGGGCTTTTTATGATCGGGAGATCGGTAGTGCCATTATGATGTATGAATTCTTCTATTTATTATCTTCTGCTTTGTGTATTGGAAAGGGTTCGTTCGTTTCAGAGGCAATGATGCAAATTGTAGGAGCTACGCATCCTCTGCCACATCAGTCTTTCAATCGTAATCATGGCTGAATTGGAAATATTGACAGGTAAAAGTCTTCCCTTGTGTAGATTTTTTAAATCAGTACTCGCATTATCATCTTTATTAACCACTTAAGGACCAAGCATTTTTTTGAGATGTGTTGTTTACAAGTTAAAAACTGTTTTTTTTTTTGCTAGAAAATTACTTAGAACCCCCAAACATTATAAAAAATTTTTTCTAACACCCTAGAGAATAAAATGGCGGCCGTTGCAATACTTTCTGTCACACCGTATTTGCGCAGCGGCACTTTTTTTTGAAAAAATACACATTTTTGAATAAAAAAATAAGACAGCAGTAAAGTTAGCCCAATTTTTTTTATATTGTGAAAGATAATGTTACGCCGAGTAAATTGATACCCAGCATGTCAGGCTTCAAAATTGCGCCCGCTCGTGGAATGGCGACAAACTTTTACCCTTAAAAATCTCCATAGGCGACCTTTAAAAAATTGTACAGGTTGCATGTTTTGAGTTACAGAGGAGCTCTAGGGCTACAATTATTGCTCTCGCTCTACCGATCGCGGCGAGACCTCACATGTGTGGTTTCAACACTGTTTTCATATGCAGGCGCTACTCACGTATGCCTTCGCTTCTGCACGCGAGCTCGGGGCACGTTTAAAAAAATTAATAAAATTTTCTTGTTTATTTTAGCTTTTATTTTTTATTTTTACAGTTTTAAAATAAAAAAAAATGTGTCACTTTTATTCCTATTACAAGGAATGTAAACATCCCTTGTAATAGAAAAAAAAGCATGACAGGACTTCTTAAATATGAGATTTGGGGTCAAAAAGACCTCTGATCTCATATTTACACTAAAATGCAATTAAAAAAAAATTGTAATTTTAAAAATTATTTTTAAAAAATGTCCCTTTAAGAGCTATGGGCAGAAGTGACGTTTTGGTGTCACTTCCGCCCTGCAATGTCATGGAGATGGGTGGGGGCCATCTTCCCCTCACTCATCCCCATGCCCAGTCACAGAGATGACCTGATCTCCTCCGCCGCTGCCGACGGCTCTGGTAAGCGGCGGAGGGCACTGGAGTGCGGCGTGAGGGGGGGCCTCTGCCGCCACCGATAAAAGTGATCTTACGGCAAATCCACTGCAGAGACCACTATTATCTTGTAGCAGACCGCCGGCCAAACATGTGGATTCCAGGGTTATGGCAGCTAGCTGCTGCCATAACAACGATATTCCTCCTCAAAGTAAGGATGTATATCGACGTGTCGCGGTCTGGAAGTGGTAAATGTTTTTTTTTTTTTTTTGGTAAAGCACTTAAAGCAATATTAAACCCAACCTTAGATGTGATGGCTGCATTTGTTTTCTTTTATTTAGGCTTTCTTCTCTATTTTCATCTGGTGATCCAACCAGTATGTCTGTTGTTTTTTCAAAAGCTTCCCAGCAGAATGTATCAGTTTACATGAGTGAGATGAACCATTTAACACTGGATGCTTACAATCAGTTTCCTTTATTGATGTAAAACCTTTATCCCAAAAGAACAAAAAAAACTAACTGTGTCTATTTTCATGTGGTGATCCAGTCTGTCATGTTATTATTATTATTATTATTATACACGATTTATATAGCGTCAACAGTTTTACGCAGCGCTTTACAATGTAGAGGGGGGACAACTCAATTACAGTACAGTTCAATACAGAAGGTACAGGAGGGCCCGGCTCGTAGAGCTTACATTCTAAAGGGAGGGGGTGGTACAAAAGGTAATAGCTGCAGAGAATGATTTGATGGGGGTGGCTCGGGGACAGTTGTTGTTAGGTGGGTGTGGGATAGGCTTCCCTGAATAAATGAGTTTTCAGGGATCTCTTAAAGGTGGACAGGTTAGGGGCTGATCAGACATACTGGGGCAGGGAGTTCCAGAGGATGGGAGAGGCTCTGGAGAAGTCCTGAAGACGAGCATAAGAGGAGGTAACAAGGGAGCTAGAGAGCAGGAGGTCCTGGGAGGAGCGGAGGGGACGATTTGGGCGATATCTGCAGATGAGGTTGGTGATGTAGATGGGGGCAATGTTGTGAATGGCTTTGTATGTTATGGTTAGCATTTTGAATTTTACATTGTGGGGGAGGAGAAGCCATTGAAGGGATTGGCAGAGAAGGGCGGCAGTCCCGGAACGATTAGTGAGGTGTATTAGTCCAGCAGCAGCATTCATAATAGAGTCCGTGAAGCATGTCTGTTGTTTTTCAAAAGAACAAGCTCTCTTGCAGACGTATCAGTTACAGGGATGAGACAAACAATTCAACACCGGCAGAGGTGCTTATAATGATCAGCTTTTATTTATTTATGTAAAACCTTATATATATATATAAGTTTGCTGTAACTGCTTATTAAGTGTGAGCTGGAGTTTGTCTCCTATTTGTTAGTGTATCTAAATCTGCAAGTACATGCAACACCCCCCCCCCCCTCCCCCCCCAGACTGAAAATACTGCTGTCCAAAGGTGCCCCCAGTACTCTTTCATTTAGATGAATTGTAAGCTGCATTATATTTATATTTTTGCTAGTAGAGTAGTTAAGAAAAGGGCGCAAAGACTTGTTTTTAGGGAGGTAATGGTTTATTGTTTGGCAAAGATTGTAAGACTGGTGGTGCCGTGAAGGTGGTGACTCAGACTAGGGTTAGTTGAGACCAGTGAGGGATGGCAGCCATGGTCGAATCGGCTCCGGGTGCCTGGGAAAAGAACAACGGGAAATTGAATCGGGACAGAGCGTCAGCTGAGGTGTTACACTTGCCCGGGATGTGGACGCAGAGGACCTTGAACTGGTGTAGCAGGGATAATTGTACCAGCCTGCGCAGGAAGGCCATAATGGTCAAGGACCTGGACCGGCCTTTGTTAATGATGTCAGCTGTGGCCTGATTGTCAGTGGAAAAAAACACCGTCTGGCCTGCCCAACTGCTTCCCCAGGTTTGTGCTGCTGCCACTATTGGGTATAGTTCGAATAGGGAGGAGGACTGGCTGAAACCGGGGATTGCCAAGATTTCTGGCGGCCATGGACCGGCAAACCAGTGGGGGCCAAAAATAGCTGCGAAGCCCGTGGAGGCAGCGGCGTCAGTGACAATCCGGGGAGAAGAGGGAGATGCTGCCGGAATGAACATGGAAATGCCATTCCAGTCAGCCAGGAAGTGGTCCCACATGGAAAGGTCGGCTATGGCTGCCTGATCAAGTCTGAAGATCTGGTCTGGGTCTTGACATCCAGTGAGGAAAACTAGGAGGCGGGAGACAAAGGATCGTCCCTGAGGGATGACTCTTACTGCGAAATTTAACATCCCGAGTAAGGACTGAAGTTGCCTCCTGGAGCACCCCTGGGTGGCCGTGAAGGAATGAATGACTTCCCTGATGCGAGTCAACTTGTCTGGTGGTAGGCTGGCCTGCATGGCCTGAGTGTCTAGTATGACGCCTAGGAAGGTGATGCGATGTGCTGGGCCTTCTATCTTCTTCTCCGCTATGGGGACATTGAGGTTGGAGAAGACCTCCCTTAGACTCATGAGGTCTACCGGGGGACGGTTGGGGTCTTCGATGAGCAGAAAGTCATCCAAGTAATGGATCACTTTCTGACAGGATGCGTGGTGCGAGAGAATCCAGGACAGGGACTGTGCGAACGTGTCAAAGAGCCATGGGCTGCTTTTGGATCCAAAGGTCAGTTTCGTGGCGAAGTAGTACTGACCTTTCCACCTGACTCCGTGCCAGCGCCACAGACACGGCTGGATTGGTAGCAGCTTGAAGGCGTCTGCGACGTCTGCTTTGGAGAGCCAGGCGCCCTCGCCTGTGTCTAGGATGGCCTGGATAGCAAGGTCGACAGAAGAGTATTTGAGAGAAAATTCTTGTGAGGGTATAAGGGAATTTAAGCTAGGTGTGTGAGAAGAATAAGGCGCGGACAAATCATAAATTAACCGGAGTTTATTTGAAAACTTCCCTTTTACGAGCCCGATAGGGCTAACTCTCCAAACGGAAAACGGTGGGTGAGAGAAGGGGCCGATCATGTACCCTCGGTCAAGTTCGTTTTGTAGTAGGGTACTGATGGCTTCCTCGTCGGTGGCTGCTGACAGCAGGTTTTTGCACTCGTGGGTGGTGTCGGGGAGTGTGATAAGCCCCGTGTGAAAGCCTGTGGTGAAGCCTTGTACCAGAAAGGCTGCTAGTGAGGGTGATGGGTGTGAGGTGAGGTAGGATTGCAGCCATCCGATATCAATACGGCTTAGTCAGGCTGAGCTGAGCTTATTGATCCCGCAGGTGATCCTGGGGTGGGCTTTGCGGCAAATGAGGCAGACGTGGAGGAGTCTGCAACGTGAGAAGTTGCAGATCCCCAAATTGAAATTATTGCATATCGGCGCCCCTCCTAAAGTTCGGACGGGCCGTCCGAGTCTGTCTTCCTGGGGGTGTGGTGGGGTTGCGTCTGAATACTGGGATGTGTGCGGGGCAGAGGGGAAGTTGGGGAGGCGTCTACCATCGGGTTCTGAACACCAATTGGCGGTGTGGGTGGAGGATTGGCAGTTAGTGCAAAGTGGGGAGCGGAGGCCAGCGAAATGGCGACAGAAGAGTTCGGTGTCGATGGCGCTCCAGTCCGTGGTTGCCTGAAACTGACTGAGCTTGGCTGCTGCTTTTGCTGAAAAGGAGCGATGGTAGTCGTAGAAGGCGCTGCCTCCGTACTTGTACCCTAAATCTGTGACAGCATGAAGGTAGAGGTCTAGTTCTTCCCTCCTGTCTGGTTTGATGGAACAGATGACATCCCGAAACATGCCGAAAGCAAGTACGAACTCCGTAACCGTGAGCTTTCGTGTAAGCCTGTGGTCTTTTGCCTTCAAGATAACGGAAACGTCGCCCCAAGCGTAGGCCTTGTTCTCTGTCACATCGTGTACCGAGATCAGAAGGGATGCCAGGTTGATGTCGCGGCCATCTAGTATTTCCTTCCTGATGTTTGCCGGGATGAGATGTGTGGGGAAAACAGAAAAACCGGCGTGAGGCGTAGCTGTGACGCATGATGCGGGGGTGGCGGGGGCGGCAGCTGGTGGAGTGGGGGTTCCTTGCTGGAGCTCCAAGGTCCCCACTCTGGCCTGGACATCAGAGATGGTAGTAGATAGAGAGGAGACCAGCGTGTGAAGCTGGGACACTGCCGAGGCAATTGTCTGTAGTGATGCCTGAGTGTCTGGTGGGGTTGGTGGGGATGGGCTGGGGAACAGTAGTCTGTACAGTTCGGCTTTCCTGGCCGTGATGGGGTAGGGGATATTCCTGCGCCTCAGCTCAGCTGAGAGTCTGGGGATGGTCCAAGCTCTGAAGGCTTGAGAGGAGTTGTCTGCCGGACCCGCTTCGGGTGGTGATGGGGGGGGGGTGAAATCGTCGCTGCTGGCCAGAGACATGGCGTCTGCTAGAATAAAAGAGGGGGGGGGAAGGGAGGGGGGGGCATGTTTGTCTCGGGTTTCTCTTTTTTTTTTTTTTTTTGAAGGGCAGGAGAGCATATATATATGTATGTGGTTGTGGCAAAAAAGGGGGGGGGGGGGGGGGGGGCAGGGTGGGATACCTGTGTGACAGGTCTGGGAACAAATGGGTTGCGCGCGTGCGCTGAGTGGGATGTTCCATGGGCCTATATGTAAAACTCGGGGGGGGGGTGCGTGACACCCGAGGTGAGCCAGGAGGTGACTGGCCGGATGGTTGATGCTCGGGTGTCCGTCTGTGCTCGGCACGGACTGGTTAACCAGAGCCCCCCCAGGGCGGTACTGGGGGGAGTGGCTACTGGTTGATTTGCTAAGTAGGAAATGTTTCGATCTGTAGCATTTGACGTAGGTTCGGTCAGCTAATACTTGCACTGCCAGCAAGTCATGAGACTAGGTGACCTTGTCTGCGTAGTGAAGGCTTGTGCTTCGAAAAATAGAGTGATATGCGTAGAAGTATGTGACAGTTACTAACGCCTGGAGATTTTATCAAAACTATGGTGTTCTGCTTGGATGGGGAGGGGAGATGTGTGAACGAAGCAAGATACCGTTCGACGGTATGGTAACAATCGGGGATGCGCGTGAGCGCTGGGTGAGTGTTTCTTTGGCCTGTGGAACTCAGAGAATGCGTGACAACCGAGGTAAGCCAGGAGGTGACTGACCAGGTAACCGGTGCTCGGGTGTCCGTCTGTGCTCGGCACGGACTAGTTCAACCAGAGCCCCACCAGGGCGGTACTGGGGGGGGAGTGGCTGCTGGTTGGTTGCTAAGTAGGGATGTTTCGATCTGTAGTAGTTTGACGTGGGTTCGGTCAGCTAATACTTGCACTGCCAGCAAGTCATGAGACTAGGTGACCTTGTCTGCGTAGTGAAGACTTGTGCTTCGAAAACAGAGTGACATGCATAGAAGTATGTGACAGTTTCTAACGCCAGGGTACTGAGCCAAATAAGTATGTGGGAGGGGGATATGTAGTGAAAAGGTGTGAAGAGAATGGAAAACTGAAACCAACAATAACTTACGCACCTGCTTGCTGCCCTAGTGATGGAGTCACTGTAGGGGTCAAAACCTGGTGGACCTGGTACCTACGGTAGGGTGACGTAAAAAATATTAGTGAGAGGTGGGTTGCAAGAGCTGATTTGGGGCCGTAGTTGACCCCCTGGTGAAGAGATGCAAGCCCTCAAGACAAAGAAGGGGGTAGGTTATTGTATTTTTTTTTTTTTTTTTTTTTACCTGAAAAAGGAACGGGATAGTCTGATCCTGTTGTGTAGGAGACCAGGGGCGATTACTGACCTAAGGAAAAGGTGAAAAGGGATAGAGAAAGGCGTGAGTAGCTGAAGTTTGCTACTGGGGAAGTTGTGGCTGCGAGGCCAATGGAGGTCGAGCTGCAACGATTGCAGAGGTATGTGGGAGGGTGGATGTGGGAGCCGTGACACAAACCTGCGGTGAAGCAAGATGTGCGGGGGGGGGGCGGCTGTGCCTCACATTGGCTGGGTTGCTGTGGAAGGCAAGGAGTGGACTGTCTTGCTGAGGTTTGCAAGGTGTGGGGGCCCATTTACACGAACTTGCGGTGCCTGCAAGAAGTGCGTGGGGAGTGCAGTGACAGATGCTCTGGTAGGTATGTGTGTTTTTTTTTTTTTTTTTTTTTTGGGGGGGGGGAGGGGGGTGTTGTGGTGGCCGTGTGAGTGAGGGGATGCTTGCACTGGGTAGCGGGCGTCACAACCAGTGGAAGTGGGGTGAATTGTGGGGAAGGAAATAAACAAACAATAGCATGGTATTTGAAAATGACTCAGTGGAAAAACAGGGGTTTCGACGTAGCGACGAAAAAGCATAAATCCTACCTGCGACGCTGAAGCGGAACGAACTGGGGGTGCGATCGGGAATCGAATCCGTAATCTGGAACGAGGAGCGTCGGACAACTCAGGAACGTGTACTGAGTTGTTTGTCGGCCTGGTGACGTGTAATACGGAGCGCTGGAACCGACACCGGCCTCGTGGAGAGGTCTGGTATATATACCCTCCGGGCTCCTCCCATAATTGCAGGCCACCATGCTGGCCTTCCTATATATATATATATATATATATATATATATATATATATATATATATATATATATATATATTATTAATTAAATTAATAATATTAATATATATTGATATATACAGTATGTGTGTATATATATATATATATATATATATATATATATATTATATTATTATTATATTAGTAGCATTAACATACAGTATATTAATTAATATGTATAATATTCAATATAGTATATATATATATATATATATATATATAAATTAAATTCATAATATTACTATTTATTGATATATACAGTGTGTATATATATATATATATATATATATATATATATATATATATATATATATATATATATTTCATATAAATTTAAGGTCAGTAAAAATTGTCTTATTATGTTCTTAACCTAAGAACTACAGTAGGTGGACAGAAGAGAATATCAAACCATCAAAAGGAGATTCTCTACTTTAGTAATGACACATGAGGTAGTATTGGCAAAAATCAATAAGTGGATTTGAAAAAAGAACTGGAAGATTTTCTAACAAATAATGATACCCATATAATTGGTAAATGACAATATGAGAATACTTTGATCCAAGAAATTGATCTAATTGCCTCTTTTGGAATCTTTAACCCGCTTGCCCTCCCACCCCCGGGTGAATAAAGTGGCAGCGGTTGCACTGAGTGGGGTTTTTTTGGGTTCCGTTCTACACCGAACCTGCAGAAATTGTCAGACGTGAGTCTTTTATTTGACCCAATTATCTACGTAGCTATGTGTCTATAAGAGGAGCTCGGCTCTATATGTCAAAGTGTGGTGGAATTACAAAGCAAATTATTTTGCCACCAGGGAATACACTTATGACGGAATGGTTAAAAGCCAACAATCTGTAACCTACATTGGGTTATGCAAATGTCAGATCACAGATGGCTGTACTCAGCTCTCACTGCCATAAACCATCTATTAGAATTAACGCTTTGCACAGCGCAGAGGGACCTAAAAAGTCTTTGAGAGAGCCATTGTTTAACCGAGCTTGTATTATACGCACATATCATTTCGTCTGTAAGTTCTCAAACCAGCTTGATCTACAATTATCTTATGGATTAGATGGATCCTTATCTAGGATAGGCAGGGCAGCATGGTGAGGAATACAAAGACCTGTACATCGGAGAGATGAAACAAAATCTCAACAAATGAACGACCCAACATAGGAGGGGAAGTTCTACAGGTCAAGACTCTAGGAAACGGAACTAAAGCCTGAGATGCTTACCTTGGCTCCAACACCCGCAAGGACCAGCTCCAGCATCTTCTCCTTGGCTTCTTCTGGGTGCTGGTCTTTGGCCATCTTGATTAACTTGCACAGGACGACGTAACGCAATTTAAAAATAAAAGAATATTTATTTCCACTTCCACAAAGGGACTATCTTTTGGGGACGGTGAGATGTACATCTTGGATGGAGAGGACAACCGTTATGCAAGAGCTTTGAAACAGGACCTCTACGTCCAACTAGAACAACTATCTCTGAACAGGGGTTGGGTCCTTCAACACCACCCGTCTTCCACCCATAATGCGTTTTAATGTCTCTACCCCAACACTTTGACCAATCACGCCATTTGTGCAAAAATTCCTATCAGTACTTTTGTTGACTTGAGGAATGTTGATGGACAGTACTTAAAAATTTCCTTTGCTTTTAATATTCAATTTTGGAATAAAAGTACATAAAAGTCAGATCGGATTATGTTGTCGGAAAATCCGATCGTGCGTGGACTCTAGCGGGCTTTTTCCGTCTGAATTTCCGACGGAAAAAGTTTGAGAGCTAGATCTAAAATTTTCCGACAATAAAATCCGATCAGACTTTTTCCGATCGTGTGTCGAGAATTCCGACGCACAAAGTGGCACGCATGCTCAGAAAAAATTTGGAGGCAAAAGCTATTGGCTACTGGCCTCTACGTAGTCCTGTCGTACGTTTTGTACGTCCCCTCGTTCCGAACGATCAGATTTTCCGACAACTTTGTGCGACTGTGTGTATGCAAGACAAGTTTCGGCCAAAATCCGTCAGAAAAAATCAGATGGATTTTGTGGTCGGAATGTCCGACCGTGTGTACAAGGCATTAAACTCAAAAGCAAACATTTATTGCAGCTTACACATTTTTAGATTTAATGGCTGAATTCTTTTTCTTTTTCAGTCTTTCTTTCCCTTTTTTTTACTTGGTGAACCTGCCAGTAAGTCTGTTTTTCAAAAGAACAAGCTCTCCTGAAAATGTAGCCGTTTAGAGTCACAAATGCAAAACAGATGCAGCGCTCACTTCAGGGTCCAGAATTCTGTAGCTTAAAATGCCGCCATTACTAAAAATAAATAAATTATAATAAAAATGCCAAAAATCTATCCCCTATTTTGTAGACGCTATAACTTTTGCGAAACAAATCAATATACGCTTATTGCAATTTTTTTTTTAACCAAAAATATGTAGAATACATATCGGCCTAAACTAAGGAAAATGTTAGATTTTTTATATATTTTTTTGGGGATATTTATTATAGCAAAAAGATAAAAATATTGCTTTTTTTTTTTCAAAATTGTCGCTCTTTTTTTCTTCATTGCGCAAAAAATAAAAACCGCAGAGGTGATCAAATACCACCAAAATAAAGCTCTATTTGTGGGGAAAAAAGGACGCAAATTTTGTTCGGTTGTAACGCCACACGACCGCGCAATTGTCAGTTAAATTGACGCAGTGCCGAATCGCAAAAAAGTGCTCTGGTCAGGAAGGGGGTAAATTCTTTTTTTTTTTTCTTTCTTTTTTATGCAGCTGAATTTTTTCGGCTTGTATTTCTATCTTGCTCCAGCATATAACCTAAATGTTTAGAGAAAGATTTCCAGAATGCCATGGCACTTACTTCATTTCCCCCCCTCACTGTAAGCACTTGCACATTAATGCAGGTTACTTTGTTGAATTGAATAAGCAATTTACCACTAGAGCCAAAGACGCAATCATACCTTTAATTGCTGACAGCAGCGTAGGGGAGCCGCTGGCGGTCTTTTTAGAGTGCTGCGCTGAGTTAATTTTGTTCCAGGAACAATAGCATAGAGTTCTCAGTCAATGTATAGATATGTTTTTATATATGCTTTTATTTATAGAGCGCAACTGGGTATCCAGAGCTGTATAAAGTCTTAAGAATACGGTGGGTGGGAACAAGGAAAATAAATGCAAGAATGATTTTCATCTATGCTTTTTTTTCTTTTTCTTTTTGCTTGTGTTCATTTATATTTATTGTTTCTCTGCAATAATAAAATAGTAAACACAAAGAGTAACAAAGTAAACATTTTTTTTATATTTAACTTTTTTTTTAGATATTTTTGCAACAGCGACTTGGCTTAAATCCAACCTCTAAGCTCTTCGCCTCCCCCCCCCCAAATTGACCCTCCTTGTGGCCCCCACTGGCAGTAATTTATGCTTTTCCTAAAATATTTTTGGCAGATCATGCGGTTCTGCGCGGACCCTTTCCGTCTTCCTTCTGCGCCAGCCTGGGCAGTTTTCATTGATGTCAGTGCCACTCTCTGCACCAGTATACCGTGGCTAGCCTATCGAAAAAATAATTCTGAGTTTTCGAAAAACGAGCACGTGGTCGTGAGAGCAAAACAACTTTTTTGCCACCATGTAATGACCGTAATTTGATCGATAAATCGTTCAACTGACATAAATTAATACATTTTTTTGTTTGTTTTGTCACATAAGCCCAGTGCCAACTGTTCGGGCGAGAAACACATTAACCGCTCGCCGGGCAGCCGCCATCATTATACTGCGGCAGGTCGGCGCGTTCCCGCGAACAGTCGTAGTTGAATCCCGGCTACTTTAAGCGGGATAGCAGGTGCGCGCCTGCTGCGCTGTGGGGGGGGGGGGCGGCTGTCTACTGTTCTCTAGTGTATACCTTGGCTAAATTTATCGCAGTAAAATTCATCTGGCCTTTCAGAGCCTTGTCTTGTGCGATGAGTAAGACCCCCTTCACACCAAGGGCGTTTTGCAGGCGCTATAGCGTTAGAAATAGCGCCTGCAATCCGCCCTAAAACATCTGCACCATTGTCTCCAATGTGAAAGCCGGAGGGCTTTCACACTGGAGCGGTGCGCTGGCAGGACATCAGGAAAAGTCCTGCCAGCAGCTTCTTTGGAGCGGTGAAGGAGCGGTGTGTTTACCGCTCCTCCACCGCTGCTCCCCATTGAAATCAATGGGGCAGCGCTGTAATACCGCCGGCAAAACGCTGATATTGCGGCGTATTGCGGGCGGTTTTAATCCTTTCTCGGCCGCTAGCGGGGGGTAAAAGCGTCTCGCTAGCGGCCAAAATGCGCCCCAAATCCGACGGTAAAACGCTGCTAAAAATAGCGGCATTTTACCGCCGATGATATAGGTAGCTCGGTGTGAAAGGGGTCTTACTTTGTCCTAAGAAGCTTCTGAATTCCAGGAAGATAAATCATCACATTCACAATTACAACATTCTTTCTTTGAAGGTTGTCCAGCTTTCAGATTTACTGATTACCGGTAATTACCAAAATCTGGTTGTGTTGTTCGTAACTTTGCGTTTAAGGGCCGGTTCACGTTGGTCTGACATGCGCTCTGATTTCGAGAGCACAAGTCGCATGACATGTCAAACCCAATGGTTTCCCTATGAGAGCCGTTTTAACTGGTCCACCTTTGAAAAAAGGTTCCTGCACTACTTTGGTCCGCCTTGAGCACAATTTCAGCCCATTGATTTGAACGTAAGTCACATCCAAGTCGGATCATCATCTTAACTGATCCAACTTGTGGCATGAGACTTTTGCTCTGAGATCAAGTGTACGCAATGTTAGCAATGTAAAATCCCCTTAAAAAAAGTTGACCAAATCCACACCAGGTCCTTTGAGTCTGGTATGGATCTTGCAAAAAAAAAAAAAAACAGCATGGGGTTCCTGAAGGGTCTGGTATGGTCTTGGGGGAGACCCCACATTGTTTTATAAAAAAAAAATTGGCATGAGGTTTCATCCATACCAGAGCCAAAGGAATTGTTTTGATTGGTCTAAGTACAAGTCGTAATCATCTCAAAGTCGGATCAAAATCAGATCCCGTTTATTGACGTTGCATGGAAGTCGGACCTGAAGTCACAGGGCAAAGTCGGATCGGAAGTCGTGCGAATCCATGTCAGATCAGTGTGAACATAGCCTAAGTCAGCCATTCTCAACTAGGGTTCTGTGAATCCTCCTCCGGAGTTTGCTAAGGGCTCTTTGAGCTCCGGGGAATCGACCTCCCATCTGATAGTGTTGGGTCCATCACCATTTGGCAGAGCCAACAGCATGGCACCAGTCATCTTTTTAGCTGTCTGTAAGGGTGACATTTTGACCATCACTGTAAAAGGGACATGTTTCCCACAAGCCAACAATGTAAGGGGCAATACTGAGACAAGGTCATTTAGAGCCCAGGGCGGTCATGCCAAACTGTGCCCCCCCCCCCCCCCACGCCCCCCCCCCCCCCCCCCCCCCCCCCCCCCCCCCCCCCCCCCCCCCCCCCCCAAGATGCATGAGCATTATGTGTCAGCAAAAATCCCTAAAGTGCAGAAAACTGAGCACTAACCTCTACCACTACCATATCACATCTTCTAGCACAAAACCCCCCAATTACCCCTCCTAGCACAAATCCTCTTCCCCTATCCCCTCTCCCACCACAGATCCCCAGATCCCCATGATCACTACTCCTAGCACCCCCCCCCCCCCAAATTACCGCTCCTAGAACAATTCTTACCCCTTGACAGCCCCCCCCCCAAATTCCCCCTTACAATACAAATTTCCTTTACCCCCCCAATCTCCTCCCACCTCACATGAGATCCCAGTGCCCAGGACAGCCGTCCCTCCTACCCACCCCTTGTCCCGGCCCTGGTAAGGGGTATTCTCTTCATGACACCTTTTTGGCTGTGGTGCAAACCTCACCACCATTACACAAAACTCTTTGTCTGTATACCCAGAGACTGTTGCCTAAAAATATTGGTGCTAGAAAGTTGCCCCTCCTTCCTAGTTCAGAAAGTTTGGAGGTATGTGATCAGACCCGGTACAGATCTCCAGGGTGAATATACATTCCCTTGTTTGGAATGCCAATCCGTTATTTCTATTAGTTGACAGGTCTGCACAGAGTTTATTATTCACGGCGATACATCACTCAATGTAAAGACTCAGAGGATTCGCTGTTAACTAAATTCATAGTTCTGCCATTGATGCAGCACCGAGGATTGCCACTTACCGATGTGCCGTAATTCCTTTTATACACGGAAGGCGGCATCCAGATTGTCTCAGCAGGCTTTTTCTTTGCAACATACAAACACGACATACATACTTGTGTGGGGGGAATTTTTGTTCTGAATGCGAACCACCACAGTTTTTTTAGATCAGAAAGTGTCTTTTCCTTTAACTCAATAGTAAAAAAAATACACTATATTGTCAAAAAGTATTGGGACACCTTTACACACACATGAACTTTAATGGCATCCCAGTCTTATGCCCCGTACACACGGTCGGAAAATCCGACCACCAAATCCATCGGATTTGGTCCGACGGATTTAGTCCGACACTGGTGTTGCATACACACGGTCGGACAAAGTTGTCGGAAAATCCGATCATTCTGAACGTGGTGAAGTTTGTTGCCTACGACGGGGCTACGTAGAGGCTAGTAGCCAATAGCTTTGGTCTTGTAATGTGATCTGAGCATGCGTGGCACTTTGTCCGTCGGAATTCGCTACACACGATCGGAATTGGTGTGATCGGACTTTGTTGTCGGAAAATTTTTAGAGCAGGAGATACAACTTTGTCCGTCGGACAATCCAATGGAAAATGTCCGATGGTGCCTACCCACGGTCGGAATTTCTGACAACATTGTCCGATAGGACAGAATCCATCGGAAAATCCGACCGTGTGTATGGGGCTTTAGTCTGTAGGGTTCAATATCTTGTTGGCCCACCCTTTGTAGCTATAACAGCTGCCATGTGATTGGCTGATTAGCAATTTGTGTTACCAAGCAATTGAACAGGTTTACAGTGGAACCTTGGATTATGAGTATAATCCGTTCTAGGAGAATGCTTGTAATCCAAAGCACTCGCATATCAAAGCGAGTTTCCCCATAGAAGTCAATGGAAATGAAGATAATTCGTTCTGCATTGACTTCTATTGCATGCAATACCGCATGTGGCCAGAGGTGGGGGGGGGGGGCACCAGAGAGCCTTGGAAATACTCGGGGACAGCTCGGCTGAACTCCGAAACCCTCGGAAAAGCTTGGAAACACTCTGGAACTGAGTATTTTTGAGTGTTTACAAATATTTCTGAGTGATTCCAAGTATTTCAAAACGGCTCCGAACCGTTCCGAGTGTCACCGGAGCCCCCGCACCTCTGGCCAAATGCGGTACTGCACACCCCATTAGCTTGTATCCTGCTAGTTTTGCGAGACAACACTCGCAAACCGAGTCAGGATTTTTAAAAATAAAATTTGCTCGTCTTTCAAAACGGTCGTTAACCGCGTTACTCGTTAACCAAGGTTCCACTGTACCTAATAAAGAGGCCAGTGAGTGTAACGATTGGCGGGTGCTGATGAACATGGCGGGTGTCCGCCGAACCCACCGATCAGCTCCCGCGGCTTCAGTAACATTTCCAAGCTTACTGGAGCCGTCGGTAAAGCCGGAAGCATCTTGATGCAGCCGTTTGCTGGACAGGAAGTCAAGTGAGGGCACTTATCTCTATGCCCTTGGAGGACCGGAGCAACCTTTAACATCACCGGTTCTCGAGCATAAACCATTTTCTTTTTTTTAAAAGTCACTAACTAATAATAGGTAGACATGTGCACTGCCGAAAAATATGTTCGTTTTCTTTTTATTTGTTTTTTTTTTTTTTTTCGTTCTGATCGCAATTCGTAAATTTGTAAAATCCGTAAATTTGAGAATTCGTAGATTAGAAAGAAAATCCCAAAATATTAAAGAATAACTAACTAACTAATATTAACTAACTATTAAATTATAGGTATTGGAATTTCCTTTCAAATTTGGCTGTTAGTGAACGTAACAAATACGAATTTACAAATTATCCAAAATAACAAATGCCACATCTAAACAAATGGACTAGAATTTTTTTTTAAATAAATAATACTAATAATAACAAGTTTTTATTATTATTATTGTTATTTATTATTATTATTATTATTATTAATAATAATAATCCGTTATGTTCCATTCGTTTAGATACAGCATTCGTTATTTCGGATAAATCATAACTTCAGATAAATTCGTATTCGTTACGTTCACTAACAGCCAAATTTGAAAGGAAATTCCAATACCTATAATTGAATAGTTAGTAATAGTTAAGTTATTACTTTATAATTACTATATAACTATATAACTAAATAAATAATAATAATAAAAAAGTTTTATTATTATTATTTATTATTAATTCGTTCCGTTCCATTTGTTTAGATACAGCATTCATTATTTCGGATAATTCGTAATTTCGGAATAATTCGTATTCGTTACGTTCACTAAAAGACAAATTTGAAAGGAAATTCCAATTCCTATAATTTAATAGTTAGTTATCGTTAGTTAGTTATTCTTAAGAATCTTCAGATTTTCTTTCTTATTTTCAGACTTTCAGATTTTCGAATTTCCATATTTTTTTTTGAATTCTCAAATTTACGAATTTATGAATTGTGATCATAACGAATGACTCAAAAAACGGGTAACCCCCCCCGAATGAAACGAAAACAGCAGTGCACAGGTCTATGATTTGTAAAGGACATGTGGGACTTTAAAAGGTACCAATAACAATATACAATAAATTTATAAAAAATATAGAAAATAATAAAAAATGTATAAAAAATATAGAAAATATTTATAAAAAAAATGTATAAAATTTTTTTGTCTACATGTGATTCCAGTGCGGATCCAATGCGAGTTCAGCCATACAAACTGTATGGCTGAGCTCGCATTGCACAGCCATTCGCAGGTGATAGGCACAGCAATGCCGGTGCGAATCACATGCGAATCACATGCAATGTCTGTGTTCCCTTCAGTGTGAGCCTGGGCTCAAAGTCCATACAAGTCTTAGATTTTGGTACTTTGGCTGTGAACATAACTTTATACGTACACTTAGCCCAGTACAAGTCAGTTGATGATCCTTTTTTACCCTCTTTATCCCTTTCCTAGCCATAAACAAGTTGGAGAACACGGATCTGATGTCCCACACTACACCATGTTCATAAACTGCCCTAGGGGCCCGAAATGAGCTGCCAGCAGATCATGAGCAGAATCGATAGGCTTTTCTTTTATCTATTTATATGAATTCCTCCTTGTAGCCGGTAATATTCGTAGAAAGCCGCGCATACATCACCGCCTGATGCCAATTAATGAAACACGACAGCCCAGGGGAATGGTGTAAATGGAATCTGTATTTTGATTTAATTAGAGTTCCCTTTAATTTATGGATGGAGATCTTGTGTCTCACATGTGGCTACATGACGATGGTGTGTGTGCGAAAAAAAAAGCAGCACGGATTAAAAAATAGTTGAAAAAAAAAATCCCCTCGGAAAGAAATTTTTTCCCCGTATTGGACGTGCGCGTTAATCGCTTCCAGAACCGTCTCACGCCGATATACCGCGGCACTTTGAAGAGGGATATCGTTGTTCTGGCAGCAGATAGCTACCATAACCCCGGTATCCTCTACTTCAGTAAACGGTCCGGTTTCAGATAAAAGTGGTCTCTACGGAGGATTCGCTGCAAGATCACTTTTATCGCCCCCCCGCCGCTCTCCTGTGCCCTCCGCCGCTTACCAGAGCCGTCGGTAGCAGCGGAGGCGATCAGGTCCTCTTCCTGGCTTGGTATGGAGCTGAGTGAGGTGAAGATGGCCCCCACCCATCTCCATACCATTGCAGGGCGGAAGCGACGTCACTTCCGCCCATAGCCCTTAAAGCAACTTTTTTATTTATTTTAATTACTATATAATTACTATATAACTATATAAATAATAATAATAAAAATGTTTTATTATTAATTCATTCTGTTCCATTTGTTTAGATATTTAGATTAGATTTAGATTTACAATGAGTACGAGTATCGATACTTTTCTTTTTAGTACTCGTCTCTACCAATTACCGATACCGATGGTACAAAGCCACTGCCTGGACCTCTTTGCAGTCTCATGGGTTGCTGTAGTCTCTGTTGACTCGAGCCACAGCAGGCAAGTAAAGTGGGCAAATCTATTGTATAGCTACATAGCACCAGTCTGTTAGCGCTTAGCGGCCTAAGACCATTTCAACAGTTTGTAAGTTCTTGCTGAATGGTGTAAGTTTTTAAAAGTTTCAGAAGGTTTTATAATGGGCTTAAAGGATTAGTCTACTTTTCTGTAAAATTGCAGGGCTTCAGTACGGAGCTTATGAGCTGCTGTGAACATCCAGCTGTACCTATAGATAAGACAAAGTCCTCTTCCAACATCCCAGTGTGCATATGTACAGCACAGTGTTTACATCTCCATCTACATCATGAGACTAAGGCTAGGTTCACACCATACAGGTGCAAACAAGCGCATGCGCAGTCCTGCACATCATGTGTAGGGAGGCCCGGCGCAACCTGTGGTGCAACATTGCCAGGCGACTTTCTGGCGACTTGAGTACTACTTTGATAGAAGTATAGAATAGATGTCACCTTGAGGTAGTATAGGGACTATTTCTGAAGTCAGACCAACTTCAGTAGAGCTAATTAAGACAGTCAGCACTCCATGACTAACATGAGATTTCACATGTCACACAACTTGGGGTCTCACAAATCGGATCCCAAGTCACGGCAGTGTGAACTGAGCCAAATGCAGTATGCTTTCTGATGCTCCTAAGATGCTTTGATACATAAAGTTTACTTGAATTTGCCTATCAGTTGCCGTAATGTTGGTGCAGGTTACCTGCTAACAGTGGCGGCTGGTGCTCACAATTTCAGCCACTGTGCCCATCAAACGCAGCCACTGTGCCATCAAATGCAGCCACTGTGCCCATCAAATGCAGCCACTGTGCCATCAAATGCAGCCACTGTGACATTAAATGCAGCCACTGTGCCCATCAAATGCAGCCACTGTGCCCATTAAACGCAGCCACTGTGCCATCAAATGCAGCCACTGTGACATCAAATGCAGCCACTGTGCCCATCAAATGCAGCCACTGTGCCCATCAAACGCGGCCACTGTGACATCAAATGCAGCCACTGTGCCCATCAAACGCAGCCACTGTGCCATCAAACGCAGCCACTGTGCCCATCAAATGCAGCCACTGTGGCATTAAATGCAGCCACTGTGCCCATCAAACGCAGCCACTGTGCCCATTAAACGCGGCCACTGTGCCATCAAATGCAGCCACTCTGCCCATCAAACGCAGCCACTGTGCCATTAAACGCGGCCACTGTGCCCATCAAATGCAGCCACTGTGCCCATCAAATGCAGCCACTGTGACATCAAATGCAGCCACTGTGCCCATCAAATGCAGCCACTGTGCCATCAAATGCAGCCACTGTGACATCAAATGCAGCTACTGTGCCCATCAAATGCAGCTACTGTGCCATCAAATGCAGCCACTGTGACATCAAATGCAGCCACTGTGCCCATCAAATGCAGCCACTGTGCCCATCAAATGCAGCCACTGTGCCCATCAAATGCAGCCACTGTGCCCATCAAAACAGCCACTGTGCCATCTAACGCAGCCACTGTGCCATTAAACGCAGCCACTGTGACCATCAAATGCAGCCACTGTGCCCATCAAATGCAGCCACTGTGCCCATCAATGCAGCCACTGTGCCCATCAAATGCAGCCACTGTGCCCATCAAATGCAGCCACTGTGCCCATCAAATGCAGCCACTGTGCCCATCAAATCCAGCCACTGTGCCCATCAATTGCAGCCACTGTGCCATCAGATGCAGCCACTGTCCCCATCAGATGCAGCAACTGTGACCCCCCGCCCCCTGCTTGCTGTTTGACCGGCACTTACCCCATCTTGGTGGCGGCTCAGACAGCGGATGGCGGCGACGAGCTGTGGAATGGGCAGCGGGTCAGGAAGTGGAGAGCCGTGGCCTCCATGCATCTCTTCTTTCTTCCTGCTAGGCGTCCAATAGGAGCGCCTGTCCTTTCAGCCAATCAGGTAAAGGGTATTAGACCAGCGCTTCCTGATTGGCGGAGAGGCGGTTCAGTGTTAGAAAATCAAATATTAATTTGCTTTTCTAACACACCTGGGTGGTCTCCGAGCGCAATGCTCTGCGCTCCAAGTCCACCCTATTTTGAAGCCTATTAGAGCCTGTAGCTCTAATCAGGTGCTTCAAAAAAACCACACCCGCCACTGGAATTCAGATGCTCTAAAAGGGGCCGGACACCTAAATAGTGGGTGGCCAGGGTGGCCGTGGATAGATTCATGCTATGCATGAATCTAATTATGATACATATAGGGGGATGGTGTGATAGAGGGGGTGGCGCCCTTAATGGATGGGCCGCCACTGCCTGCTAACTAATGTTTGCTGTAAGTAACGCTTTTAGGTATTTATTACCTCTCTCAGATTCTGGCATCATCCAGTGTTGGCTTCTACTTCCTAAACTGAAATGGCTCATGTAAAGTCTGGCTGTGTTCACAAATGTCTAATGCCCCGTACACACGGTCGGATTTTCCGACGGAAAATGTCCTATCGGACAATGTTGTCGGAAATTCCGACCGTGTGTAGGCTCCATCGGACTTTTTCCGTCGGATTTTCCGACGGACAAAGTTTTATCTCCTGCTCTCAAATTTTCCAACAACAAAGTCCTATCGGACTTTTTCCGATCGCGTGTAGCGAATTCCGACGGACAAAGTGCCACGCATGCTCAGATCACATTACAAGACCAAAGCTATTGGCTACTAGCCTCTACATAGTCCCGTCGTACGCAACGAACGTCACCACGTTCAGGATGATCGGATTTTCCGACAACTTTGTCCGACCGTGTGTATGCAACACCAGTGTCGGACAAAATCCTTCGGAAAAAATCTGACGGATTTTGTGGTCGGAATTTCCGATCGTGTGTACGGGGAATTACATTTAACAGCCTCTGCTGCAGCCTCCCACCTTATGACGTGCTACAAAGTTACAATGTACATTATGATCACTAGGGAAGAGGAGACTGAGGAAAGGTTTCCTCCTGCCTGCAGGAGACTGATGATATCATCTCAGCCTAGGCAACGTCAGTGAGCTAGAGATCAAGAATGGCCTTTAATGATAAAATGTAAAAGTATTTAAAAAAATAAAAATTATACTGCAACTGTATCTTGTCACATGGCTGGAATGGATGCATACAGACCTGTAAAGCTACTGACACATCTACTTCTACTACTGATTTGTGGTCAGTTATTTTCGCCTCTTGCCGTCAGCGGAGGTGGATCAGATTTAATTGGGTTTGAAGCTCATCAGAGTAGGTGCTTTCGTTATTTTCTGGCCCCCCCGAGATGCAGAACAGTAACTGCAGTCCTACATACAGTCAGATGGCAACATGAACATGAAAAACAATGGTGAACTCCATAGAGTGGGAGGTCTTGGCTTGCAAGTTGTAACGATATGTTCTCTGTAGGCTGGCTGCTAATAGAGAGTGACAGCATACTGAGCCTCTGTGATCGCTAATGAACAGATATCACTGACAAATAAAAAAACTGAAGTAGGTTTTAAGATTGCCAATCTTTAAAATTATTTTTATCTACCAAAATTAGATAATCAGCGCTCAGTGTTTTTGAGTTTGACGGTATAGAACAAGAGTATTCGATTAAAATTCAAGGAGGTCCAGTCTGTAAAATTTTCTTCCAGCAGAAGTCAGAATTGCATGTTTGTGTGAATACTCACATCAGGAGACCCCCACCCTTATATCACAAGCCCCCCTTTACATCAGTGTATTCAGTCCCCCCTTTACACTTCCGTTCCCCCCTTTTATATCACATATATCACAAGTCCCCCCTTTACATCAGTGTCATCAGCCCCCCCCCCTTTACACTACAGTCCCCCCTTTTTTAAATATATCACATGTCCCCCCTCTACATCACGGCCCTCAGCCCCTCCCTTTACACTACAGCCCCCCTTTTATATCAAATATATATAATATTTTATATAAAAATTTACACTACAAGTCCCCCCTTTACATCAGTGACCTCAGTCCCTCCTTTACACTACAGTCCCTCTTCACATCACAGTCTCTCCCTTTACATCACAAGTCCCCCCTCTACATCACGGTCCTCAGCCCCCCTTTACACTACAGCCCCCCCTTTTATATCAAATATATCACAAGTCCCCCCTTTACATCAGTGTCCTCAGTCCCTCCTTTATTCCTTTATACTACAGTCCCCCCTTCACATCACAGTCTCTCCCTATATATCACAAGTCCCCCATTTACATCAGGATCCTCAGTCCTCCTTTACACTACAGTCCCCCTTCACATCACAGTCTCTCCCTTTACATCACAAGTCCCCCCTTTACTTCACGGTCCTCAGTCCCTCCCTTTACACTACAGCCCCCCCTTTATATCAAATATATCACAAGTCCCCCCTTTACATCAGTGTCCTCAGTCCCTCCTTTATACTACAGTCCCCCTTAACATCACAGTCTCTCCCTTTATATCACAAGTCCCCCCTTTACATCAGTGTCATCAGTCCCCCCTTTACATTACACCCCCCCTTTACATCACAGCCTCCTCTTTATATCACAAGTCCCCCCTTTACTTTACGGTCCTCAGTCCCCCTTTACACTACAGCCCCCCCCTTTTTTTAAATACATCACAAGTCCCCCCTTTACATCAGGGTCCTCAGCCCCCCTTTACATTACAGTCCCCCTTTAATATCACAAGTCCCCCCTCTACATCACGGTTCTCAGCCCCCCCCCCCCCTTTACACTACACAGCCTCCTCTTTATATCACAAGTCCCCCTTTACATCAAGGTCCTCAGTCCTCCTTTACACTACAGTCCCCCTTCACATCACAGTCTCTTCCTTTACATCACAAGTCCCCCCTTTACTTCACGGTCCACAGTCCCCCCTTTACACTACAGCCCCCCCTTTTTTAAATATATCACAAGTCCCCCCTTTACATCAGTGTCCTCAGTCCCTCCTTTATACTACAGTCCCCCCTTCACATCACAGTCTCTCCCTTTATATCACAAGACCCCCTTTACATCAGTGTCATCAGTCCCCCCTTTACATTACACCCCCCCCCTTTACATCACAGCCTCCTCTTTATATCACATGTCCCCCTTGACATCAGGATCCTCAGTCCTCCTTTACACTACAGTCCCCTTTCACATCACAGCCTCTCCCTTTACATCAGAAGTCCCCCCTTTACTTCACGGTCCTCAGTCCCCCCTTTACACTACAGCCCCCCCTTTTTTTTATATATCACAAGTCCCCCCTTTACATCAGGGTCCTCAGCCCCCCCTTTACACTACAGCCCCCCTTTAATATCACAAGTCCCCCCTCTACATCATGGTCCTCAGCCCCTCCCTTACACTACAGCCCCCTCTTTTATATCAAATATATCACAAGTCCCCCCTTTACATCAGGGTCCTCATTCCCCCCTTTACACTACAGTCCCCCTTCACATCACAGTCTCTCCCTTTATATCACAAGTCCCCCTTTTACATCAGTATCCTCAGTCCCCCCTTTACATCACAGCCTCCTCCATATATCACGAGTCCCCCCTTTACATCATTGTCCTCAGCCCCCCCTTTACATCACAGTCCCCCTTTCACATCACAGTCCTCCCCATTTACATCACAGCCCCCCCCCATTAAGTTACAATCAATACTTCATATCACAGCCCCGTCTTTATATCACAAGTCCCCCTTTACAGCAGTGTCCACAGTCCCCCCCCTTTACATTACAGTCCCCCCTTCACATCACAGCCCCCCTCCTTTACATTACAGTCCCCCTTTTACATCAGTGTCTATAGTCCCCTTCACATGACAGTCCCCCCACCCACCTTTACATCACAGTCCCCCCGTCAGTCGAGTGCCACCTTATACAACAGTGCAGAGTGTGGGAAATGCAGCTGGTCTGGATGGAAGGTGGGAGCTTTCCAACTTTTCATATTAACAAGCGGGTGATTAGTTGCTAGGACGTTGGGCAGTTCTAGCAACCAATTACCCACTTGTTAACATGAAAAGTTGGGCAGCTCCCACCCTCCGTCCAAACCTGATACACCTCCTGCCCTCTTTAGTCCCCCCTTTACATCACAGCCTCCTCCATATATCACAAGTCCCCCCTTTACATCATTTTCCTCAGGCCCCCCCTTAACATCGCAGTCCCCCCCATTAAGTTAAAGTCAATACCTCATATGACAGCCCCCATTTTTATATCACAAGTCCCCAGGTACATCAGTGTACTCAGTTCCCCCCCTTTACATTACAGTCCCCCCTTCACATCACAGCCCCCCTCCTTTACATTACAGTCCCCCTTTTACATCAGCGTCTATAGTCCCCTTCACATCACAGTCCCCCCCACTCACCTTTACATCACAGTCCCCCTATCAGTCGAGTGCCACCTTATACAACAGTGCAGAGGGTGGGAGGTGCAGCTGGTCTGGATGGAAGGTGGGAGCTTTTCAACTTTTCATATTAACAAGTGGGTGATTAGTTGCTAGGACGTTGGGCAGTCCTATCAACCAATCACCCACTTGTTAACATGAAAAGTTGGGCAGCTCCCACCCTCCGTCCAAACCTGATACACCTCCTGCCCTCTTCACTGTTGTGAGGACAGCAGCAGCTGGGGCTAAGAACTGGCAGAAGGATATACAGGGCAGCTGGGCAAAAGAGAGAGACACCCAGGCTGCTAAGTGGCGCAACCATGGTGGTCCCATGTCCGCCATTTAGTAATGACTGACAGATAGGAAGCAAGAGGACGACTCAGCTCACCAGTCTTCAAACATACCTGAACTTTTAAGTAGATTGACCCTTTAAAAAAATGCACATTAAGGCATGCAAGCACATATAATAACGTGTTATAAAAATGCAGGTTACTGTACACGTATAGATGTCACAGGGCCCGTAGCTTTTTTATACATTTTTGAGGCCTAGTATTATTAAATTAGTTGAACACGTTTGTTTAGCATGAGAGGAATCTTGACTCCACCAGTCATTAGCCTCTGCTCTTTATAGAAATTGGTAGCTTGTAATGTGTTGTTGTAGTGCAGATCAAAGGTCAGGATATGTAATTATCCCCTCCTCTTGAGGCCGCATCATCTTTTCCCTCTCAGACGTTTTCAGCTGACACCGAGGTTGACAGCTGCGCTTTAAAATGTGACTTATGACAAGAAGCAATCTGAGAAAACAGCTCCAAACATAACGCCCCGTCTCCACGGCACAAATCACCTCATTAGAGCCACGCCAGCCATCAGTATTTGTCCATAGAGCATGAGATGTTTGGGTATACCTCTGGGTTTCCCTCCCCATATCTTAGTGTCGTCTGTTTGTTTTTTCATTTTTCAAAGATTTTCCTTTTGGAACCATAACTGTTCACAACCTCCGTGCTTCTCGTTTTTTGAGTTTCACTGTGCTTTTGTATTTTAGACCTGCTTATTATGTCAGCTCAATGGTCGCTTTGTTAGATACTCTTATTCAGGTTATGGGAGGAACCCTAAAACTTGGAGCTCCCTCAAGATATCCTGGTTTGGCAAGATGAATCTACAGAAAGTGGATATACGAGGTGTGTCCAGAATATAATGAGAATGAAGTTGCTAAGCTCTCAGTATCTGTATTGTCCATGAAAAGGAAAATTTCATGAATAATGGAACAAGAGAAAATGGTCAGCTCCCTATTGGATAAGACCACACAATTTGAAATCATATGGGATCCCTGGGCTCAGTATCTGGGTATTTCACTGATGCCAGGCACAGATAGCAATACTAATCGCTGATCTTTGGATCTTTTATAGGACATAAAGGCCCCTTTCACACTGGGGCGTTTTTTCAGGCGGTACAGCGCTAAAAATAGTGCCTGTACAGCGCCTGAAAAAATCCTGCCCCATTCACTCCAGTGTGAAAGCCGGCGGGCTTACACACTGGAGCGGTGCGCTAGCAAGACGGTCAAAAAAGTCCTGCTAGCAGCTTTGGAGCGGTATAGAAGCGGTGTATTCACCGCTCCTATATCGCTCCTACCCATTGATTTCAATGGGACACAGCGGTAATACCGCGGCAATACCGCCGCTAAGCGCCGCCGCTTTGCGGGGGATTTAACCCTTTTTCGGCCGCTAGCGGGGGTTAAAACCACACCGCTAGCGGCCGAATCCTGTGGCTAAAACGACGGTAAAGCAACGCTAAATATAGCGCTGCTTTACCGTCGCCGCGGCTCCCGCCCCAGTGTGAAAGGGGCCAAAGGCATAATCTTATCTTCTTCTTTCTATCTCTTTTCTCTCTCTTCTCAGCTTTTAGTCTTTCCTCTTAAATTATTTTTCTTTTGGATATTATTATTTTTATTATATATATATATATATTTTGACTAGAGTGTATTTCCTTGAATTACCTAGGAATTGACAGGTTTTCTACATTAGTAGGTCTTACTAAATATAGGATTTTTTCCTGGGCTTAATCCAGTGGGAACATGATGTTGTATCCATGTTAGAATCTACAATTTTATTTTGTCTGGGCAACTCGAAAAGATAATAGTATTATATTTTGCTTCTCAGAAAGAAGTTATATAGTAAATTTTAGTCGTTTGAGAGGGGGTGGTATTTGCACCTCCTTGGACACAGCTTGATCCCGGTTGGGGTGTCGGAGGGGATGCGGAGTTCCTACCCTTCTTGGAGTGTTCTGGGATATAGCATACTAATGAGTTGTCACAGCTTAAGTTACATACTTATTTCTTACTTTGTTAAATTCTCAATGTCTCATTGATATGTTAACTAGTCACATTTGTTGGCTTTACAGGGGGTCCCCTACTTGGACAGAAGGTGAAATCTTCTGAACAGGGGCACAGACAGCAAAACAAATGTTACAGGGGTGATAACCCTTCTCTATGTTATCTAAAAAACGTAAACATTTTTTTTTTGGTTGGAGCTACACTTAAAAAATGTACCTGTTCTGACTTACAAACAGATTCAACTTAAGAACAACCCTACAGTCCCTATCTTGTTTGTAACCTGGGGACCCCCTGTACTGTGAATTCTTCTGTAATGATTTTACTATGTGAAAATAAAAATCTTAATGAGAGAATGAAGTTGCTACGTTTGAGAAGGGCTCTGTGAAGGGAGAAGATGGCCAAGGTCATTGGTGGGGTGCCAGGTATAAGTTAGAACATTGATCAGTTGCACTCCAGCCCTGTCAGAGTCGAGACATTCTTTTTTGTGTTCAAACATTTTTGAAAATACAAAATATTAGTACAAAAGTGCAAGAACAAACATAAAATAAAACAATGATCCAATAAAACAATTAACAAAACAATGGAAGTCACCGAAGTGTAAAGGGGCACAAAATATATAAACAGTAGAGACCAGTCATAATATAAAAGAATGGTCTGAAACAGGAGCATAGCTATAAAAGGAGATAGTATGCCAAATATTATTATTATTATATAGGATTTATATAGCGCCAACAGTTTGCTTAGCGCTTTACAACATGAGGGCAGACAGTACATTTACAATACAAATCAATAGAGGAGGGATCAATAGAGGAGGTATCAGAGGGCCCTGCTCCTTAGAGCTTACAATCTAGAAGGGAGGGTCAAGTGGAAACAAAAGGTAATAACTGTGGGGGATGAGCTGATGGAGAAAATTAAAATACACTTGTTAGGTGTGGATAGGGTAGGCTTCTCTTAAAGTGGAAGTAAACCCTCCTATCGTTTTCAGCCAAGGAGGTTGCCATCTTGGCCTCTGTTCAATCTTCAACTGCCATGATGCTGCACATGTGATCAGTTATGACACCAGCCATTGGATGGTTTGACAGTTTGGTTGAAAGCATAGTCAATGTGACAGGTAGCATTTCCGGCATGCCATTTTTTTTTAACTATTTAAATCAAAGGGTTTACTTCCTCTTTAAGAGAAGGGTTTTCAGGGATCGTCTAAAAGCTAATAAAGTGGGAGATAAGCGGACAAATAGCACCAATTATTAGGCTTAAGAGGAAAGTGAGCACGCCACAACCTCCCAGCAGTGGTGGGAATTATGATCCGTAATACATCGGTCCCTAATATTAAACAACAACTTCAGGGAGGGTGGGGGTTGGATGACAAACCAAAAAAATAAAACTAAAAATAAAATAAATGTGTATATATATATATAGTGGTGGTGGAAAGGGAGGAAAAGGTAAAAAGGCGGGGGGAGGGGGTTGGGGGCCAAAAGGAAGAGGGACAGCAAGAAACAGAGCAGGTGGATAAAGGATCAAAAGAGAGACTGAGACAGCCAGGAGTGGACAACCAGAATAGACTTCACACAACATCAAACCAGGTACAGGTCCTACGATTGTCGTGTAAGGAGGTTTCGCAGTTCAGATGACAACCTGAACACCTTCCAAGAGAGTCATGTTTGGAGGCATTTATCCTATGTATCCAGTACGTGTGCCAGAAGGGACTCCATCCTCTTAAACCATCTCTGTAGCCACTCAATTAATGAGGGAAGCTTTGCCGTCTGCCAATGGCTTGGAATAACCGATCTTGCTGCTGTCAAACAATGCCTAAGGAGGCCTTTTTTGATAAAAGACATTCTTTTTTGTGACACCCAAGTTCAAGTGCCTTGTATTAAGTAAAGTGCAAGCGAGTTTGGAACAGCGATACGGGAAAACATTTTGTGTGAAATAAGGTAAAGGTGCATCAGAAACTTTGGAAATGCTGAGGAAAGCTTATGCTTATCATCTGCACAAGTGTACCGATGGCACAAGGCCTTCAAGGAAGGAGGAGAAGGTGTTGAAGACACATGCAGTGAGGTCTGTTCTCAACCGTGACCGATGGCTCAATATGACGATGAATGAAGAGAAAATGGGAATTACCAAGTCAATTGTTCATGAAATTGTGATTCAGGATTTGCAGGGTTTGATGGGATACCATTTTGGTAGTGTGGATAGCGTCCACAGAGCCACTATGCAGGCTCTGAACGCCATCCCACTTGAAGACTTCCAGGGATGCTATGAAGAATGGAGAAATCGCTGGGAGCGTTGTGTACATTCGCAAGGTGCATACTTTGAAGGAGACAATGTTCAATTGTAAAAATTTTTAAGAAAATATTTTTTTACAATATCATTCTTATAACTTTCTGGACACAGCTCACATTTTCTAAGTTTCTGACCTTTTTTTTCCAGACCATCCCAACAAGTCCACCCAAGTCCTTCTTCCAAACTCTATGTTCTGTATCTAAGCAGGCCATTTGGAACAATGAGTTCACACGTTAAAAGCACAAACTGCTATGTAAATCCAAACTCATAGGGGGAACTAGTTTGGCAGATTTCAGGCTGTATCATAACGGCACTCTCATATCCCGCATATTAGATTGGTTTCATCTTTCACCAGCAAAAGCCACCATATTGATTGAGCAGGAGCTGTCTAACTTAGATGTTCCTCCATTACTCCCTTTAATCCATAACTTCTTCTGAAATGAATTCTCCCCACTCACTGCGGTGACCTTACAAACCTGGACCTCTGTCCGAAATAGCCATCTAATTACTTCATCGAGTCCATTGACACCTCTATTTGTTAAACACCCCTATCCAGAACCATCTTGTCAGTTGCAGCTGAAGTTGATAGCCCGAAGTGCCTGAACAAAGACCTCAGTAGCAGTAGGAATTCTTTATTGGATGCTGGAGATTTAAAAAAGTTTGAAAACAACATTCAAAATTACCTTAACCTGGTAAAGCTTATATGAGATTTTAGTGCTTAGGTTTATGTTTAATCATTTTTTAGGAGTTTTAAAGCATTACAGGTAATCCAAAAAAAGAAACAAACATACATGTATCCTGTTCCAACAACATAGCAAAACACACATATACCAAGAGAGGAACATTTAAAATAGAGTGTGACGTGAAGGTATGAATGGTCATTAGTGATTGGGTTTAGATCTGTTTTAATTAAAATGGGCGTGGATGTTCTTAACTTTAAAGTTTGATATCCAAATTTTCAGCTCTAGAGTTTTCAGTGGCAATAATACATTTTCGTCCTCATTATGCCTTTCATTCCATTATATTTCATTCTAATATATCTAAACCAAAAACTTTGTTTTTCATTTTGAAGAATAGGGGGAGAGAATAGGGAAGAGTTAACCCCTGTCAGTTTTTTTGCAATCTGGTTTATTTGGGAGATTTCCCACTTCCTGCCCATGTAGACTCAATTCCTTTCTTTGACAGCTGTCAAAGAAACAAGTGTCTCCATTGGAAGAATTTACCTCTATTCTTGTTTTGGTGGCAACTCAAAATGTGTTATTTGCCCTCACTATCATTCCTGGTGACAATGGTGAGCAGGACTATTAGTTATACTTATAACTTATACCACCTGTAAGGTTATCTGAAATCTCAAAACAAATTAGCTTACATGTAGCACTACCCCCTAGAGGGCCACTGGATTTTGGGTCCCCCTATTTCTGCACAGCCAGGCAACATGCATTTTTCCAACTTCCAGGTAAAGACAAACATCAGTCCATGGACTTGTTTTTGTTGCTTTATTAGGGGAAAACATTTTGGATGGGCTAAAGGGTTTATGGGATGCCCAACGTGACTTGATATAACAACTTGAGGACAACTTCCTTCACTGAAAAAAAATGGCAAATCCTGGACCATATTCCCTCTGGAACATTTAGTCTCTCAGGATCAAGAATTGGCAGTAAGAATTCCTCTTGTAGGAACTCTGTATCCCCTTAGTGGAATTTAGCAAAGTCCCAAACTTGCAAGAGCTCTATGTGCCCTCTCTGAAAATAGCAGCCCACCTGGCTGCCTTGTAAAGTATCCCAGGACAAGGGATTGGGTCTTGCTGTGGCACTGCCCCCTGAAAGCTTGCTGGATATTGCACCTGGCAGCCTTCTCCCTTTTTTTTTAGTCCTAGGGTGTAGAGGTACTCACGCTGACCCTGGAATTCTGCTGCTTTTGAAAAGACTGCTGTTCAGGCCTCCTGCTGTCCAAGCCATCCATAGCTAGCCAGGGTGTCTCCTAGAAGAGTTTGAAGGGTAGTGGAGAACCTTCTCTTCAGCTTCTCTCCCTCAGTTCCAAGCCTGGAGGCAGAGCCCCCTCGGCTCCGGGGTCCCCTCCCAGGCTCCTTGACACAGCCTCAGCACCCCATATTTTAGCCACAACCATCCCCACTCTCTGGTCAGTCTCTACCATATTTATGGGGTGACCCAACCACACTGTCAGTCTCCCTGCCTGGGGATCAGCCAGATTCCCATGAATATGCATATCTCAGCCTCTTCGCCTCCACCCACTAGCTTCTAGAAACTTCTTGCAGTTTCTAGAACCGGGTGGAGGTACCAGAGGCCTGACCCATAGAGCCTGACCTGTAGAGCCTTACCTATAGTAACCCCAACCAATTACCCTGGCTCACACAGACTACTGTGAGTCAGAATAAACTTTCCTCACAGCTAGACTGACTCTAGAGCAGTGGTTCTTAGTAGGTGAGGTTGAAAAAGGACACAAGTCCATCAATTTCAACCTTCTAGTGCTGTGACCCCTTGATAAAATTTCCCAAGTTGTGGAGACCCCTAACAGTAAAATTATTTTCGTAGCGTGGGTTGTCAGCCCCCAAGGCACCCAAGACAAGTAATTTGGGCCCCTAACCCACGGACATTTAGCACTCCCTGAGTCCCTTCCACTCATACAGCATTAAAACCTCTTATGGTATATTTCAAGATGTACCACTCTCTTTGTTCTCCTATCTTTTCCTTTTATCTCTCTCTATTCTAATTTCTTGTTTTTTTGTCCCCGTCCCTCGCTCTAGCCATCTTTCTTGTTCTTTCTCTAATTCTTTCTCTCCCTTTTTCTATGTTCCTTCTCCTCTTTTCATCTCCCTTCTATGTATTCTCTATTTTTATTCCTTCTCTTACTCCTTGGTGGGGGGTGGGGGGAATGGGATGAGTGGCAATGCTGGGGGGGAGTTCTGATCAGCCAACTTAGGTGCTCTTGATTAAGGTCATCTGCTGATCTAAGAACTGTTGTGGGGACTTTTAATGGCAACTATAATCACAGGTAGTGTTACTCACTGTGTCTCCGGCTTCACTGTGTCTTCGACTTTGTGGCATCTCGTAGCAGCGACACCTATGCCGAAATCAGGAGATAGGATTTCCTCCAGCCCCTCCCACTTCACATTCCTCACCAGTCAGCTGACCTCTAGTCTCTGCCCCCCCCAGCCATGCCATAAACTGAATGGGCGGCTGTAAAGAGGCTGAGTTGGCGGCCGCAGGCTCCAGGGACAGCCCATTATTCGGTGACCCCTGGCAAATCATCATTCGACCCCCAGGTTGAGATCCACTGGTCTAGAGGGTGCTACATACACCTAAGCATTACTGTCACTGTGACAATTTTGCATTCATGTTGCATACAACCATCCCCCTATCCCGAGCTGCCACCCTTAACCTTGGCTGTCAAGATATCTATTACTTCCCCAATGAATCTATCAGTCACAATGAGAATTTCTTATGACAATCCTTGGCTGGCAACCTGACCCCTAACTCTGACTTTCAAGATTGCTGTCACAACAACCTTCACATGAAAATTCTGCAGCAGAAATATATCTCTTCAATTCATACACATGGCATAACATTATTGATGAAAATGTTAGAGCTGACAAATTATAGGCATGCACTGAAAAATCATAAATATTTGGCCCCAGGTTCAAATGAGCTACTTTAATTGTGTCAACGTCAATACCTCTCTACCTCATCCAATCAGAGAATACTTTGCATTCATGGAGAGAATATAAAATGTTCTCTGAATGGTCACCATGTTCACTAAGCAGCAGGACATGGGACCCAGAAGACGCCATCAATCACAATAGCAGTGCCTACTACAGTGGTTTCCAGCTTCCACAGGGATGTTCCAGGTAAAACACATACATACTTACATTGGTTCAAGCCGGGCCGATGTGACTTTCCAAAAATATGCATACCTAAACTTCAGCTTTAAATTATTGAAAGTGTTACTAAACCCACAATAGTAAAATCAGTCTGTATATGCAGTAAAGCATGCTTGTTAAGCCTCATACACACGATCGGACCGTGGACCAACTTTCCCGTGGATTTTTGTCCAAAGGGCATTGGCCCCCAAGTTGGTATTGCATACACCCGGCAGGACTTTTTCAGCCACCTTTCACCAAATCATGTGGTTTTTCTGCTCTTTACCGCCACCTTTGGTAAACTTCTGTATTGTTGTCTGATCTTTTGCATTGGTTCTGCATTGTTTGTACAAAAGTCCGTTGGTTTTGTGTACACACGGTCGGACTTTGGTCCATCAGACTTTTGTTGGCAGAAAGTTGATCCGTTCGCACAGCCAACAAAAGTCAGATGAAAAAGAAATATATAATCCGCGCTCAGGACAGGAAATTAAAGGTATGCAGCCTCCCCTGAGTGGACTCCCTAGGGAGCCAGTATGTGGAATGAAAATGGTAAGAGGGATAATGGCGCTCCCTAGTAAAGTGTGTAAAACTACACTACCCCAACACACCCAGTGCAGGTAATTATATAGTTGTGTAAAAATATTTTGAAACCCAGTGTTGGGTTAACACAAACAATAGTACGTGTACCACCCAGAGACCCAGTGTTGGGTTAACACAAACAATAGTAAGTGTACCACCAGGGGGCCACTCAGGACCTAATTAGGACACTTGTTTGAGTTGACCTCTAAGTGGTAAGTGCATTAAATAAATAAATAAACAATGTGGTGCATGTCATCCAGTGTATCCATCAACTAGCATCTTCCACTACCCATAAAAGGCAATTAATAGTGAACATATGGTGAAAATATATACAATGTACAGTGAGTCCATCAATTAGCATATAAAAAACAATATAGTGAAGACGATGTGGGTAAGAGAAAACTATGGTAAAAAACCCGTGAAAAAAACCCCGTTGAAAAAGGGGGATTGTGTATATAAGTCCTCCCAGGTGTTGGGATCCAGTAAGCGTAGAAAAAAGGGGAAATGAGAAAAAATATATATATAAAATAAATATAAATATGCACAGTTCAGTAATAGGTGACTTAGGTGACTTCGCTGCTGCAAAACAGGTGACTTCGTGCTGCCCGTATGGTCCCACACTCACCAGATAATACCACCCCTGCAGGGGTAACAGGCATATAAGGAGATCCGTCAGTAGTCCCTCCACCGGCTCTGGATATGGTCCCAGGGAAGATATCACACGCCTCCGTTCCCACAGGAATGATCTCAGGGTCTAGGTACTGCAAGCCAGCGTCAGCACTCCATTCCTCAGAATATTCAGAAAAAATGTCCCTCCATGGCAAAGAGGAAGAAGAAAAATAGGGGACTCATAGCGCAATTTGTAAAAAACGAGCTCACTTTATTTATAATAAAACAAATCAAAAAACGTGAGTAATATTAAAATAATATAAAAGATATATAGCATAGTCCCGGCCAGCTAATAAAAAGCTTGTGCCTAAAAAACCTCTATTGCAGGCAAATGCGCAATGGCCGCTCCGCTTGCGTCCCAGCGGCGTTCCAAGCCTCCTGCGCTAACCGGAAGTGATGTAAGTACGCCTTACGCATTTCGTCATGTGACTTTGTCAAAGGCGATCTTTGACAAAGTCACATGACGAAACGCGTAAGGCGTACTTACATCACTTCCGGTTAGCGCAGGAGGCTTGGAACGCCACTGGGACGCAAGCGGAACGGCCATTGCGCATTTGCCTGCAATAGAGGTTTTTTAGGCACAAGCTTTTTATTAGCTGGCCGGGACTATGCTATATATCTTTTATATTATTTTAATATTACTCACGTTTTTTGATTTGTTTTATTATAAATAAAGTGAGCTCGTTTTTTACAAATTGCGCTATGAGTCCCCTATTTTTCTTCTTCCTCTTTGCCATGGAGGGACATTTTTTCTGAATATTCTGAGGAATGGAGTGCTGACGCTGGCTTGCAGTACCTAGACCCTGAGATCATTCCTGTGGGAACGGAGGAGTGTGATATCTTCCCTGGGACCATATCCAGAGCCGGTGGAGGGACTACTGACGGATCTCCTTATATGCCTGTTACCCCTGCAGGGGTGGTATTATCTGGTGAGTGTGGGACCATACGGGCAGCACGAAGTCACCTGTTTTGCAGCAGCGAAGTCACCTAAGTCACCTATTACTGAACTGTGCATATTTATATTTATTTTTATATATATATTTTTTCTCATTTCCCCTTTTTTCTACGCTTACTGGATCCCAACACCTGGGAGGACTTATATACACAATCCCCCTTTTTCAACGGGGTTTTTTTCACGGGTTTTTTACCATAGTTTTCTCTTACCCACATCGTCTTCACTATATTGTTTTTTATATGCTAATTGATGGACTCACTGTACATTGTATATATTTTCACCATATGTTCACTATTAATTGCCTTTTATGGGTAGTGGAAGATGCTAGTTGATGGATACACTGGATGACATGCACCACATTGTTTATTTATTTAATGCACTTACCACTTAGAGGTCAACTCAAACAAGTGTCCTAATTAGGTCCTGAGTGGCCCCCTGGTGGTACACTTACTATTGTTTGTGTTAACCCAACACTGGGTCTCTGGGTGGTACACGTACTATTGTTTGTGTTAACCCAACACTGGGTTTCAAAATATTTTTACACAACTATATAATTACCTGCACTGGGTGTGTTGGGGTAGTGTAGTTTTACACACTTTAAAAGTCCGATGAAACCTGGAAAAAGTTGGTCTGATGAAGCGTACACACGGTCGGATGTTGGTCCAAACCAGCTAATTTGCATGTTGGTTGTCAAAAAGTCCGATCGTGTGTACGGGCCTTTATACTCACTGTGGAATCTAATCGGTTAATCCTGTACATTGTGTAAAAAAGGCTGCTTGAGCCTGTCTTCTCAGATCCTCCCCTTCTTCCATTGTCCCCAATCCATCTCCTGACAGTACAGAACCTCAGGAGCACTCTGCATATGCTCAGTTTGGTGTGTATTGCTAGAGAGTTTTCTTGGGAGGGTGCATGTGATCAGCGCAGGGCCAATCAGCACTGTCCAGACAGAGGGTCAGGGGTCCTGCAGCCTCATAGGACAATGATGGGAGAATGAAAAACGTCTCCTACAAGCTTTAACCAGGCACTGATAGAAGTCACAAGACTGCTATATGCTGCTAATGAGAAAATGTATTTAGCAGTTTATATTTACTAAAATAATTGCATTTCCATGTTCTGTGTACTGTGGGAGACCAGATATAGTGAATGCAGTATCCTGGGTTTAGTAACACTTTAAGATGCAAGCTTTTGAGATAGATGCCTTAGTTTAGCTAGTTTTAGTTTTTCACAAAACTAAAAGTGACAAGTATTTTCAATTGAGGCCAATAAAATCTGAAAATTACAGTCACATGACTGAAAATGGAGTGCCTTAAGCCGGAGTTATAGCTTTGTGAAATAAGCCTTTGATGGGTAAATTGACTATGCTAATTTATATATTAAATACCAATTGAACACTCTTAATTTACTACTATAATGCCGTCAGGCTGCATATACAGTAATCCTGATTAAACAGTAAAAAAGAAGCATATTTATTACTGTATAGGCAGCCTGATTGCATTATAGTAAAACATTAAAAGGGTTTAACCACTTGCCCACTGGGCACTTAAACCCCCTTTCTAACCAGACCAATTTTCAGCTTTCGGTGCTCTTACATTTTGAATAAGAATTTCTCAGTCATGCAACACTGTACCTATATGAAATTGTTGTCCTCTTTTTCACACAAATAATGCTTTCTTTTGGTGGTATTTAATCACCGCTGGGTTTTTATTTTTTTTTGCGCTATAAAAGAAAAAAGACCGAAAATTCTGTAAAAAAAACACATTTTTCTTCGTTTCTGTTATAAAAGTTTGCAAATTAGTAATTTTTCTTCATAAATTTTGGGCAAAATTTATACTGCTACATATCTTTGGTAAAAATAACCCAAATTGGTGTATATTATTTGGTCTTTGTAAAAGTTATAGAGTCCACAAGCTATGGTGCCAATCTCTGAAAATTGATCACATCTGATGTACTGGCGGCCTATCTCATTTCTTGAAGACCTAACATGCCAGAAAAGTACAAATACCCCCCAAATGACCCCTTTTTGGAAAGTAGACATTCAAGGTATTTAGTAAGAGGCATGGTGAGTTTTTTGAAGTTGTAATTTTTTCCCACAATTCTTTGAAAAATCAATATTTTTTTTCTTTCTTTTTTTTTTCACAAAATTGTTATATTAACAGGTTATTTCTCACACACAGCATATGTATACCACAAATTACACCCCAAAACACATTTTACTCCTCCTCCTGAGTATGGCGATACCACATGTGTGAGACTTTTACACAGCGTGGCCACATACAGAGGCCCAACATGCAGGGAGCACCTCCAGGCGTTCTAGGAGCATAAATTACACATCTAATTTCTTGACTACATCTTGCAATTTAATTTTGAAGGCCCTGGAAAACAAGGACAATGGAAATGCCCCAAAAATTACCCCATTTTGGAAAGAAAACACCCCAACGTATAATCTTTGAGGCATAATGAGTCTTTTGAAGATGTCATTTTTTTCTACAAGTTTTTGGAAAATGTGTAAAAAAAATGAAAACGCATTTCTTTTTTTTACACAAAGTTGTCCATTTATACAATATTTCAAACACATAGCATGCACATACCAAAAATTACACCCCAAAATAGATTCTCCTACTCCTCCTGAGTATGGCAATACCACATCTGGGAGATTTTTCCACAGCCTGGCCACATACAGAGGCCCAACATTCAGGGAGCATAATCAGCTGTTCTAGGGGCATAAATGTCAAATCTAATTTGACTACCTATTACACTTTTGTGAGACACTGATGGGCACTGCAGTGGCACTGATGGGCACCGTAGTGGCATGGATGTTGCATGGATGAGGCATGGCTGAGTATGGCTGGGTATGGCTGGGTATTGCTGAGTATGGCTGGGTATTGCTGAGTATGGCTGGGTATTGCTGAGTATGGCTGGGTATTGCTGAGTATGACTGAGTATGGCTAAGCATGGCTGGGTATTGCTGAGCATGGTTGAGTATGGCTGAGTATTGCTGGGTATGACTGAGTATGGCTGGGTATTGCTGAGTATGGCTGGGTATTGCTGAGTATGGCTGGGTATGGCTGAGTATGGCCGGGTATAGCTGGGAATTTCTGGGTATGGCTGAGTATGGCTGGTATGGCTGGGTATTGCTGAGTATGACTGGGTATTGCTGAGTATGGCTGGGTATTGCTGAGTATTTCTGAGCATGGCTGGGTATTGCTGAGTATGGCTGGGTATTTCTGAGCATGGCTGGGTATTGCTGAATATGGCTGGGTATTGCTGAGTATGGCTGGGTATTGCTGAGTATTACTGAGTATGGCTGAATATGGAAGCGGGTGGATGGCATGGCTAAGTATGGATGGCATTTCTGAGCATGGATGGATGGCTGAGTATGACAGAGGGATGGCTGAGCATGGATGGATGGATGGATGAGGCTGCAATGGGCACAGAGCAGTCCTGTGGGCACTACAGATCCAGCCCACAGTGCTGCTGCACCCGATCTCTCCCCTCTCCGCTCACACTATACTGATCGGTACAGAGAGGGGAGAGAGGAACCGGACATGACGCCGGTTTGTTTACAAGTGATCGCTCCATCATTTGACGGAGCGATCATGTGGTAAATGGCTGATGTCAGCGGCCATTTTCCCTGATACATGATGCTCCGGCTCCTCAGGACCCTTCGGTCACAGATACTCCCATGTTCTCACCCCAGGGGTGTGCGGGAGCGCGATTCCTGGGAGGATGTCATAGTACGCCCTCCCAGAGTTATCGAACCGCGATGTACCCGTCATTCAGCTATAGCGCGGTTGTTAAGTGGTTAATTAGACTTTAATATAAAAAATGCATATTAAAAAAAATCACAGATTCACAGTTACGAATTATCCAAAATAACGAATGCCGCATCTAAACAAATGGAACTGAACGAATTAATAATAAATAATAATAAAAAGGTTTTATTATTATTATTTATTATTATTAATTAGTTACGTTCCATTTGTTTAGATACGGCATTCGTTATTTTGGATAATTCGTAACTTCAGATAAATTCGTATTCGTTACGTTCATTAACAGACAAATTTGAAAGGAAATTCCAATACCTATAATATAATAGTTAGTAATACGGTAGTTAAGTTATTATTAGTTAGTTATTTTTTTCGATTTTCACATTTTTCAGGTTTTTGGATCTCCAAATTTGTGAATTTATGAATTTTCAAATTTACGAATATACTGAATAACTCGATTAATGGGTTTTCATTAATTCGGATATTTCTGAATTAAGGAATTTGTCAAAATGTTAACCCCCCAAGGCCACCCGTGTGAATGAGCCCTAATAGAACATAGGTGGACCTCTGTAAAGGACAGCTTCGAAAAAGCTGCTCACGGACATGACGTTTCTGTTGGCTGGGATGTAGGACTGTGTTATAGTGTTTGTAAGTGTTTGCCTAACTTGTTATGATCAGATCCAGTTATCTTTATGGTTTGCTGCAATGACAGCACCGGGATGGATTGTTTGCTGTCAGTAGTGAGTGTGGCTTTCTGCTCACGCAATCAAGGGAAGATCAATATCTGCCAGGACTGCCAGCAACTCCTGTTAGCATTTGTAAAGTATTATTAATGATCAAAGGCTACAATAAGGAACTGTCCAAGTATTCAGACAAATTCTGTATTGCTGTACTGTATATTTCCTCCGGGCAAAACACAAAAATGAGTGACCCAATAGTGGAAAACCTGCTGACCTGTTCCGGCTGGGGTTTTTGGAAGCAAAAATCATTGTATACATAGTCAGGTCTGTAATGGGAAATATGACCCACAACTTCAGCATACTAGTCATTTCACCCAATACATTATTATTATTATACAGGATTTATATAGCGCCAGCAGTTTACGTATCGCTTTACAACTTAAGGGTAGACAGTACAAATACAATACACTTTAATACAGTAGGAATCAGAGGGTCCTGCTCCTTAGAGCTTACAATCTAAGGCCCTGTACACACGGTCGGAAATTCCGACCACAAAATCCGTCGGAAAAAATCAGACGGATTTTGTCCAACACTGGTGTTGCATACACACGGTCGGACAAAGTTGTCGGAAAATCTGATCATTCTGAACGTTGTGACGTTTGTTGCGTACGACGGAACTACGTAGAGGCTAGTAGCCAATAGCTTTGGTCTTGTAGTGTGATCTGAGCATGCGTGGCACTTTGTCCGTCGGAATTCGCTACACACAATCGGAAAAAGTCTGATCGGACTTTGTTGTTGGAAAATTTGAGAGCAGGATCTCAAATTTTTGACATCGGAAATTCCGACAGAAAAAGTCAGATGGAGCCCACACACGGTCGGATTTTCCGACAACATGGTCCGATAGGACATTTTCCGCTGGAAATTCCGACCGTGTGTACGGCGCATAAGAGGGAAGGTCAAGAGATACAAGAGGTAATAACTGTGGGCGATGGCTGATTGAGAACATAAATGTACAGTTGTTAGGCGGGGGCCAGATAGGCTTCTCTGAAGAGATGAGTTTTCAGGGATTGTCTGAAAGTGGATAAAGTAGGAGAAAATCGGACAGATTGGGGTGGAGCATTCCAGAGGATGGGAGAGGCTCTGGAGAAGTCCTGAAGGCGAGCATGGGATGAGGTGACAAGTTTGAGAGCAGGAGGTCTTGGGAGGAGCGAAGAGAATGATTTTGTTGGTATTTTTAGACTTCGTTAGTGATGTAGTTGGGGGCCAGGTTGTGGCTGGCTTTGTAAGTTATAGTTAGCATCTTGAATTTAATTTGTTGGCTGAGTGGCAACCAATGGAGGGATTGGCAGAGGGGTATAGCAGACACTGAGCGATTTGTGAGGTGGATGAGCCTGGTGGCAGCGTTCATGGTGGACTGAAGTGGGGATAGCCTATTTAGAGGTAAGCCAATGAGGAGGGAGTTGCAGTAATCGAGGCGGGAGATGACCAGGGAGTGGATTAGAAGCTTTGTGGTGACATTGGTTAGAAAGGGGCGTATATTGGAGATGTTGCGGAGGTTGTCAAATTTTGGATAGCGATAGGATGTGGGGCCGAAAGGCTAGATCAGAGTCCAGGATTACACCTAGGACCTTGGCTTGGGGGGTCCTTAAAGAGGAGTGCCCACAAAAAAAAAAAATTCAGCAGCTACAAATACTGCAGCTGCTGCCTTTTAATAATCTGACACTTACTTGTCCCAGGGTCCAGCGATGCGAGGGAATGAGGCCCCCCCCCTCGTTCCCGCTCCGCTCGCGGCGCCGGCATTCTTAATGTGGGCATCCGGCTGTGGCTTCACAGCCGGGCACCCACTGCGCATGCGTAAGCGGCGTTGTGCGCCGTGATTCGACGCTCACTCATCTGGGACACGTGACAGGTCCCAGATGATTGTGCGGCGCCTAGGGGAAGTGACGTCAGTTGCTGGGCACTGAAGGTGGCAGACTACGAGGGACCCCCTAGCAACAGGCATTTGGAGGTGAGTAAAAGAATATTTTTTTTCCAATTATTTTTTTTTACATCTTTTTATGATTTTTATGATTTTTTTTTTTTTAGGTGGCAACACCACTTTAAGTGGTTAATATTGAAGCCCTCCAGCTGTCACTGCTGCCGGTGCTTCCAACTTCACCCAGTATTTCTTCCGGGTTCATGGGCTCCGGCTGTTTGAATGGCTGATGTCATCACCGTGGCACAGCTCTCTCAAACGACAGCATGCTATCCATTGAGAACGCAGTGTTACGCAGGTGACGTCACCGGCTGCTACTGAGGACAGCTTATTGAAGATTCCGATTGCTGTACCAGACCACAGATGTTGGAACCTATAAAGGAAAAACCCTTCTCCCTTATTGATTGCTTAATTTACTTTCAACCCTCAGGTTCTAATAAAAATTTTTTTATAACTGCCCAGGATGAAAGCAGCGAGGACCTTCTGGTAATAGCCGTCTTCTGTGACTTCTTCTCAGTGGCCAGGATGTGAGGGGGGCTGGAAGGGACCTGAAGAGATAAAGACAAAGCCAGCATAAAAGATTCTGTACCATTTATTGTACTAATTAAATGAAAGCAGTTATCCATGAAGATAATACAGGAAAGGAAAGGAGGGGTTGGTGACGGGTCCCATGGGGACATTTGGTTAGCCCCGTGTCCTCAACAAGAGACAGGAGTGGTCAGACAAGCCCCTGAGATCACTTGTTCATTGACAGACTATGATAACAAAAGCCTTATTATTCAGTGTTACATCTATCCTAGAGAATATCCCTTGCTTGTGGGAGCAGCAGTATTAATCAACAACTAGATGTCAATAATACCACATACACTATATTACCAAAAGTATTGGGACACCTGCCTTTACACACACATGAGCTTTAAAGGCATCTCAGTCTTAAGCCCCATACACACGGTCGGAAGATCCGACCACCAAATCCATCGGATTTGGTCCGACGGATTTAGTCCGACACTAGTGTTGCATACACACGGTCGGACAAAGTTGTCGGAAAATCTGATCATTCTGAACGTGGTGACGTTTGTTGCCTATGACGGGACTACGTAGAGGCTAGTAGCCAATAGCTTTGGTCTTGTAATGTGATCTGAGCATGCGTGGCACTTTGTCCGTCGGAATTCGCTACACACGATCGGAATTGGTGTGATCGGACTTTGTTGTCGGAAAATTTATCCAGCAGGAGATACAACTTTGTCTGTCGGACAATCCGATGTAAACTGTCCGATGGTGCCTACACACGGTCGGAATTTACGACAACATTGTCCGATAGGACAGAATCCATCGGAAAATCCGACCGTGTGTACGGGGCTTTAGTCCGTAGGGTTCAATATTGGGTTGGCCCATCCTTTGCAGCTATAACAGCTTCAACTCTTCTGGGAAGGCTGTCCACAATCTATCTATCTATCTATCTATCTATCTATCTATCTATCTATCTATCTATCTATCTATCTATCTATCTATCGCTAAAGTCTGCCTGTCTATCTATCTATCTATCTATCTATCTATTTATCTAGGAATCAAAAAGAAGAACTTCGGACAGCCGCACACCGGGAAAATAAAATCCAAAGGGTTTATTTAAAAGCAAAAAGACACTACAATCCAAACACGGCAAAAAGGGGGGTACAGAGCTGACGTGTTTCGCACTGTATATCAGCTATGAGTAAGCACTGAAATACAGTGCGAAACGCGTCAGCTCTGTACCCCCCTTTTTGCCGTGTTTGGATTGTAGTGTCTTTTTGCTTTTAAATAAACCCTTTGGATTTTATTTTCCCGGTGTGCGGCTGTCTGATGTTTTGATTTCTAATCATTGTGCTATTAGCCAGCACCTGGGGCTCCCACACAGGAGCATTCGCTTGTAAGGAGAGTCTTGGAGCGGTGGTTGTTTGTTTTTATCTATTTATCTATCTATCGCTAAAGTCTGCCTGTCTATCTATCTATTTATCTATCTATCTATCTATCTATCTATCTATCTATCTATCTATCTATCTATCTATCTATCTATCTATCTATCGCTAAAGTCTGCCTGTCTATCTATCTATCTATCTATCTATCTATCTATCTATCTATCTATCTATCTATCTATCTATCTATCGCTAAAGTCTGCCTGTCTGTCTATCTATCTATCTATCTATCTATCTATCTATCTATCTATCTATCTATCTATCTATCTATCTATCTATCTATCTATCTATCTATCTATCGCTAAAGTCTGTCTATCTATCTATCTATCTATCTATCTATCTATCTATCTATCTATCTATCTATCTATCTATCTATCTATCTATCTATCTATCGCTAAAGTCTGCCTGCCTGTCTATCTATCTATCTATCTATCTATCGCTAAAGTCTGCCTGTCTGTCTATCTATCTATCTATCTATCTATCTATCTATCTATCTATCTATCTATCTATCTATCTATCTATCTATCTATCTATCTATCTATCTATCGTCTACCCATGCATCTGTTCTTTGTCTCCCGCACTCTGCCTCGCTCTCCTAATGTTTTCGGTATCCCAGTAATGAATGCAGACTTATTACTCAGTGAGCCCTTTGAACGCTCAGAATTATGCTGCTTTTTGCTGAGTCTGCGGTTTATGGAGCTTAAAAGAGCAAGTTACATTTTTCTTAAAAATTGTGACAGGCAAATCAGCTTTTACTCTCAGAGCTATTTTTGGAGGACGGCACTTAGTTCTCAGGCTGTACAATGTGCGAATGTGATTGATCTGTATGCCGCACCATTATAAAGTTTAAACAACATTTATATTGATTATCATTTTATGTTGTTTCTGTTTTTTAATGCACACTGTTTTATTGATCCCTACGTTTTCATCGTTTTATATAAAGGTATGATAAGCATGCTTCTACAAACAAAACCTTAAGGGCTTTTATACAGTATCTCACAAAAGTAAGTACACCCCTCACATTTATGTAAATATTTTATTATATCTTTTCATGTGACAACACTGAAGAAATGACACTTGTCTACAATGTAAAGTAGTGAGTGTACAGCTTGTATAACAGTGTAAATTTGCTGTCCTCTCAAAATAACTCAACACACAGCCATTAATGTCTAAACCACTGGCAACAAAAGTGAGTACACCCCTAAGTGAAAATATCCAAATTGGGTCCAAAGTGTCAATATTTTGTGTGGCCACCATTATTTTCCAGCACTGCCTTAACCCTCTTAGGCATGGAGGCCACCAGAGCTTCACAGGTTGCCACTGGAGTCCTCTTCCCCTCCTCCATGACGACATCACGGAGCTGGTGGATGTTAGAGACCTTGCGCTCTTCCACGTTCTGTTTGAGGATGCCCAACAGATGCTCAATAGGGTTTAGGTCTGGAGACATGCTTGGCCAGTCCATCACCTTTACCCTCAGCTTCTTCACCAAGGCAGGGGTCGTCTTGGAGGTGTGTTTGGGGTCATTATCATGTTGGAATACTGCCCTGCAGCCCAGTCTCTGAAGGGAGGTGATCATGCTCTGCTTCAGTATGTCACAGTACATGTTGGCATTCATGGTTCCCTCAATGATCTGTAGCTCCCCAGTGCCGGCAGCACTCATGCAGCCCCAGACCATGAGACTCCCAACACCATGTTTGACTGTAGGCAAGACACACTTGTCTTTGTACTCCTCACCTGGTTGCCCCCACACACGCCTGACACCATCTGAACCAAATAAGTTTATCTTGGTCTCATCAGACCACAGGACACGGTTCCAGTAATCCATGTCCTTAGTCTGCTTGTCTTCAGCAAACTGTTTTCAGGTTTTTTTGTGCATCATCTTTAGAAGAGGCTTCCTTCTGGGACGACAGCCATGCAGACCGATTTGATGCAGTGTGCGGCGTATGGTCTGAGCACTGACAGGCTGACCCCCCACCCACCCCTTCAATCTCTGCAGCAATGCTGGCAGTACTCATACATCCATTTCCCAAAGACAACATCTGGATATGACGCTGAGCACGTGCACTCAACTTCTTTGGTTGACCATGATGAGGTCTGTTCTGAGTGGAACCTGTCCTGTTATACCGCTGTATGGTCTTGGCCACCGTGCTGCAGCTCAGTTTCAGGGTCTTGACAATCTTCTTATAGCCTAGGCCAGTGATGGCGAACCTTTTTGTGCCTGAGTGCCCAAACAGCGACACAAAACAAACTTATTTATTTCAAAGTGCCAACACAGAATTAAACCTACCAGTGGCTCTGAGGATGGGACAGGTCATCCCTCTGAATGAGCCCTATTGGACCAAAAACTGCCAGATTCGCTCAGAAGAGTACAGGGTTCAAGAATGTGTTGTTCTCAGAATACAGGGTTCAGGAATGTGTTGTGCTCAGAATGCAGGGTTCAGGAATGTGTTGTGCTTAGAGTGCAGGGTTCAGGAATGTGTTGTGCTCAGAATACAGGGTTCAGGAATGTGTTGTGCTCAGAATTCAGGGTTCAAGAATGCGTTGTGCTTAGAGTACAGGGTTCAAGAATGTGTTGTGCTTAGAGTACAGGGTTCAAGAATGTGTTGTGCTCAGAATACAGGGTTCAGGAATGTGTTGTGCTCAGAATGCAGGGTTCAGGAATGTGTTGTGCTTAGAGTGCAGGGTTCAGGAATGTGTTGTGCTCAGAATACAGGGTTCAGGAATGTGTTGTGCTCAGAATTCAGGGTTCAAGAATGCGTTGTGCTTAGAGTACAGGGTTCAAGAATGCGTTGTGCTTAGAGTACAGGGTTCAAGAATGTGTTGTGCTCAGAATACAGGGTTCAGGAATGCGTTGTGCTTAGAGTACAGGGTTCAGGAATGTGTTGTGCTCAGAATACAGGGTTCAGGAATGTGTTTTGCTCAGAATGCAGGGTTCAGGAATGTGTTGTGCTTAGAATACAGGGTTCAGGAATGCGTTGTGCTCAAATTCAGGGTTCAGGAATGAGTTGTGCTCAGAATGCAGGGTTAAGGAATGTGTTTTGCTGGGAATGCAGGGTTCAGGAATGTGTTGTGCTCAGAATGCAGGGTTCATGAATGTGTTTTGCTTAGAATGCAGGGTTCAGGAATCTGTTGTGCTCAGAATGCAGGGTTCAGGAATCTGTTGTGCTCAGAATGCAGGGTTCAGGAATGTGTTTTGCTCAGAATGTAGGGTTCAGGAATGTGTTTTCCTCAGAATGTAGGGTTCAGGAATCTGTTGTGCTTAGAGTGCAGGGTTCAGGAATGTTTTTTGCTCAGAATACAGGGATCGGGAATGTTTTTTGCTCAGAATGCAGGGTTCAGGAATGTGTTTTATGGCGACCAGTGACGTCTCTGCCGGCTAGGCTGAGACCCGTACAAAGCCAGTCTCCGATGTAAAATCCCGGAAGCAATGTTACAACGTCACTTCCGGTTTTACTCGGCGCCGATTTACAATGGCGCAGATTTTTTTAAAAAAAGACAGTATTCAGAATCGCAGTTTTTGGCGAAAGTGCAAAGGAGGGACCCCCTGATCCCTCCATAAAGAGTACCTGTCACCACCTATTACTGTCACAAGGGATGTTTACATTCCTTGTGACAGCAATAAAAGTGATCACATTTTTTTAGTTTTTTTGAAAGGGACAATGTAAAAAAAATTTAATAAAAAAAGAATAAAAAAAAAAAACGTTTTTAAAGCCCCCCCTGTCCCCGGGCGCTCGCGCAGCAAAGAAATAGCATATGTAAGTCGCGCCGCAAATGTAAGCAGTGTTCAAATGACACATGTGAGGTATCGCCGTGATCATCAAAGTGAGAAGAATAATTCTAGCAAAAGCTCTTCTCTGTAACTCTAACCTGGTAACCGTTCATTTTTTAAAGCGCCGCCTATGGATTTTTAGACACCATAGTTTGTCGCTATTCCATGAGTGTGCGCAATTTCAAAGTATGACATATTATGTATCTATTTGCTCAGTGTTACATCATCTTTCATATTATACAAAATAATTGGGCTAACTTTACTGTTTAGTTTTTTTTTTTTTTTATTCATGAATGTGTCTTTTTTCCAAAAAAAATGCATTTTAAAGACCGCTGCACAAATACCATGTGACATAAAATATTGCAACGATCACCATTTTATTCCCTAGGGTCTCTGCTAAAAAAATATATATAATGTTTGGGGTTCTAAGTAATCTTCTAGCCAAAAAAATATGGATTTTAACTTGTAAGCAACAAATGTCAGAAATAGGCTTAAAGTGGTTGTATACCCTTTTTTTTTAAATTTTTAACAGCATGCGCTGTGAAGGCCCAGCTGAAGGTCCGGCAGACGCTGCTGAACCTTGCCGGGAAGAGGTTCCGGCGGCATGCGCGGCAGTGACGTCATCGCGGCTCCAGGCCAGTGCCAGAGCTGCGAATCCAGAAGACACGCCGGGGCAAATTGTCAGCTCCATTGGTGTGGACCGGCCTGCTATACGGGGACCTCGTTCTAAGGTAAGTATTTCATAACGAGCTAGTATGCGGGGCATACTAGCTCGTTATGCCTTTGCCTTACAGGGTTTTTTTTTTTAAGATTGTCTTTTATTATCTGAGGGTATACAACCGCTTTAAGCGTGAAAGGGTTAAATTTAAAGAGTTCCGCTTAAAAAAAAAAAAAAATTAAAAGTCAGCAGCTACAAATACTGCAGCTGCTGACTTTTAATAATCGGACACTTACCTGTCCCAGGGTCCAGCGATGCGGGGGAATGAAGCCCCGCTCCTCTCCCCCTCCGCTCGGCGACGCCGGCATTTTAACTCCACAGCCAGGCACTCACTACGCATGCGCGCGCCGTGCGGCGCGCCGTGACTGGCCGCGCAATCATCTGGGACCTGTCACATGTCCCAGATGATTGCCAAGAGGGAGGGGGAGAGCTGATCTCACTTCCTGCGCTGAGGGGAGTGACGTCAGGAGCCCAGGCACCGAAGGAGGCAGATTACGAGGGACCCCCTAGCAACAGGCATTAAAGAGGTGAGTAAAAAAATAAAATTTTTTTTCAAATGTTTTTTTTTTTCCTGCACATTAATTATTATTATTTTTTTTTTTTTGGAGGTGGAACTCCACTTTAAATTTCCGTGGCAGATTTAGATGGACTTGATTAACAAATTGAAGCTGAACTCCAGCTAACCCTTTATAAGCAGCTACAGCAAACAGTATTTTTTGGGGGGGATAAAGATTTTATATAAATTAATAAATTTGATCATTGTAATCACCCCTGTCAAAGGTTAATGCATCCCTGATTTGGAGCAATGTCAATCTGTCCCTCATTCCTCCTCATTGGTCCCTCATTTTGGTCTGATCTATATAGATGTATATAAAATGCACTTTATATCTATCAAAAGGTGTTTCCCAGCGCTAAACCTTTCATCTGATTTCTAAATTGCTGCATTTGTAAATTCTAAAAGCCAATATAAAAGGAATGATAGTGGTAAAAAAGCACTTGTGGGTTTAACCAATATTGTTTTTTTGTACAATTCTCCTTTAAGGGGGCGTGGCAAGGGGGTGTGTCCTATGCCTGGATACTTTTTCTGATAGGTGTCCCTCATTCCCATCTCAAACAGTTGGGAGGTATGTAAATGGTTTGCCCCAACCTTCTAACTGCCACTTTAGACAGCTTGGTCTGTTAAAGGAAGTTGAAAACTAATGCGGCGTACACACGGTCAGAATTTCCGATGGAAACAGTCCGATGGGAGCTTTTCATCGGATTTTCCGACCGTGTGTACGCCCATCGGTCTTTTTCTGTCGGAATTTCCGACGGACTTTGGATTGAGAACCTGTTCTTAATTTTTCAGACGGAAAACCTTTCTATCGGATTTTCCGATCGCGTGTATGCAATTCCGACGCGCAAAATTCCGACGCATGCTCGGAAACAATTCAACGCATGCTCGGAAGCATTAAACTTCCCTTTTATAGTGCCGTTGAACGTGTTGTACGCCGTGGTGTTATTGACCGTCGGAATTTGGTGTGACCGTGTGTAGGCAAGACAGTTTGAGCGAAATTCCGACGGGAAAACCATCAGAGCTTTTTCCGATGAGAATTCCGAACGTGTGTGCGCGGCATAACAGATTTACTGGCGGGATAAAGTGAAAATTAAGGCAAAAAAAAACTGCAATATATTATATTTTTGCTTTTGTGCTTTTAATACGGCTTTAAGAGCCAAGAGGAGAAGCATGTTCCCCCTACAATTGTATGATCGGGCTTTTAATAAGATGAAGTCATGTTCTGCGGCGGGGGTTGCGTCTGGCGTTGTGCAGTCAGAGAACTTGGGAGTCATTTTTCATTTTTGGCTCAGCCTTTCCCTGTGGGGACGTTATCTTTGGATGCAGAACATACACGCATGCTGCGATCAACAGAAAATAACATTGCTGTGAAAATCGCTCCCTTCTCTCTATTGTCAATTGCTTGGAAGAGGGAACTTTTTTTTCCTGTCTCTCTTTTTGTATCACACCGTGTACAAGCTCTCCGGCTTTCCAGTAATCACACCTTCCCGTGGCATTGTATCAGACTCTGCGTCTTCTCCGCTGGGAACAGCAGCTGATGTGTGGAGCTCACAGTGGGAATTATTGCCTAAGAAATATCTTTTGTATTTTATTTTTTTTTCTACCGCTTTTACCGACCTTTCTTAGTTCTCGTTACCCTCTCTGGCGTCATTTCTTTCCATGATGGCGCGATATCTCCTAGATAAAAATCTAAAGATGGACTATAGTCTTTTTAACCGCTTCAGCCCCGGAAGATTTTACCCTCTTCCTGACCAGAGTGCTTTTTGCGATTCGCCACTGCGTCGCTTTAACTGACAATTGCGCGGTCGTGCGACGTTGCACCCAAACAAAATTGACGTCCTTTTTTCCCCACAAATAGAGCTTTCTTTTGGTGGTATTTGATCACCTCTGCGGTTTTAATTTTTTGCGCTATAAACAAAAAAATAGTGACAATTTTGAAAAAAAAACGCATTATTTTTTACTTTTTGCTATAATAAATATCCCCCAAAAATATATAAATAAAAAATAATAATAAATAATAATAAGTAATAATAAAAAAATAATAACTAAAAAATGTCCTCAGTTTAGGCCGAAAAGTATTCTTCTACATATTTTTGGTAAAAAAAATCGCAATAAGCGTATATTGATTGGTTTGCTCAAAAGTTATAGCGTCTATAAAATAGGGGATAGTTTTATGGCATTTTTATTATTTTTTTCATCAGTAATGGCGGCGATCTGCGATTTTTATCGGGACTGCGGCATTATGGCGGACACATCGAACATTTTTGACACTATTTTGGGACCATTGTCATGTATACAGCGATCAGTGCTATAAAAATGCACTGATTACTGTGTAAATGACACTGGCAATGAAGGGGTTACCCACTAGGGGGCGATGAAGGGGCTAAGTGTGTCCTAGGGAGTGATTCTAACTGTAGGGGGGAGGGGCTTCAAGTCACATGACAGCGATCACCGCTCCCAATGACAGGGAGCGGTGATCTCTGTCATGACACTAGGCAGAACGGGGGAAAAGCCTTGTTTACAACGGCACTTCGCCGTTCTGAGGCTCCATGACACGATCGCCTGGAGACCAGCGGACATCGAGTCCACCGGCCCCGCGGGCACGGTCACCCTGTATGGGTCGGGCGCGCGCCTACGATCCCCGGCTCTTAAAGGGGACGTACAGGTACGCCCATTTGCCCACCGCTGCCATTGTGCTGATGTATATCGGCGTGCGGCGGTTGGCAACTGGTTAAAGCTGAACTCCAGGCTAAATACACATTTGGGGGCTGTTTTACCTGCCAAATCATTCGTATTTCTGTCCATTCAGTCCTGAGATTTACACATCTCTGTGCCACACAGCACCGTCCTAAGGGTTCATTTTGTTTTCAGTTACTGCACAAAGACAAAAAGCATTTTATAGTTATAGTTATATTATTATATAGTTGTATATAAAATGCACTTTTTAACTTTCAAAAAGTGTTTCCCAGCGCTAAACCTTCCATCCAAATACTAAATTGCTGCATTTTTCAATTTTAAAAGCCAATATAAAGAAATAGTAGTGGTAAAAAAAAAGCACTTGTGGATTTAATTAACCTTTTTTTGGGGTTATTTCCCCTTTAAGGGGGCGTATCCTATGCCTACATTTGTTTTCTAGTTGGTGTCCCTCATTTCCATCTCAAAATGTTGGGAGGTATGATGTTGGAACAGGAAGGGACCATCCCCAAACTGTTCCCACAAAGTTGGGAGCATAAAATTGTCCAAAATGTCTTGGTATTCTGACACCTTAAGAGTTCCCTTCACTGGAACTAAGGAGTCAAGCCCAACCTCTGAAAAACAACCCCAAACCAAACCAAATGATTTGGACCAGTGCACGAAGCAAGGTCCATAAATACATGGATGAGCGCGTTTGGGATGGAGGAACTTGACTGGCCTGCACAGTGTCCTGACCTCAACCTGATAGAACACCTTTAGGATGAATTAGAGCGAAGACTGAGAGCCAGGCCTTCTTGTCCACATCAGTGCCTAACCTCACAAATGTGCTTCTGGAAGAATGTTAAACATTCCCATAGACACACTCCTAAACCTTGTGGACAGCCTTCCCAGAAGAGTTGAAGCTGTTATAGCTGTAAAGGGTGGGCCAACTCAGTATTGAACCCTACGGACTAAGATTGGGACGCCATTATAGTTCATGTGCGTGTAAAGGCAGGCGTCCCAATAGTATTGGTAATATAGTGTACTTATATTTTTAATTGTGATATTTGCTCTGACTATAAGACAGCACCGTGGTATATGTAGCAGAAAAGCCATCATATGGTTTCATGGTGACCAGCAGCAGTATAAGGATAAGTGGGCATCTGGTAAACTAACTTTGGTGCACAGAAAGCAGGTTATGATTTCACATATTTGGTAGTAATTTCATATATTTCGGTGACAGCGCTGTGTTTTAAATAGTAGACATGTGCAATTCGTTTCGTTTTTTTTTTTTTTTTTTCATTTTCCGTTAAAATTCGTTATATTCGCTCATTCGTTATCGTACGAATGAACGAATGATTCGCTAAAAATTATAACGAATGTTCGAATCGAACGAAAAACAACAAAAATCTGAAATAACCAAATTAGAAACAACGAAACTACGAAAGAAGAAAATCCGAAAAACGAAAACAGAAACAACGAAAATCAAAATGAACGAAAAAATTCGTACATTCATAACTTTTTTTTTTGTTGAATTGGTAATATTCCGTGTCCCTTACAATGGCGCTGCTTAACGTGCTTCGAATGGATTGAACGAAAAAATTCGTACATTCGTAACATTTTTTTCGATTCGTAATTTTCCGTGTCTCTTAAAATGTAATAATAGCATACACATTACATAACATTATGAATTATGCTCCGATTACGAATCTACGAAAACAATGTTACGAAAGTACGAATAAATCAATCTAACGAAAGTACGAATGTAACTAAATCTACGAAAATACGAATGCGTCCGAATTTCGAATAAACGAAAATTAAAACGGAAAAACGAATCATCGAAAAAATAACACTTACGAATACGAACACAGACGACTTACGGAATTACGAATCAACGGAAACGAACAGAAACGAAACGAAAATAAACGCATTTTTCTGTTGTGCACATATCTATTAAATAGTAGACCTCTTAACCTCCTTTAGTGGTCAACCATGCCCTCAGCTTCCCACACTGCCCCCACAGCTCCCTGCATAGCCTCCAGACCGCCAATGCCCCCCCACCTCCAACAGTGTCCCATAGTGCCCCCTAGTCTGTTCAGTGCACTCCAGGCTACCACAGTGCCCCTGGAAAGTCCCCCGTCTCCTGGAGAGACCCACAGCTCCCTCCAGAAACCCCATCTTCACCATGTTGCCACCAACTCCCTCAAGAATCCCCTACAGAGCTACCAAGTCTGCAGAAGAGTCCCCAAACCCCTGCCCCATCCAGAGCCTCCCAGCATTTCAATACATATTTTGTATTCTCAGATTTTTATTCTGTATAAACTTTATTTTTTTTTTATTTTTTTATTGCTGGGCCATGGAGGGTTTTGGAAGAATTGTCCTGGTCTCAATAAAGGCCCCCACACACGATCTGACTTTTTGACAACCAACATGCAAATTAGCTGTTTTGGACCAACATCCGACCGTGTGTACGCTCCATCGGACCAACTTTTACCAGGTTTCATCGGACTTTTGTTGGCTGTGCGAACGGACCAACCTTCTGCCAACAAAAGTCAGATGGACCAAAGTCCGACCGTGTGTACACAAAACCAACGGACTTTTGTACAAAGTACAAACACGCATGCTCAGAACCAATGCAAAAGATCAGACAACAATATAGAAGTTGACCAAAGGTGGCGCTGGAGTATTCGAACGTCCTCTTTTGAAGTGTCGTCAGTACGTTGAAACGTCACTACGTTCATGTTTGTTGCCTAAAAAGTCAGACCATGTGTATGCAATACCAACTTGGGGCCAACGCCCTTTGTACAAAAATCCACAGGAAAGTTGGTCCACGGTCCGATCGTGTGTATGAGGCTTTAGACTGATAACCACTGCTCCAGCCAGTATGAGATGTTTAGGCAGTCCTGTAGAGGTAGTAAAGTACAGTAGGACAATGCACATGTAGCGGGGACACTTTTGCAAGTTGTCCTCTATGTTCAAATTTAGTATTTTTGTCTCTCAGAACAGTAAAGGGGTTCTGGGGGTTAATTGTGTAGGTTGACTTTGGCATCAGTTTGGCTGGGCTGTGTAGGGGTTCTGCCTGGTCATGTGTACTGTTAGATGCACATGACAGGCTTAGAACCAGGCCTGGTTGGATGGTTTGGGTATCAACATTCCCCAGAGCCAATCAGTGGGTGCGTCTGGCCCCGCTGAGGAGTCTGGGGATGGGTACTTAAGATGCTGAGGTCACGTGTTCAGGGTTCGTTCGGCCGGAGCTGTCTGTTCCTGGATCTGGACCGGGGTAGCCCCACGAGGGGTCCCGTTCACGGAGCAAAGGCCACCCCGCAACATGGTCAGCTTGGCTAACCCCATTAGACCCGCTTGGTCTGGGGCAAGGATCCATCTGTTCCCGAGTCTCGGAAGAATTCAAGGCGTCCGGGTGCACTCTCAACTTGGAGGGGCACCACAGCTCGTGTAAGCGACCGGGGAGGACTCTTCGGAGGAGGGCCAACAAGCTGGCATCCCAAGAAGTGCCTGGTTGCTGGGTTGTCAAGGACACTAACGAATCCACGCTTTCCCAGTACTGCCAAGGAGACGGATAACGTTCCAGGTACCCTGGGAAAGGTTCCTGTTCACTTTGATTGAAACTTTCTTCAATGTCAGAGACTGCAAGTTCAGGATTCAAGTGCTGACTGCCATAATCTCTGGCTAGAGATTTGTTCAGCTTTGAAGCGCCCAGCTGCGAGTGGCTACTCTCTGGGTTTGCATTATAGACTTTCAAATAGTCTGCAGTTCAAGGTGCCTGAGTTTCTTCACCCTTGCCCTCTGTTCTTATATGAGACTGTGTCTGTTGGATCTTACCCCTGCAAATAAAAACCTTTCTAAAGGACTTTTATGGTGTCAGCGTCCAAAGTCGTTGGGTACTAACCCTGGGAACCCCTAGACCTGGAAGGACAAGCCAAGCGGAGGTAACCGGTAAGCCCAAAAGTTAAGGCCGCTCCATCGAGGGTTATGGCCGCTACACACACTTATAGCGCTATGAGCAGGTTGGAGGGTGTACAGGCATAGGAATCTGCAGAACTGCACCTGTGAGATAGTGATGTCCCCCTCTGGCTATACAGTGTGGTAGGTATCCCGGAGTAAGGAGCTGAATAAAAATGACATCTCTATGCAGTTACGCTGCTTATGACAAATTCATTTAAGCTGATTGTAAAAGAAGCAAGGCCGCAACGTCCTCTTCTTAATTAAAAGCCTCAAAACGACACACAGAGCGTTGTCACCGTGAAATATCTGGTCACCCTGTAATAACTGGCCATAAATAAGGCGTATTTTTGATTTCTATTGTATTTTTTGGGCAATCTCGCAGGCTTATCAAAATGCCTGACATTTCGAAAAAAACCTTTTGTTTCAATTACAAAATGATGTGATGAAGGCAGAACAACGGAATACTGGTATAATAAAGATACTTCACTTAATTGCTTTGGAAAACTAGGGCAGATTAATCATAAGGGACAAGGTGTTGGAGAATGGGCACAGCAGCGCCATCTGTTGGCTATGCCAGACGGCGTGCTATGACACGCAAAGCGGTGGAGGTTACTGTAATTAACCCATAATAATGCTGACTTGGGAAATTTCCAGACGTGCTTAAACAATTTCAGGCAAAATGAAAAATCACATAAGATGAGTTAATGTCTACTTAGTATTTAATCTTTAAATGTGAGATCCAGATGTCTCTTTTAAAGCAAAAAAAAATAAAAAAAAATAATAATTAAAAATCCCAGCTAAAGAACGCTCTACATACTTCTCCGTAGGCCGTGAATCCTCACTTCACTTTTTGGAAGTGCTGTACCCTTCAGGAGAATATTCAACATCCGACACATCTAGGAGTATCAGATGCCTGAACCCCCCGCTGTGTGCTGTGGTTTAGGGTTGCCACCTTTTCTTTAACCACTTCAGCCCCGGACCAATTGGCAGCCAAAGGACCAGGCCCCTTTTTGCGATTCGGCACTGCGTCGCTTTAACTGACAATTGCGCGGTCGTGCGACGTGGCTCCAAAACAAAATTGGCGTCCTTTTTTTCCCACAAATAGAGCTTTATTTTGGTGGTATTTGATCGCCCCTGCGGTTTTTATTTTTTGCGCTATAAAAACAAAAATAGAGCAACAATTTTGAAAAAAATGCAATATTTTTAGCTTTTTGCTATAATAACTATCCCCAAAAAATATATAAAAAAAAAATTTTTTTTTCCTCAGTTTAGGCCGATACGTATTCTTCTACATATTTTTGGTAAAAGAAAAATCGCAATTAGCGATTATTGATTGGTTTGCGCAAAAGTTATAGCGTTTACAAAATAGGGGATAGTTTTATAGCATTTATTATTAATATTTTTTTTTTTACTAGTAATGGTAGCGATCAGCGATTTTTATTGTGACTGCGACATTATGGCGGACACATCGGACATTTTTGACACATTTTTGGGACCATTGTCATTTATACAGGAATCAATGCTATTTAAATGCATTGATTCCTGTATAAATGACAGTTGTAGTGAAAGAGTTAACCACTAGGGGAGGGGTTATGGGCTCTGACGTGTGTGTTTTTTTACATTAGGGGGCGGGGCTGACGTCTGACGTCATTGATCGGCTTTCCCGATGACAGGGAACAGCCGATCAATGACAGGCAGAGTAGGAAGCGCGGGGAGAGGTTTGTTTACACAAACCTCTCCCCGTTCTTCAGCTCCGTAACCCGATCGCGGGACACCAGCGGCGATCGGGTCCGCTGGTCCCGCGGCCAGGGTCACGGAGCTCCCGACCGGGTCGCGAGCGCGCCGCTGGCGGCCCGCTCCTGACCCACGGGCAGGCATTTAAAGGACCACGTACAGGTACGTGGTTTTGCCTGCCCGTGCCATTCTGCTGACGTATATATCCAGTGGGCGGTCGGGAAGCGGTTAAGTCAGACCCGAACACTTTAGCGGCGCACAGCAATTTTTTTTATAGTATAAACTATACATATATTTTGCTATTAAATAACATTTCTAATCATACAAAGTTAATAACAAGAGTTCCCCTTTACATCAGAGTCCACAGAGTTCCCCTTTTACATCTGAACTCGCAGAATTCCCTTTCACTGTAAGGGGGGACACTGTGATGTACAGAGAAGACTCTGATGTAAGGGGGGACACTGTGATGTACAGAGAAGACTCTGATGTAAGGGGGGACACTGTGGCCTCTGGTGTAAAGGGGAACTCTGATGTAAGGGGTGCTCTGAGAACCCTGATTTCCCTTAGAGGCAGGAGAGAGAAGGGGGAGACTTTAGTCACAGATGGGGATGGATGGTGAGCTCACTTACTTTAGAGCTTAACCTAAATGGTGGGCCTACATTTTGTCTGGAATGCTAGAGAATATGTGTCTCGCAGTAGGCATTTATGTACAGCATGTACCACCATCCTAACTGCATGTGTGGGGGTAGGGTTTTTTTGGGGGTATTTTTAATATATATCCATATTTTTAATATATATTATTTATTAATAAATATTATTTTTGTAATTCATTTTAATTTTGTAAAATTTTCTTTTGTTACTATCACAAGAGGGCTGACAAGCCCCCTATATGAAAGTACATAGGGAGAGATGGGTACTTTCCATAGGAAGCATCATAGTTTTAGTAGGCCCCTGATTGCCTCCTCCTGTAATCCATGAACAAGGGCAGCCCAGTGGCTTAGTGGTTAGTTCTTGATAGAAAGCATCATAGTTCTAGTAGACCTCTTATGCATCCTCCCATAAGCCTTAAACCATGGCAGCACAGTGGGTTAGTGGTTAGCTCTTCACAGTTTTAGTAGCCTCCAATACCTACTCCGGTAAGCCATGAACAAGGGCAGCACAGTGGCTTAGTGGTAAGCTCTTCATAGAAGGCATCATGGTTCTAGTGGACCCCTGATGTCTCCTCCTTTAAGCTATGAACCATGGCAGCACAGTTGCTTAGTGGTTACCTCTTCATAGAAGGCATCATGATTCTAGTGGATTCCTGATGCCTCCCTATATAAGCCTATAAACCATGGCAGCACAGTGGCTTATTGGTTATCTCTTCATAGAATGCATCATGGTTCTAGTGGATCCCTGATGTCTCCTCCTTTAAGCTATGAACCATGGCAGCACAGTTGCTTAGTGGTTACCTCTTCATAGAAGGCATCATGATTCTAGTGGATTCCTGATGCCTCCCTATATAAGCCTATAAACCATGGCAGCACAGTGGCTTATTGGTTATCTCTTCATAGAAGGCATCATGGTTCTAGTGGACCCCTGATGTCTGCTCCTTTAAGCCATGAACCATGGCAGCACAGTGGCTTAGTGGTTAGCTCTTCATAGAAGGCATCATGGTTCTAGTGGACCCCTGATGTCTCCTCCTTTAAGCTATGAACCATGGCAGCACAGTTGCTTAGTGGTTACCTCTTCATAGAAGGCATCATGATTCTAGTGGATTCCTGATGCCTCCCTATGTAAGCCTATAAACCATGGCAGCACAGTGGCTTAGTGGTTATCTCTTCATAGAAGGCATCATGGTTCTAGTGGACCCCTGATGTCTCCTCCTTTAAGCTATGAACCATGGCAGCACAGTTGCTTAGTGGTTACCTCTTCATAGAAGGCATCATGATTCTAGTGGATTCCTGATGCCTCCCTATGTAAGCCTATAAACCATGGCAGCACAGTGGCTTAGTGGTTAGCTCTTCATGATTTTAGTAGACCCCTAAAGCCTTCTCCTGTAAAGCATGAACAAAGGTAACACAGTGGCTTGGTGGTTAGCTATTCTACCCTAAAGGAATTAGGTTCCTGGTTTGAATCCAGGCCAGGAGGCTCTCGGAGTTTGAATGTTCCCCCTGTGCTTGTGTTGGCCCTAGTATGATACTCTACCCACAGTGCCCAAGATGGCTGCCCCAACAGCAGATAAAAAGCATTTTTATTCCCCATAGAGAAAAGCGCTATATAAAAAATAATGAAAAGTGCTTCCAGGACTTGAGGAGATTGGTATACGGGAATTCTTCTATCTCTTCCTGCTCTCCGTACTGAATTTCTCTGCAGCGGTCTTGGGATCCTTGTGAAACTGTAATGCCTTGTACACACGGTCGGACATTCCGACCACAAAATACGTCTGATTTTTTCAGACGGATTTTGTTCGAAACTTGTGTTGCACACACACGGTCGGACAAAGTTGTCGGAAAATCCGATCGTTCCGAACGAGGTGACGTACAAAACGTACGAAGGGACTACATAGAGGCCAGTAGCCAATAGCTTTAGTCTCCAAATTTCTTCTGAGCATGTGTGGCACTTTGTGCGTCAGAAATCTCTACACGCGATCTGAAAAAGTCCAATCGGATTTTGTTGTGGGAAAATTTTAGATCCTGCTCTCAATTTTTTTTCCGACGGAAAAAGCTTGCTAGAGCCCACACACGATCGGATTTTCCGACAACATAATCCGATCAGACTTTTTCCATCTGAATATCCGACCGTGTGTACGGGGCATAAGGCTGTACAAGTTCTTTGGTCTGCGGCCATCAGGAAGGATGACCACTTTTCCTGCTGGGTTTTTTATTTATTATACATTATGGAACACACAAGGGTGGGTATGAGCATCCATAACCCCCAGGTTGGCAGAACCAGAGTTGGGAATCAGAGCAGGGATCTAGCTGTTAGACCAAAGACACATAAGAAGCCAGAAGCTGACTCAGCCCACCAGGCTGCTGATATAACTAACACTTTTGGGTTGAATGGCCCTTTAAGCCTTTTCGGTATCAAGAGATCTAAAGCCCCCGTGTAGCCCTAGCTTTAGTAAAGTTGAATAGAAGATCCCTCAAGTGTATTTTTTAGCAGCAAAGTGATATTCAAGGTAAGTAACAATGATTTTCTTAAGAATTAGTAGTTCTTTATTTATATCATAATATCAAAAAGGGGATATATGGCATGAACACATAGGAGTCGTAAAAAAGCAATTCTAGTCTTGACATAAAAAGCATATCTCATCAACAATGGAAAAACTGCACATGATCTCAATTTAAAACCATAAAACTTGTGTAGAGTTTCCTACGCGTTTCGACCTGTTGGGGTAAAAGTCTTCTTCAGGGAAATTTATTCTATGCAAAAAGAAACATTTTCTAAGTTATACTGTCTGTAACTGTATCATTATTTTACATGGTCATTATGTACTGTTATAGTAAAGTTGTCCATGTGCATTTACCACTTCTTAAAGAGGTGTGCCCCCTAAAAAAATTTTTTCAAAAGTCAGCAGCTACAAATACTGCAGCTGCTGACTTTTAATAATCGGACACTTACCTGTCCCAGGGTCCAGCGATGCGGGGGATCGAACCCCCATCTCGTTCCCCACTCCCTTCGCGGCGCCGGTATTCTTACTGTGGGCACCCAGCTGTGGCTTCACAGCCGGGCATCCACTGTGCATGCGCGAGTGGCGCCGTGCGCCGTGATACGACGCTCAGTCATCTGGGACACGTGACAGGTCCCAGATGACTGTGCGGCGCCGAGGGGAAGTGATGTCAGTGCCTGGGCACTAAAGGTGGCAGACTACGAGGGACCCCCTAGCAACAGGCATTTAGAGGTGAGTAAAAAATATTTTTTTTCCAATTATTTTTTTAATGATTTTTAAGCACTTTTTTTTTTTGGGTGGCAACACCACTTTAATGAGAAAGTTACATTCCATAGCCAGACGAATTGCTGTTCATCTAAAAGCACTAGACATGTGCACAATAGAAAAATTTGTTTATTTTCGTTTCGTTTCTTTTGTTTCCGTTGATTTGTAACAATTCGTAAATTCGTAAGTCGTCGGTGTTTGTATTCGTAACGATTCGTATTTTCGTAAGAGTTATTTTTTCGTTGATTCGTTTTTCCGTTTAATTTTCGTTTATTCGAAATTCGTATGCATTCGTATTTTCGTAGATTTAGTTACATTCGTACTTTCGTCAGATTGATTTATTCGTACTTTCATAACATTGTTTTCGTAGATTCGTAATCGGAGCATAATTCATAATGTTATGTAATGTGTATGCTATTATTATATTTTAAGAGACACGGAAAATTACGAATCGAAAAAAAAAAGTTACGAATGTACGAATTTTTTCGTTCAATCCATTCGAAGCACGTTAAGCAGCGCCATTGTAAGAGACACGGAAAATTACGAATCAAAAAAAAAAAAAAGTTACAAATTTTTTCGCTCAATCCATTCGAAGCACGTTAAGCAGCGCCATTGTAAGGGACACAGAAAATTATGAATCGCAAAAAAAAAAAAAAAAATAAAAAGTTACGAATGTACGAATTTTTTCGTTCAATCCATTCGAAGCACGTTAAGCAGCGCCATTGTAAGAGACACGGAAAATTACGAATCAAAAAAAAAAAAAAGTTACAAATTTTTTCGCTCAATCCATTCGAAGCACGTTAAGCAGCGCCATTGTAAGAGACACAGAAAATTATGAATCGCAAAAAAAAAAAAAAAGTTACGAATGTACGAATTTTTTCGTTCAATCCATTCGAAGCACGTTAAGCAGCGCCATTGTAAGGGACACAGAAAATTATGAATCGCAAAAAAAAAATAAAAAGTTACGAATGTACGAATTTTTTCGTTCAATCCATTCAAAGCACGTTAAGCAGCGCCATTGTAAGAGACATGGAAAATTGCGAATCGAAAAAAAAAAGTTACGAATGTACGAATTTTTTCGTTCAATCCATTCAAGGCACGTTAAGCAGCGCCATTGTAAGAGACACGGAAAATTACCAATTCAACAAAAAAAAAAGTTACGAATGTACGAATTTTTTCGTTCAATCTATTCGAAGCACATTAAGCAGCGCCATTGTAAGGGACATGGAAAATTACCAATTCAACAAAAAAATAAAAGTTACGAATGTACGAATTTTTTTCGTTCATTTTGATTTTCGTTGTTCCTGTTTTCGTTTTTTGGATTTTCTTCTTTCGTAGTTTCGTTGTTTCTAATTTTGGTTATTTCGGATTTTCGTTGTTTTTCGGATTCGTTCGATTCGAACATTCATTAAAATTTTTAGCGATAACGAATGAACGAATATAACGAATTTTAACGAAAAAAAAACGAAACGAATTGCACATGTCTAAAAAGCACGCTAAGCCCCGGCGATCCCGATGTGTCCTCACATTGTTCTCCTTTAGTAAAGTATCTTCCCATTTGTGTTTTATTCTGAAACATAAAGGCCGCTGGCTCCTTCCGCACGCAATACTTGCCAGTCAGTGTTTATATTGTATACATTTTTATTAACATCCCTGCCAACTCACAATCTAATTTCTCTGATTAAACTTCTTTTTTTTTTTTTTCCAACACAATTAATTTTATTTGAATCAGACCTTAACAGCTTTGTGAGAGGGACGGGGGGTGAGGATATGACAACATCTACTCTCATTACATGTTCCTTGATTCATTGGAAATTGGCTTGATAAATCTTGGAGCCGGTGGTACGAGTCTGGAATGTAAAATACCCCCAAACCAAACAAGGGGACGATCGATATTAATGGAAGAGTAACCAAACTCTTATATTCCAAGCAGAGGCAATCACATATTACATGTGAGGAGATGGAGAGTGGCAGCCCAGACCCTGCCTGCTCTATTACCCACAAATCCGATTGTTTATCTAAGAAACATCAAAGAAATTCAATCCGCTATCTGCGTCGTATATATATATATATATTCATCGAATGCTTAGGTAATGTTATTCTTTTTTCTTTACTGTGCTGTTTGTATTTACTTGCAGCTCTTCGATGTCTATCTATACAATTATTACTATCATTCTCATCATCCGCTGCACACCAGCAGAATATTCAATTCATGTTCACATTAGCAATTCCCAATTGCTTTTATGATTTCTTACACATTGAGAGGTGTATTTATAAAAATAAAAAAATAAAAATCACGTTTGTCCATCAAAGATGCATGTAAATTTGTTCTGTGTGAATGGGGCAACATTTTATGTTCTCAGGCTATATTCTCTGAAGATCGAATGCGTGAATGGGAAAATACAGCATTATGGTCACTAGATGGCGTTGATAAACTTATTTCCTATGATTCTCAGAGCTATCTAGTGGCCTTAATGCTGTTTTTTCATTAAAACATTCGATCTGCAGAGAATATAGCCCAAGGACATTCTATTTGATTTTAAATATACAGTATAGAAGTAAAGCTAATTTTTGAAAAGACAATGCCCCCTCCCTTTAATGCATGCCTTCAAGTGGTTGTAAACATCAGACATGAAATTTGAACAAAGCATATCCCTCTATAGTGTGTACTTGTGTCAATCCAGAGCACTAATGCCCCATACACACGGTCGGATTTTCCGACGGAAAATGTCCTATCGGACAATGTTGTCGGAAATTACGACCGTGTGTAGGCTCCATTGGACTTTTTCAGTCGGATTTTCCAACGGACAAAGTTTTATCTCCTGCTCTCAAATTTTCCGACAACAAAGTCCTTTCGGACTTTTTCCGATCGTGTGTAGCGAATTCCGACGGACAAAGTGCCACGCATGCTCAGATCACATTACAAGACCAAAGCTATTGGCTACTAGCCTCTACGTAGTCCCGTCGTACGCAACGAACGTCACCACGTTCAGAATGATCAGATTTTCTGACAACTTTGTCCGACCGTGTGTATGCAACACCAGTTTCGGACAAAATCCGTCGGAAAAAATCAGATGGATTTTGTGGTCGGATTTTCCGACTGTGTGTACGGGGCATTAGTGTTATTTCTGTCTGCTGCATCCTTCCTCTGCTATCAAGCACCAAGTGAAAAATGGTGACAGGGAAAGGGCCTCCAGCCTAATTGACAGCCTCAGCTCTGTTCCTGTGTGCTGTGTGAAGAGGGGGAGAGTCCCTTTCCTCCAATCAGCTATCAGAGCTCTCCTCACTGAGCTCTGCAGAGTGTAACTTCAGCTCTCCGCCCCCTTTTTTCTGAACTCTCAGACAAGCTTTTTAAATTCAGCACTTTGAACAGATGTAGAGAAGAAAGGGCTGCAGATAGACAGTTATAACTTATGTAGGAGGAATTGTGTCATCTTCACTGGGTATATGTAAGGGTTTACAACCACTTTAACCCCCCGGCGGTATTCCCGGGTCTGGCTCGGGGTGGAACTTCAGTACCATAAGCGGTAACCCCGAGCCAGACTCGGGCTGCATTGCAGGATACAGGGGGAAGTCACTTACCTTGTCCCCTGGATCCTGCGATGTCTCCCCGCTGTGTGTGCGAGCTCCTCCGCTCGATTCACACAGTGCCCGAGTGCCGCTGATCTCCGTTCCCTGTGACGTTGCGACGCACGGGAGAGAAGATCGGCGCCAAATTTAAAAAAGTAAAAACACACAAAACACATACAGTACTGTAATCTTACAGATTACAGTACTGTATAAAAAATTACACATCCCCTTTGTCCCTAGTGGTCTGTCCAGTGCCCTGCATGCACTTTTATATTATAAATACTGTTTTTTCTGCCTGGAATTTGGAGATTGTCCATAGCAACCAAAAAGTGTCCCTTTATGTCAAAAGTGGTTTAAGACCAGCTAGAAAACAGCGATAATAAATTATAATCACTTGCAGAATTGAGCGATAGCGATTTGTGGGGAAATTCGTCATCAAACACTAAATCTAATGACAGCGACAATTCTGCAACTGAGCAATTTTCAGTGTTTTTGATTTGATTAAATTATTTAATAATTTTTATAGTTATTTATTATATTTTAATTTATGATTTTGTGTTTATCATACCCGGGATGTCTACTAGACTCTGGTTTGGACAGATTTAAGTGAGTTATTCCTAAGAATTGCAGGTCTACAATATAAAACGCCAAATTTCCATGCAAAATAATTGTACCGCTTTCAACACCTAAAATCTGAAATAATCATACCGCCAGGGAGGTTAAAGTGGAACTATGGGCAAAACCAAAAATTACATATATACTGTATAATGCAGGCTTTTTCTAGCATAATATAACACTTTTATAACCTGTTGATTATGCCAGTAGATCAACTGGTTTTCTACTTCTTGTAAAGACCAATCTAGTATTCACTGATGAGAATACAAGGCGGTTCTCGAGTGGTGGAGGAACTGAACAGCCTGGTTCTCCTATGTCTCCAGCAGTATAGGGAAGTCGCTCCTACCCCTCTGGAAGAAGACATGGTTTACTGTATGAATGCTATTACAGTAGATTGCAGCATCTCCAGTGGCTATACAGGCATTGTAAGTCTATTATTTGACATAATTACCGGAGTTCTGCTTTAATTACTGTGATGCTGTCCATGGTACTGAAACTATTGTACTGTTGTCTGTGAAGGTTCTCATCTGTCCAGGTCATGGTATAGAGTATCTAGCAGTAGATGGTCACATTTAACTTGACTAATGCCCCGTACACACAGTCGGAAATTCCGACGGAAAATGTCCGATCGGACCATGTTGTTGGAAAATCCGCCCGTGTGTGGGCTCCATCAGACTTTTTCCGTCGAAATTTCCGACGGAAAAAATTTGAGATCCTGCTCTCAAAGTTTCCGACAACAAAATCCGATCGGACTTTTTCCAATCGTGTGTAGAGAATTCCGACGGACAAAGTGCCACGCATGCTCAGATCAAATTATGAGACCAAAGCTATTGGCTACTAGCCTCTACGTAGTTCCGTCGTACGCAACGAACGTCACCACGTTCAGTATGATCGGATTTTCCGACAACTTTGTCCGACCGTGTGTATGTAACACCAGTGTCGGACAAAATCCGTCGAAAAAAATCCGACGGATTTTGTGGTCGGAATTTCCGACCGTGTGTACGGGGGCTAAGTCTATTATTTCACGTACTTCCTGGAGTTCTGCTTTAATTACTGTGCCGCTGTCCATGGTACTGAAACTATTGTACTGTTGTCTGTGAAGGTTCTCATCTGTCCAGGTCATGGTATACAGTATCTAGCACTAGATGGTCACATTTAACTTGTCTTATGCCGCGTACACACGGTCGGAATTCTCGTCGGAAAAAGCTCTGATGGTTTTCCCGACGGAATTCCGACGGAATTTCGCTCAAACTGCCTTGCCTACACACCGTTACACCAAATTCCGACGGTCAGTAACACAGCGGCATAAAACACGTTCGACAGCACTATAAAAGGGAAGTTTAATGCTTCTGAGCATGCGTTGAATTGTTTCCGAGCATGCGTCGGAATTTTGCGTGTCGGAATTGCATACACACGATCGGAAAATCTGATAGAAAGGTTTTCCGTCGGAAAAAATTGAGAACAGGTTCTCAATCCAAAGTCCGTCGGAAATTCCGACAGAAAAAGACCGATGGGCATACACACGGTCGGAAAATCCGATGAAAAGCTCCCATCGGACTGTTTCCTTGGGAAATTCCGACCGTGTGTACGCCGCATAAGAGTATAATGTTCAAGATATTTCATAGTTTATCCAAGCCACTTATTCAGTTCTAATGAGTCTCGGGACAATAACCCATCAAGCAAGAGGCGTAAAAGAGGCCATCTTTGCCGAACTGAAACAACCATCTCTGAACAGTGGTGGGGCCTTCAACACCATCTGTTTTCCACATATAAGGCATTCCAACATCTCTACATGAGCGATTGGAGACCAATTCACACCTTTTAGCCATCCAAATCGAGGGAACTAACACCTATGAAGCCTTCCTGACACCAACAATGAGATTATATAACAAGTACAGGGTCGCTTGTTCTTGGACAATCAGCATCTCTTTATCCCATGGCGATTGGATTAGGGTGTCCTAAGGTGTGAATATAAATACTGGGATATTTTCCAAACATGCACTGTAAGGCCCCTTTCACACTGGGGCGGGAGCCGCGGTGACGGTAAAGCAGCGCTATATTTAGCGCTGCTTTACCGTCGTTTTGCCCGCGGGTTTCGGCCGCTCGCGGTGCGGTTTTACCCCCCGCCAGCGGCCGAAAAAGGGTTAATATGCCCCGCAGAGTGCCGCCGTAGCGGCGCTTTTCGGCAGTTTTGCCGCGGTTTTACCGCGGTGTCCCATTCTAATCAATGGGCAGGAGCGGTATAGGAGCGGTGAATACATCGCTCCTATACTGCTCCAAAGATGCTGCTAGCAGGACTTTTTTTGCCGTCCTGCTAGCGCACCGCTCCAATGTGAAAGCCCGCCGGCTTTCACACTGGAGTGAATGGGGCCGGTTTTTTTTCAGGCGGTATACAGGTGCTATTTTTAGCGATGTACCGCCTGAAAACCGCCCCAGTGTGAAAGGGGCCTAACTGAAGAAATGGAATGGAAAAGCTACGAAATGTCTTCAGAACAAGTCCAGTTGAATGTGACTGCTACTAGATATACCATGACCTGGATAAATGAGAACCGTCACAGACACGTGAAGGTTCTTCTTGACATGTTCAGACTTCCTGACACCAAGGATGGGATTATGTAACTAGAACAATGTACAGTGCCTTGAAAAAGTATTCATCCACATTTTGTCATGTTACAACCAAAAACGTAAATGTATTTTATTGGGATTTTATGTGATAGACCAACACAAAGTGGCACATCATTGTGAAGTGGAAGGAAAATGAAAAATGGTTTTCAAAATTTTTTACAAATAAATATGTAAAAAGTGTGGTGTGGATTTGTAGGCAGCTCTGCTGAGTCAATACTTTGTAGAACCACCTTTTGCTGCAATTACAGCTTCAAGTCTCTTTGGGGATGTCTCTACCAGCTTGGCACAACTATAGTGTGAATTTTTTGCCCTTTTGTCTTTGTAAAATAGCTCAGGCTCTGTCAAGTCTTACCACAGATTCTCAATTGGATTTAGGTCTGGACTTTGACTGGGCCATTCCAACACATGAATATGCTTTCATCTAAACCATTCCATTGTAGCTCTGGCTGTATGTTTAGGGTCGTTGTCCTGCTGGAAGGTGAATCTCTGACCCGGTCTCAGGTCTTTCGCAGACTCTAACAGGTTTTCTTCTAAGATTGTCCTGTATTTGGCTCCATCCATCTTCCCATCAACTCTGACCAGCTTCCCTGTCTTTGCTGAAGAAAAGCATCCCCACAACAAGATGCTGCCACCACCATGTTTCACGGTGGGGATAGTGTGTTCAGGGTGATATGCAGTGTTAGTTTTCCGCCTCACATAGAGTTTTGCTTTTAGGCCAAAAAGTTAAATTTTGGTCTCATCTGACCAGATCACCTTCTTCCACATGTTTGCTGTGTCCCCCACATGACTTCTCGCAAACTGCAAACGGGACTTCTTATGACTTTCTTTCAACAATGTCTTTCTTCTTGCCACTCTTCCATAAAGGTCAGATTTGTGGAGGGCACGACTAATAGTTGTCCTGTGGACAGATTCTCCCACCTGAGCTGTGGATCTCTGCAGCTCCTCCAGAGTTACCATGGGCCTCTTGGCTGCTTCTCTGATGAATGCTCTCCTTGCCCGGCCTGTCAGTTTAGGTGGACGGTCATGTCTTGGTAAGTTTGCAGCTATGCCATACTCTTTCCATTTTTGGATGATTGAACAGAGCTCTGTGAGATGTTCATTTCTTGGGAATTTTTGTTATAACCTAACCCTGCTTTAAACTTCTCCACAACTTCATCTCTGACCTGTCTGGTGTGTTCCTTGGCCTTCATGATGCTGTTTGTTCACTAAGGTTCTCTAAAAAACCTTTGAGGGCTTCACAGAACAGCTGTATTTATACTGAGATTAAATTATACACAGGTGGACTTTATTTACTAATTAGGTGACTTCTGAAGACAATTGTTTCCAGTCAGGGGCGGACTGACTATTCGGCCACTCGGGCACTGCCCGAGGGCCCCGGGCCACTAGGGGGCCCCATCAGGGTTGCCAGCCTCAGTAAAACCAGGGACAGTATGTAAAAATCTGTGTTTTTTTTTTACATCTGTCTCTGAAATGTCCCTTACCGACATCCTTTTGGTCTAAAAATCCAGAGATTATAGCTGCCCCACCTCTCCAGTACCTTCTCAGTCAATAGAAACATGTCTGTGTATACTGTGTGTACATGTATGTGTATACTGTGTGATTGTATACTGTATGTGTATACTGTGTGATTGTATACTGTGTGTGTATACTGTGTGGCCCCATAATCTCTGATTGCCTGGGGGCCCCATAATCTCCTATTGCCCGGGGGCCCCATTAGTTGTCAGTCCGCCCCTGTTTCCAGTAGATTTTAGTTAGGGGTATCAGAGTAAAGGGGGCTGAACACAAATGCACCCCACACTTTTCACATATTTATTTGTAAAAACAATTTAAAAACTTTTATTATTTTTCTTCCCCTTCCCAATTATGTGCCACTTTGTGTTGGTCTATCAGGTAAATAATTAATAAAATACATTTACGTTTTTGGTTGTAACATGACAAAATGTGGAAAATTTCAACGGGTATGAATACTTTTTCAAGGTGCTGTAGTTTCACAGCTTTCACACTTCCCATCCTGTTCTTGGTCTACAAACATCTACACAATGTATGGTGATTGGATAAGGTATCCAAACGTGCAGCTATAAATTCTCGGGTATGTTTCTGATACTCGTTAAAAGCTTGGAGAAGCCAAAAATGTCTTCAGCATTACAGAACAAGTCCAGTTGAATTGACTTCTACTACCATATATACTCAAGTATAAGCCGAGTTTTTCAGCACATTTTTTGTGCTGAAAATGCCCCCCTCGGCTTATACTCGAGTCAAGCACTTTTGTGTAGCAGAGAATGACATTTTCCGTTTAAGGGTTCCTAGAGACCCCCTAGCTACAGCCAAAATTTGGGGTCTCTGGACCCAAAGCGTCCCGAAATGACATTGCTGCAGATGGACACAGTTGACCGAATTTGGGGCTCTGTATCTCGGGGCCACTTAGTGCTAGGAACCCCAAATTTGGTGTGCAAACCCAGTGGAACCAACACTACATACATATCCCATTTGGGGTTCCTAGGACCAAGTGGCCCCAAGATACAGAGCCCCAAATTCGGTCAACTGTGTCCATCTGCAGCAATGTCATTTCGGGACCCTTTGGGTCCAGAGACCCCAAATTTTTGCTGCAGCTAGGGGGCATCTAGGAACTACCTTAACTACCAAGTTTGAAGTTTGGGGGACCTATGGCTGCAAATAGGCACACTGAGACATGCAAATAGGCACAGTGAGGCTGCAAATAGGCACAGTTGACCCTCTTTTCCACTTACAGTAGCTGCGCATTTCTCACCCTAGGCTTATCCTCGAGTCAATACGTTTTCTAATTTTTTTGTGGTAAAATTAGGCTTATATTCGGGTCGGCTCTTACTCGAGTATATACGGTAGATATTATACTATTGCTTTCAATAAAGCACAGGTTCTCAGTCAGGGATGTGTGTCTCAGGGGGTACCTATGCTTGTTAAAGTTAATTCATCATATCAATATAAGGTTTTAGCAATTAATAAATCATCTACAACAGGCATAAAGTATTTTTAGCTCCTTAAAAGCACAAGGGACTGTTTGGTAAATGGTAGACAGTTGGGGGCTCGTGTTTAGAGATGTGAGATATGGTGAACCACACAAGGGGTTGTATGGAAAACATAAGCTTTTAAATAGACTTTGTCACCAAGCCAATTCATGAGTTAAAGTAGTATTGAATCCTCAGAGATTTTTAGGCAAGTACCAGCCCCTCCCCCCCCCCTTTGCCCCCCTTTGCCCACAGCCTTCTGGGACACATCACGCCTAAAAAACTAAGGGTGTAAAACTTTAATTCCCATATTTGATTTATTCTTCTGCAAATCCCCAATGTCTGTGCGAGCCACAATGTATAACCTCATATTTCTGAATGAATCAAAGGCGTAGGGGTTGGTACAGTGCCGAGGCATGGTCATCTGGAGCCCAGGGCGCACATGCCAAATTCAAATTATGCCCCTTCCCCCCCAAGATGTATGAGCATTATGTATTAGCAAAAATCCCCCTCCCCATAAAAATCAAGCACTGATCTACATGCTTACCCCTAAGCATAAATCCCCCCTCCTCCCAGTACAAATCCACACCCCTACTGAAACGTCCTCCTTCCCAGCACAGATCTCCCCCCCCCATCCCCCCCAGCTAACATCCTTTCTTCCCACATGCCCCCAGCGCAAATATCCCCCCCCCCACCCCCACCAAAAAAAAATATATCCCCCACCTAGCACAAACCCCTCAAATGTCCTCTCAGAGCACAATTCCTCTCCCCCCACTCCAAATCCCCTCAAACACAAATTACTCTTCCCCGTTTCCCCATCCTAGCACAAGTCCGTCCTCCCCAAGTCCCAAAGCACCTCTTCTAGTATAAATACCCCACAATCATTCATGGTAGAACAACTCCCCCCCCCCAAAAAAAATTCCCCTCCTAGCAAGTCCCCCCAAATTCCACCTCCTGGCACAAGTCCGTCCTCCCCAAGTCCCAAAGCACCTCTTCTAGTATAAATACCCCACAATCATTCATAGTAGAACAATCCCCCCCCCAAAAAAAATTCCCCTCCTAGCAAGTCCCCCCAAATTCCACCTCCTAGCACAAGTCCATCCTCCCCAAGTCCCAAAGCACCTCTTCTAGTATAAATACCCCACAATCATTCATAGTAGAACAATCCCCCCCCCCCAAAAAAAAATTATTCCCATCCTAGCAAGTCCCCCCAAATCCCACCTCCTAGCACAAATCCTGTTCCCCCCTCTCAACACAAATCCCCCCTAGTGCACCTTCCAGAATTCTCCCTACATTTTTATCCCCTACCGCCCCCCCAATTTCTCCTAAGACAAATGCTCTCCCCCCAATCTCCTCATGGTGCCCCTCCCCCACCTCACATGACACCACAGTGCCCAGGGTAGCTGCCCCTTCTGCCCACCCCTTGTCCCGGCCCTGAGTTGGTGCACTCAGACTCTGGTGCAGCTGTGCATGGTAGCCAATCAGCTTCTAACTTCAGCTTGCTCGGTTAAACTTTGGCAATAAAACCTGGAAGCTGATTGGTTTCTATGTGGAGTTGTACCAGATTTTGTAATCTCTGGTTTTAGTAAATAACCCCCATATTCTACCTAAATTCAATATTAGACACCAGTAGGTTGAATCACAGACTACGTTATCACATTTCTCAGACCCATACACCTCTCAAGGACTCCAGTTCAGGGATCTCACCATTGGGTTTGGCTCTGCCCTCTTCTCCCAAGACCGTAAAATGAGATTGCTTAGTCATGGAGGCCACAAGTAGGCGGAGCTGGGAACCCCAATTCAAAAATCTCAGCATTAGTCCCAATAAGATAAAGACCAATTATTGACCACTTTCGCTTTCCTCCAGAAGTGAAATGTTCCACTTTCGAGTGGGGGTTGTCTTTTTAGCACTTTCCTACTCAGTTCTTTGCTTTGTCATGTACACGATTCTCTGCTAATGGTTTTAATTTTTAAACCCGACCTTCAGAAATATCAGCTTTTGCTTTTGGCAGCACATCCACGTCCGTCTGCTCTAGTTTTATCTATATACTGCGTGTCCAGAGGAAGAGAAGATTTGACGGAATTAACCCAATTCAGAATTCAAAGACATGCTATAACCTGTGCCAACCAATCAAAATCCAATGTTCAATCCGTGTACACAAAATAAACTCTGGTTGCTGGGGGTTATATGTTATCAACTAAATTGAGATATTAAAACGGACCTTTTGGCTGTGATGTTTTAAGGAAACTCTGTACAGCACCCTGCTGGCCCCTCCTATCAGCCATGGTCTGCCTGCATTGCATAGAGCAGCGGTCCCCAACTTTTTTGGCACCAGGGACTGGTTTCATGGCAGCCAATAGTCCCGGGGACCTGGGTGGGTAATGGGATATTCACTGACTCTGTCCTCAGCCCCCCTTCACACCACAAGAACCCTCCTTTACAGCAAAGTCCCCCCCGTTATATCAGTGTCTTCAGTTCCCCTTCACATCACAGCCTCCCTTTACATTACAGTGCCCCTTTACAGGACAGTCCCCTTTACAGGACAGTCCCCTTTACAGGACAGTCCCCTTTACATCACAGTGCCCTTGTACATTAATGTAACAGGGACTGCTCTGTAAGGGGGGCACTGTAATGTAAAGGGGACAATGCTCTGTAAAGGGGGCACTGTAATGTGAAGGGGGCACTGTAATGTAAAGGGGAAACTGTAATGTAAAGGGGACCGTGCTCTGTAAAGGGGACACTGTAATGTAAAGGGGACCGTGCTCTGTAAAGGGGACCGTGCTCTGTAAAGGGGACACTGTAATGTAAAGGGGACCGTGCTCTGTAAAGGGGACCGTGCTCTGTAAAGGGGACACTGTAATGTAAAGGGGACCGTGCTCTGTAAAGGGGACACTGTAATGTAAAGGGGACCGTGCTCTGTAAAGGGGGCACTGTAATGTAAAGGGGACCATGCTCTGTAAAGGGGACTGCACTGTAAAGAGGGCACTGTAATGTAAAGGGGGGCTGTGATATGTAAAGGGAATTGCACTGTAAAATAAAAGGGACTGCACTGTAAAGGGGCACTGTAATGATTACAGTGCAATCCCCTTTATATACAGTGCCCCTAGCAATTACAGCCTCCTCCATCATAGTGCTCGTGCAGTCTGCCCCCCCCCCCCCCTCCTCCTCTCTCCTTATTCTAATTTCTGCCTCCCCTGCACAGGACTCCTATGCCGCGTACACACAGCCGGAATTTCCGATGGAAACAGTCCGATGGGAGCTTTTCATCGGATTTTGTGTATGCCCATCTGTCTTTTTTCTGTCGCCATTTCCGACGAACTTTGAATTCCGATCGTGTATATGCAATTCCGACTGCTCGGAAACAATTTGACACATGCTCGAAAGCATTAAACTTCCCTTTTATAGTGCCGTTGAACGTGTTGTAGGCCGCGGTGTTATTGACCATCGGAATTTAGTGTGACCGTGTGTAGGCAAGACAGTTTGAGCGGAATTCCGTCAGAATTCCGACGGGAAAACCGCATACACAAGAATTCCGATCGTGTGTACGCGGCATTAGTCCTACCTTTGGCAGGGTAGAGGCTGTGCTTAGTCTGTGTGTCCTCTCTTGGCTTCCCCGCCCTCCTGATGATGTCATCCTTTCAGGATAGGATGACATTGTCAGTTGGGTGGGCGGAGGAGCCGGGAGGGGACACATGGACATGGCCACACAGCAGGTGGTGAGTGGCGACCGCGGTCTGTGACAGCCCTGTGCAGACCGTGGTCGCCGCTCACCCCTCCCGCTGTTTCGGCCCTTTAATTAACAGGCTGCAGACCGGCACCGGTCCGCAGCCTGGTGGTTGGGGACCCCTGGCATAGAAAATCACAGAAACATTGTCTATTAAAAGGCATGCAATAAAAACAGCAAGGTTTTATTTAAAAATGTCATTAGCATGTTAACAAGGGGAGCGGGAGGAACCAGGGAAGGAAAAACAGCAGCAGAGTAAACTTTAGCTTTAGGTGACTTACAACTGCAGAAGAGATATAGAAGTAAAATGTTGAATTCTTCGGGCATCAGTGCCTTTCCAGATCATAGCGTGGGGCTAAGTAAATACTTTTTTGTAAAATTGAAAGCCCTTTTAATTAATGACTGTGTTAAGAAACAAAATCTTTGCTTGCATTTTCAGAAAAGCGAGCGGCCCGGTCATTAACAGGCTGCAGACCGGCACCGGTCCGCGGCCTGGTGGTTTGGGGACCCCTGGCATAGAAAATCACAGAAACAACGTGACATTGTCTATTAAAAGGCATGCAATAAAACGACAAGGTTTTATTTAAAAATGTCATTAGCATGTTAACAAGGGGAGCGGGAGGAACCAGGGAAGGAAAAACAGCGGCAGAGTAAATTTTAGCTTTAGGTATCTACTGGCAGAAGAGATATAGAAGTAAAATGTTGAATCCTGTGGGCATCAGTGCCTTTCCAGATCATAGCGTGGGGCTAAGTAAATGCTTTTTTGTCAAATTGAAAGCCTTTTTAATTAATGACTGTGTTAAGAATCAAAATCTTTGCTTGCGTTTTCAGAAAAGCGAGCGTTGCAGGTAGCACATCAGAGCCGGGAATAGCATCAGGGTTCAGAGCGTTGATTAAACTGACAGCTACTCTGTGTAAACACAGTCTTTAAATCCCATTACTCTACCATCATGTGTGAAAGCAGTAAGGAACACATCTCCTGGCTGTGCTGCACCAATGATTAATATATCTCCATTATGACTTGACCAGTGTCGCTCTAATCCAAACATCCTCTATCTTATTCACCGGAGATGCCGGATTTTAACTCTTTCAGCATCCAGACCTCAAACCTGCTTCCCTAATGCAGAGCACATGTCAGAGAACTCACGGTACCAATGCCCGTCTTCATGCAGCAGGGGCGAATCCTCACTCTGCGGGTGCCAGTACCCATGCGCAGTGTCCCCAACGGAACCGAACGAGCTCCGGAACGTGCGTGCGTACCCGCGCACCAACACGAACGTGTGCGCGTCCTCGCACTCCAATGAGAACGGGTGCGCGCACTCGCACGTCAGTACGAACGTGTATGCGCACTCGCGCATGGACGTTCACCTCCACCAATCCCAGCACATAGCGCCATATATAAACAAGGCCTTCACATGATGCCCGTGCTGGATCGTCTTAAGTCTGTTCCCTGAGTACCTGCTTGCTATTACCTGTTACCTTGCTCCTGACAAACTCGGCTTCCCTTGACTACTCTTCTGGATCACCCCTACTTATTGGCTGCCTACTGCTATACTGACCTTGGCTTGGACTTTTGACTACGGCTCTGCTCCTTGATTCTGTACCTCACCGCCTGCCCATTGCCAACCTCTGCCTGCCCTTGACTACGAACTTGCCTTCTGCCTTGTACCCTGTTTGCCAGCCAGTTGCCGACCCCTGCCTGTCTTGATGTCGCAGTGCCTATACCCACCTGCCCGGCCACCACTGGGTATAGTCCTGGTTACCAACCTCCACACCAGCCTTCCAGAAGAACCGGTATCTCCAAGCACCAGTCTCCTAGCCGCAGGCACCTGCACCCTTTCGTGCCCCAGCACTCCCTGTCCCCACCACCTGGGGTGTTGGGACCGGAACCGTGCACGAGGCCACCCCCAGCATTCGGACTCCGCTGTAAGGTACGTGACAGCACATCAATAGTGTTGTCTACTTTTACTGTTATGCCCCGTACACGCGGTCGGATTTTCCGACGGAAAATGTCCTATCTGACCATGTTGTCGGAAATTCCGACCGTGTGGGGGCTCCATCGGACTTTTTTCGTCTGAATTTCCGACGGAAAAAGTTTTATCTCCTGCTCTCAAATTTTCCGACAACAAAGTCCTATCGGACTTTTTCCGATCATGTGTAGAGAATTCCGACGGACAAAGTGCCACGCATGCTCAGATCACATTACAAGACCAAAGCTATTGGCTACTAGCCTCCACGTAGTCCCGTCGTACGCAACGAACGTCACCACGTTCAGAATGATCGGATTTTCCGACAACTTTGTTCGACCATGTGTATGCAACACCAGTGTCGGACAAAATCCGTCAGAAAAAATCCGACGGATTTTGTGGTCGGAATTTCCGACCGTTTGTACGGGGCATTAGGTACCTTATTACCATTCAAAGTGTATGTTTGGCCCAAATTTAAAGGGTTCGTTCAACTTTACCAAAAAGCAAACAATGCTGTCCCAAATGGATATAGGAGCATGGTGTTCTTAACCTTTCTTCCAGCGAGGGGTCCTTTTCTTTTTTTCAAATCTTTATTTATTTAAAGGGCAAAGATACACAAAATACAACATCCTTAAGTAAAATAAGAAAAGGATGCAATGGTGTAAGATGAGTTGAGCTACATAACAAGACATAGAAGGAGTGTCCAAGCACGCTTGGACCGTCAATCATAACTCTCCGTAACAACTAGCCTCCCCGATTTGGGGAGACTCAATAATTTCAATCAACCCCTTCCCCTGGTTTGGCAATAAGCATCTTACTTCTGAGGGTCTTCTGGGATCAATGGACGGTTCCGCGAAACCCGCCCTCATTTTTTAGTATAGTGGAAGAACAGAACAGTACCGGCACATGGGGGCCACAACTGGGACCCCATATACCATACATATGGGGACAGAGAGAGAGGATGAAGAAAGAGAAAGAAAAAGTAAAAAGGGGGGGAAGAAAGGGAAGGGAAGAAGGGTGGGAGAGGAGAGCGAAGGGAAAAAAAGGGGGGGGGTGAGTTGGGGCTCATGGACGCAGCACGCTCAACCCACTCGTGTCCCGAACACAAACCGATAAGAACGATTGGTATCAACCCCCCACTCTGACCTCCAGTCAATCTGTAATGGGGCTGACCTAGTCTGAGGGGTCCTTTTCGGGTCAAGAACCCACTGAGCTCATCATAGGCAACGGGAGAAAGTGCGCACTGGGCGTGTGCGGCCCGGAAAAACAGGACAGCGCTCTGTGTTGCAATAGCTATTTTATATAAACCTGAGGGGGAGCTATAATAAGCCCTATTCATATACTGTGGAATAAAAATAATTTGCAAAGAGCTGTAAACCAATCAATACAGACAGTGACAAAAAATAAAAGTCCTTTTGAGTAATATTCATAAAGAATCTTCTGAATCAATGGATTCCTTAGTTATTCAATGTAAAAGTGTTGTTGTAAACCATCATCAATAAATTACTTGTTCACCTGATAGTGCTCAACTGGATGTACACTCACCAGATAGCCATGACCCCGTTAACTAAAAAGAAGGTCAAAAAACGCCTGGGTTGATATCTCTCCTTTAAGGCCTTCTTGTGCCTGTCGGGGATTCTAAGTAATTCTTCTTCTTTCCGCCATAACATCACATAATGTAAAAAAGGGAACTGATATAGTGTAATAACGTTTATTACTCACAAGTTAAAAACAATTAAAAGCTGCTTACATTGTAGAGTTCCCTCCCCGGAACTAGGAAAGCCTGCATAGACTGTTTGAGAGCGCTGCCAAACTGCTCATGCTCTAGATCCGGTGTGCGTTCCACTAGCTGATTGGTGAAAATCGGAAACCAGCGACCCAGAAGTGACGTGACCGGAATTCTACGCCTCAACATGTTTTGGTGTCTGATGTCATCAGGAAGCATCCCGGTCACTCATTACTCGGATGTTTTATACCTAGAGAGCGGCATGTGATTGGTGGGATAGTCACTTCCCAACCAACACATTCACTCCTGATATACTGACCCCAAATTCAAGCAAACTGTGGAGCAGCTTTTTTGTTTTTTCATTTTTATAGAGTTGCACTACTACTTAAACATAACATAAACAACATTTTTTTGAAGTGGTGCGAGGTATTTCTTAACATTAATAGATAGCTATTTTAGCAATTTGTGATAGCATAAATATATGGACTAATACATTTTAGCTCCCCTCTAAAATTCAAAAGCTGAGCTTCCTATATTCAAATGATAATAAACTTGTTTAACGGGTTCATAAAGGCTAATTAATTGGGAAGTGATGTTGGTAGGAAATAGGGGGAGCCAAGAAAAAAAGACAACAAAGCCATGTGCTGAACATAGGGTGGGGAGTCTTGAAGAAGGCCTAAGTAGAAGGATGGTCTGTGCTAAAAGTGGGCTCCATAACACCAAGGAAGGTCTGTACCAGAGGAGACTTCACAAGATCATAGAAGGGACCTAATCTGGGTATGACACTAAAGCTAAACTATGAAAGCACCTGGTTTCCTGCAACAGTCACTTCAGTCGTCTGGAATCCTGTTTGTTACCAAAATCGTGAACTTTAACCCAAGCTAAGTAACTATTTAGTGTGTTTCCTTATTGCATACAGACAACTGTCTGTATGCAATAGGGAAATGCTTCTTACATTGTTGGTCATTAGGAACGATTGCTCCTTACATTGTTGGTCATTAAAAAGAATGCTTCTTACATTGGTGGTCAGTGGGAAGAATGCCCCTTATATTGATAGTCATTGGGAGGAATGTTCCTTATATTGGTGGTCAGTGAGACGAATGCTCCCCTTACATTTGTGGTCATTAGGAGCAATGTTCCTCACATTGGTGATCAGTGGGAAGAATGCTCCCCTTACATTGGTGGTCATTGTGAAGAATGTTCCTTACATTGGTGGTCAGTGAGAAGAATTCTTCTTAATTTGGTGGTCATTGAGAAGAATGCTTCCTATATTGGTGGTTATTGGGAAGAATCAACAAGGCACATGGTGGTTCTTCTGTATCAACAAGGCACAGGGTGGCCCTACTGTATCAAAGAGAGACAGAGTAGCCCTACTGTATCAACAAGGCACAGAGTGCTCCTACTACTGTATCAACAAGGCAGCAGGTGGTTCTACTGTACCAACAAGGCACAGAGTGGTCCTACTGTATCAACAAGGCATGGGGTGGACTTACTGCATCAACAAGGCACAGGGTAGTCTATCTGCATCAACAAGGCACAGAGTTGTCCTACTGTATCAACAAGGCACCGGGTGGTCCTACTGTATAAATAATACACTGGGTGGCCCTACTGAATCAGGAAGAAACAGAGTGGTCCTACTGTATCAAGGCAAAACAGAGTGGTCCTACTGTATCATCAAGGCACAAAGTGGTCCTACTTTATTAACAAGGCATGGGGTGGTCTTATTGCGTTAACAATGCACAGGATGGTCTTACTGCATAAACAAGGCACAGAGTGGTCTTACTGTATCAACAAGGCACAGGGTGGTCCTACTGTATCAACAAGGCACAGGGTGGTACTACTGTATAAACAAGGCACAGGGTGGTCTTACTGCATCAACAAGGCACAGAGTGGTACTACTGTATAATCAAGGCACGGGGTGGTCTTGCTGCATCAACAAAACACAGGGTGGACCTACTGTATCAACAAGGCACAGGGTGGTCCTACTGTATCAATAATACACTGGGTGGTCCTACTGAATCAAGAAGAAGTAGAGTGGTCCTACTGTAGCAAGGAGAATCAGAGTGGTCCTACTGTTTTAACAAGGTACAGGGTGGTCCTACTGTATCAAGGAGAAACAGGGTGGTCTTGCTGCATCAACAAGGCACAGAGTAGTCCTACTGTATGAACAAGCACAGGGTTGTCTTGCTGCACAAACAAGGCACAGGGTGCGTGGTCCTACTGTATCAACAAGAAACAGGGTGGTCCTACTCTATCAACCAGGCACAGGGTAATCTTACTGCTTCAACAAGGTCTCTTTGAGGCAGAAATTTTAAAGAAGACAGGTGTTTCCATGTGTGCTCTCCAAGCTCTGGTCATTTCATTATTATTAGAAGCATCCGCACTTCTTCACCCTTACCACATTTTCTTCACAGGTCCCTAAACCTTTTCCATAGTACTGCAGATTATTTTGATTTTTATTCACAAAAGCTGAATTTTCCCTCAAAGTCCTTAAAAGTTTGAGTTTGCTTTGCATGCCTACATTTCATTTCCACCCTGGCAGGACTCTGCTAGGTATAAAGCTTGATATATTGGCGCTATAAACCAGAGCTGTAACAAGATGCTTCTCATCGTCGCACATTAAATATCCTCAGCATCCCTTTGCCTGTAAACATGTCTATGGTCCATCATTTAAGAGCCTTCTAATAGATTGTTATCATTGGTGAAGGCTGACAGGCAGACAATGGGATTACTGATACACATAAAGCAGGAACATGCGGGGTAATGATTGCGTCCTCTATAAATATGGTTTATTATTTGTACATAATATCTCCATAGAATAAATGTGGTACAGTAGAATGCCCGGGACGGGATCTCGTCAACAGCTTGGGATTAACCATTGCCGGGAATGAGCTCCGTGTGAAAAATGTCCTGGACAGCCCATTTGGACTTATGCCCCGTACACACGGTCGGAAATTCCGAGGGAAAATGTCCAATCGGACCATGTTGTCGGAAAATCCGCCCGTGTGTGGGCTCCATCGGAAATTCCGACGGAAAAAAATTTGAGATCCTGCGCTCAAATTTTCCAACAATAAAATCTGGACTTTTTCCGATCGTGTGTAGAGAATTCCGACGGACAAAGTGCCACGCCTGCTCAGATCAAACTATGAGACCAAATCTATTGGCTACTAGCCTCAAAGTAGTTCCGTCGTACGCAACGAACGTCACCACGTTCAGAATGATCGGATTTTCCGACAACTTTGTCCGACCGTGTAAGTATGCAACAGTTTCGGACAAACTCCGTCGGAAAAAATCCGACGGATTTTGTGGTCGGAATTTCCGACCGTGTGTACGGGGGCTTAGAAGTAATCTGCAGCCATGCACCTTATAAAGGTTCTCCAGGTAACCAATAAGTCCAATTCTAGCTTAACCTTGTTCCTTGTATAGAGCATGGAAGAGGCAGAACCTCTGTCAGAATTTTATTACTGTTTGTGTTCCCGATTGGGAGTTTATTTAAATAAACTTAAGGCTACTTTCACACTGGAGCGGTGGGGGCGCTGGCGGTAAAGCGGCGCTATATTTAGCGCCGCTTTAACGGCGTTTTAGCAGCGCATTTCGGCTGCTAGTGTGGTGGTTTTACCCCCCCGCGAGCGGCCGAAAAAGGGTCAATACCCGTGTGTGGGCTCCATCGGACTTTTTCCGTCGGAAAAAATTTGAGATCCTGCTCTCAAATTTTCCGACAACAAAATCCGATTAGACTTTTTTTTCCGATCGTGTGTAGAGAATTTCGACGGACAAAGTGCCACACATGCTCAGATCAAACTATGAGACCAAATCTATTGGCTACTAGCCTCTACGTAGTTCCGTCGTACGCAACGAACGTCACCACGTTCGGAATGCTCGGATTTTCCGACAACTTTGTCCGACCGTGTGTATGCAACACCCGTTTCGGACAAAATCCGTCGTAAAAAATCCGACAGATTTTGTGGTCGGAATTTCCGACCATGTGTACGGGGGCTTAGAAGTAATCTGCAGCCATGCACCTTATAAAGGTTCTCCAGGTAACCAATAAGTCCAATTCTAGCTTAACCGTGTTCCTTGTATAGAGCATGGAAGAGGCAGAACCTCTGTCAGAATTTTGTTTACTGTTTGTGTTCCCGATTGGAAGTTTCCTCCTGTGTATTTAAATTTTTTTTTTACATTTAAAAAGAATAGGAAAGATTAGAACTCCTATCAGATTTGTCATGCTGTCCTTGTCCCCTATGGGGAGATTTACCCTCTCTATTTGCCGCTATGACCATTGTCTTCGGGACCTATGGGGTTAAACCTAACCTCCCGGCAGATTTAAAAAGCCATCAGTGCAGCTCTTAATTTATTAACCACTTCAGCCCCGGAAGAATTTACCCCCTTCCTGACCAGAGCGCTTTTTGCGATTCAGCATTGCGTCGCTGAATTGCGCGGTCATGTGACGCTGCACCCAAACATAATTGTTGTCCTTTTTTTCCCACAAATAAAGCTTTCTTTTGGTGGTATTTGATCACCTTGGCGGTTTTTCTTTTTTGCGCTATAAACAAAAAAAAATATTTTTTACTTTTTGCTATAATAAAGATCCCCAAAAAATATATTAACCACTTTCAGATCGGACCATTTTGCTGTCTTAAAGCGGAGCTCCACCCGCACCAAAAATATTAAAAGTCAGCAGCTGCAGTATTTGTATTTTTTTAATAAATGGACACTTACCTGTTCCAGGTTCCAGCGGTGTTGGCAGAATGTGACGAGCGACCGCTCGTCTCTCGGCTGCACCACCGCCATCCTCTGTCAGGGAATTAGGAAGTGAAGACGCAACGTCTTCACTGCCCGGTTCCCTACTGTGCATGCGCGAGTCGTGCTGCGCGTCTCTATTGGTCCCCGTTGTGTCCTGGGAACTGTGTTTCCCAAGACACAACGGGGCATCTCCGGATAGGGGCGGGTCAGCTCCGGATAATTCGTCACGGAAGTGGGTGCAGATTCCTGTATTATACAGGTATCTGCACTCCCCTCCCCCCTGAAAGGTGCCAATTGTGGCACCGGAGGGGGGGAGGAATCCGATAAGCGGAAGTTCCACTTTAGGGTGGAACTCCGCTTTAAGACCAGACCACTTTTTGCGATTCGGCACTGCGTCGCTTTAACTGACAATTGCGCGGTCGTGCAACGTTGCACCCAAACAAAATTGACGTCCTTTTTTTCCCCCACAAATACAGCTTTATTTTGGTGGTATTTGATCGCCTCTGCGTTTTTTCTTTTTTTATGCTATAAACAAAAAAAGCGACAATGTTGAAAAAAGCTATATTTTTTACTTTTTGCTATAATAAATATCCCCAAAAAATATATAAAAAAACTAATTTCTTTCTCAGTTTAGGCCGATATGTATTCTTCTACATATTTTTGGTAAAATTAATCGCCATAAGCGTATATTGATTAGTTTGCGCAAAAGTTATAGCGTCTACAATATAGGGGATAGATTTATGGCATTTTTATTATTAATTTTTCTTTATTAGTAATGGCGGCAGTCTTCCGGGGCTGAAGCGGTTAAATGTAAGTACCATATGTACTCTACATTTCCTTACACCATCCCTTGTGCTTATTTAACCGCTTCCCGACCGCCTCACGCAGATATACTGAGGCAGAATGGCACGGGCAGGCAAAATCCTGTATATAAACGTGATTTTGCAATTGCCTGCCTGTGGGTCGCGCGCCGCGCGCAAGCGGGCGGCTCGTGACCCGGTCGGGAGCTCCGTGGCCCCGGCCGCGGGACCAGCGGACCCGATCGCCGCTGGTGTCCCGCGATCGGGTCACAGAGCTGAAGAACGGGGAGAGGTCTGTGTAAACAAACCTCTCCCCGCGCTTCCTACACTGCCTGTCATCGGGAAAGCCGATCAATGACGTCAGACGTCAGCCCCGCCCCCTAATGTAAAAAAACACACACGTCACAGCCCATAACCCCTCCCTGCCCCCTAGTGGTTAACTCTTTCACTACAACTGTCATTTATACAGGAATCAATGCATTTAAATAGCATTGATTGCTGTATAAATGACAATGGTCCCAAAAATGTGTCAAAAATGTCTGATGTGTCCGCCATAATGTCGCAGTCACAATGATCGCCGCCATTACTAGTAAAAAAAAAAAAAAAATATTAATAAAAATGCTATAAAACTATCCCCTATGTTGTAAACGCTATAACTTTTGCGCAAACCAATCAATAATCGCTAATTGCGATTTTTTTTTACCAAAAATATGTAGAAGAATACGTATCGGCCTAAACTGAGGAAAAAAAAGTTTTTTTTTTATATTTTTTGGGGATATATATTATAGCAAAAAGCAAAAAATATTGCATTGTTTTCAAAATTGTCGCTCTATTTTTGTTTATAGCGCAAAAAATAAAAACCGCAGGGGTGATCAAATACCACCAAAAGAAAGCTCTATTTGTGGGAAAAAAAGGACGCCAATTTTGTTTGGGAGCCACGTCGCACGACCGCGCAATTGTCAGTTAAACGACGCAGTCCCGAATCGCAAAAAGGGGCCTGGTCCTTTGGCTGCCAATTGGTCCGGGGCTGAAGTGGTTAAGCCAAACGACCTACACTTAGGCTTTGATCATTTCTATATACGAACCATTCTTCATGTAACCTTACAAATCTCGTGACAGCAGCAAGGCATTACAGTACCGTTTAGCACTCCCAAAGCCCAGGGAGGCGGAAAGATCCGAAAATAACGGGTTAAATGACAACGGCTTTGTTCCGTGGAGCGATGAGATTAGAAATCAGACTGCTCGCTCACCTCCTTTGTCTAACTCTCTTAGGTAAATATAGATCACGCACCTGCAATAAGTGCAGAGATTTCCCGTACAAGATACAGTAGCGCGATTCATGCAATTATTCCTTTTAATGCTCACGTCGCACCGTGACAACTCACTGACGGCACCTCGGTGCGTCTTTCAGGTACCCGGAGCTCCGACGGATGTTCCTGGGCTGTTTTCATTAGGAAAAAGAAGCGTTCCTGATTAGTCCTAACCCCCCTGAGATAGGGGGGGGGGGGGCCTCTGCTCTCCTGTCATGTTAATTTTCTAACATCGTCCTACAAGTGTAGTACAAGGAGCGAGAAGTAGCTCTTCCTAGCCGCTATCATTTCTGGAGGTGAGATCAATAGAATACATTTATCTGAGTTCGGATTCGGCATCTGGCTCTTAAGAATGTCAACAAGCGCCTGTAAAGAGATCCATAGAAGAGGAGGCAGAATTTACCTCCGGGGCTCGGCAAAGGCAGGTGCAAGCTCATCTGCATTCATTTTCTCTTTTCTCCATTTACATCCTTAATGTCTTCGGTACATGCTACATCAGCTTCATGACATTGCTGCAATTTTTATGTAAAGCTCATGAAAGGTTCCATTTCCCTGAGAAATGAGATAAGTCAGGCAACCTAGGGGAGCGCCAGAAAGCTAGAAGATCCCCTTAAAGCTGAACTCATCTAAAGTCCTTGTAAACTTCTGAAATGAAAAATGAAAACAAAAAAAAGCAAATCCTACTACAGTGTGTACTTGCCTCAATCCAGAGCACCTAGTGTGATTCTTGTCTGGTACTTCATCCCTCTGCTATCTGCATGAGTCACTTCTGAGGCTCTAAGCCAGGGGTCTCCAAAGCTTCTAAATAAAGGGCCAATGTATTGTCCTTCAGACTTTAGAGGGGCTGGACTGTGGCCAGCGGGCGTGGAGATTCTCCTAGTATCAGTGGGAGCAGTGGCGGATGGTGTTTTTTTTGTTTGGAGGGGGGGGCAATTAACCACCCCCCTGCACAGCACATCAACCCTCCATCCTCACTGTCTACCGGTCCACCCCATCTAGGCAGTGGGCACATCGGGCAGTGGCAGGGATCGGACATAGTTACATTGTTAATAAAGATATTGGAGATACGGGACTGTCTAGGGTACATAATCACAAAATGTATTGAGATATGATAAAAAGTAATTATTTTATTAACATATAAAAAATAAAAAAGTGTAAGACTCTTTTAGAGATATTTTCTTATTTTCTTATCTCTTATTTTCTTTTAAGAAAATATCTCCAAAATCTTCGCTCACCTTTATCTTATCCTTGTCTCCTGAAGAAGCCTTATTAGGCGAAACATGTCGAGAACAATTGGACAAGTATCATGACTTATGTGCCTTTAGTGTATCATTATAATGTGTTCTAATAGGGATTGTATGCATAACCTTTGAACGTTGTGATTTATATACTGCTGTACACAGAGTCTTACACTTTTTTATTTTTTATATGTTAATAAAATAATTACTTTTTATCATATCTCAATACATTTTGTGATTATGTACCCTAGACAGTCCCGTATCTCCAATATCTTTATTTCTTATATTAATTTGGGATGATGGTACAATATATATGAGTAACTCTTGGAGAACATTCCAGTCTAACGAGCTTTGAAAATAGTTACATAGTTAGTCAGGTTGAAAAAAGACACAAGTCCATCCAGGTCAACCGTAAAAAATAAATAAATAAAATAAAAAATATCATACAATCCCATATACCCAATGCTATACCCACAGTTGATCCAGAGGAAGGTGGAAAAAAAAACAGAAAAGCATGATCCAATTTGCTACAGCAGGGGAATAAATTCCTTCCTGATCCCCAGAGAGCCAATCGGATTTTCCCTGGATCAACTTTACCTATAAATGTTAGTACCCAGTTATATTATGGACACATCGGGCAGCGGCGGGGATCATTCGCTGTTGCAACACAACTGGGTGGGCTCCAGACGCAATGCTCTGCACCCCGAGTCCACCCTATTTTGAAGACTATTGGAGCTTCTGGCTCTAATCAAGTGCTTCAAAACACACCCCCGCCATAGGAATTCATGCGCCCAGCATCCTGAAAGAGGTCGGGGCGAATGGATAGGGAGGGCAGCCGCGGTGGATATGGAAGGCGGCGGCAGTAGATAGGGGAGATGGCGCCCGTGCGCCCACAATGGACGGTCCGCCCCTGAGTGGGAGTTTGGTATTATAGCAAAGTTTGAAGTTTGCTGTTATACTGGCCAACATCCCTATATTTACAGCACAATGCAAAAATTACTACACCCCCCCCCCCCCCCCATTGGGTGGGACTTTAATGGCACAAAAAGTTTTACTTAAAAATATATAAACTTTATTATAAATATATAAACTTTATATAAACTATAAATTATTATATATTATTAATTAATTAATATAAATTATTATATAAACTATAAATTATTTATAAATTATATATAAACTTTATTATAAATATATAAACTTTATTATAAATATATAAACTTTATATAAACTATAAATTATTATATATTATTAATTAATTAATATAAATTATTATATAAACTATAAATTATTTATAAATTATATATAAACTGTATTATAAATATATAAACTTTATTATAAATATATAAACTTTATATAAACTATAAATTATTATAGATTATTAATTAATTAATATAAATTATTATATAAACTATAAATTATTTATAAATTATATATAAACTTTATTATAAATATATAAACGTTATTATAAATATATAAACTTCATATAAACTATAAATTATTATATATTATTAATTAATTAATATAAATTATTATATAAACTATAAATTATTTATAAATTATATATAAACTTTATTATAAATATATACATTTTATTATAAACTCACTTATTCGTGGAAGCCTATCCCACACCCACCTAACAATTGTCCCCGAGCCACCCCCATCAAATCATTCTCTGCATCTATTACCTTTTGTATGTAAGCTGTAAGCTCTACGAACGGGGCCCACCCGTCCCTTCTGTATTGAACTGTACTGTAATTGTGCTCTCCCCCCTCTACATTGTAAAGCGCTGCGTATACTGTAATATAAATCGTGTATAATAATAATATATTATTATAGTTGCATAAAAGGAATAATCGTTAAACACAATGGGGTTGATTTGCTAAAACCGGAGAGTGCAAAATCTGGTGCAGCTGTGCATAGTAGCCAATCAGCTTCCAACTTCAGCTTTTTCAATTAGGCTTTGACAAAAAACCTGGAAGCTGATTGCTTTCTATACACAGCTGCACCAGATTTTGCACTGATCAGTTTTAGTAAATCAACACCATTACCTTACATAAAAAAAATCCACATAATGGGATTTGCACAAGTTCACAGAGGAACAATACACATATACTTATTTGACTGGCGTTTGTGCCCCCAATGACGTCAGATGTGATGAAACGTGTAGGGCGGAGCCAACTAACCCTTCACCTTCCTGTTTGAGTTGACAACTTCCCCTCCCTTCATCTTCATAACATAGCAGGGAAGTATTTCTGCAGTCTAGTAGAGAGGAACTTAGGCAGGACTGATATGAATGACTTCAGTGCTTTTGCTGTAATCTTTGAGAATGAATTACTCCACAGTACCAGAAGCTCCAGAGTGCTCGATTTAAAGCTACAGCTTGTTATGAGTATATAAGTATTTGAACATTTTCTTTTACATTATAGACGTTTTAACTGGTTTGGGTTTAAACGTACTCCCTTAATGACATAGTAATAAAGAACATCAATTCTCCGTCAGTAAAGACTTTTGAAGTTTGTTGGCCAATAAAGGTGAACTAACCCTTCACCTTTCGGTTTGAGCTGACAGCTCCCTCTGGCTTTATCTTCATAATATAGCAGGGAAGTAGATCTGTAGTCCAGTAGTGAAGAACTCAGGCAGGGCTGATTTTATTGACTTCATTGCTGTAAAATTTAAGAATGAATTACTCCACAATACCAACATCTTCAGAGTGCTTGTTTTAGGGCTCATTTACACTTGCTTCGGCTTCAACAATGCTTCGGATACACTTTGTTAAAGCTTTCTGAATGCTAGTCAAAGGTCCTGTCACTAAATAAAATGATTAGCTTACAGTCCTGTTTTCACCTGCTTTTGCTTTGCTTTGCTTCGTCTTCACTTCAAAAATTATACCCCATGCAGCTTCAGTGGTGCTTCAAAGCATCTTCAAAGCCTCCATAGAAGTCTATAGCAAAGCTCGCTTGAAGCCCCACTGAAGCCCCAGCGAAGCCTCATCAAAGCCTCACGAAGCTTCAATGAAGCCTCACCGAAGCCCCACCAAAGCCTCATCGAAGCACCAAGCAAAACCAGGTGAAAACAGGACTTTTATTTAGTGAAAGGAGCTTTGACTGGCGTTCAGAGAGCTTTAACAAAGCCTGTCCAAAGCCTTGTTTTGAAGCAAGTGTAAACTAGCCCTTAAAGCTACAGCTTGTTATGAATATATACATTTTAACGGTTTCTTTTACATTATGGACTTTTTATCTGGTTTGTTGGCCTAGAAAGGTGAATTAATACTTCACCCTCCTGTTGGATCTGATAACTCCCCCCTCGCTTCATCTTCATAACATAGCGGGGAAGTATATCTGTAGTCCAGTAGAGAAGAACTCAGGCAGGGCTAATTTGAATGACTTCAGTGCTTTTGCTGTAAACTTTGAGAATGAATTACTCCACAGTACCAGCAGCTCCAGAGTGCTCATTTTAAAGCTTCAGCTTGTTATGAATTTATAAGTATCTAAATCAGGGGGTCTCAAACTCAAATTGCCAGAGGGCCACATGACAAGTTTTCATATCCCATGGGGGCCGCATGCAAACTTTCAAAAGTTCAAAAAACAATAAACTACCAGCAATAATATACTATACTATAACCAGCACTGATGTCAGCAAACGCATTATTAACCCCCAGCACTGGTGTCAGCAAACGCATTATTAACCCCCAACACTGATGTCAGCAAACAAATTATTAACCCCCAACACTGGTGTCAGCAAACACATTATTAACCCCCAGCACAGATGTCAGCAAACGCAATATTAACCCCCAACACTGATGTCAGCAAACGCATTATTAACTCCCAACACTGGTGTCAGAAAACGCATTATTAACCCCCAGCATTACCCCCCACACTGCACAAATCCCCCCACACTGCACAAATAACTCCACACTCCATAATTACCCCCCACACTCCATAATTACCCTCCACACTCCATAATTACCCCCCACATTCCATAAAATACCCCCCACACTCCATAAAATACCCCCCACACTACACACATTTCTACTCCAGTCACCCCACTAAGGACTTTGCCTCGGTGTGATGGCTCACTCACCTCTCCTGGCAGTCAGGATCATCTGCCTCTCGAGTCCTCTCCTCCTGGCTTCCACACCGGCCTAGTGACAGGGGACCCAGAGAACACAATCTCCCGCCCTGAGTTCAGTGCCTAGGTGGGCGGGGCAGTGGGCGGATCCTTCCTTTGCTCTGTTCTCTCTCTGGGCTGCAGCCGCGTGCAGCGGAGAGGACAGAGCAGATGGAGAGGTAAAGTTCTTCGGCGCCTCCCCCTCTCCCCATCCTGGATCGGTCTGCAGGCCGCAAATGGCCCAGGGGCCGGTACTTTGAGACCCCTGATCTAAATGTTTTCTTTTACATTATGGACTTTATATCTGGTTTGGGTTTAAACTTACTCCCTTAATGACATAGTAATAAAGAGCATTGGGGGTTATTTACTAATACTGGGGGTGCAAAATCTGGTGCAAGCTCTTCATAGAAACCAATCAGCTTTCAGGTTTTATCGTCAAAGCCTAATTGAACAAGCTGAAGTTAGAAGCTGATTGGCTACCATGCTCAACTGCACCAGATATAGTAAATTCCCCCCACTGACTCACCGTCAGTTAAGACTTTTGAAGTATGTTGTATATTAAATACTTTTTTTTCTTTATTCTTTTCAGTGCAGTGCCTGGAGATGACGACCAAGCGGAAGATCATCGGCCGGCTTGTACCATGCAGATGTTTTCGGGGGGAGGAGGAGATAATATCGGTGTTAGATTACTCTCACTGCAGCCTGCAACAGGTGCCAAAAGAGGTCTTCAGTTTTGAAAGAACATTGGAGGAACTCTATCTGGATGCTAATCAAATAGAAGAGTTACCCAAGGTAAGTCATCGGGTATTAACTACACCAAAAAAAAAAAAAAAATGAGTTCAGCAACCTGGGCTGTGTAAATCTCAAGACTGGATGGTAGACATGTGCACAACAAAAAAATTGGTTTATTTTCGTTTCGTTTTTTTCGTTTCCGTTGATTCGTAACGATTCGTACATTCGTAAGTCGTCGGTGTTCGTATTCATAACGATTCGTACATTCCTAAGAGTTATTTTTTTCGTTAATTCGTTTTTCCGTTAGTTTAATTTTCGTTTATTCGAAATTCGGACGCATTTGTATTTATTCGTACATTCGTAACATTCGTAACATTCGTAGATTCGTAATCGGAGCATAATTCATAATTTTATGTAATGTGTATGCTATTATTACATTTTAAGAGACACGGAAAATTACGAAAAATTATCGAAAAAAAAGTTACGAATGTACGAATTTTTTCGTTCAATCCATTCGAAGCACGTTAAGCAACGCCATTGTAAGAGACACGGAAAATTACGATTCGAAAAAAAAAAAAAAAAAAAGTTACGAATGTACGAATTTTTTCGTTCAATCCATTCGAAGCACGTTAAGCAGCGCCATTGTAAGAGACACGGAAAATTACAAATCGAAAAAAAAAAAAAAAAAAGTTACGAATGTACGAATTTTTTCGTTCAATCTATTCGAAGCACGTTAAGCAACGCCATTGTAAGAGACACGGAAAATTACGATTCGAAAAAAAAAGTTACGAATGTACGAATTTTTTTGTTCAATCTATTCAAAGCACGTTAAGCAGCGCCATTGTAAGAGACACGGAAAATTACGATTCGAAAAAAAAAAAAAAAGTTACGAATGTACGAATTTTTTCGTTCAATCCATTCGAAGCACGTTAAGCAGCGCCATTGTAAGAGATACGGAAAATTACGATTCGAAAAAAAAAAAAAAAAAAAGTTACGAATGTACGAATTTTTTTCGTTTAATCCATTCGAAGCACGTTAAGCAGCGCCATTGTAAGAGACAGGGAAAATTACAAATCGAAAAAAAAAAAAAAAAAAGTTACGAATGTACGAATTTTTTCGTTCAATCCATTCGAAGCACGTTAAGCAGCGCCATTGTAAGAGAGACACGGAAAATTACGAATCGGAAAAAAAAAAAAAAAAAAAGTTACGAATGTACGAATTTTTTCGTTCAATCTATTCAAAGCACGTTAAGCAGCGCCATTGTAAGGGACACGGAAAATTACCAATTCAACAAAAAAAAAAAGTTACGAATGTACGAATTTTTTCGTTCATTTTCATTTTCGTTGTTCCTGTTTTCGTTTTTTTTTTTTCGGATTTTCTTCATTCGTACATTCGTTGTTTCTAATTTGTTTTTTTCGGATTTTCGTTATTTTCGGATTCGTTCGATTCAAACGATTCGTTAAAATTTTTAGCAAATCGTTCGTTCATTCGTACGAAAACGAACGAACGAAAATAACGAAAAAAAAAGAAACTAATTGCACATGTCTACTGGATGGACAAAAATTGTTTGGCAGGTAAAACTTCCCCCCGAATATTTATTTATTCGGTGGATTGAGTGATTTGCCTGGAGCTCAGTTATTTTAGAGAGATCTTTGGAAAGAAACCTTTTGACAGTTTTCCATTTCCCGCATGTTCAGATGCAGTCTAATGTCTCTGGCCGGCTAGTCTTCTGCTTCCATCCCTTGTAAGCTTGTTTTCCTCATTGGGTCTTGAGTCACGTTTCCTGCATTTTTATTAGAAAATCTATTCTGAGAAGTTGATGTTGAAGCTTTGAAGTCGGCTGTTTTGGTTTGTCGTCTGGTAGTGAACCGCTGACAGAATTATGATGAACGTTTGATAAGCTGAAATTTGTGTTTATTCTGCCGACTTGTGCCTCCCAGCACACAAAAACACACGGGGTTGCTGGTGAAATTCTAAATTAGTTGTTTCATTATTTCTAACACAGGTACGGTAATAAGAAAATATGACTGCGGTAAATAAACCGGCGTTTAGGCTTTCTAAGGAATATTTGATTTCAATCAGCGTTCAAAGTGCAAATCCACCTTGGTGACAAAATCGATTTTGTAAGGAACCGTATAAAAAAAAACGACCAGCTTTGTAAACTGTGCGCTTGTCGTATGCCAGCACAGCCTCTTGAAATATACGTTGTACCCAAAGGGATATGATGGGGGTTTTGCTGGTTGCCAAAAAGGAGCTGTAGACATGTGGAATGTCAGGGGTAGGCAACCCTCGAGATGTGGAGATCTACCTGAACAGCATGGAAGAGACCAAAGATCACCAGGGTGTGTTATTTTTTTTCTCAAAGGAAATAGCAAGGCCCCATTGAATAATAAGGAAGGTTTTAATATATCAGAGAACAGTAGTAAGTAAGTAGTAGAGTTCACTAGTATGCAATGCAGAGTGCAGGGTCAGGCGTAAGTAATGCAGAGTTCACTAGTATACAATGCAGAGTGCAGGGTCAGGTGTAAGTAATGCAGAGTTCACTAGTATACAATGCAGACTGCAGGGTCAGGCGTAAGTAATGCAGAGTTCACTAGTATACAATGCAGAGTGCAGGGTCAGGAGTAGGTAATGCAGAGTTCACTAGTATGCAATGCAATGCAAATAGGTACTCGGGTACTCTGATGGGCTGCAGATAGGTACTCGGGTACTCTGATGGGCTGGAGACAGGTACTTGGGTAACTTGATGAGCTGCAGACAGGTACTTGGGTACTCTAATGGGCTGGTGACAGGTACTTGGTTACTCTGATGGGCTGGTGACAGGTATTTGGGTACTCTGATGGCCTGGTGACAGGTACTCGGTTACTCTGATGGGCTGGTGACAGGTACTTGGGTACTCTGATGGCCTGGTGACAGGTATACGTGTACTCTGATGGGCTGGTGACTGGTATTCGGGTACTCTGAAGGGCAGTGACAGGTACTCGGTACTCATATGGACTGTGACAGGTACTCAGGTACTCATATGGACTGCGGCAGGTACTCAGGTACTCAGGTACTCATATGGACTGTGACAGGTACTCAGGTACTCAGATGAACTGTGACATTTACTCAGGTACTCATATGGACTGTGAAAGGTACTCAGGTACTCGGGTACTCATATGGACTGTGACAGGTACTCATATGGACTGTGACAGGTACTCAGGTACTCAGATGAACTGTGACAGGTACTCGGGTTCTCAGATGGACTGTGACAGGAACTCGGGTACTCTGATGGACTGTGACAGGTACTCATATGGACTGACAGGTACTCAGATGAACTGTGACAGGCACAATGATGGGTGATGACAGGTCCTCTTTATTGGGGGTGCAATCAGTGTGACACTGTAAGCAGTAACAAGATGTTACCACAATCTCCTCCACACACACGATTGGTGTGTGAGGAGGAGAACCCGATAACATCTCATTACCGTGGTTTGTTGATACTTAGTGATCGGCTGTGAAAGGATCACAGCCGATCACGTGGTAAACAGCCGCCAGCCAATGGCTGTTTACCAGCGTCGGTGACGAGCAGTGTTCCCAGGAGATCGCGTGTATGCACCGTGCAAAGTGGGGCGGTACCACCTGTGATCACGTGGTAAACAGCCATGCCCAATGTTTACCTCCTTTCCATTTCCTGTTTAAATGGAGGGACGTCATATGACACCCTCCCAGAACGAGAGCCGCGCTGCCTGGCCATCATATGACAGCCAGCGGGCGGCAAGTGCATAAACAAGACCCACCATTTTATTTTCTAGGACCTCTGTTAAAAAAAAAAAAAAATCTATATATATATATATATGTAGCGGGGTTCTACCCCTTTTATGCTTAGAGACTACATCTCCCAGAATTCCCCAGGCCCCAGGGCTGCTGACTTCCGCCCGGGAGGCTGCTGGGGGAGATTATAAAAAGGAAGAGCGGAGACCGCCTCTTCCTCTTGGGACACTTCCTCTTCTGAGGCCTGACAGGACTGGCCTGCCTCTGCTGACAGAGCGTGTGACGCGGAGACTGCAGCCAGCAGAGACACCTGTGCGGACCGGAGCTGAAGGCCTGAAGCCTGGGCCTTGCAGCCGATGGAGTGAGACTCTCACCCCTCAGAGTCCACAGCAGCGGAGCGGAGACTTCCCCTTACTGTCGGTCGGACGGAGCTGATGACCGGAGTGCAGGGCTGTGACTGAGGAGACCGGACGCCGCCATTGAAGAGACCAGAGCCGCCATTAGAGGGACCGGATCGGAGGACGGTACCCCAAGGATTGGTGAGAGAGCCTGAAGGCTCATCCTGCATTGACACACATGTTTTATGCCTACTGAACTGCCTAGGCGCAATTTACCTCAGAGCAGCAATGTTACTTTTTGTGGATTACAAATGACACCATTTAAAGCTACATGTGCACCACCTCTACAGATTTATTGCCGGTGAAGAACACTGTACTAGTACAAGGACTGAGCTCTATTGCTAGGGATCAGGCCTGGTCCATTAGGTAGGCGCAGATAGATTTATTGCACCTCAGGGGTGTATAGCAGACGGTCGCCACACTGGGCGCTCCGTTTCCCCATTGTTAGATTGATATACCTGTGTACATGTTAAAGTGCATATTGCAGGGACCTGCTAAAGTATTGTAAGATATATGTTTAAATGCATGTTGCTATTCTTTTTCCTTACTGACAAAAGTAAAGCCAGTTATTCTTATCTCAGCAGTCTGCTTGTGAGTTCATACCAATTACACTTAGAGTATAAGCTAAGTTTTATGTGCATAGGGACGTACCCCTTTACTAACTGTGCCAGAGCGGGTAGAGCCAAATTGCCGGGGGTTGGTGGAGCTGTACTCAGGGACCCAAAACAAACCAGCGGCTCTCTTAACTGGGGGTAGCGCTACACGTGGGGGCTCGTAATCCGGGATCCTGAGTCAGCGGGAAAAGCCGCCAGAAGGTGCCGGCATGGACCCGATAGAAGTGGGACGGTGGTCCGCAACATGGGCCGCTGACCCAGCCGCAGCAGCAGTCATTGAACTGCCAGGGATATGGCAGAGAGAGGCAGTGAAGCAGCTCATAATGTCATTATCCCCATGCCAGAAGTCATGGATAATGGACATGAGAAATGATGCTGGGTACACATACGCCTTAATAGAATGGAAGGAAGAGACTCCAGAGCAGTTCAGGAGCCAGAGCATACAGGCACCGAATGGTCAGGCCTATCAAGTGCTGCATGCGCTGCCGCGGAAGGGAGACTACTCTCCTATGAAAGCCATTCTATCCCCAAAGAAGGAGGAGCAGAAGGGCGCGGAAAGTCCCGCACCCACACACACTACTCTTAGTGCAGAACTGTGTGCTGTCCTAGGGGAAATTGTAACCCAGTGCAGAAGAGACCCCGGGGACTACCCAATGTCGGGATACAGGAAACTCCGGATGTTTTCAGGGAGGACACCTGTACCCTCGGGAGAAGAGGGATTTGAAGAGTGGTTAGATGGTGCCACGCAGGCCCTAGAAGAATGGGAGGTCTCAGAAGGCAGAAAGAAGCAAAGGATTGTGGAAAGCCTGAAAGGACCTGCCTTAGAGGCCATACGCAATCTGAAGACGAGTAAAAAGGATTGCACTGCCCAGGACTACATAGACATTCTGGAAGGTGTGTTTGGTGGGACAGAAAAAGTCACAGAACTTACCTATCAACTGGAACACTGTTACCAGAAGACAGGGGAGAAGCTGTCAGAGTACATGGGACGCATAGACAAGATCCTGCATAGGATTATCCTGAAGAAGGGGATAGATCCAGGGAAGGTAGATGAAGCCCGTGCCCAGCAGGTGATGAGGGGAGCCCAACCCTTGGACCCTGTCGCACTAATTCTACGCACCCGGCAGGATGGGAAGAGCCTGGACTACCCTGACCTCATCCGAATGGTCAGAGAGGAAGAGGCCATGTTGGAAGAGAAAAGGGAGAACCAAGTGATGGGGTCTACAAAGTCTACAGTGGCCACGGTCAGGTCGGCCTTAACCCCTGAAAGAGACACAGAGGTAGATGCCCTGAAGTTGCAGATGTCCCAGATGATGGAGATACTGACGTCTCTAGTGGCGAAAGAGACGCCCAGTCCCAAGAAGGAAACAACCAGGAGGGAATTGTTTCCAGCTGTTCCAGCACCAGCACCCCCACCTGACCACAGTGAGATGATTTGCTTTAATTGTGGAGGAATTGGTCATATTGCAGCTGTATGTTCCAGTCCCAAGAAGAAGAAGGCAGAAAGCCGCCAGCCGGCGGGAAACGCCAAAGGGCCCCGGTGAAGGAGTCAACCGGGTGCCCATCACCTTCAGTGAGCTCCAAGAAGCACAACAAGAAGAGAAAGCGAGGAGACCAAACCCCTCAGAAGGGGCCCAGGGATCCTCAACCAAGGTGCACTCCAGAGAAAGGGGGCAAGACCCCTCCGGAGAGACACAGCACCCCCAAGCGTGAACTCTTCAAAGTGAGAGATAACAATATCCCTCAACGGGTTCACACTCCCACTAAGAGGGAGAAAATCAATGCATACCAGGCTCAAGAAAGGAGCAAGTGCAAATCAAGTGCTGGTAAAGCGAAGAGTCCAAAGAAGAGGACAGCATCAACTAGGCCCTACCCAGAGGAGCTAGTTGGTCCATCCCCTACTGTACCCATCCAAGTGGAAGGAGTGTACACGAAGGCCCTTCTAGACACTGGAGCACAAGTGACCCTGTTGTACAGGGACTTCTATGACAGATACCTGAGTCATCTGCCAATACAGAAGATAGAAGAGTTGGAGATAAGGGGATTGGGAACTCAGAGTTTCCCCTATGATGGATACTTACCCATCAGATTGACGTTTGACCCATCCGTAGCTGGGAAGTCTGAAGTGTTCGACACCTTAGCAGTGGTGTGTCCCCGCCCACCAGGAACCAGCAAGACTTCCCTGATCATAGGGACGAACACGGACCTAGTCAGAAGGCTTCTGACCCCCCTGGTGAAGAAAGAGAATCTTTCAACTCCCAAGATCCATCCCATGCTGAAGGCGGCCTATCAGCGGTTGGTCCTAGAGCAGAAGACCCCAAGTGAGGGGATAGGAAGGGTATGGAGGCTTGGAAAAGAAGGAGCAGTGTTACAGCCTGGAGAGGTGACCTGCATGAGAGCCACGGTGAAACTTACCTGGGAGCAGCCTGGCCCCTTTGTAATGTTGGAACCTGACCCAATGGAGGGTCACTCCGGTCTGGAAGTGATACCAGAAGTGATTTCATTGAAGGACCTGAAGAAGGCTAGAGGAAGAGTCCCTGTCAGTGTGAGGAACCCCACAGAGCAGCCTGTGGAGATCCCTGCCAGGATGCTTCTGGGACAGGTGAGCCCTGCTGTCCCAGTTGGCTGGTCAGAAGTGAAGGGGACGGGTGAAGGAGAAGATGTTTGGAAGAAACTCTCCATGGAAAACCCAAACCTACCTGGAGCTTGGAAAGAGAGAGCCAAGGCCCAGCTGACCAGATGGGAGAAGATTTTCTCTAAAGATGAGTTTGATGTGGGGTGTGCGAAGAGTGCCACCCATCGTATCCGCATGCAAGAGGACAAGCCATTCAGAGAGAGAGTGAGGCGAGTCCCGCTAGCAGATCTGGAGGATCTGAGGGAGCAGCTTGCGGAATTGAAGAAGACGGGAGTGATTAGGGAGTCCAGAAGCCCCTACGCCTCCCCAATTGTGGTAGTCAGGAAGAAGAATGGGTCATTGAGGCTCTGCATTGACTACAGAACTCTCAACAGGAGGACCATTCCTGACCAGTACACCACGCCAAGGATAGAAGATGCCTTGCAGAGTTTATCTGGAGCTAAGTGGTTCAGTGTGATGGACCTTAAGAGTGGGTATTACCAAATCCCCATGCATCCAGAAGATAGAGAAAAGACTGCCTTCATAACCCCAGTGGGATTCTTTGAGTTCAACAGGATGCCTCAGGGCCTATCTGGAGCTCCTGCTACGTTTCAACGCCTAATGGAAAGGACAGTTGGAGACATGAACCTCATAGAAGTCCTTGTGTACCTGGACGATGTCATTGTCTTTGGAAAGACTTTGGAAGAACATGAAGCCAGGCTGGAGAAAGTACTGAAGAGGCTCAGTGAAGAGGGACTTAAACTTTCTCCAGAGAAGTGTCGGTTCTATCAGTCTTCTGTGAACTATCTGGGACACATAGTGTCTGAAAAAGGAGTGTCTACAGACCCTGAGAAGCTGGAGGCAGTTACTTCGTGGCCAAGGCCCACAACAGTTACAGAACTTCGGTCTTTCTTGGGGTTCTGCTCCTACTACCGCAGGTTTGTGGATGGATTTGCCCGCATTGCCAAACCCCTCAACGAGCTGCTGAAGACAGAAGGAGAGGAGGATGGAATGGGGCCTAGGAGGTCCAGTGAGTCGGTCCAAGACCAGTGGAATTCAAGGTGTGAAGAGGCTTTCAGAACCTTGAAGAGAAGTCTCACCACAGCCCCAGTCTTGGCCTACGCTGATCCCACTAGACCATATGAGCTACATGTTGATGCCAGCCATGAGGGCCTAGGTGGAGTACTCTACCAGGAGTATGAAGACCAGCTACGACCAGTGGCTTATGTGAGCCGGAGCCTGACCCCCTCCGAGAAGAACTATCCCACCCACAAGTTGGAGTTCTTAGCCCTCAAATGGGCAGTTGTTGACAAACTGAGAGACTATTTGTATGGGGCCGAGTTTACTGTAAAGACAGATAACAACCCCTTGACCTATCTATTCACCACCGCCAAGCTGGATGCAACTGGACACAGATGGTTGGCGGCGTTGTCTGGATTCAATTTCAGTCTCAAGTACAGACCAGGGGCTGGAAATAGGGATGCAGATGCCCTGTCCCGAAGATCCCATGTCATGGTCAGTGATTGGGAAGACTGGACCCAAGTGGCACCAGATGGAGTGCGAGCCCTTTGTCAGGGGGCTGAACTCCAAGCCAGAGGAGGATCCAGAGCTGAAGAGATAGGAGTTACCACAGTGGGAGTCCCAAAGTGTTACTGTGGGGTAACTCAGCTGGCAGAAGAGTGTCTGCCGAAGTTGTCCAAGAAGGAGCTGAGGTGTGACCAATTGGAAGATCCCATGGGGAGATTGGTCCTGGAAGCCCTGGAAGACAAGAGTCCAGAGGGACTTCGCCTTCACCCTTCTAAAGAAGCTCGCCTACTGAGGAGAGAATTGGACAAGTTACAGGTGCATCAGGGGGTAGTCTACCGAAGGGGCCCCTCTGATGGCCCAGAAGACAAATGGCAGTTGTTTCTCCCCGAAAAGCATCGAGAGACTGTGCTGATTGCCCTACATGACCAGCATGGTCACTTGGGAGCAGAGAGAACCTTCCAACTTGTCAGAGACCGGTTTTATTGGCCCTGCATGAGGACCGAAGTGGAGGAGTATTGCCATTCCTGTGCAAGATGCATTCAGAGGAAGACATTACCCCATCAAGCTGCCCCAATGGGCCACCTACAGAGTGAAGGCCCAATGGATCTGGTATGCATTGATTTTCTCTGCCTTGAACCCGATTTGAGCGGATTGGGAAATGTTCTGGTGGTAACCGACCATTTCACTCGTTATGCTCAGGCTTTCCCAACCAAGGACCAGAAGGCCTCTACAGTAGCCAAGGTACTTCTGGAGAAGTACTTTGTTCACTATGGACTGCCACAGAGAATCCATTCAGACCAAGGAAGGGACTTTGAGAGTCGCCTGATCAGGAAGCTACTAGATTCTCTGGGAGTAGAGAAGACTAGGACCACACCATATCACCCTCAAGGTGATGCCCAGCCTGAAAGGTTCAACAGGACTCTATTGAACATGTTGGGAACTTTGGAAACAGAGAAGAAGCAACATTGGAGTCAACACATTTCAGCTCTAGTGCATGCTTACAATTGCACCACAAGTGATGTGACAGGTTTCTCCCCTTACCGACTTATGTTTGGGAGAGAAGCAAGATTGCCAGTGGATTTGGCCTTCGGCATTTCTTTGGACCATGCCTCTGCTACCTCCCACAAAGGATATGTGGACAGACTGAGGCACAGTCTGAAGATAGCTTATGAGAAAGCTCAAGCGGCCTCTGACCAGAGGGGGGCCCGAAATAAGAGGAACTTTGATTTGAAAGTTAGAGTACAGGACCTACAGCCTGGGGACCGTGTACTGTTACGAAACCTAGGGATCCCTGGGAAACACAAGATTGCTGATAGATGGAGATCAGAGCCATATATCATCTGTAGAAAACTTCCAGGATTGCCTGTCTACAAATTGAAGCCAGAAGGAAGAGTGGGGCCATTGAAGACCTGGCATAGGAATCATTTGCTCCCACTCACTGAAGCAGTCAGAATGCCTCCAGTAAGAGACTTACCTGAATCTGTTTCCATTCTGGATACCCCCAGGCCTAACACTAGGTCTCAGACGTCCCAAGCTAGGGGTGGACAGGACCCCCAACCTGAAGAAGAAAGAGGAGAACTTGAATGGCTATGGCCTTCCTCAACTCCAGGAAGTTCCGCCATAGATCTTCCACCTACTGAAGATGTGGAAGATAACACATTGAACCCAGAAGCCACAGAGTTTGTGCCATTCAGTGATGTGCCTGAGTGCTGGGAAGATATCCCTGGTCTCTACCCAGAACAAGAAGAAGATGTTCCAGAACCAGAGATGTTGCCAGAATGTGTTCCTGAAGAAGTTCCAAGAGAACAGAGAGCTCGCAGAGTTGTGAAGCCTCCCAAGAAGCTAACTTACCCCAAGATGGGAGAAAGTTCAGAGGACTCTGTTACCACAGCAAGGAGAAGTGCTGAGAGCCCTGACCCTTCCGCTGTTCATTTAGTGGAGGGCAACCCCAGCTCACTCTCTGGCACAGTTAAACAGGTCGCCCACACTGAAGTGACCTGTAGACAGGACAGCTCCCCATCTCATGCCAATTGGTGGGAAGCTCCTCTGTCCAAATTATGTGAAAATGTTGTTCCCGAGAAAGTTTGTAGTTTGAACACTATCTTTGGGGACCAAAGATTCAAAGTGGGGGGAGTGTGTAGCGGGGTTCTACCCCTTTTATGCTTAGAGACTACATCTCCCAGAATTCCCCAGGCCCCAGGGCTGCTGACTTCCGCCCGGGAGGCTGCTGGGGGAGATTATAAAAAGGAAGAGCGGAGACCGCCTCTTCCTCTTGGGACACTTCCTCTTCTGAGGCCTGACAGGACTGGCCTGCCTCTGCTGACAGAGCGTGTGACGCGGAGACTGCAGCCAGCAGAGACACCTGTGCGGACCGGAGCTGAAGGCCTGAAGCCTGGGCCTTGCAGCCGATGGAGTGAGACTCTCACCCCTCAGAGTCCACAGCAGCGGAGCGGAGACTTCCCCTTACTGTCGGTCGGACGGAGCTGATGACCGGAGTGCAGGGCTGTGACTGAGGAGACCGGACGCCGCCATTGAAGAGACCAGAGCCGCCATTAGAGGGACCGGATCGGAGGACGGTACCCCAAGGATTGGTGAGAGAGCCTGAAGGCTCATCCTGCATTGACACACATGTTTTATGCCTACTGAACTGCCTAGGCGCAATTTACCTCAGAGCAGCAATGTTACTTTTTGTGGATTACAAATGACACCATTTAAAGCTACATGTGCACCACCTCTACAGATTTATTGCCGGTGAAGAACACTGTACTAGTACAAGGACTGAGCTCTATTGCTAGGGATCAGGCCTGGTCCATTAGGTAGGCGCAGATAGATTTATTGCACCTCAGGGGTGTATAGCAGACGGTCGCCACACTGGGCGCTCCGTTTCCCCATTGTTAGATTGATATACCTGTGTACATGTTAAAGTGCATATTGCAGGGACCTGCTAAAGTATTGTAAGATATATGTTTAAATGCATGTTGCTATTCTTTTTCCTTACTGACAAAAGTAAAGCCAGTTATTCTTATCTCAGCAGTCTGCTTGTGAGTTCATACCAATTACACTTAGAGTATAAGCTAAGTTTTATGTGCATAGGGACGTACCCCTTTACTAACTGTGCCAGAGCGGGTAGAGCCAAATTGCCGGGGGTTGGTGGAGCTGTACTCAGGGACCCAAAACAAACCAGCGGCTCTCTTAACTGGGGGTAGCGCTACATATATAATGTTTGCAGGTTCTAAGTAATCTTCTAGCAAAAAATACAAATTTTTTAATGTAAACAAAAAGTGTCAGAAAAGGCCTGGTCTTAAAGTGGTGAAAGGATAGCTGTTTCCCCAGTCTTACCACTTTGGATCCGACTTTGCCCTGCGACTTGAAGTACGACATGCGTTCGACTTAAATGAACAGGGATCCGACTTTGATCCCCGACAATACCAGGCACTTTGTCTGGTATGAATCTTTAGGGGGAACTCCACGCACAATGTAAAAAAAAATGGCATGGCTTCCCCCTCCATGAGCATACCAGGCTCTTCGGTGTGGTATGGATTTCCAGGGAAAAACCCCCATGCCGAAAAGCCAGCGTTGGGGTCCCCCCCAAAATCCATACCAGACCCTTATCCGAGCACACAGCCCAGCAGGTCAGGAAAGGGGGTGGGGACAAGCGAGCGCCCCCCCCCCCCTCCTGAACCATACCAGGCCGCATGCCCTCAACATGGGAGGGATGACTGCTTTGGGGCAGTGGAGCCCTGTGCCCCCACCCCAAAGCACCTTGTTCTCATGTTGATAAGGACAAGGGCCTCTTCCTCGACAACCCTGGCCATTGGTTGTCGGGGTCTTCAGGCAGGGGGCTTATCGGAATCTGGAAGCCCCTTTAACAAGGGGGCCCCCAGATCCCGGCTCCCCACCCTATGTGAATGAGTATGGGGTACATTGTACCCCTACCTATTCACCTAAAAAAAAAGTGTCAAAAATAAAACACAGTACAAAGGTTTTTAAAGTAATTTATTAAGCAGCTCCGGTGTCCCTTCCGATCTCTTCTCCCCTATACAGCTCTTATGCCTCTTCCGTTGACGTCTTCTCCCTCTCAGGGTCCTCTCCGCTGATGTCTTCTAGCCCTCTCCGGCTCTTCTCCCTCTGTCCGTTGTCTTCTGCCTCTGCTGGTTCTTCTCTGCTATCTTCTCGCTCTTTTGCCGTGTCTTCTCTGCTGTGCTCTCCCTCTGTTCTTCTTCCGATGTTGACTCGCGCTCTCTCCCACTCTAATGCTTGGTGCGCGGTGTGCCCTACTTATATTGGAATGGGGCGGGGTTCACCTTAAAATCCATACCAGACCGAAGGGCCTGGTATGCCCTTGGAGGAGAAACCCATGCCGTTTTTTTTTTTTTTTTTTATTTGGCGTGGAGTTGCCCTTCAAGATCATCAGAGCACAAGTCGCATGCCAAAGTCAGATTAGTCAAGACAGCGATCCGACTTTGATCCGACTTCAGTGATATTCAGTGGGCTGAAGTAGGATCAAAGTCGGACCAATGTAGTGCAGGGAGCATTTTCAAAGTCGGACCGACTTGTGTCGGACCAGTTAAGACGGCTCCCATAGGGAAACATTGATTTTCACACGTAATGCGACATGAGCTCCCAATGTCGGAGCGTTTGTCGTACCAGTGTGAACCCGGCAAAGGTCCGACGGAACGAATCTGCGAGACAATTCGATTGTGTGTGGGCTTCATCGGACCTTTGCTGTCCAAAAATCAGACGGAATTTAGAAATAGAACATGTTTAAAAAATTTTACGCCGGAACTCCGCCGGACCCAGTTCCTATCGAGAAATCCGCTCGTCTGTATACTAGTCCGACGGACGAAAACCGACGCTAGGGCAGCTATTGGCTACTGGCTATGAACTTCCTTATTCTAGTTCGGTCGTACGTCATCACTTTCGAATCTGTCGGACTTTGGTGTGTTTGTGTGTGGCCAAGTCCGTTCGTTTCGGAAAGTCAGTCGGAACTCCGCCGAAAGTCCATCGGGAAGACCGCCGGACCTAGTCCGTCAAAAAGTCCGGTCGTGTGTATGCGGCATAATAGTAAAGAGAGAAAATCTCTCACCTGTATTTTGATTTGCAGAAAATCTATCTCTCTGACCATCAAAGTAGAGGGAATAAACCAACGCTCAATATTTAATATATTCTTTATGACAAAATAAAGAACTGAAAGCTCTTCGATATTTTTGATCGCCTTTTATCTCCAGTGTTTTTCCACCGGTCAGAGTACAAACACAGCTGTAATCTGAGAACCTACTTTCCTATTGGACACGCTTCAGTAAACGCAATTCACACCTTTCAACTTTCATTTTTTATTTGACACGGCTTTTGAGATTATTGTATTTTAATCTATTGCTGAATCTGATACACAGGCCCGCTGAATGCCAGCTAATGTGTGTTACGTCTGTGTATTTACCGATCAGTTGTGTTTGCTGTAAGGGGACTCTGTAGTGGAGAGAGGTGCTGGGAACGTAATAATGCAACTACAGGCACATCTAAAAATATTGGAATATCATCTAAATTTTATGTATTTAAGTAGTTCAATTAAAAAAATGAAAATTAGAATATTGTGAAAAAGTTCAATATTGTAGACTCATGGGGGGTTATTTATGAAAAGAAAATTGCACTGAAAGTTGACGGAAAATCCGATCATTCTGAACATGGTGACGTTCGTTGCGTACGACGGAACTACGTAGAGGCTATTAGCCAATAGGTTTGTTCTCCTAATTTGATCTGAGCATGCGTGGCACTTTGCCCGTCGGAATTCTCTACACACGATCGGAAAAAGTCCGATCGGATTTTGTTTTTGGAAAATTTGAGAGCAGGATCTCAAATTTTTTCCGACGGAAAAAGTCCGATGGAGCCCACACACGGTCGGATTTTCCGACAACATGGTCCAATCGGACATTTTCCATCGGAATTTCCGACCGTGTGTACGGGGCATAACTCATTCCCACGAGGCGGATCCGCTGCCTCAGAGTCCACCTCTGTCCGCCAGCTATGCGGGAGATCTCTCCGTTCATCTTCGCTGAGCTGGTGGAGGACAGGTCCCTCTCTGCTCGCTGAGCGGGGAGGGGCTTGTCGACCGCCGCTGGTTTCTATGGAGAGATCAGATGAAAAGGGACAGCATGTCTGTTTTCATCAGATCTCACCCGATCCGATCCACCAGCGGCGGATCCGGACTTAGGGCCATCAATCTGCTTGGCGGATCGGACCGGGTCGGATGTCAGCGGACATGTCACCGCTGACATCCGTCGCTCCATAGACCAACATGGAGCGCCCGTTCAGGTCCGCCGTCAAAACTGACAGGCGGACCTGAACGGTTCGACAGCGTGAAGGGGGCCTAATCAGCTAATTAACTCAAAACATTTGTAAAGGTTTTCTGAGCCTTAAATGGTCTCTAAGTAGGTTACACAATCATGGGGAAGACTGCTGACTTGACAGGTGTCCAGAAGACAGTCATTGACACCCTCCACAAGGAGAGTAACACGGTCACACGGTCGGACTTTCCGGCAGAAAAAGTTTCATCAGATATTCCGATCGTCTGTGGGCCTTATCAGACTTTTTTTTTTTTCAAAAATACTGACGGACCTAGAAATAGAACATGATTTAAATATTTCCAAGGGAATCAATGCCTATTGGGAAAACCGCTCGTCTGTATGCTGTTCCGACGGACCAAAAAATTATGCATGCTGAAGCAAGTACGAGACGGAAGCTATTGGCTACTGGCTATTGAACTTCCTTTTTCTAGTCCCGTCGTACGTGTTGTACGTCACCGCGTTCTAGACGGTCGGACTTTGGTGTGATCGTGTGTGGGCAAGACAGTTTCAGCGGAACTCCGTAGGAAAAACCGTCAGAGTTTATTCCGATGGAAAAAACGTTCGTGTGTACGCGGCATTAGTCACAAAAGGTCATTGCTAAAGAAGCTGGCTGTTCACAGAGTGCTGTATCCAAGCATATTAATGGAAAGTTGAGTAGTGTGGTAGAAAAACGTGCGCAAGCAACAGGGTTAACCGCAACCTTGAGAGGATTGTGAAGCAAAGGTCTTTCAAGAATTTGGGGGAGATTCGCAAGGAGTGGACTACGGCTGGCAACAGTGCTTCAAGAGCCATCGCACACAGATTTATCTAGGACATGGGCTGCAACTGTCACATTCCTTATGCCAAGCCCCTCCTGAACCAGAGACAATGTCAGAAACGTCTTACCTGGGCTAAGGATCACATAGTCTCCATTCTCAGCTGCATAAGAGGCTTAGAGAGCTAGGGATGAAGAAGCTGCAGTACACTGATCTTCCCAGTGAATGGCTGTACGGGGGGGGAGGGCATGTCAGCACAAGACTGATCATTGGAGGACAGGCAGGCTGTTCTCCCATCATACCATGAAAACTGACTGCACTGTACTCTCATGCCTAGTGTGGTCAGTTTGAAATAATAAAGCAGACGGACTGGCAGGAACACCAGGGATTTCACACAAAGGAAGCAATACAAAGAGAGCAGGATGCTTTTTAACACAAGTACATGGCACAGCAGTCACATATCAAGAACATGAAGTATTGGGGCAACCTATTCTTTAAATATAACCTTTAATTTTTAATGGCGCTTCAGCACGCCTGCATGGCAAAGAAACACAAGCTAGTTTGCTTCCGAGAGGCATGTATGACATCATCGACACTGCAGCTCACAGTGGGAGGGTTTCAGCAACAGAGGCAGTGCTGCTGATCCAGATAGCAGTGGGCGGGACTAGGTGTGGCCAGGTGCTGATTGACACGCCCCCTGCAATGTTTTTTTTCATTCCACTGTATTGCAAGCAGGCACAGCCTAAATGAGAGTGGAAACTATGCTCTGAATTCAGGAGCAGTGCAGCATTATTGCCATGTCATCATTGGGTGCACTTTACTGGCAGGATCAACGGGTATTTGAGGGACTTTGCGTGGTTACTAAAATGACTGCAAGTGCAGATACACCTATAATAAAGTGCTGCAGCACCTATAATTTTGGAGGCCATAGTTATATTTCAACTGCTTCCCATCCAGCGATATACAGGTACGTCGCTAGATAGGAAGGGAGAGATCATTTTTTTCAGCTGGCAATTCCATTCACTCTAAAAAATAATCCTAGTGATTATAGGGCTGTTGGAATACTTTTACAGGCAGCAGAACCAACCCCCCTCTCCCGCTGTCGCCTTTACCAAGCTCTCCTGTGCGATCGGGGAGCCCGGCAAGAATGTGACTGGCGGCATTTGCTTCCTGGGACACAGTGATAGGAAATTATGTTGTACCTCCCACTGTGTGACGTCACAAACCGGAAGTGACGCAGATTTCATCACTAAACAAGCCATTACTGGCTTTGGAAAGCATCAGATCAAACCAATGTCGGTTTGATCTGATGCTCTGGAAACCAGAGGAAAGATATGGGGTCTAAAAGACCCCAGATCACTCCATAAAGAGGACCTGTCACGGCCCATGCTATCAAGAGGGATGTTGTTCATCCTTGTGATACCAATAAAGTTGATAAAAAAAGTAGACTAAATGGTGCAGTGTTTCAACAAAATTAAACTGAAATAAATAATGTAATGTAAAAAATTGAAAAAAAAAAGCATCCTTAACCCCCCAGGACTCACACCCAATGGTGAATGCACTCATCGGTCCTGCACGCATATGTAAGTGGTGATCGCACCACACATGTGAGGTATCACTGCGAACGTCAGAGTGAGAGCAATAATGTTTATGTATATATATATATATATATATAGGTTTATATTATATATATAATTATATATATAATGTTTGGGGGTTCTAAGTAGTTTTCTAGCAAAATAATGTTTTTTACATGTAGGAGAGGGATGCCAAAATTGACCCGAACTGGAAGTGGATAAAGTGACTATACACTCACCGGACACTTTATTAGGTACACCTCGCTAGTACCGGGTTGGACCCCCTTTTGCCTTCATTCTTCGTGGCATAGATACAACAAGGTGTTGGGAAAATTCCTCAGAGATTTTGCTCCATAGTGACATAACATCACGGAGTTGCTGCAGATTTGTTGGCTGCACATCCATGATGCCAATCTCCCGATCCATCACATCGCAAAGGTTTTCTATTGGATGAGATGTGGTGAGTGTGGAGACCATTGGAGTACAGTGACCTCATTGTCCAGTGGTGAGATCTGGTGAGTGTGGAGGCCATTGGATGAGATCTGGTGAGTGTGGAGGCCATTGGAGTCCAGTGACCTCAATGTCCAGTGGTGAGATGATTTGGTCTTTGTGACATGGTGCATTATCCTGCTGGAAGGAGCCATCAGAAGATGGGGACACTGTAGTCATAAAGGGATGGACATGGTCAGCAACAATACTCAGGTAGTCCGTGGTGTTTAAACGATGCTCAATTGGTACTAAGGGGCCCAAAGTGTGCCAAGAAAATATCCCCCACACCATTACACCACCACCAGCCTGAACCGGTGATACAAGGCAGGATGGATCCATGGCTCTTATGTTTTTTACACCAAATTCTGACCCGACCATCTGAATGTCGCAGCTGAAGTCCAGACTCATCAGACCAGGCAATGTTTTTCCAATCTTCTATTGTCCAATTTTGGTGATCTGTGCAAATTTTAGCCTCAGTTTCCTGTTCTTAGCTGACAGGAGTGTCACCCGGTGTGGCCTTCTGCTGCTGTAGCCCATCTGCTTCAAGGTTCGATGTGTTGTGCATTTATTGATGGTATTCTGCATACCTTGGTTATTTGAGTTACTGTTGTCTTTCTATCATCTGGAACCAGTCTGCCCATTCTCCTCTGACCTCAACAAGGCATTTTCCTCCACAAAATTGCCGCTCACTGGATATTTTCTCTTTTTCGGACCATTCACTGTAAACCAGAGAGATGGTTGTGTGTGAAAATCCCAGTAGATCAGCAGTTCTTGAAATTCAGACCAGCCCGCCTGGCACCAACAACCATGTCACATTCAAAGTCACTTAAATCCCCTTTCTTCCCCATTCTGATGCTCGGTTTGAATTTCAGAAAGTCGTCTTCATCACGTCTAGATGCCTAAATGCATTAAGTTGCTGCCATGTGATTGGCTGATTAGCAATTTAGGTTACCAGGCAATTGAACAGGTGTACCTAATAAAGTGGCCGGTGAGTGTAGATTTCCCTATAAGAACAATTACTTATCACATTTATTTTTATTTATTTATTTCAGGTACTTATATAGCGCCATTTACGGAGCGCTTTACATATACACTGTACATTTACATCAGTCCCTGCCCTCGAGGAGCTTCCAATCTAAGGCCCCTATCTCACATTCATACATCTCCAGGATTTCTCCAGAGAGTCTACCATCCTCTGGAACTCGCTACCTCCACCCATTCGGCTATCCCCTACTCTTGCTATGATTAGACGATCCCTGAAAACTCATCTCTTCAGGGAAGCCTATCACGTCTCCAACTAATCTTTTACCACTTCCATCAGCTCATTCCCCACAGTTACAACCTTTTGTACCACCTCCCCCACCCTATTAGATTGTAAGCTATTCTGAGCAGGGTCCTCGTAATCCTCTTGTATTTTATTGTATTATAACTGTATTGTCTCCTTTTTATATTGTAAAGTGCTGCGTAAACTTTTGGCGCTATATAAATCCTGTATAATAATAATAATAAACAAGGCATTTCCCCGTTCTGCCTTGTGACATGACAGAGATCTACTGTTCCCTGTCATCGGGAGCAGTGATCGCTGTCATGTGAGTGGCAGCCCACCCCCCCCCCCCCACAGTTAGAATCACTCCCTAGGACACACTTAACCCCTTCATCACCCCCTAGTGTTTAACCCCTTCGCTGCCAGTGTCATGTACACAGTAATCAGTGCATTTTTATAGCAGCTGTATAAATGACAATGGTCCCAAAATAGTGTCAAAAGTGTCCGATGTGTCCGCCGTAATGTCACAGTCACGATAAAAATCGCAGATCGCCGCCATTACTAATAAAAAAAATGTTATAAATAAAATGCCATAAAACTATCCCCTATTTTGTAGACTGCTATAACTTTTGCGCAAACCAAACAATACACACTTATTGCGATTTTTTTTACCAAAAATTTGTAGAAGAATATATATCGGCCTAAACTTAGGATTTTTTTTTTAATTATATTATATATATATATATATATATATATATATATATATATATATATATGAACAGGGGTAGTGTATATTAAAAGGCCTATTTTACACTGCTCAGCGCCTGATGTGATATATACAGTCTCTGGCACAACTAGACAATATTGAATCAATAAATATATATATAAATAAATAAATAAATATATATATAAAATATCAAACATATATATATATATATATTTGGGTGATATTTATTATAGCAAAAAGTAAAAAATAATAATTTTTTTCAAAATTCTCGCTCTTTTTTTGTTTATAGCGCAAAAAATAAAAACCGCAGAGGTGATCAAATACCACCAAAAGAAAGCTCTATTTGTGAGGAAAAAAGGACGTCAATTTTGTTTGGGTGCAACGCCGCACGACCGCGCAATTGTCAGTTAAAGCGACGCAGTGCCGAATAGCAAAAAGTGCTCTGGTCAGGAAGGGGGTAAAATTTTCCGGGGCCGAAGTGGTTAAAGCAAACCCCCCCACCCGTGACATTGTCACCTGTAACTTAAAATGTATTTCTATAAGAACTGACAAAAATGAAAAACGTCTAAGAACAAGTACCATATATCAGTGCGTCATTATAAAAGTCGTCTTTGTATAAGTTCCTCCAACGCATGTCGCCATGCTGGTGCGACGGTGGAAAGGGTACAGTAGGCAGGCGCTTTATGTGCATGCACAATGCGGCTCAGCACAAGTCTGCTGGCTGGAAACAAAAGGTAATTTGTCATAATTAAAGTTTTGCAGAAATGTGGCACAAACACTCGACTGAGAAAGAATTTCGATCAGCATGGGGTGCAGAGCTGAGAGTTCTGAGGTGTGTGCGGATAATGTAGGCTGAGCCACCCAGAGATGTGTTACATGTAGATGAGATTTCCACTATGCAATGCAGTCTGTACGGGGCAACTACTGCTACCGCCCTGGGGGTTGCCCAACCCACGAGTGACCAATGGTCCTTGTTTCCATTGACATATCCCTGGCAAAGTCTCTGGTTTTCAAAAAACAACATTTCAGCCTTGTCATTAAAGCGGTAATAAACCCAAAAGCAAACATTTATTATATTGCAGCTTACCAATTCTTATGCCCCGTACACACCATCGGAAATTCGGCCAGCAAAAAACTGATGAGAGCTTTTGGTCGGAAAATGCGACCGTGTGTATGCTCCATCGGACTTTTGCTGGCTGCATTCCCTCCAGCAAAAGATTGAGAGCAGGTTTTACATTTTTCGGTCGGAAAAAGTTTCGATCGGAAATTCTGATCGTCTGTACCAATTCCGACGCGCAAAATTCCTACGTCAGCTCGGAAAGAATTTGACGCATGCTCGGAAACAATTCGACGCATGCTCGGAAACAATTCGACGCATGCTCGGAAGCATTGAACTTTATTTTCTCGGCCCGTCGTAGTGTTGTACATCACCGCGTTCTTGGCGGTCGAAAGTTCAGCAAACTTTTGTGTGACCGTGTGTATGCAAGACAAGCTTGAGCGAAATTCTGTCGGAAAAACCATCCAAGATTTTTCCGACGGAAAATCCGCTCACGTGTACGGGGCATTAAATGTGATGGCTGCATTTGTTTTCTTTTTTTCAGACTTTCTTTCCTTCATTTTCACCTGGTGATCTGTTTGGTAAGGCTGCTTTCACACTGATCCGTGGTTTCAGTTGTTCAGTTAAAGCGGTAGTAAACTGCTGGAAAAAAGCCCCCAAAAAACTTGCAAGACAATGGCATAATGTGCTAGTATGCATCGCATGCATGCAGGATGAATGTCTCCTAAACGTGCACCGATATTCATTTTTATCTACAGGTATAACTTCTTCTTATAAGTAAAATATGCAAGGATATTCCCTTCATTTTATTTATTTATTACAGGATTTATATAGCGCCAACAGTTTACGCAGTGCTTTACAATATAAAAGGGAGACAATACAGTTATAATACAATAAAATACAAGAGGATTAAGAGGGCCCTGCTCAAAAGAGCTTACAATCTAATGCCACGTACACATGATCGGAATTCTCGTCGGAAAAAACTCTGACGGAATTCCGACGGAATTCCTCTCAAGCTGTGTTGCCTACACACGATCACACCAAATTCCGACGGTCAATAACACAGCGGCATAAAACACATTCGACAGCACTATAAAAGGGAAGTTTAATGCTTCTGAGCATGCGTCGAATTGTTTCCGAGCATGCGTCGGAATTTTGCGCGTCGGAATTGCATACACACGATCGGAAAATCCGATAGAAAGGTTTTTCGTCTGAAAAATTGAGAACAGGTTCTCAATCCAAAGTCCGTCGGAAATTCCGACAGAAAAAGACCGTTGGGCATACACACGGTCGGAAAATACTATGAAAAGCTCCCATCGGACTGTTTCCATTGGAAATTCCGACCGTGTGTACGCCGCATTATAGGGTGGGGGGAGGTGATACAAAAGGTTGTAACTGTGGGGAATGAGCTGATGGAAGTGGTAGAAGATTAGTTGGAGACGTGATAGGTTTCCCTGAAGAGATGAGTTTTCAGGGATTGCCTGAAGGTAGTTAGAGTAGGGGATAGCCGGGCAGGTTGAGGCAGCGAGTTCCAGAGGATGGGAGAGGCTCTGGAGAAATCCTGGAGACGAGCATGGAGAGGAGGAGACGAGAGAGCTTGACAGGAGGAGGTCTTGAGAAGAGCGGAGAGGACGGTTTGGGATATGTTTGGAGACAAGATTGGTGATGTAGCTCGGGGCAGAGTTGTGGATGGCTTTGTAAGTTGTGGTTAGTATTTTGAATTTAATTCGCTGGGTGATCCGGAGCCAGTGTAGGGATTGGAGGAGAGGGGTGATGGTCAGTGTAGGGATTGGAGGAGAGGGTTGGCAGACACTGAACGGTTGGTGAGGTGGATAAGTCTGGCAGCAGCATTCATGATAGACTGAAGAGGGGAGGAGCCTATGGAGAGGCAGGCCAATGAGAAGGGAGTTGCAATAGTCAAGGCGAGAGATAACAAGGGAGTGAATGAGGAGCTTGGTGGTGTCATTTGTTAAAAAGGGGCGAATTTTAGAGATGTTACGGAGGTGAAGTCTACTAACTTTTGACAGCGATTGGACTTGAGGCTGAAATGAGTCCGAGTCTAGGATTACACCGAGTACCCTGGCGTGAGGGGAGGGGCTGATAGTTGCATTGTTGATTTTGATGGAAAAGTCATGGAGGGGGGCACGGGCGGGGGGGAATATTAATAGCTCAGTTTTAGAGAGATTTCATTTAAGGAAGTGCTGCGACATCCATGCCGAGATGTCAGTTAGTAAGTTAGTAATGCGAAATTTATTCATTTTTATCTACAGGTATAACTTCTTCTTATAAGTAAAATATGCAAGGATATTCCCTTTATGCAAAACAACAGCGCTCGCTATTACATTTTATTATATATATGCAGGGGCGTAACTATAGGGGGTGCAGCAGTCGCGAGCGCAACCGGGCCCTGTGCTGCAAGGGGCCCACATGGCCCCCTCTACATATGGTCAGTGGCAGCATAGGCGGTTAGGCACCGGGCGCACGGGTGGCTGGAGGTGGGGGGACTAGCAGAGCTCCATGCTCGACTACCGCACTGGCTGCTCTTTAGTTGTACATTCCCCACACAACCTGTGTCCTCTGCCGCACCTCCGGGTCCCCTTCTCCTGCTCCATGCAGTGCTGCTCAGTCCGGTGTCTGTCCTCCCCAGCCAGAGTCCCGCCCCCTGAGTCCGGCTCACACTGAACTGCATGCTTCTCCCAGGCAAACAAACATTAAGCACACAGATGCAGTGCAGCCCTATGAGAGCCGGTTCCCCAAAGGACACTGCAGGCTTGTCTGCCAGCACCCCCCTCCTCCCCGTCATACACAGATGTTGACAGGTCTTTCTGGGAGATATGTCCACTAAGGACAGGGACCCCATCTCCCCTGGGGACAGGGCCAAGTTCTCCCTAAAGGACAGGGACCCCATTTCCCTTGGGGACAAGGACCCAATCTCTCCTGGGGGTAGGGCCCACTTCTCCCCAGAGGACAGGGACCCAATTTCCCTTTCCCTTCTTCCTCTTTGTCTCAAAGGTGTAACATTATAGGTCTGTTTAGACCTCTGATATCTCAAAGTCCCCCAACGGGACTCCTAAAAAATTGTAAAAAATTATAAAAAAAACTGCTGATACCAGTGGTGGAATTACAGGGCTCACAAAAGTCGTACCTGTGACCGAGCCTGGAGTTCCACCACCAGACTCGGAGGGAAGGGCCTCTTCAGGGGGGCCCTTTGTGGTTTCTTGCACCGGGGCCCTGAAGGTTCTAGTTACACCACTGTATATATGTGTATACACAATGTTGCATAAGTAACTTTGTGCAAAAACCATGAAATCAACATTTGTGAAAGCACATTAATAAGTGCAATTCATAAAGTGATAAAATAGTGTGCAAAGTCCCAAGAGAGTCCTTAATGACATCCAATGTATAGAATTCCTCCTGCGTGGATCATAAATTTGTTTTTTTTTTATTTGTTTTATTGGATATGTATTATAGCAAAAAGTAAAAAATTATGTTTTTTTTTTTTCAAAATTATCGCTCCTTTTTTATTTTTGATTTAATATAGCGTACAAAATTAAATCTGCAGAGGTGATCAAATACCACAAAAGAAATCTCTATTTGTGGGGAAAAAAAGGACATCAATTTTATTTGGGTACAACGTCACGCGACCGCGCAATTGTCAGTTAAAGTAACGCAGTGCCGCAAAAAATGGCCTGGTCATGAAGGGGGCAAATCCTTCCGGGGGCTAAACCACATTAATAAGTGCAATTCAAAAGGTGATAAAATAGTGTGCAAAGTCCAAAGAGAGTCTTTAAAGCGGTAGTAAAGCCGCTGAACTTTTTTTTTTTTTTTTTTTAACACCTGTAAAGGAAAAGGCATAATGAGCTAGTATGCACCGCATACTAGCTCATTATGAAATACTTACCTTAGAACGAGGCGTCGGTGACTCACCTGGTCCACGCCGAGGTCGCTGACATGTTGCCTCGGCGTGTCTTCCGGGTATCGCGACTCCAGCGATGTGAGTGGCTGGAGCCGCGATTTCGTCACTCCCGCGCATGCGCACGGGAGACTTCTTCCCGGCAGGGTTCGGATTCTGCCGGCCCTTCAGCCGAGAATCCCCCGTGCGCATGCGCCGCTGCAGTCAGCGGCGCATTGCACGGGGAATATCTCCTAAACCGTACAGGTTTAGGAGATATTTTTTTTTACCTACAGGTAAGCCTTATTATAGGCTTACCTGTAGGTAAAAGTTATATTTTTGACTTTACTTCCACTTTAATGACATCCAATGTAAAGAATTCCTCCTGTGTGGATCATAAATAGCTCCAATAATGCACCCCAAGGAAAGTGAACGCCATGTATGATAGGTAAGGTAATGGTCCTCACTCACCAGATGTTATTGATCCCCCTTGCCTTATGACAAGAAGGATCTAAAAAGGCTTTGTACTGTAGGACTCCAAGACCTCCTTAAGTCCTTCAGCCGGTTCCTCAGAAATCCCCCTCACAATGGCCAAAGCACTCCAGTGCGGGATGTCACCTTTTGTTCCTCTAAAGAAAAAGATGTTTGTTCCTGTGCGTCTTTTAGATGATAATCTTTTTCAATAGTTCGATCCTTCCTTCGATTGATCCTTACTTTAACCACTTCAATACAGGGTACATTCCCCCCCCCCCCCCCTTCCTGCCCAGGCCAATTTTCAGCTTTCAGCACTATCGCATTTTAAATGACAATTGCGCGGTCATGCTACACTGTACCCAAACAAAATTTTTATCATTTTGTTCCCATAAATAGAGCTTTCTTTTGGTGGTATTTGATCACCACTGGGGTTTTTATTTGTTGCTAAACAAATGAAAAAAGACTGAAAATTTAGTTTGAACGTTTTTGTTTGTTTCTGTTATAAAATTTTGTAAATAAGTAAGTTTTTTCCTTCACTGATGGGCACTGATGAGGCTGCACGTACAGGCACTGATGGGCACTGATGATGAGGCACTAATATACAGCACTGATGGGCACTGATAGGCGGCACTGATGGGCACTGAAAGGCCGCACTGATGGGCCCTTAATAATGGGTGGCACTGAAAGGTGGAACTGTGGCAGCACTGATGAGGAGGCACTGGCAGGCATTACTGATGGGCACTGATTTGCATATATAATGGGCACTGATTGGCATCCCTGGTGGTCATGGTTGGGCATCCCTGGTGGGCACTAGTGGGCATCCTCAGTGGGTCTGCACTGATAATCAATCAGCGCAGACCCCCCCCCCCCCCCTGTCAGGAGAGCAGCCGGTCGGCTCTCCTCTACTCGCGTCTGTCAGTGGAGGAAAAGCCGATAAACGGCTCTTCCTGTTTACACTGTGATCAGCTGTGATTGGACACAGCCGATCACATGGTAAAGAGCCTATGTCAGACTGGCACACCACACCAACGATCTCCGCGCTGCGTGCCCGCCCACGGGCACGCGATTGCAGCTTATCCTGCTGGACTTCCAGTCAGGATAGTTAAACCACTTTCCGACTGTCATTCTGCTATATGGCGGGTGGGAAATGGTTAAAGGGATAGTTCACCTTTATCACAAAACTGCCTATGCAGATAAGGGGTGTTTGTAGATGAAAACAAACTGTGCAGCTCTGACTAAAGATGAATAATACCCTTGTTATAGGTGTAGGCCATTTACACCTCGAGGCGATTCAGTTCGCAGTTGCAGCGCTATACAAATCTTTCATTCATTCATTCATTCATGAAGCCTGACTGGAATACTCCCAGGACATTGCTAAGTACTCCCAGGACATTGCTAAGTACTCCCAGGACATTGCTAAGTACTCCCAGGACATTGCTAAGTACTCCCAGGACGTTGCTAAGTGAGGCCTAGTCATCAATACTCACCTCCACCATCACAGGAGCGAGCTCTTTCTCTGATTCAAACCCCCTCACATACTCTTTCTCTCCCCTGATGCAGTAGCTCTGAGCTCAGCATTTGAGAGCTCACTCCTGTGATGGGATGAGGTGAGCAGTGACGACTAGGCCTCACTTAGCAATGTCCTGGGAGTATTCCAGTCAGGCTTCATAAGGTATGTAAATGGCCTACACTTATAGCAAGAGTATTATTAATCTTTAGTCAGAGCTGCACTGTTTGTTTTAATCTACAAACACCCCTTATCTGCATAGGCAGTTCTTTTTTGTAAAGGTGATTATTGATTGTTCTATGCTTCCTGGAATTGAACGATCGATCGACCAAAGGAATTATAGATCTATGGAAGGATCAATCAAAGGGAGGATCGGTCGATTGCAGGAAGGAAGGATCAGACCTGGTCTTTAGCTGATACAAGTTGCATAGGAATGCTTCTTATCTACGCTGATGCGACTTCTGTGAGATAACACAAATAGTCACACTGGAAATTACATGAAAATCGCATTCGATTAGTGGGAAGTGATATGGGGCAAACGCACAAAAACGCATTAAAATAACTCATAAGGCATTGCGTTAAATTTAATGCAACGTGGGAAAAACACGTCAAATGTTCATACAGAGTAGTGTCAAAGCAGCCTTATGCCGTGTACACATGGTTAGACATTCCGACAGAAAAAGTCAGATGGGAGCTTTTCATCGTATATTCCGACCGTGTGTATGTCCCATCGGACTTTTTCCATCAAAAAAATGAAGAACATGTTCTAAATTTTTCAGACAGAAAAAATTTCTAGCGGAAAAAACGCTCGTCTGTATGCTGTTCAGACGCAGTGGCTATTGAACTTCCTTTTTATAGTGCCGTCGTACGCGTTGTACGTCACCGCGTTCTTGATGGTCAGAATTTGGTGTGACCGTGTGTATGCAAGACAGCTTGAGCGGAATTCCGTCGGGAAAAAATTCAGAGTTTTTTCCAACAGGAAAACCGGTCGTGTGTATAGGGCATACGTCTGTTGTTTTTCAACAGAACAAGCTCTCCTGCAGATGTTGCAGCTAGAGAGTTGAGGCAAACCATGTACCACTGACAGGGATGCTTACAATGATCATTTTTTATTAATTTAGGTAAAACCTTTATCCCAAAAGCAAAATGTTGGCTGTAACTGCTTACAAAGTGTAATGCCCCGTACACACGGTCGGAAATTCCGACCACAAAATCCGTCGGATTTTTTCCAACGGATTTTGTCCGACACTGGTGTTGCATACACACGGTCGGACAAAGTTGTCGGAAAATCCGATCATCCTGAATGTGGTGACGTTCGTTGAGTACGACGGGACTACATAGAGGCTAGTAGCCAATAGCTTTGGTCTTGTAATGTGATCTGAGCATGCGTGGCACTTTGTCCGTCGGAATTCGCTACACACGATCGGAAAAAGTCCGATAGGACTTTGTTGTCGGAATATTTGAGAGCAGGATCTCAAACTTTTTCCGTCAGAAATTCCGACGGAAAAAGTCCGATGGAGCCCACACGCGGTCGGAATTTCCAACAACATGTGCCGATAGGACATTTTCCGTCGGAAAATCCGACCGTGTGTACGGGGCATTAGCTGGAATTTGGCTTCAATTTGTTGGTGTATCTAAATCTGCTAGTCCATCTAACACTCCTCTCCCCAAGATTAACAAAGCTTCTGTCCAAAGGACCCTCTTCATGTGGGCACTCTAATACAGAAGTGTGCCACTGGCCAGATCACCAGGTGAAAACAGAAGGGAAAAATTAAAAAAAAAAGAAAACTAATGCAGCCACCCAATCTAATTATTGATAAGCTGCAATATCTTAATTTTTTTGTTTTGGGTTTAATACTGCTTTAAAGTTTAAATGTTATTATTTTTCATTGTACTGTTATATCCAGGAACATAGTGTGTAAAAGGCCTGTCTATGATTTGATGTCCTCTATTACCATGTCATGAAGATAGAAAGCTTATAGAGGAATTCCAGGTATGGACATTTTTGCATAGTTACATTGATCCTGCTTGGACCAATGCATATGCCATGCCTGTGTGGCCCCCCCCAGGAAACTGGAAATGACCCCCACCAACATTGGGGTCCCGTGCTGAGCAGCTACCTCGCTGCATTGTGACTACTGGAGGTCACCCACTCCACACGGGCCCCATACAGAGAACCTCTTGCATTTCGGCAATTAATGCAAAGCATTCTGTGATTGGATAAAGTGCAGGGTGAATTCACAATCCACCTTGTCCAATCAGAGAATGCCTTGCAGTCATTGAAAAAAAATGCAAAGTGTTCTTGCCATGTGGGAGACCTCTTGGGTCCATAATGCAGTCGGGCAGCCATTCAATACAGGACCCAGAAGCAAGTGGAGATCACTGGAGTAGCTGTGTCTAGTACAGTGATTTCCAGCTTCTAGGGGGTCTCCAAACTTTCTAAACAAAGGGCCAGTTTACCGTCCTTCAGACACATTTTAGGGGGGGGCTGTGGGAAAATAAATTGTCTTGGCATCTGGTATTAGTGGGAGGAGTAGTGCCCCATCATTGGGAGGAATAGTGCCCCATCATTGGTATCAGTGGGAGGAATAGTGCCCCATAATTGGTATCAGTCGGAGGAACAGTGCCCCATCATTGGTATCAGTGGGAGGAATAGTGCCCCATCATTGATATTAGTGGGAGGAATAGTACCCCATCATTGGTATTAGTGGGAGGAATAGCGCTCCATCATTGGTATTAGTGGGAGGAATAGTACCCCATCATTGGTATTAGTGGGAGGAGTAGTGCCCCATCATTGGTATCAGTGGGAGGAATAGTGCCCCATCATTGGTATCAGTGGGAGGAATAGTGTCCCATCATTGGTATCAGTGGGAAAAATAGTGTCCTATCATTGGTATCAGTGGGAGAAATAGTTCTCCATCATTGGTATCAGTGGGAAAAATAGTGTCCTATCATTGGTATTAGTGGGAGGAGTAGTGCCCCATCATTGTTATCAGTGGGAGGAATAGTGTACCATCATTGGTATCAGTGGGAGGAATAGTACCCCATCATTGGTATCAGTGGGAAAAGTAGTGTCCCATCATTGGTATCAGTGGGAGGAATACTGTCCCATCATTGGTATCAGTGGGAGGATTAGTGCCCCATCATTGGTATCAGTGGGAGGAGTAGTGCCCCATCATTGGTATCAGTGGGAGGAATAGTACCCCATCATTGGTGTCAGTAGGTGGAATAGTGCCCCATCATTGGTATCAGTGGGAGGAATATTGCCCCATCATTGGTGTCAGTGGGAGGAATAAAGTTGGCGTTGCACCGATTTAAACATATCGATTGCCGGCAATAGGCTGCGACTTATCATGCAATTTGACCTGTCAAAACGCATGAAAAGTCGCTCCAATGTGAACGGGGGCCAAGGCTGGAAGGTACTCGCTTGGTTCCTTTAATGTCCCCATAGTCACCCTGTGACGTCTCCCCCCCCCCCCCCCACCCACATTGATAGCTGCTGATCTTCCTTTAGCGATCCCCCCGCTCTCGGAGCTCAGGAGGGGGTGGTGCTGCGGTGGTCATGTGACAAAAAAATAGGTGCGAAAGCTATTTTGGAAGGTTTTCAGAATGTTTGGTTTGGGATGCAGAACTAAGGAAGCTTTCAGTCATGTCATTGCAGCTTTCTCCACTAATGTCTTCACTTCTACTTTAACTTTGATGTTTCTAAATCAGAAGCTAATCACCGATCTGTTTTCTTGACAGCAACTGTTCAGTTGTCAGGCTCTAAAGAAGCTGAGCATTCCCGATAATGATCTCTCCAATCTGCCAGCCACCATCTCCAGCTTAGTCAACCTGAAGGAGTTGGATATCAGCAAGAACGGTATGTTGACACTTGTGACATTCATGATATTCTGTGCATGTCGTATAAACCATGAGAAGATGTGTAAAATACAGCAAGCCCACAGCAACCAGTCTGGTTTGACTTTTCAGTGGTTAAGGGCTGTTGTAATAATGAGTGATGACTTCTGATTGGCTGTTATGGGTTTCTGCACTTTTCACATTGCTCTCGGCTTACAGTATTCAGTTGTGTGTAAACAGATTTGTGTTTTTCACACTCCTACTGCTGCAAAAAAAAAAGAAGAGAAAAAGGATCCCCTATTGTCTGTTCATGAGTGAAATTAAAAACCCTCTTAATGGGTCTATTTATCAATGTTTTAATCCAAGGTTCACACAACTTTCATCCAAGGTTCACACAACTTTCATCCAAGGTCCACACAACTTTCATCCAAGGTTCACACAACTTTCTTCCAAGGTTCACACATCTTTCATCCAAGGTTCACACAACTTTCATCCAGGACTCACACAACTTTCATCCAGGACTCACACATCTTTCATCCAAGGTTCACAGAACTTTCATCCAAGGTTCACACAACTTTCATCCAAGGTTCACACAACTTTCATCCAAGGTCCACACAACTTTCATCCAAGGTCCACACAACTTTCATCCAAGGTCCACACAACTTTCATCCAAGGTCCACACAACTTTCATCCAAGGTCCACACAACTTTCATCCAAGGTCCACACAACTTTCATCCAAGGTTCACACATCTTTCATCCAGGACTCGCACAACTTTCATCCAAGGTTCACACAACTTTTATCCAAGGTTCACACAACTTTTATCCAAGGTTCACACAACTTTCATCCAAGACTCACACAACTTTCATCCAAGGTTCACACAACTTTCATCCAAGGTTCACACAACTTTCCTTCAAGGTTCACACAACTTTCATCCAAGGTTCACACAAATTTCATCCAAGGTTCACACAACTTTCATCCAAGGTTCACACAAATTTCATCCAAGGTTCACACATCTTTCATCCAAGGTTCACACAACTTTCATCCAGGACTCACACAACTTTCATCCAGGACTCACACAACTTTCATCCAGGACTCACACAACTTTCATCCAAGGTTCACACAGCTTTCATCCAGGACTCACACAACTTTCATCCAAGGTTTACACAACATTCATCCAGGACTCACACAACTTTCAATTATTTTACCATCTTCTGGTTCTTTTTTATGTAACATTAAGCCCTGGTTCAGTACTTTCACTATATAAACTCACTTTACTGGTAAAAATAAGTGTAAAATTCAAGACTCCGGTCGGTGTAACAAGATGCCCACTTTCCCCCTTCTCAGTGTATCCTTACTATGGAAGAGTGCTGGGTGTAGCAAGATGGCGGCGATGGAACATCTCTTCCGTTACACATTCTGACAGGTCACTAAATCTGATGAAACAGTGGCATGTCATGGGGCGAGGAGTACTTAAAGCGGAAGTTCGAGTGGAATTTAGCGGAGGGCGAGTGAGGAGCAGGGATGGACCAGGCTGACCGTTTCCTGGCTGATTGCTTCTGGCAGAAGCGGTGCGGTTATCAGAGCTGCCCAGAGGAGGGGTTCCCTGCCCCCCCCCCGGGCCGCTCTGATGTCCTGTAAAAAAGCCTGCACCGCTTCTGGCAGAAGCAATCAGCCAGGATCCTTCAAGGTTCACACAACTTTCATCCAAGGTTCACACAACTTTCATCCAAGGTTCGAACAACTTTCATCCAAGGTTCACACATCTTTCATCCAAGGTTCACACATCTTTCATCCAGGACTCACACATCTTTCATCCAAGGTTCACACATCTTTCATTCAAGGCTCACACATCTTTCATCCAGGACTCACACAACTTTCATCCAGGACTCACGCAACTTTCATCCAAGGTTCACACAATTTTTATCCAAGGTTCACACAACTTTCATCCAAGGTTCACACAACTTTCATCCAAGACTCACACAACTTTCCTCCAAGGTTCACACAACTTTCATCCAAGGTTCACACAACTTTACTTCAAGGTTCACACAACTTTCATCCAAGACTCACACAACTTTCATCCAAGGTTCACACAACTTTCATCCAAGGTTCACAGAAATTTCATCCAAGGTTCACACAACTTTCATCCAAGGTTCACACAACTTTCATCCAAGGTTCACACAACTTTCATCCAAGGTTCACACAACTTTCATCCAAGGTTCACACGACTTTCATCCAATGTTCACACAAATTTCATCCAAGGTTCACACATCTTTCATCCAAGGTTCATCCAAGGTTCACACAACTTTCATCCAGGACTCACACAACTTTCATCCAGGACTCACACAACTTTCATCCAGGACTCACACATCTTTCATCCAAGGTTCACACAACTTTCATCCAGGACTCACACAACTTTCATCCAGGACTCACACAACTTTCATCCAAGGTTCACACAGTTTTCATCCAGGACTCACACAACTTTCATCCAAGGTTCACACAACGTTCATCCAAGGTTTACACAACATTCATCCAGGACTCACACAACTTTCAATTATTTTACCCTCTTCTGGTTCTTTTTTATGTAACATTAAGCCCTGGTTCAGTACTTTCACTATATAAACTCACTTTACTGGTAAAAATAAGTGTAAAATGCAAGACTCCAGTCGGTGTAACAAGATGCCCACTCTCCCCCTTCTCAGTGTATCCTTACTATGGAAGAGTGCTGGGTGTAGCAAGATGGCGGCGATGGAACATCTCTTCCGTTACACATTCTGACAGGTCACTAAATCTGATGAAACAGTGGCATGTCATGGGGCGAGGAGTACTTAAAGCGGAAGTTCGAGTGGAATTTAGCGGAGGGCGAGTGAGGAGCAGGGATGGACCAGGCTGACCGTTTCCTGGCTGATTGCTTCTGGCAGAAGCGGTGCGGTTATCGGAGCTGCCCAGAGGAGGGGTTCCCTGCCCCCCCGGGCCGCTCTGATGTCCTGTAAAAAAGCCTGCACCGCTTCTGGCAGAAGCAATCAGCCAGGATCCTTCAAGGTTCACACAACTTTCATCCAAGGTTCACACAACTTTCATCCAAGGTTCGAACAACTTTCATCCAAGGTTCACACATCTTTCATCCAAGGTTCACACATCTTTCATCCAGGACTCACACATCTTTCATCCAAGGTTCACACATCTTTCATTCAAGGCTCACACATCTTTCATCCAGGACTCACACAACTTTCATCCAGGACTCACACAACTTTCATCCAAGGTTCACACAATTTTTATCCAAGGTTCACACAACTTTCATCCAAGGTTCACACAACTTTCATCCAAGACTCACACAACTTTCCTCCAAGGTTCACACAACTTTCATCCAAGGTTCACACAACTTTACTTCAAGGTTCACACAACTTTCATCCAAGACTCACACAACTTTCATCCAAGGTTCACACAACTTTCATCCAAGGTTCACAGAAATTTCATCCAAGGTTCACACAACTTTCATCCAAGGTTCACACAACTTTCATCCAAGGTTCACACAACTTTCATCCAAGGTTCACACGACTTTCATCCAAGGTTCACACGACTTTCATCCAATGTTCACACAAATTTCATCCAAGGTTCACACATCTTTCATCCAAGGTTCATCCAAGGTTCACACAACTTTCATCCAGGACTCACACAACTTTCATCCAGGACTCACACATCTTTCATCCAAGGTTCACACAACTTTCATCCAGGACTCACACAACTTTCATCCAGGACTCACACAACTTTCATCCAAGGTTCACACAGTTTTCATCCAGGACTCACACAACTTTCATCCAAGGTTCACACAACGTTCATCCAAGGTTTACACAACATTCATCCAGGACTCACACAACTTTCAATTATTTTACCCTCTTCTGGTTCTTTTTTATGTAACATTAAGCCCTGGTTCAGTACTTTCACTATATAAACTCACTTTACTGGTAAAAATAAGTGTAAAATGCAAGACTCCAGTCGGTGTAACAAGATGCCCACTCTCCCCCTTCTCAGTGTATCCTTACTATGGAAGAGTGCTGGGTGTAGCAAGATGGCGGCGATGGAACATCTCTTCCGTTACACATTCTGACAGGTCACTAAATCTGATGAAACAGTGGCATGTCATGGGGCGAGGAGTACTTAAAGTGGAAGTTCGAGTGGAATTTAGCGGAGGGCGAGTGAGGAGCAGGGATGGACCAGGCTGACTGTTTCCTGGCTGATTGCTTCTGGCAGAAGCAGTGCGGTTATCGGAGCTGCCCAGAGGAGGGGTTCCCTGCCCCCCCGGGCCGCTCTGATGTCCTGTAAAAAAAGCCTGCACCGCTTCTGGTAGAAGCAATCAGCCAGGAAACGGTCAGAAGGATTGTGCATCTGGAGGACACAGAGCGCATAGCTCCCAACTGTCCCTGATTTCCAGGGACTGTCCCTGATTTGGAGCAATGTCCCTCTGTCCCTCATTCCTCCTCATTTGTCCCTCATTTTGTTCTGATCTATATAGTTGTAAATAAATGCACTTTTTTCTATCAAAAAGTGTTCTCCAGTGCTAAACCTGATTTCTAAATTGCTGCATTTGTAAATGCCAAAAGCCAATACAAAGGAATAGTAGTGGTAAAAAAGCACTTGTGGGTTTAACCAATCTTGTTTTTTTGTACAATTCTCCTTTAAGGGTGTGTGGCAAGGGGTGTCCTATGTCTGCATACTTTTTCTGATAGGTGTCCATCATTCCCATTTCAAAAAGTTGGGAGGTGTGAGAGCGGGGATCTCCCGCTAAAACGTGGCTTGTATATGAATAGCCTGGCGATGTCAAACAAAGTCCCGCCTCCGGACCGTCTATTAGATTCCAAGAGGCAGGACTTCGTTTGACAGTGCGGCTCTTCATATACAAGCCGCGTCTCAGCGGGAGATCCCACGCTGTGTCATCCGGCTGCCCGATCCCCACGATTCCTCCTTGGTGCCTTGCTGGGCATGGATGACTAATGACGCTGCACTTTTGGGCAATGAAAGACTGCACATATGGGCAATGAGAGGCTGCATGATACGCTGCACTGATGGGCACTGATATGCTACACTGATGGACTGCACTGATGAGGCTGCACTGATAGGGTACACTGATCAGTTGCACTAATGGGCTGCACTGATGGGCACTGATCGGCTGCACTGATGGGCACTGATAGGGTGCACTGATCAGTTGCACTAATCGGCTACACTGATGGGCACTAATCGGCTACACTGATGGGCACTGATCGGCTGCACTGATGGGTACTGATATGCTTTATGTTAATATCGTTAGTAAAGTACAACGAGTAAAGTTGTTGTTATTTATTTTTGGAACTTAATTCTGCATAAAACATTTAACAGTCTAATTTCATGAGATAATTTACGGGGCGTGTTTAGGGGGAGATTTAGGGGCGGCAGGGTAGGGGTTGGGTAGGGCAACTGGTGGCGAGTAACTCTTAAGTCCTGGCTAGTTGCTCAGGACTTGGAATTTAGAGCCCTGCTGAAGGCTGGACATTTTGGCCATTTAGTATAAAGGGATTTCTATTGCAGGGAGCTTACAGTAGGATTTTTTTTTTTTTCAACTGACGACACTTTAACATTTCACTAATCTTGTGAATGTATTCATAAATGTAATTCTTGAATGATAACATGCATAGAATTAAATATCTTGATGTGATCTTTGTGCGGGGCTTAAAGGGTTTGTGACAGGTTAAATACACAATTTTAAATTATGATTTTATCTTCCGGTAAAGACTTTAAAACCGCGTAGGAAGGAGTCCTGAAAATAATGGAAAATCCATTTTTACTGGTTATATTGCTTATTAGGCATTTCCCTAGAATGAACACATCAAGATCTAAACCCAGAATGAACAGGTTACATGTGAACAGAATCCAGAATGCTTCTTTTATAGACTCTAGTGCGACCATTCTTAACCAGGGTTCCTTGGAACCCAATGCGTTCCTCCTGAAGTTTCTAGGGGTTCCTTGAGCTAAGGATGGTTGACCTCCTGTTTATTGGTACCTGCATATTTCTGGGTACAACATCACGTGGCAGAGTCCCCACCGGTGACACCGGTGATCTTTTTCAGTTGTCTTTAAGGGTGGCATTTTGACCACCACTGTAAGGATTCATTTACACTAGCAGGGCTCTCTGAAGAGTGATCCACATTCACATTGCCATTTAGAGGGCATTTGACAGGTGGTGAGGAGGCATCGTATTGCCTTCTCACTGCCTGTTTTAACCGCTCGATCCCTACACTCGCATGCTGCAACTACATGCATTGCACAAGGTTGCAGAGTTCTTGAAGAAGAGCAGCTCCATTCACTTGATGGGAGCTATCAATTTTGATGCAGCGTGTGTATGGACTGTATGGACTGTTATTTTATATGGATCAATAAAGGTGATTGTATTGGAGTGCAGCCATCCAGACTTTTTCACTACATATTTCCTGTTGCATGCAGGGCCGGCACCCTCTCTATGTGCAGTGGCGGTGAAACATTGGGGTTGTTACCTTCAGCGGTATACTGCTTATATCGTGTAAATGCCCCCACCTGCCTCTGCAGCTAAAAGGGGTAGCAGCTGAGGATGCTAAAAGCACAGCTCAACCTTTGGGTTTTACCATCCCCAACCGCTAGTGTGAACGAGCCCTATGAGGTGCATTCTTCCTACTAGCCAACAATGTAAGGGGCATTCTTCCCACTGACCTCCAATCTTTGGAGAATTCTTCCCACTGACCTCCAATGTAAGGGACATTCTTCCCACTGACCTCCAATGTAAGGAACATTCTTCCCACTGACCTCCAATGTAAGGGACATTCTTCCCACTGACCTCCAATGTAAGGGACATTCTTCCCACTGACCTCCAATGTAAGGAACATTCTTCCCACTGACCTCCAATGTAAGGAACATTCTTCCCACTGACCTCCAATGTAAGGAACATTCTTCCCACTGACCTCCAATGTAAGGGACATTCTTCCCACTGACCTCCAATGTAAGGGACATTCTTCCCACTGACCTCCAATGTAAGGGACATTCTTCCCACTGACCTCCAATGTAAGGAACATTCTTCCCACTGACCTCCAATGTAAGGAACATTCATCCCACTGACCTCCAATGTAAGGGACATTCTTCCCACTGACCACCAATGTAAGATTCATTCTTCCCACTGACCTCAAATGTAAGGAGCATTCTTCCCACTGACCACCAATGTAAGGAACATTCTTCCCACTGACCTCCAATGTAAGGAACATTCTTCCCACTGACCTCCAATGTAAGGAACATTCTTCCCACTGACCTCCAATGTAAGGGACATTCTTCCCACTGACCTCAAATGTAAGGAGCATTCTTCTCACTGACCTCCAATGTAAGGAACATTCTTCTCACTGACCTCCAATGTAAGGAACATTCTTCTCACTGATCCCCAATGTAAGGAGCATTCTTCTCAATGACCTCCAATGTAAGGAGCATTCTTCCCACTGACCACCAATGTAAGGGACATTCTTCCCACTGACCTCCAATGTAAGGAACATTCTTCCCACTGACCTCCAATGTAAGGGACATTCTTCCCACTGACCACCAATGTAAGGAGCATTCTTCCCACTGACCTCCAATGTAAGGAACATTCTTCCCACTGACCTCCAATGTAAGGAACATTCTTCCCACTGACCACCAATGTAAGAGGCATTCTTCCCACTGACCTCAAATGTAAGGAGCATTCTTCCCACTGACCTCAAATGTAAGGAGCATTCTTCTCACTGACCTCCAATGTAAGGACCATTCTTCTCACTGATCCCCAATGTAAGGAGCATTCTTCTCACTGACCTCCAATGTAAGGAGCATTCTTCTCACTGACCTCCAATGTAAGGAGCATTCTTCCCACTGACCTCCAATGTAAGGAGCATTCTTCTCACTGACCTCCAATGTAAGGAGCATTCTTCCCACTGACCTCCAATGTAAGGAGCATTCTTCCCACTGATCACCAATGTAAGGGACATTCTTCCCAATGATCCTTGATTAATACATTTTAGTATGGGTTCCTTGAGAATTAAAAGTTATTTTAAGGGTAATGCTGCTGGCAAAGGGTGGCTTCATTGCTCCTCCATCCAAAGTGTGTTATTGGTCAGATCACCATGTGGAAATAAAGGAAAACTCATCTTAAAAAAAGAAAGCTAATGCAGCCACCACATTTAAAGTGACCCTAAACTCTGGTTTAAAAAAAAATATTATTTAAATATAACTCCCACTATCGTGGGAAAAAAATGGAAAATTAAAAACAAATATTAAAGTGGATGTAAACCTGATTCATGACATTTGAGCTGGGCACACACAGTATCTCACAAAAGTAAGTACACCCCTCACATCTTTGTAAATATTTTCTTCTAACTTTTCATGTGACAACACTGAAGAAATGACACTTTGCTACAATGTAAAGTAGTGAGTGTACAGCTTGTATAACAGTGTAAATTTGCTGCCCCCCTCAAAATAACTCAACACACAGCCATTAATGTCTAAACCGCTGGCAACAAAAGTGAGTACACCCCTAAGTGAAAATTTCCAAATTGGGCCCAATTAGCCATTTTCCCTCCCCGGTGTCATGTGACTCGTTAGTGTTACAAGGTCTCAGGTGTGAATCGGGAGCAGGTGTGTTAAATTTGGTGTTATCACTCTCACTCTCTCATACTGGTCACTGGAAGTTCAACATGGCACCTCATGGCAAAGAACTCTCTGAGGATCTAAAAAAGAATTGTTGCTTTACATTCATATTATATAAATATTCATTTATTTACTACAGGTACTTGTATAGCGGCATCAATTTATGCAGCACCTTACATATATACATTGTTCATTCACATCAGTCCTTGCCCTCAAGGAGCTTACCATCTAAGGTCCCTAACTCACATTCATACATACACATACGAGGTAGGGTTGCCACCTGTCCGGTGTTCAACTGGACAGTTTGGGTTTGGAATCATGCGTCCGGGTTTCAGACGGCCTGAAACCCGGACACATGATTCAGGTTGGACTATGGCTTCCCAGCAGGGTTGCTGGCTGCAGTTGTCTAAGCTGAGAGTGTCTGTTACACTCTCTTTCACACTGCCCAAAGCCAGCAACAACCTAGCAACCTCCTTAAACACACACAGATGAGAGAGGAGAGAGGGCTCGATCTGCACCTCTTCCTTTTGCCCCTACCCCTCTGTGTCTGCCCACACTCCAATCCCCAGCGCTGTGCCTCAGAAAAGGAACACGGGGGGGGGGCAAAAATTTAAGTCCCTCAGCCTCAGATACATCTAGATGAGAGGTGCTGACTGCCAAGGGGTGAGTGAGCTCACCATCCATCCCTGCCTGTGACTGAAGTCTCCACCCTTCTCTCTCCTGCTTCTGAGTGAGTACACTAAGGTAAATCAGGGTTCTCAGAGCACCCCTTACATCAGAGTTCCCTTTTACACTGGAGGCCACAGTGTTGCCCCTTACATTAGAGTCCTCACCGTGCATCAGAGTACTCAGTGTTCCCCCTTAAATCAGGGTTCCCAGAGCATCCCTTATGTTAAAGTCCCCAGATTTCTTCCTTACATCAGAGTCTGCAGAGTCCCCCCTTTCAGCGTAAGGGAACCCTGCGAGTTCAGATGTAAAAGGGGAACCCTATGGACTCTGATGTAAAAGGGGACTCTTGAAGTTATTAACTTTATATGATTAGAAATGTTATTTAATAGCAAAATATTTGTATAGTTTATACCATATAAAAATAAATAAAAAATTGCTGTGTGCCGCTAAAGTGTTTGGGTTTGACTTGAAGAAAAGGTGGCAACCCTAATACGAGGGCAAATTTAGACAGGAGCCAGTTAACCTACCATCATGTCTTTGGAGTGTGGGAGGAAACCAGCAGTGATGTAAGTAACTGAGTTAAAATAAACAGAGTTACCTAACGCAGTTACTTTAGAGGGTAACGAGTAATCTAACTGATTACTTTTCCCCTCATGGTAACGCAGTTCCCATTACTTTGGCTTAGTTACCCCAATTACATCTACTCCACTAGATGGCAGTAGTGTAATTCCGGTGTCCTGCCGAAAAAGTTCCCCCGCCGGATAAGGACCCCCTGTACTGCGCAGGCGCAGGGCTTGCGCAGTACGAAGGACTATGGAGCTTCCGAAAATTGCCGAACCTAAACAGCTCTGAGTGAACTCTACACCGCGCAGGCGCAGTTAACATGTAATTGTAGGAGGCGATGCCGCACGCTCCTGATGCTCGTGCTACTCTGCAAGGGGCATCTATCGTGTAAGGGGCGGGTCTAGTATTACTGTAACCAAGGGGCGCATTTATTATTATTGTTATATATCGAGCTCTGCCCATTAATTTAACATTCGCCCTCTTCTGTAGCTATCCGCCCCTTACACGATATAATAATAATAGACCCGCCCCTTGCTTACACGCTATAACAGATCTGCCCCTTGGTTAGAGTAATAATAGAGCAGCCCCTTGGTTACACCATATATAACAATAATAATAAATGCGCCCCTTGGTTACAGTAATACTAGACCCGCCCCTTAGTTACACGTATAGAATATTTTAAAAAAAAAGTCAGTTACTTTGCTGCGTAACTAATTACTTTTCCAATGTAGTAACTGAGTTACTAACGCAATTACTTTTTGGGAGAAGTAATTTGTAACTTAACTAATTACTTTTTTAAAGTAAGATGACCAACACTGGAAACCAGAGAACCTGGAAGAAACCTATGCAGCCACAGGGAGAACATGCAAACTCTGTGCAGGTAGTGTCATGGTTGGGATTTGAACTGATGACCTCAGTGCTGCTAGGTGGATGTGCTAACCACTTAGCCACTGTGCTGCTCACCCTTGTGGAGTATTTTCTAGTGCAGACTCCTGGGAAAATTAGTGAGCCAATCACACAAGCAGGAAATGGCATTTCTGGGCAGGGTGTTCTGTATACTATCTGTGTAGAGAAGACCTCCATGTTGCCATATTGCATTTTACCGAAAATTACAGCGGCTGCAGATTGAAAAGGAAAAGTAATTTTTAATAAATTATTTACTATTGCTGGAGTTACCCTTTAAGTGGATGTGTGTGGATTATTTTTGGAGAATAAGGATATCATTTAGCGTAATTTTAAGGATTGGTAAGCAGTAATATATTAAACTTTTCATTTTGGTTTTTATCCCGCTTTATGGCCTATAGTGTTTTATGAGTACAACATGTAACGCACACATCGTTCCTTTGGAAATATAATTGTCTAGTGCTGAGAGCTCGGATAATGAATTGATCCGCATTTAATTTAGCTGCGGATTTATTCTTAGCTTTGATTGGACATCCGGAGTCAGTGGTCCGAAGGGAAGATATTTCTTAGTAATGCACAGAGATCGGCTCCGCCACATCACAGTCTCAGCGATTAAAGGAGAAGTTGACGGAGTGCGGTGGTACGGCCGCGCTCTTTAGCTGTGTCACAAAAATGAATTAATCTGTCCTTCTGTTCTTCCCTGCTCAGCCTCATTTCTCCTCCGCTCTGAGTTGGCACCATCTACATTTTTATGCGGCTATTTTTAGACAGCGATCAATCCTAACAAAATACTTGAAGTCAGAATACGTGAAGTCAGAGGGTTTTAGGTTATCTGAGTTCACTGCGACTGCACGTTCATAGATCCTTCCAAGTTGGTGGGATTTCTGTGCACCTGAGAATACAGTGACCCTTTCCAGGGACCAGACTTTGAATCATGGGGCCCCATAGCCAAATTTTGATGGAGTCCCCCTAACTCTCTCAGGATTAGCTGGCAATGTCAGCTGTCAGCTGTGGCAAAAGGGGTCATCTAAATCAAGGCCAGGCAGCAGGAGATCTGTCAGCAGGGCCACCATTAGAAATCATGGGGCGCAAACGCAAATTAAAAATACAGAGCCACTTGGCTCTCTGGTCAGTAGTACCTCTGCTTGTTTTGGTCTCCCAGACCCCTTGCTGTTCAGGATCTCTGGCTTGCACCTAATAGATACTTCCGTATTCTCTCCAGCCCCCCTGGACTCTCTGGCCTCAGCTTCCTTGGTCCCCAGGCCCTCAGAACTGACCAGACTTTCCCAGTCCTTTGCATGGGCTGCAGTCCCCACCAGGTACTGCCAGTCTTCAAACAGCTCCAGCTCCAACTCCCTTTCCAACTCCTACCTCCAACTCCCACCTCCCTAATCCAACTCCCTAATCTCATTCCCAACTCCAACTCCCAACTCCCTAATCCAACTCCCAACCCCGACACCCAACCCCAACTCCTAACCCCAACTCCCACTCCAACTCCCAAATCCAACTCCCTAATCGAACTCCCAACCCCAACTCCCTAATCCAACTCCCTAATCCAACTACCAACCCCAACACCCAACTCCCTAATCCAACTCCCTAATCCCATCCCCAACTCCATCTCCCAACTCCCTAATCCAACTCCCAACCCCAACACCCAACTCCTAACCCCAACTCCCACTCCAACTCCCAAATCGAACTCCCAACCCCAACTCCCAACTCCAACTCCCTAATCGAACTCCCAACTCCAACTCCCTAATCCAACTCCCAACCCCAACACCCAACTCCCTAATCCAACTCCCTAATCCCATCCCCAACTCCCAACTCCCTAATCCAACTCCCAACCCCAACACCCATCATCAACTCCCAACTCCCTAATCCAACTCCCAACCCCAACTCCTAACCCCAACTCCCACTCCAACTCCCAAATCGAACTCCCAACCCCAACTCCCTAATCGAACTACCAACCCCAACTCCTAACTCCAACTCCCTAATCCAACTACCAACCCCAACACCCAACTCCCTAATCCAACTCCCTAATCCCATTCCCAACTCCAACTCCCAACTCCCTAATCCAATTCCCAACCTCAACACCCACTCCAACTCCCTAATCGAACTCCCAACCCCAACTCCCAACACCAACTCCCTAATCCAACTACCAACCCCAACACCCAACTCCGTAATCCAACTCCCAAACCCACCTCCCTAATCCAACTCCCTAATCCAACCCCAACTTCCACTCCCACTCCAACTCCCTAATCCAACTCCCAACTCCCTAATCCAACTCCCAACTCCCTAATCCAACTCCCAACTCCCTATTCCAACTCCAAGCTCCCTAATCCAACTCCCAGCTCCCACCTCCCTAATTCAACTCCCAACACCCACCACCTACTGCTCTCACCAGCCAATCATTATAAGGGCTGTGTGTACCTGGGCACACACCCTGCTGGTTGTCCACAACACCCAAACACAGGGTTGGAGATTCCATCCCCACCCAAAAATCTTAGGAATCTCCAAACTACAGAGCCATATCCAGAAATAGCAAAATCCAGAGGAAACTTCCAGAGCAGTTTTCTCCTCTCAAAATAAATGCTCTGTAGTCCTGCATATGCAAACCCTGTGTCCTTTTTAAACCTATATTTCCGGAGGCAGCGACTCTCACTATCACAATACCTTATTGCGCATGCACAGTAATCACCAGCCGCCATTCTAACATAATAAAATTAAAGTTCCCCAGACCCCATCAGTTCAGCATCAAAGAAGCCACAAACGGATATACGTATGTTTGATAGAAAGGTCTGTTTGACCACCCTCACTATCAGTTGAGATGTCCTGTATATTGTTATTTCTTCAATAAAACTTTATTGTTCAAAAAAAAAAAAAAGAAGCCACAAACCAGTTCAGCGCACTACAAGTCCCAGCTTTCAAAAGTGTCAGAGAACCAATAAAGATCTGGGCGGATCAAGTGACCTCAAACGACAAAAGAATAGTAGCGCAGGATCCGCATTAGCATAGTGAAACCCATGACTGCTGAGGCGCAATGGGCCTAGGTACAAATGAATGTAACACCATGAGATCAAATCCCCCACCACCCTTGCCCTTTTACCCCATTGAATAAAACACTTAAAACCATTAGGTTGGAAAGGGCAAGGCCACAGCTTTATTAAATTCCAACACATAACATGTGAACACATTTAACTGCACTTGTTAAATGTGTTCACAGTCGTATTGTTAGCACTCAATACTAAAAGGGGAAGTGGGGCCTGTCCTTACCATAAGTACTGGATAGACAGCCTAGTTCCAATTTTTCCATCAATGGCATAGCCCATTACAGCAACTTTAAATGCTGGCAAGGTCTGTGACATACCATAACCGAGGAAAAAAAAAAGGGGGTGGGAGGGTGGGCAGCTCTTCCATCAACTTCTTCCGAAAGACCCAGAATTCCCTGGGGCACACGTTCCCTGAGCTCAGGCCCATCCCATCCCCCATGTTGCCTCCAATCATCACCATCCACCCCTTTGTCTGGCATCTGGCCATGCCCCCATCATTCAAGGCTCTCTTCCCCTATGAAGAGGCCTTCATTTATTAAACAATAAATATAGCACACTTACTTGTAGGAATCTTGACATTCAGCATAAGGATTGGAAGTGGACACAAAATGCAAAGCTGTTTTGAAAAAACTGAGTTTCTTATTGGTATTAGTGGGAGGAACAGTGCCCTATCATTAGTATCAGTGGATGGAATAGTGCCCCATCATTGGTCTCCGCGGGAGGAATAGTGTTCCATCGTTGGTATTAGTGGGAGGAACAGAGCCCCATTGTTGGCATCAGTGCAATAAATAGTGCCCCAATGTTGGTATCAGTGCCCCAGTAGTGCCTCAATGTTGGTATCAGTTCCCCAGTAGAGCCCCAATGTTGGTGTCAGTGGGAAAAATGGTGCCTCGTCATTGGTGATAGCGAAAGGATTATCATATCAGCGGAAGGAAAAGTGCCCCAAGGGCCAGAAAAAGGCAAGCAAAGGGCCACAATGTGGAGACCACTGACCTAAACTGAAACACACAATTGTAATATATTTTAAGCATACTGGTCCTTAAATGTGGTGCTGCATTTGGTTCCTTTTTTTCAGGTTTATTTTCCTATTATTTCATCTGGTGATCCTGCAAATGACTCACACTTCCTGTCCAGCAGTGACAACGCTCACTCATTGCACTGTATATATCGAGGAGCAGATTTGTCACCCTAGGCTGCTTTCCTGGTTTTTGACTACTGACACCTCCTTCTCTCATCTCATCTACATTACATAGAAAAAAGGGGTTCTGTAGTTCACAGAATATCTTCCTGGGTTGGGAGTTGGATTAGGGAGTTGGATTAGGGAGTTGGGGTTGGGAGTTGGAGTGGGAGTTGGGGTTGGGAGTTGGGGTTGGGAGTTGGAAGTTGGATTTGGGAGTTGGAGTTGGGAATGGGATTAGGGAGTTGGAGTTGGGGGTTGGGAATGGGAGTTGGGAGTTGGAGTTGGGAGTTGGAGTTGGGAGTTGGGAGTTGGAGTTGGGGGTTGGAGTTGGCGGTTGGAGTTGGGGGTTGGAGTTGGGGTTGGAGTTGGGGGTTGGAGTTGGAGTTGGAAGTTGGATTAGGGAGGTAGGAGTTACAGGTGGGAGTTGGAAAGCTAGGAAAAGATAATTACATTGTGAGATCGGTTTAATGCTCAGTACTTTACAAGCACCCTGTGGTCACCCTAGGCTGCTTTCCTGGTTTTTGACTACTGACACCTCCTTCTCTCCCCATCTACATTACATAGAAAAAAGGAGTTCTGTAGTTCACAGAATATCTTCTTGGGTTGGGAGTTGGATTAGGGAGTTGGATTAGGGAGTTTAAGTTGGGAGTTGGATTTGGGAGTTTGATTTGGGAGCTGAAGTGGGAGCTGGTTTTGGAAGTTGGATTTGGGAGTTGGAGTTGGGAGTTGGGAATGGGATTAGGGAGTTGGGAGTTGGAGTTGGGAGTTGGGAATGGGATTAGGGAGTTGGGAGTTGGAGTTGGGAGTTGGAGTTGGGGGTTAGAGTTGGAGTTGGGGGTTGGGAGTTGGGGATGGGATTAGGGAGGTGGGAGTTACAGGTGGGAGTTGGAAAGCAGGGAAAAGATGATTACATTGTGAGATCGATGTAATGCTCAGTACTTTACAAGCACCCTGAAATTCTGTCAAGATCAATAAGTACTTTATGTACTTTTTATGCAGAAAGTATATGTACATTATTTACTTGAAAACATAAATCTAATGCAGTCACCACATCTAGGGACTGGTAAACTGCAACATATTTCATGTTTGTTCTTGGGCTTAGTCACCTTTAACTCTGCAAAATGTGTTTTAGGAGCATTATACAATGGTTGTTGTTTTACTGTGATATTTTATTGCTAATCTATATTATTGATTTTTTTTTCTAGGTATACAAGAATTCCCCGACACAATAAAATGCTGTAAATGTTTAACAATAGTTGAAGCCAGTGTCAATCCCATATCAAAGTAAGTGATTTGCGTAAAAAGAAAATAAAGTATATTAGTAGCAAGATTTGTTTTATCATGCGTTTATGTGTTGTGTAATATTGTTGTTATATTATGAAGTCTATATTAAAGTGAACCTGTGCCTAAAGTGAAGCTACGCTGCATCTAAGCACCACAGACCAAAAACGCTGTTTAATTCAATTGTATTATTTATAGCAATTTCCCCATCTATCCATGTATGTCTCCATGCTTTATTTAGATGAGAAAGCACTTTAAAAGACACCCCCTAGCATATGTGTCCATCTTGAGTAAGGGGGGGGGGTGATTCATGTAGTATTTACTTCCTGCTTTCTGCTTACTTTCTGCCAGTAAAAACCCCTCCTCTACTCCTTAAAGAGGAACTTCAGTCATTTTTTCAACTTTCTATCCATTAAATCTTCTGCCCTTTTTTGTACCTGGTAAAAAGCCTAGGCATATGACATCATGCACATCTTTCTCTCTCTCTCTCTCTCTCTCTCTAAAAAGCTCTCTCTCTCTCTCATCATCTCTCTCTCTCTCTCTCTCTCTCTCTCTCTCTCTCTCACTCTCATGAGACTTTGCCAGGAAGGGAGGGGGATGAGCCATAAGAGGGCCAATGAGAGCTGCAGAGCTGTAGGTGTGCCTCTGTGTGTCTGTGTAAATCCAGGAAGTAAACAGGCAGCAGCTTCAGTTGCCCACAGTTAAAATGGGTGCAACCAGACTCAGTGGAGGGAGATTTCTGCAGCATATTTGGCAAGTACAGAATCACAGTATATATAAAATAATATGCAAAGTGATTGGAGGGAAGCTTCAAATGGCAAAGATGTTTTATATTACAAATTATGTGAGAGGCAGTGGCGTTGCTACGGGGTGGCTTTTGGGGCTATAGCCCTGAATCTGGGGCCCATAGCCCAAAATCTCTGCAGGGGTCCCCAAGGGGAGGGGAGGCTCTCGGGGGGACCCTGATGTAAATGGGGGGCTCTCTGGGGACCCTGATACAAGGGGGAGGCTCTCTGGGGACCCTGATGTAAGTGGGGGGCTCTCTGGGGACCCTGATACAAGGGGGAGGCTCTCTGGGGACCCTGATTTTAAGGGCTTTGGGGAGATATCAGGGGTCTAAATATCTGCTGGAGGGAGAGGAGGGAAGCCGGCGGTGCTGTGAGGGGGGCCAGACACTAAGGCAGTGTACACACAAGCGTTTTTTTCCGTCGGAATAAACTCTGGAATTCCGCTCAAGCTGACTTGCCCACACACGATCACACCAAAGTCTGACCAAGAATCAAGAACGCGGTGACGTACAACATGTACGACGGGACTAGAAAAAGGAAGTTCAATAGCCAGTAGCCAATAGCTTCCGTCTTGTACTTGCTTCAGAGCATGCGTCGTTTTTGGTACGTCGGAACAGCATACAGACGAGCGGTTTTCCGAATAGGAATTGGTTCCATCGGAAAAAATTTAGAACATGTTCTCTTTCTAGGTCCGTCAGAATCTTCTATGTAAAAAGTCCGATGGGGCATACACACGATCGGAATATACGTTGAAAAGCTTCCGTCTGACTTTTTCTGACGGAAATTCCGCTCGTTCTCCAGACTGATATCCACTCATCAAGGTATTTTGATACGTGCATAACTCCTCCCAAGAGCCAGCCCACTGAGGGGGGGGGGGGGTGGAGGAATCTTGAGAGGAGTACAGAGGCAGGGTGATGTTTTTTTTAGGAGGCTATGTACTATACCCCATCACCATGGGCGTCCGCAGGTAGGGGCAATGGGGGTCAAGTTCCCCCCCCCCTGGAATCAGGGATCGGATGTTAAATTCAGCACAGTTGCGTCGCGATATCGGGGTGCTGGCAGCCCACACCCGGGTGCCACCCACCAGTGGGGTGACACCATCAAGGTGCTGTCAAGCCCCCCCATCAGTGTGGTGTGACTTCGGCTCTTTTCCCTGCTTAGTCCAGCAGAGAACTCGGCGGCGCTGTGACAGGAGAAAGGCGAGCTGCGGGTCAGAGGTTTCCCCCACTCGCCCCCCCCCTTCTCCTGTCAGGGAGAAGAGACGGCGGCTCTCACCAGGTTCCCCACCCAGCTTCCTGCCCGCTTCGTTTCTACCCTATTGGCCATAACTGAGGGCCAATCAAAGGAGACTAGGAGAGGAGAGCATCATGGGACATGTAGTCCCAAAGATTGGAGGCCCCTTTTTCCACATGGAGGAGGCTACAGCTCGATCAAGAGAGAGATTGAGAGACTGCAGCCTGGAAAAAAGCTGAGGGGGAGAGTGCTACAGGGCAAAGAACGAGGAGTGTGCTGGGCGGAAGCCAGAGAGAGAGCAACACTGCCCAGCGCCACCAGAGAGAGAGCCACGCTGCCCAGCGCCACCAGAGAGAGAGCCGCGCTGCCCAGCGCCACCAGAGAGAGAGCCACGCTGCCCAGCGCCACCAGAGAGAGAGCCACGCTGCCCAGCGCCACCAGAGAGAGAGCCACGCTGCCCAGCGCCACCAGAGAGAGAGCCACGCTGCCCAGTGCCACCAGAGAGAGAAGGACTGAGCCACAACCAGGGTACAGACATGCTACACTACTGAACAGAGTCGCCCCCGGGGAACCCAGAGTGAGCGATCTTCCAGCCGGAGGGATCACTACTGTAGTTTTACTGGGTCTGGTAAGAGGGCCTGTTGGCCATTATCCGTTACTTATCCTATGGGCTCTACTATGGCTGCAGTCTCTGACCATGATAATGTGATAATGACATTGTCGAAAAGGGGGGGGGGGTGCATGGGTGACCCTAAAATGATGCCCCCCCCCCCTAAAAAAAAGTTCTGCGGACGCCCATGCCTATCACTCCCTTCCAACAGTCATGATCTGCCTACATTGCACATAGAAGCACAGAGACGTATGTAATGAAAACGGAAAGATTTTATTAAAAAAAAAACATTTTATTAGCATGTTGATGGGGGGGGGGGGGGGGGGGGACCAGGGAAAGCAAAATATAAGCAGATTAAACTTCAGCTTTACCCGCTGGAGGTCTGTTAGTTATTCCATTTTTTGGCCAGGTAGCCAATACATAAACAATCGTATTGTCTTTGAGACAAGCTATTTATGAAGCAGGTTCCTATGTTAACCTCACAGATAAATAGCGCGATCTTTAATATGAGCTATTTTTATCCAGCGCGGCCTGTCAGGGTAATATACAGTAGATTGATGTGGCTCTTGGAAGGTGCGGGCCGTCCCTCTCTTCCTTCTAGATACGATCCTGCCTCGATCGTACCAACAGGGATGTTGTGTTCTATTTATAGAGCTCGCTAGGCTCACATCTGTTCCATCGCATGCCGTGTTTATTTCGTCTTTAATTACATGTACGGCTGTGCTTAGATCTGTGACATGGAATGAACCTTATAATTACTGCAGGCATTATACGTGATGGAACAGTGTTTCCCAAAGTGATCCATTTACCACCGATGCTTTATCTCAGCATCCTCATTCTGGGTGGCGCACAGCGGGGCATGGCGGCTAAGAGGGTGCTGGATGGAGCAACAAGCCTATACTGTTTCCTTTTGGTCTATTAACCACTTGCCTACTGGGCACTTAAACCCCCTTCCTGCCCAGACCGATTTTCAGCTTTTAGCGCTCTCACACTTTGAATGAAAATTGCGCGTTCATGCAACAATGTACCCAAATTACATTTTTATCATTTTTTTCACACAAATAGAGCTTTCTTTTGATGGTTTCTATTCACTGCTGTGTTTTTTATTTTTTTGATTAAAAAAACAAAAAAAGACTGAAAAATTTAAATAAAAAATAAAAAACTGTTTCATAGTTTGTTATAACATTTTGAAAACAGGTAATTGATGGGTGGCACTGAAGGGCACTGATAGGCTGCACTGAAGGGAACTGATAGGATGCACTGATGGGTGGCACTGATAGGCTGCACTGATGAGTGGCACTGAAGGGCACTGATGGGTGGCACTGATGGGCACTGGTAGTTGACACTGATCGGTGACACTGATGATGAGGCACTGGTGGGCATTGATGGGTGGCACTGGTTGGCACTGGTAGGTGGCACTGTGGGTGCTGGTAGGTGGCACTGGCTGGGGGCATGTGTGGGCAATCATGAGGCAGCTCTCTGTCTGAGGGGCCGATGTCCCTCTGACAGAAGCCGTTGATTGGCTTTTTTTTCCTCTCACGCTGACAGCGGGAGGGGGAAAAAATACAGATTACCGATCTTCTGTTTGCATCACGTGATCAGCTGTCATTGGCTGACAGCTGATCATGTGGTAAGGGGCCGGGACTCGGTGATCACAGAGCACGCCGCGCGCGACCCGCGGAGATGTGCAGGCAGCTCATGCACGGGAGGACGTCCATGGATAGCCATCTTTCGGTTATAGCGGTTAAAGAAGAATGCCAGGATTCTCTGAAAGATGCCTTGAAAATAAAGGGGATCGGAAGTGCGTCCTGCGTTTTGCGAAGACTTGGAATTGCGGGCAGAATCGCTGCGATTCCGCCCACGATTCCGCCCACGATTCAGAACGCCATGGTGTGAATGGAGCCTTACTGGCAGGATCACCAGGTAAAAGAAAGGAAAAAAAGCTTGAATAAACAAAACTAAAAAATGAAATAAATAAACAAAACTAATGTAGCCACCACATCTAATGCCCCGTACACACGGTCGGAAATTGCGACCACAAAATCCGTCTGATTTTTTCCGATAGATTTTGTCCGACACTGGTGTTGCATACACACGGTCGGACAAAGTTGTCGGAAAATCCGATCATTCTGAACGTGGTGACGTTCGTTGCGTACGATGGGACTACGTAGAGGCTAGTAGCCAATAGCTTTGGTCTTGTAATGTGATCTGAGCATGCGTGGCACTTTGTCCGTCGGAATTCGCTACACACGATCGGAAAAAGTCCGATAGGACTTTGTTGTCGGAAAAATTGAGAGCAGGATCTCAAACTTTTTGTCGGAAATTCCAACGGAAAAAGTCAGATGGAGCCCACACACGGTCGGATTTTCCGACAGCATGGTCCGATAGGACATTTTCCGTCGGAAAATCCGACCGTGTGTACAGGGCATTAGGGACTGGTAAGCTGCAATATATATATATATTTTTTCCAAACGCGGCTAAATGCGACTAAACGCAGCATGTAAACACAGCTAAGCGGCCGTTTTTAGACGCCGGTTTCTAGCTGTCAAGTTAAATCTTTCAGGAGAGGTTGAACAACGTCCCGTGTACACAAGTAGTTAAAGAAGAATGCCAGGATTCTCTGAAAGATGCCTTGAAAATAAAGGGGATCGGAAGTGCGTCCTGCGTTTTGCGACGACTTGGAATTGCGGGCAGAATCGCGGCAATTTCAAGATTCAGAGCGCCATGGTGTGAATGGAGCCTTACTGGCAGGATCACCAGGTAAAAAAAAGGAAAAAAAGCTTGAATAAACAAAACTAAAAAAAAATAAACAAACAAAACTAATGTAGCCACCACATCTAAGCGACTGGTGAGCTGCAATATATTACATTTTGCTCTTAGGTTTATATATACACTTTAAATCACTGTGCTTCTTCTAGTGGTTGGCTCCTGTCAACAGATATACTGGATTAGCAACATCAGTGACAACCAGCACCAGAAGGCAGCAGAAGGAGCATAGAGATTAGAAGGAAGCTATAATGGTTTTGGTTCAGTTTTATTTTAGCTGTCTTTAGGTGTATCATTTTTAAAACTATCTAAAAGAGAAATCCAGCGCTCAATGGGTTGTAACAACAGTCCGCAATGGATAATCAATCTTTGATGATTATCTATTGCGGACTGTTGTTACAACCCATTGAGCGCTGGATTTCTGTTATATATTGCTTGATCCGTATCTACTAGTTATGGTTTGTTTCCAGCTGCGCTAGGTTTACACCCCTCCCCATTGACTTTTATTCCCCTAGCTTTGATTCCACTGTTTAGCGCTGGTGTTTCTGTGTTTTTCATTTTTTTTTTGTTTATATTTTTTGGATATTCTAAAAATCTTTAGTGTGCATATAAACTTTTAGCCAAAATATAAAGGATTCCGGTTGCACTGTGGGTTAGCTAAAGGGACAGCGCCACAGGCAGTACCTGCTTTTCTGGCTCTGCTTGTTATATACTTCTTACTGAACTGTCCAATAAGGGGTGAGTTACAGAATGAATCTTAAAAGACTTTTTTAGTTTAACACACTGAGCATAAAATAAACATTCCCCAGTAAACTCTTTGTTGAAATTCTTACTCCAGCACTTGAAGTTTACAATTGTTGTTTCAATATGTTTATTGAGTTTTTTGGGTAAACAAGAGAATTAAAACAAGCTTGTTGATCGCCCACGTAGGGGCTAGAGACGTGTAAAAATGACCAATGATCAATATCGTTCACAATTATCCTATGACATAGTGAAAATAGGGGAAGGCAGTGGCGTCGCTAGGGGGTGGCTTTTGGGGCTATAGTCCTGAATCTGGGGCCCATAGCCCCGAGTCTCTCAGAGATGGCCGTGGCTTCTCTGCAGCCAGGCCGCAAGTGCGGCGGGCAGCACTGGAGAGCAAGGCGGGCAAGAGAGCAGAGAGATGACATCATCTCTCACTGCCTGCCCTGCATCACCGCTGTTCTGCTCTCACTGTGCAGCCGTGGGCAGCAGAGAGATGACATCATCTCTCACTGCCTGCCCTCTCTCTGGTCACCCTGATGTAAGGAGCGGCTCTCTGGGGACCCTGATGTAAGTTGGGGGGGCTCTCTGGGGACCCTGATGAAAGGAGGCGGCTCTCTGGGGACTCTGATGTAAGGGGGAGGCTCTCTGTGGACCCTGATGTAAGTGGGAGGCTCTCTGGGGACCCTGATGTAAGTGGGGGGCTCTCTGGGAACCTTGATGTAAGGGGGCTCTCTGTGGACCCTGATGTAAGGGGGCTCTCTGGGGACTCTGATGTAAGTGGGGGGCTCTCTGGGGACCTTAATGTAAGGGGGGCTCTCTGGGGACCCTGATGTAATGATAATATATATAATAGCGTATGACTTTCTTTACTTCACTGCTATGGGCTCTAGCCCCAGATCTTTTGTAGACCTAGCAACGCCCCTGGGGGAAGGTATCAAAAATGACTACTGCATAAAATGCCATGTCCCCAAATTTGTCGCTGAAGGGGAGGCTCTTCTCCAGCAACCCCCCTCCATAGGAGGCAACGGTAGGAGTCAGAATAGTGAGAAACCAGAAAAAAAGCGAGAAGAGCAAAAAGGCAGAGAGAAGGGGTCATAGATAGGAGAGGGGGGAGAGGGAACGGGAGAACTCGGACGCGGGCGCCTCACAGAAGGGAGTCAGACAAGGCCCAAACAGGATGCTTGAAGTGTGGGAAACTCATAAGAGATCCATGGTTCCAAATTTGGCGTGTGAGTCATTCACAATACTGGACATTCATTCCTGAAGTAACATAGCAGTCATGCGTGTCCTCACCCCTTGGAAAGCTACTCGTTGGGTCTTCCAGGCTTGAGCTATAGTTCGTTTAGCCGCTATAAAGAGGTAAGTGGCCAGCTTCTGCTGTTGAGGGAACAAATCAGGTATTGGACAAGGTAATAGGGCTAGCTTAGCGTCCCTTCGGACTGTTAGATGGAAAAGTGTCTGCAGTAAGCCAAAAACCCTAAACCAGAACCCCACCAGTCTTGGGCAGGACCACCAGGTGTGTATGACATCACCCCGCTGTCCACAATTGCGGAAGCATCTATCAGTACTTACCGGGAAGGCCTGAGCCGTGCGGGCCAGGACCCAGTACCATCGGAATAGTACCTTGCAATTTATAATTTTCAATGCTGATGGCTCCTGCTCTCTCATTAGTACTTTCCTGAACTTTCGGGCTTCATGAGAAAGAGTTAACAGTGTACAGTGCCGTCTCCAATCAGCCTGTTAAAGCGGAAGTAAACCCATCGATTTAACAGTTTCAAAAAAAAAAGGCATGCCGTGAATGCTAACTGCACATTGGCTGTGCTCTCAACCAAACAGTCAAACCATCCAATGGCTGGTGTCATAACAGATCACATGTACAGCACCGTGGCAGTTGAAGATTAAACAGAGGCAAAGATGGCAGCTTCCTTGGCTGAAAACGATACGAGGGTTTACTTCCACTTTAACCAACAAGAATTGTTTGTGGTTATTCAAATAATAAACCGTGGGTAACTAGGGATATTAAGGATATTCTTAACTCCAAGAAGATGGCTTTTAGAGTGGGTAGTAGGGAGGAGTTAAAAATTATTTAGAGGGACCTGCGGATAAAGATTAGAGAGGCTAAGGAGAAATATAGGAGAAAGCTGGAGTAGAAACTCCAGCAAAACAAAGTAAGAGAGGTCTGGAGTAGCATGAGAACCATTACAGGTCATAAGCAGGTTGGTGGAGGGACTAGGGGTGATGTGGAGAGGGGTAATTAACTGAACCATTTTTTAAATAGGTTTGATTTGAAGGCCCTTCCTTTAACTACCTCAGATTCCACGCAAAGCTGTAGGAGAGCAGAGTTGCATAAAGTACCCTCCTCTCCTCATAATAGGTGTTCTTCCTCCATAATCTGTTTTCTGATTCATCCCTATTGGATACTTTTACTGGTTGTTCTTTTTATAAGAACAACTCTACTCCTCATTTATGGGAAAGTCCATCAATGTCTTTTACAGCTGATCAGGTAAGTAGAAGAGTTGAGGAGACTTACGGCAGTAAAATCAGCAGGCCCTGATGGAGTTATTCCCAGGGTGCTTAGGGCATGTGCAGACCAGCTGGGGAGTGTTCTTTAACAGGTCTTTAACTTCAGCCTGAGTCTACGAAAGGTTCCTGTGTTGTGGAAGACGTACTGTCTTCTCCCTATGCCAAAGATACAACGTCCTTGTGACTCCAAGGATTATAGACCAGTGAATTTGACACTGGGGGTTGAGGATGCTATAATTTTCATGTTAAATCACATGTATGCACACCTGGATAAGTCAGCAAGCACCGTGAGGGTCATGAATTTGACCTCCCACATCGTGAAGACCTTGGAGAGACCTTGGAGAGACCTTGGAGAGACAGCAAGCACCGTGAGGGTCCTGTTTTTTGACTTCTCCATTGCATATTTTCTTAATATCACTTTAAGTCCTGTGTTAAAATTACACCTTGAGCTTTTGAGATCTGTAAACAACTGGCTGTATAAAGATTTAGATGTGAATATTATAATACTTTACCAACTTTATTGACAAGCATACAATACATCAATATGTGACTCTTGCGATGCATCCTGTTAACATTCATGTAATTATTTTGTTTATTTTTTCAGGCTACCGGATGGCTTTACTCAGCTCCTTAATTTAACTCAGCTGTACCTTAATGATGCCTTTCTTGAGTATCTTCCTGCTAATTTTGGAAGGTGAGCAGAGCGTGGGGTTTAAAGGGTTATTAGTGTGACATTATTTAAAAAAAACTGTGTACTTGCTGATTATTCCTATTTATAACTTTCCACTTCTCCTGTATGAGTGAGTCAACGTGCCTGAATTCTAGAGTCATTATATTTATAACCACATTGTGTGAACATGTCACATTTAACTATTAATTCCTCCATTGTCTAGGCTGTGTGATAAATTTCCATAAAAGTCCAATGCTATCTACAGTATATTCTTGTTTGACAAATGTCTCCTATATATATCTGGCACATTCCCAAACTTTACTTTTAGATGTTAAAAAAATAATAATAATAATTAAAAAAATGTGGAAGTCTATTCTCAGTATATAATTATTATTATTATTACTATAATTATATACTGAGAATAGACTTCCATTTTTTTTACATTTTTTCTAAAAGTAAAGTTTTGGAATGTGCCAGTTATATAATAATATATAATATGATTATTATTATTGTTATTATTATTATTATTATATATTAATTAACCAGTAGTTACTTACGGTCTGCAAACCATGGAACTAAAGTTCTCCCCCCTCTTTATCCCTTCCATAGTACAGCAGCTTGGCTCATAAGTAAAAAAAAAAATCTTATTATAGAGAAATATACAAATGAATATATATTTATAACCACATTGTGTGAAAGTATTACATTTACCTGTTGATTCCTCCATTGTGTAGGCTTTGTAATAAATTTCCATAAAACTCCAATGCTATCTACAGTATATTCTTGTTTGACAAATTTCTCCTATATGTATCTGGCACATTACCAAACTTTACTTTTAGATGTTAAAAAAAATAAATAAATAAAATAATAATAATAATAAAAAAAAAGTGGAAGTCTATTCTCAGTATATTATTATTATCATTATTATTATTTACTGAGAATAGACTTCCATTTTTTTTTTTATTTTTTTTTTTTTTTACATCTAAAAGTAAAGTTTTGGAATGTGCCAGTTATCAAATAATATATAATATTATTATTATTATTATATATTAATAAACCAGTAGTTACTTACAGTATGGTCTGCAAACCATGGAACTAATGTTCTCCCCTCTCTTTACCCCTTCTATAGTAAAGCTGTAGCAGCTTGGCTCATAAGTAAAACAAAATAACCACATTGTGTGAATGTATTACATTTACCTATTGATTCCTCCATTGTGTAGGCTTTGTAATAAATTTCCATAAAAGTCCAACGCTATCTACAGTATATTCTTGTTTGACAAATTTCTCCTATATGTATCTGGCACGATCCCAAACTTTACTTTTGGATGTTAAAAAATAAAAATAATAATAATAAAAAATAAAAGTGGAAGTCTATTCTCAGTATATAATAATTATTATTATTACTATAATTATATACTGAGAATAGACTTCCATTTTTATTTTTTTATTTTTTTTACATCTAAAAGTAAAGTTTGGGAATGTGCCAGTTATATAATAATATATTATTATTATTATTATTATTATTATTAATAATTAAAATAATAATATAATTATATACTGAGAATAGACTTCTGATATTTTTTTTATTTTCTTTTTTACATCTGAAGTTTGGGAATGTGCCAGTTATATAATAATATACAATAATTAATAATATATATTATAATATATATTTATTATATATTAATAAACCAGTAGTTGTTACTTATGGTCTGCAAACCATATAATAATATATAGTATTATTATTATATATTAATAAACCAGTAGTTGTTACTTATGGTCTGCAAACCATATAATAATATATAGTATTATTATTATATATTAATAAACCAGTAGTTGTTACTTATGGTCTGCAAACCATATAATAATATATAGTATTATTATTATATATTTATAAACCAGTAGTTCTTACTTATGGTCTGCAAACCATACATCTAAAGTTCTCCCCCCTCTTTATCCCTTCATTAGTCTAGCAGCTTGGCTCATACTAGGCTTTGTGATACATTTCCATAAAAGTCCAACGCTATCTACAGTATATTCTTGTTTGACAAATTTCTCCTATATGTATCTGGCACATTCCCAAACTTTACTATTAGATGTTGAAAAAATAATAATAATAATAATAAAAAAAAAAAAAAATGGAAGTCTATTCTCAGTATATAATTATTATTATTATTAATATCATTGTATACCGAGAATAAAAAAAATGTGGAGCTAACACCGCGCTAATCACTAAACTGAATAAAGTATTAATAAAAAAGTATATAAAAAACAATATACCGAAATAGGAGTGTATGACCAGTGAATAAAGCAGCAGCTAATAAATGTGGGATATACACATATAACAGAAATATACAATGGAAAAAGCCGCGCTGGATAATAAATAATAATCTGAATGACCAAGGAGTGACAAAATCTCAAATAATAATAATCAATTAGTCCATGTGCAAAAGTCAACTAAATAATAAAACTATATTGATTAGTCTTAGAATCCATATAAGACTAAAAGTGATGAGTGACAAAAAATAATGTGACAATATGATATCCAAAAAGTGACTGTGAAAGAAATCCACCAGGTGACCGTGATCCACCACCGCTCTAATAATGTGCTTACCAGAAGGCAAGCTTTGATAAGCCTGTAACACAATTATCTCCAAAACCAATTCTCAGCTGGTAGGTACGACCAGAATCCCGGATGTGGGCAACACTTCCCTTATAGGGTGTCTCTGGGATGGAATTCCTCCAAGGATAAGAAGCCAGGGAACCATACAGTCTCAGCATGTGAATATATAAGAATAAGGGATGCTCCCATAGTGTGAAACCATATTAAAATTTTATTAAATCAAATAAAAGTTCTACTTACATCAGAACAAATAGATACTCATATAAAGATACGCAGAATACACATGAAAAACGCCGCCGGCCGGCTAGTAGAACACCCGCTCTCAATGCGGAATGTGATGACGTCAGTGCGTCAGCCTCCCTACGTCCGTTTCGTCTATTGACGTCTTCTGGGGATACGAGAATAAACTTCAATTTTTTAACTTTTTTTTTTTTACATCTAAAAGTAAAGTTTAGGAATGTGACAGTTATATAATAATCATAATATTATTATTATTATTATATATGAATAAACCAGTAGTTGTTACTTAAGGTCTGCAAACCATACAACTAAAGTTCTCCCCCCTCTTTACCCCTTCCATAGTACTATAGCAGCTTGGCTCATAAATTCAAAAATAAAAACTATTATAGAGAAATATACAAATGAAGAAAACCTTATTATAAATCATTACCTTAAGAGCTCATTCACATTGGCGGCTGGTGGGTGGTAATAGCAGGAGGTTGAACTACGGTTTTACTGCCCCCCCCTCCAACTGCAATTTTAAACAAGGACATGCAGCTGCTCCTCAGGGCTGAACACATCCCATGGCAAAAAATTAGCCCCCTGTTACATTCATACCACCGTCGATCGTAACCCAAATGGGGCTGCACTGCAACCGCACCCTGGTTGCAGGGGTGGGTTAAAACAGATGGTCAGGAGGCGACATATCGCCTCCTAACTGTCTGTCAAATTCCCTTTGAAAAACGATCCACTGCAGACCCGCTTTTCAAAGGGGCAGCAATTGCTGCCACACATCTGAACAAGCCTTTAAATCGATGCCTTAGCTTTGAATAAATAAAAAAATGCTAGTAGGAAGGCTTATATTGAAGAAGAGACTTTGGGGTTGATTTATTAAAGGAGAATACCCTTTTCACTTTGAAAAGGAACTTTCCCTTAGCTTACTTAATGAGGCAAAGCTCTGCTGATTTCCATCACCCAATCATGTGCAAGAAGTTGCCTTTGCAGCGTGGGGGGGGGGGGGGGGGTCAGTAAAGTGGTGGCTGCATTGGTTTTCTTTTTTTAAGCTTTTTTCCCTCTGTTCTTACCTGGTGATCTGGCCACCGTACTTGTATTAGAGTGCCCCCACTCTGGAGGAAGGAGCACAGGGGGCACATTTGGAAAGCAGCATTATTAATCTGGAGGGAGGGGAGTGCTAGATATATTAGCAGATTTAGATACACTAACAAATTAAAGCCAAACTGCAGCATATTGGATAAAGGCTTTACATAAATAAATAAAAGCAGAACATTGTATGCACCCCTGTCAGTGGTAACTAGTTTGTTTAAGGCTCCATGCACGCTGGAGCTTAAAAAAGCTTTTTATGGATGCCAGATTGCTGTCAGAAAACGCTGGTTGAAAAACGTGCTTTTAACCACTTTCAGACCGGACCATTTTGCTGGCTTAAGACCAGAGCACTTTTTGCGATTCGGCACTGCGTCGCTTTAACTGACAATTGAGCGCTCGTGCGATGTGGCTCCCAAACAAAATTGACATCCTTTTTTTCCCACAAATAGAGCTTTCTTTTGGTGGTATTTGATCATCTCTGCGGTTTTTATTTTTTTGCGCTATAAACAAAAAAAGAGCATCAATTTTGAAAAAAAAAAAACGCATTATTTTTTACTTTTTGCTATAATAAATATCCCCAGAAATATATAAAAAAGAATTTTTTTACTCAGTTTATGCCGATACGTATTCATCTACATATTTTTGGTAAAAAAATTTGCACTAAGCGATTATTGATTGGTTTGCGCAAAAGTTATAGCGTTTACAAAATAGGGGATAGTTTTATAGCATTTTTATTAATAATTTTTTTTTTTACTAGTAATGGCGGCCATCAGCGATTTTTATTGTGACTGCGACATTATGGCGGACACATCGGACACTTTTGACACATTTTTGGGACCATTGTCATTTATACAGCAATCAGTGCTATACAAATGCACTGATTCCTGTGTAATTGACACTGGCAGTGAAGGGGTTAACCAGGGGGTGGCAGTGTAGGGGTTAAGTGTGTCCTAGGGGCGTGTTGCTAACTGTGGGGGGGGCGTGGCTATGTGTGACAGTCACTGATCTCTGCTCCAATCACAGGGAGAAGAGATCAGTGTCACTTGTTGCTAGGCAGAACGGGGAGATGCTGTTTACTTCTGCATCTCCCTGTTCGTCCTCCCCGTGAGACGATCGCAGGTATCCCTGCGGCGATCGAGTCCGCGGGACCCGCGAACGGACACACGGAGGTCCCGACCGGCGCGCGTGCAATGGCATGGCGGCATATTCGAAGGGACGTACCCTTATGCCTGTCCGTGCCATTCTGCCGCAAGTACTTGCCGATATCGTGTACCGATTTTTTTTTCTGTGATTTGTGTCAATACAAAAAATTGTCACAAATAACACTGCAAAGTTGAAAAGAAATGCTGTGCGATTCCTGCATGAATCGCATGCGATTTCCCCCACTGCTCCTCTGTGTGTGTAAATAAAGGGGAAAGTGACATCTAGTTAGCAGTTTAAAAAATGTTAGAACTCACAGTACATATCTGGCCACATGCAAAAAAATTCCCATAGGCGTCCCGGTCCGCCGATAATAGCAAATCGGGGTTGCTGGGGCTGCTCACAGGGGTGGAGGACAAGTTCCGGGACCCCGTGGGCACACCTCCCAACGTTTTGAGATGGGAATGAGGGACACCTACTAGAAAACGTATGTAGCATAAGACACGCCCCCTTGCCACACCCCCTAAAGGGGAAATAACCAAAAAAAACGTTAATTATATCCAGTGCTTTTTTTTTTTTTACCACAATTATTCCTTTATATTGACTTTTGAAATTGAAAAATACAGCAATTTAGAATTTGGATAAAAGGTTTAGCACTGGGAAACTTTTGAAAGATAAAAAGTGCATTTTATATACAACTATATAGACCAAAATGAGGGACAATTGAGGAGGAATGAGGGACAGAGGGACATTGCTCCAAATCAGGGACAGTCCCTCAAAATCAGGGACACTTGGGGGGCGGACCACCTCTACATCTCCTCCTACATCACCCCTGTGAGCACCTCCAGCGGCCGTGATTTGCTATCATCGGCTGACCGGGACACCTATGGGAATTTCTTTGCATGTGGCCAGATATGTACTGTGAGTTCTAAAGAAAAAAAATGTAACTGCCCACTAGATGGCGATTTTCCTTTTCTATACACACAGGAGCAGTGGAGGAAATCACATGCGATTCGGACAGGAATCCCACTGCATTCCTGTTCATATTGCATGTGTTTCTTTGCAATGCGATTTGCGCCCATTCATTTTGACGCAAATCGCACCGCAATGTATCGGTTTCGGTATCGGGAGCATTTTGGCAAGCTACCAATACTCGCGCAAAAGCTTGGTGTTGGCACTAATACCGGTATCGGTGCATCCCTAGTTTGTTTAATCCCTGTGCCTGCTACATCTGCAGGACAGCTTGTTTGTTTTGAAAAAAAAAAAACAGACTTACTGGCAGGATCACCAAGTAAACATTAAGCACACCTCCCAACATTCTGAGATGGGAATGAGGGACACCTACTAACAAATGTATGTAGGCATAGGACACGCCCCCCTGCCACACCCCCTTAAAGGATAATTAACCCCAAAAAAAAGGTTAATTAAATTCACAAGGACTTTTTTTACCACTATCATTCCTTTAAATTGGCTTTTAAAATGTACAAATGCAGCAATTTAGAAATTGGATGAAAGGTTTAGCGCTGGGAAACACTTTTTGAAAGATGAAAGGTTTTATATACAATTATATGGATCAGACCAAAATGCAAAGGCGGCCCTCTACTTAGGCAAATTAGTCGGTCGCCTAAGGCCTCGCACTCCTCGGGGCCTCACGGCCGCCTAATTCGCCTGATGTGTGTGTTACAGTTGAATGGAATATCATGCAATTTATACAGTTAATTTCTCTCGCTTTAATTATTTTTCCCATTTTGGGCATCAGTGGGGCCTCATGTCTAATGCCGCGTACACACGATCGGAATTCTCATCGGAAAAAACTCTGACGGTTTTTCCGACGGAATTCCGCTCAAGCTGTGTTGCCTACACACGATCACACCAAATTCCGACGGTCAATAGCGGCATAAAACACGTTCGACAGCACTATAAAAGGGAAGTTTAATGCTTCCGAGCATGCGTCGAATTGTTTCCGAGCATCGGAATTTTGCGTGTCGGAATTGCATACACACGATCGGAAAATCCGATAGAAAAGTTTTCCGTCGGAAAAATAGAGAACAGGTTCTCAATCCAAAGTCCGTCGGAAATTCCGACAGAAAAAGAGCATACACACGGTCGGAAAATCCGATGACATCGGACTGTTTCCATCGGAAATTCCGACCGTGTGTACGCCGCATAAGATTTGCCTAAGGCCTCACAAAGCCTAGAGCCGCCTCTGCCAAAATGAGGGACAAATGAGGAGGAATGAGGGACAGAGGGACATTGTTCCAAATCAGGGACAGTTGGAAGCTATGCATTAAGGGAAGAAAACCTAAAAAAGAAAACGAATGCAGCCATCACATCTAAGAATTGGCAAGCTGAAATATAATAAATGTTTGCTTTTGGGTTTAATACCGCTTTAAGATTTACTGGTCCTTTAATGTTAATAAAAAACCCTGTTTAATCCATCAGAGCCATAATATGCAATTAAGGGAAGATTAATGAAGCACAAGAAAAGGAAACATAGCTCCCCATTCTCGTTTGGGAACGGCTGATATTTTTATCTTGTGATTTATTGCTGCGTCAGTTTCTAATTTTCTGCATTACTTTAACACGTTCAAAGTGATAACTGGGCACAGCCAGCGCTGAGCGATGAGAAACGCGGCAGGGTGATTAGCGGCCAAGGAGACCCAAGAAGACCCTTCGCAACGTTCACAAGTCTTCCACACCTAGATTCACATTGTCAGTTTATTACATTTGTTTTTGCGCTATAAACAAAAGAAGAGCGACAGTTTTAAAAAAAAACACAATGTTTTTTTTTTTTTACTAAAGGCAAATCCACTTTGTACTACAAGTGCACTTGGAAGTGCAGTCGCTGTAGATCCGAGGGGGACATGCAAGGAAAATGAAAAACAGCATTTTAGCTTGCACAGGATTGGATGATAAAATCAGCAGAGCTTCCCCTCATTTTAGATCTACCCCTCAGTTTAGGCCGATATGCATTCTTCTACATATTTTTAGTAAAAAAAATCGCAATAAGCATATATTGATTGGTTTGTGCGTTATAGCGTCTACAAAATAGGGATAGATTTATGGCATTTTTATTTATTTATTTTTTTTTACTAGTAATGGCGGTGATCAGCGATTTTTAGGGACTGCGACATTATGGCGGACACATCGGACACTTTGACACATTTTTGAAACCATTGACAATTATACAGCGATCAGTGCTATAAAAATGCACTGATTACTGCAGGGATCCTCAAACTACGGCCCTCCAGCTGTTGCGGAACTACACATCCCATGAGGCATTGTAAAACTCTAACATTCACAGACATGACTAGGCATGATGGGAATTGTAGTTCCTGAACAACTGGAGGGCCATAGTTTGAAGACCCCTGGATTACTGTATAAATGTCACTGGCAGGGAAGGGGTTAACACTAGGGGGCGATCAAGGGGTTAAGTGTGTTCCCTATGTGTGTTTTTCTAACTGTGGGGGATGGGACTGTCTAGGAGGAGAGAGACCGGTGTTCATACATAGTATGAACCCACGATCTGTCTTCTCTCACCTAAAAGAACCAGGATCTGTGTGTTTACACACACAGATCCCAGTTCTCGCTCTGTCACGAGCGATCGCGGGAGCCCGGCGGTCATTACACCCGCTGGGCACTCACATCAGCTCCGGGCACATGCCGCAGGCGCACGCCCACGCCCCTAGTGGGCAAAAGGCGAAACGATGTAAGGTAACGTCGTTTCGACCCAGCCATGCCATTCTGCCGCAGTTAAAACCAAAAAAACAAAAACAAACATGTTATACACTATGTGCAGTGGTTTTGTACTGAGCAGCCTTGATCCTCCTCTTCTGGGGTCCCTCACTGGCGCTCTTGGCCCCTCCATCCTGCCGAGTGCCCCCAGAGCAAGCAGTTTGCAATGGGGGCACCCAAGCAGGCACACTCCTAAGCCGGTGCTCTGCGTATCCATGCACACACAAAGCTGCGGCTCGGCCCCCTCTGTCTCCTCATTGGCTCACTGGCTGTGATTGACAGGAGCAGGATCTGCACAACGCTAGAGAAAGATGAGGCTCAGGTAAGTATTGGGGGGGGGGGGGGCCTGAGGGGGTTGCTGCACAGAGAAGGATAGCACAAGCACAAAAAAACATGAGCCTTTAGAACCCCATTACATTTGACAGCAAATTTTGTTTTAGTCATAGTCTTTTGACTAAAATGCAATTTTTGTTTTAGTTTTAGCCATCTGAATTGTTTTAGTTTCAGTCGTATTTTAGTCAACTAAAATCTCCTGTATCGGTGCTAATTTTGTCAATGAAATAAACACTGGTTTGAGTCCCTTCATGTTGTGTAACATCAAAATCATTCGAATGACTTTACTGCTCTCCAAAGGCCTCTATTCATGTCAATGTAAATGCAACACAAAGACCACTTTGGCATATACACTCACTAGCCACTTTATTAGGTACACCTTACTAGTACCGGGTTGGACCCCCATTTGCCTTCATTCTTTGTGGCATAGATTCAACAAGGTGTTGGAAACATTCCTCAAAGATTTTGGTCCATAGTGACGGACTGCGGACACCCTAACTTGGTATCTCCGCCAAGAAGTTGCTTCCCAAGCTCTGGATCACGAGACCAGTGAATATGGCTATAGTTACCCCAAGAACTAGGCAACACCAGTTTTGGAGTAAACCAGAATAAGAACTGTTTATTTGAACAAGAATACAGGCGTTTATACACCACAGGAGGACACCCCCCGATCATATTACCCTAACAATACAAACTGTACACAGGAATATAATTACAACAACCGACATATACTATAAACATTACATTAATTAGCCACCTGGATGACTCAGATGTCTCATTGCACACTCTGAATGCAGCCTCACCATTGCCTAAATGAAGCCTCTGAATGCAGCCTCCCCATTGACATAAATGCAGCCTGATCCATTTTTTTGCATGCTAGTCTCATCTCGAAAACGAATAGGTTACTAAAGTATGAACATTCTTGTATGACAGAATAAAAAGCTTAAACGAAAATCAGAATTGGCATTTTCGTGTTTGTTCCTTCAAGAGGAGGTCCACCTTAGAAAAAAATATTAAAATACTGCAGCTGCTGACTTTTAATAAATGGACACTTACCTGTTCCAGGGTTCAGCGATGTCGGCAGCCGATGACGAGCAATCGCTCGTCTCTTGGCCGCCCCCCCGCCACCATCCTTTGTCAGGGAATCAGGAAGTGAAGCGTTGCAGCTTCACTGCCCGGTTCCCTACTGCGCATGCGCGAATCGCGCTGCGTGTCTTTACTGGCCCCCGTTGTGTCCTGGGAACTGTGTGTTTCCCAGAACACAACGGGGGGGGGGGGGGGGGGGGGGGGGCGGAGCATCTGCGGCTAGCTGTTCCTGGAAGTGGGTGCAGATACCTGGATTATACAGGTATCTGCACCCCCCGAAATGTGCCAATTGTGGCACCGGAGGGGGGGAGGAATCCGATGAGTGGAAGTTCTACTTTAGGGTGGGACTGCGCTTTCAGAAAATTTTAGACAAAAGCTGTGTATGAACAATCAGATTATAGTGCAATCGCTTTGAAAGCTTTATTTATTGTATGATTTTCTGATCGTGTGTACGGGCCTTAACAGTGCAAGCTAACGCACCAAGCATGCTGTAATGTGTTGCAGTGCCACCCCTTTTAAACCCCAACTCATCTACAGAGTCCAGCTGCTGACGATGTGCAGTGTGCCATGCATGCATTACTAAAACTGGTTAAGGTGTGAACGGGCCCACACCAAGACTGTTGGTATGAGGGAACTTAACTGTTTATTCATAGGTCCACCTTAAAGAACTTCGCTCAATACAAAAATGTAGGTTATTTCCACTTGGTTGTTCTTTCTGTTACATGTGATGTTCAGAAGTGCCTGCACTGAAGTTCAAAACTAATGCCGCGTACACACGGTCGGAATTTCCGATGGAAACAGTCCGATGGGAGCTTGTCAACGGATTTTCCGACCGTGTGTATGCCCATCGGTCTTTTTCTGTCGGCATTTCCGACGGACTTTGGATTGAGAACCTGTTCTCAATTTTTCCGACGGAAAACCTTTCTATCGGATTTCCCGATCGTGTGTATGCAATTCCGACACGCAAAATTCCGACGCATGCTCGGAAACAATTCGACGCATGCTCAGAAGCATTAAACTTCCCTTTTATAGTGCTGTCGAACGTGTTTTATGCCGCTGTGTTATTGACCGTCAGAATTTGGTGTGACCGTGTGTAGGCAAGACAGTTTGAGCGAAATTCCGTCGGAATTCCGACGGGAAAACCATCAGAGCTTTTTCCGGCGAGAATTCCGACCGTGTGTACGTGGCATTAGTCATCTGCATTGAATTTGGGTGTGTCCATCTAGCTCAGGGATCTCCAAACTATGGTCCAGAGGCACATTGTATATTCAATGTGCACAGATTAAGTGAGCAGAGGGGCTGCCTATGGTCTATGCTTCAACCCCCCCCCCCCCCCAAACCCATACTGGGACTCTGATGGGGACCCTGAGGTAAGAGTATTATACTGGAGATCCGAATTAAGGGAGACTCTGATGTAAGGGCAGACTCTAATGGGGACCCTGACCTAAGCTGGGAGTCTAATGGCGATGATGATGTAAGGGGGGACTCTGATGGGGATTCTGAAGTAAATGAAACTCTGATGGGGACCTTGATGTAAAAGGGAATCTATTGGGGACCCTGATGTAGTGGAGAGACTCTAATAGGGACTTTTTCGGGCCACAAAATATTTATAAAACGTAAAATGTGGCCCTCATACAGGAAACTTTGGAGACCCCCGATGTGTCTAGATGGACACGTCTCTACCCTTCCTCTTATTTCAAACAACAGCAATTAGCACTTAAAATGCTCATGATCGAGTCCGGTGGTCTCCAAAACTGTGGCCCTTTGGCAGCCTTTATCTGACCCTTAGAGCAGGGCCATCTTTAATATTGATTAGGCCCTGGGCAAAAATTTTCTTGGGCCCCCCACCCATATAATTTCACTCTCCACCTGCTCTGAGACATACAATAAATAACAGCTACACTTAAAATCAGTTTACTGTATCAGATCAGGCAGCAATTGCAATTGGTTGCCAGAGGTTACAGCATATGAGTCATCTGTACACAACAATAGGACAGAGCTGGTCGGCAATAGTACCAGCACTTCACACTGAGATATCGGGACACAGCACAGGACTAAAACTACAAGGGAATTTAAACTGAGATAGTTGGCAAGTATGAAGCAGCTGCTTTGGGTCCCACAACAATGACAGGGCCCAGGGCAGCTGCCCCTTTTGCCCTGTCTTAAAGATGGCCCTGTCTTAGAGCACTGTCCGTAAAAGAAAGTTTCCTAAAAAAAATGGACTTTAAAGTACCATGAACACTAAAAAGAGAATTTAACCTGTTTGGATTTAACATGTCTGTGTACTTCAATGTTATCATGTGTTTTAGCTTCTTTGACATGATGTAAATTATTTGTAATAAAATGTATATTTTTTACTAAACATTCTCTCTTGAGTGTTCATGGTCCTTTTAAAGTCCAGTTTTTTGAGGAAACTTTCTTTTACATGTTGTATAAGGAATGTGGACCTGAACCTCTACTTTCCCATCCAATTAGTCTCAACCATCTTTTGTCCATTAGAGCACTGTTCTTCCCATTGTCACCAATGATGGGACACCATTCCTTCTACTGACACCAATGATGGGGCACCATTTCTTCCAGTAATACCAATGATGAGACACTATTACTCCCGGTAATAGCAATGATGGGGCACTATTCCTCCCAGTAATACCAATGATGGGGCACTCCTCCTCCCAGTAATATCAATGATAGGGCACTATTACCCCCATTAATACCAATGATGTAACACTATTCCTCTCAGTAATACCAATGATGGGGCACTATTTATCCCAGTAATACCAATGATAGTACACTATTATGCCCCATACACACGCTCGGATTATCCGCGGACCAGGTCCGTCGGATCATGTCCGTCGTACTTTGTCCGATGTTGGTGTTGCGTACACACGGTCGGACAAAGTTGTCGGAAAATGCGATCATTCTGAACGTGGTGACGTTTGTTGCCTACGACGGGACTACGTAGAGGCTAGTAGCCAATAGCTTTGGTCTTGTAATGTGATCTGAGCATGCGTAGCACTTTGTCCGTCGGAATTCGATACACACGATCGGATTTGGTGTGATCGGACTTTGTTGTCGAAAAATCTATCCAGCAGGAGATAGGACTTTGTCCGTCGGACAATCCGACGTACACTGTCCGATGGTGCCTACACACGGTCGGAATTTACGACAACATTGTCCGATAGGACAGAATCCATCGGAAAATCCGACCGTGTGTATGGGGCTTTACTCCCAGTAATATCAACGATGGGCCACAGTCGCTATGTAACTGATAACCAAGCCTGAGACATTGTTGACCCTCGCTGATGTTGGGACATTTTCTACCCCCACTGACCACAATCTGGGCCCCCCCCCCCCCCCCTAAAGTCTGAAGGACAGCAAACTGGCCCTTTATTTAAAAGGTTTGGATCCCCCTAATCTAGTCAACGACAACAGATGGACCCAAAAGCTAAACAAAGATTTTCTGTAGAAGGCCATTTTACTAGTTTCCATAACAACATACATTTCATGTTTTTTTTTTTTTTTTACAGACTCAGTAAATTGCGGATATTGGAATTAAGAGAAAATCATTTGAAAACATTACCAAAGTAAGTGATTATTACACTAGAAATGTTTTGTGTTTTTATTATGCATGATACTTAAAGAGTAACTCTTTTTGAGAAAAAAAACATTCCCCTCTGGGTGATCATTGGAGATATTTTAACAAACTTTGTTGCAGATTCCTACCTTTTGTTATTCTGAAGAAATCCCTGTTTATTCATCTGTGCCCATGTGCCGAGTGAGCCTAATGGGAGTGGTTTCATAATGATCAATCAGCTGCTGCACCTGCAGGGCTCTAATGGGGAAATTTGCAGGGTCAGCATCCTTTTAGACGTGATTTCCTATTGGGAGTATCTCACCAAAAATTATATTTTTGTTGCAGGAGATGCCTGAATTCTGACTTTTAATCTTAGTGCAGACTTCTGGGAAAATCAGTGAGCCAATCACACAAGCAGGAAATTACATGTAGCGGTCACACTTTAACAAGTGTGCGCTATAAGTGGAAATTTTGTTTTTTCCTCAGAACAGTAATGGGGATCTGAGGGTTAATTGTACAGGTTTACTTTGGCATCAGTTTGGCTGGGCTGTACTGGGGTTCTGTCTGGTCATAGGTGCAGTGAGGCACCCATTACAGGTTGAGAACCAGGCCTGGTTGGACGTTTTGGGTACCAATCTTTCCCGGAGCCCATCAGTGGGCGCGTCTGGCCCTTCTGCGTAGCCTGGGAAGGAGTACTTAAGGTGCTGAAGTCACATGGTTCGGGGTTCGGACACCGTCTTGCTTCCTGATTCTGGACCGGGGTAGCCCTGCGAGGGGTCCCGGGCCTAGGAGCGCTTGCCGTCCCGCAAACATGGTCAGTCTGACTAGCCCCATTGACCTGCATGGTCTGGGGTGGGGATCCATCTGTTCCCGAGTCTCGGAGCCGGTTAGCCCGAGTCCCAGTAACTGAAGGAGGATTCAAAGGCGTCCCGGTGTGCTCTCGGTATTGGAGGGACACGGCAACTCATACAAGTGACCAGGGGAGGACTCTTCGGAGGAGGGCCAACAAGCTGGCATCTCAGTAAGAGCCTGGAAGCTGAGTTGTATGGACACTAAAGAATCCACACTTCACACAGTACCGCCAAGGAGACAGAGAAAGTTCCAGGTACCATGGGAAAGGTTCCTATTCATCTTCAGTTACAAGTTTATTCTGTGTCAGAGACTTTTGCAAGTTTCCGGATCACATTGTTGGCTGCCATACCTCTGGCTAGATGTCTATCCGGCAAGCGCCCAGCTGCGAGTGGCTACTCTCTGGGTTGATTAGAGACATTCAGTGGATGTCAGCAGTTCAAGGTGCCTGAGTTTCCTCACCCGTGCCCTCTATTCCCACCAGAGACTGTGTTATGTTGGATGTTTCCACTGCAGAATAAAAACCTTAAAAGGGACTTTTATGTGTCAGCATCCAAAGTTGTTGGGTACTAACCCTGGGAACTCCTGGACTTTCACTGACAAGCCAAGAGGAGGTAACTGGTAAGCCCAAAAGTCAAGGCCGCCCCTCAAGGGGTTATGGCCGCTACACACATATCCAGCAGGGGGGGGGGGCTTTCTGTACACATTCTGTTTACAGAACACCTCCAGGTAGCCATATTGCATTTTACAGAAAATTACAGAGCTGCAGATTAAAAAAAGAAAGGTAATTTTTAATAACGTTATATTACAATATGACTTGCGTCGCAATTGTATATGCTATATTTTTTTTTCCCACGAAAGTGGGGTTACCCTTTAAAATAGGTTAAATATGCTCATAACTATGGTGCAAGACTGATTATTACAAAGAGCAGTGATTGGGTGAAAAATGCAACTCCTAGTAACCTATAGAATTTCACTTCTCAACTATTTAAAGCAGTCAAAACAATGACAGCTCCACACTGTTTGGTTGTTTTGGGGTAAAGTGCTATGCTCCTTCGCAGTAGCATGTTCCTCAACCCAACTGACCAAGAATTTGGAAGACCCTCTATACTGGCAGAGCCAGCGACCAACAATGGGCAATACAGAAGCTAGAGTCTTTGGATAGGTGGTACTATAAAAACTACAGCAGGCAATAACAGAGTCAGTAGGCTGATGATGGCCAGGTCATATTCCATATTCCAGACACGTAGACAGAGCAAAGATTGCCAACATCAGAGCTAACAGATCGAAGATCAAGATTAGCATAGACATGCTGAGTACAAACACAGTCCAAACAATCACCGGAAAAATAAGGCATGGGCAGCCATACAGTAGTCAGAGACAATCAGACCTCTATCCTGGGCATAAGCAAACAGAAAAATGGGAGTTTTGAGCTCAATTTGTAAGCAGTTAATGGGGGTCAGATGTGCAATGCAGAGAACTGAGCTGTAGGGTTGAGTAATGACTAGCAGATGGTGAAGGTTCAAGGCTGATCATTACACCTGTGTCACAGCCAAGGGTACAGGGTGATTACATATTTATGCTTTGCCCTCTAGCATGTTGTTTTCATGAACATGGGGCTTCCACTTGTTATCCTCTGAGTAAGGGGGTTACTGGTAGCTTCCAATTCACAGAAATAGCATGCAGACGTACACAATCTAGACATGTGCACAACAAAAAAATTTGTTTATTTTCGTTTCCGAAAAAAATTTGTTTTTTTCATTTTGTTTTTTTCTTTTCTGTTGATTCGTAACGATTCGTAAGTCGTCGGTGTTCGTATTCGTAACGATTCGTACATTCGTAAGTCGTCGGTGTTCGTATTTGTAACGATTCGTACATTCGTAAGTCGTCGGTGTTCGTATTCGTAACGATTCGTACATTCGTAAGTCGTCGGTGTTCGTATTCGTAACGATTCGTACATTCGTAAGTCGTCGGTGTTCGTATTCGTAACGATTCGTACATTCGTAAGAGTTATTTTTTCGTTTATTCGTTTTTTCGTTAGTTTAATTTTCGTTTATTCGAAATTCGGACGCATTCATATTTATTCGTACATTCGTAACATTCGCAGATTCGTAATCGTAGCATAATTCATAATTTTATGTAATGTGTATGCTATTATTACATTTTAAGAGACACGGAAAATTACGAATCGAAAAAAAAAGTTACGAATCGAAAAAAAAAGTTACGAATGTACGAATTTTTTCCTTCAATCCATTCGAAGCACGTTAAGCAACGCCATTGTAAGAGACACGGAAAATAACAATTCGAAAAAAAATAAAAAAAAGTTACGAATGTATGAATTTTTTCGTTCAATCCATTCGAAGCACGTTAAGCAACGCCATTGTAAGAGACACGGAAAATTACGAATCGAAAAAAAAAAAAAAAGTTACGAATGTACGAATTTTTACGTTCAATCCATTCGAAGCACGTTAAGCAACGCCATTGTAAGAGATACGGAAAATTCCGAATCAAAAAAAAAAAAGTTACGAATGTACGAATTTTTTCGTTCAATCTATTCGAAGCACGTTAAGCAGCACCATTGTAAGGGACACGGAAAATTACCAATTCAACAACAACAAATTTTTTTTTACGAATGTACAAATTTTTTCGTTCATTTTCGTTGTTCCTGTTTTCGTTTTTTGGATTTTCTTCATTCGTACATTCGTTGTTTCTAATTAGTTTTTTTCGGATTATCGTTGTTTTTCGGATTCGTTCGATTCTAATGATTCGTTAATCGGATTCGCACGTTTCGAACGATTCGTTATTCGGATTCGTTCGATTCGAACGATTCGTTCATTCGTACGAAAACGAACGAAAAAAAACTAAAAAAAACAAAACGAATTGCACATGTCTAACACAATCTCTTCCTCTGGATTCAGACGTTTCTGATGCCTGGGACCCATGAAGATTGGTGGAACCAGGACAACCTGTATCTTTTGTGGAAATCAAAACAGAATGTTATGAATGTGGAAGAGTGATGTACTCATTTAGTCTTTACCCAAAGATCTTGGGAAGTAGACGGCAAGGAGCTGGCTGTTGGTATTTATGGAATATGCTAAAAGAATTTACAAAGGTTCCAAAAAAGTGTGAAGTTGGAGATATAATGAGATGACAGAGATAGAATAGCAAAATTAGGAACAATGGAGGTAGAGTAGCATGGAGATGAGCCAAAAGAGGTGTAAGCAAAAAAAAAGGAGAAGAGATGAATGCAAAAGAGAAAAGTGTTGAATGCTCATCTCCAGCCATGCTCTTTTATTACTCTCCACCCTTTTTTCTGTAATTGCACTGTAGGGTTCCAAAAGAATGTTTCATTAACTTTCCCATTAGTCCTGCAATGCTGGTTTTATGGCCAGCAACATCATCAGATGGCTTTTTGTTCTGGCCACTGGGAAGAGGATTCTCCGCCTTGTCCGACTTGACATTCTCGTGCACATAGGAAACCCTGCAGAACAATATTTCTCATGAGTCTTCAGCTTGCACACAGAATGTAGAGGCAGAAGGGTTGGCTGTAGGTGGGGATGGGCATAGCTGAGTAGGCATAAGCAATGCTAAATATATATACCGTATATACTCGAGTATAAGCTGACCCGAATATAAGCCGAGGTACCTAAATTTACCACAAAAAAATGGGAAAACGTATTGACTCGAGTATAAGCCTAGGGTGAGAAATGCGCAGCAACTGTAAGTGGAAAAGAGGATCAACAATGCCCATTTGCAGCCTCACTGTGCCCATTTGCATTCCTCACTGTGCCCATTTGCAGCTATAGGTCCCCCGAACTTCAAACTTGGTAGTTAAGGGTTCCTAGATGCCCCCTAGCAGCCAAAATTTGGGGTATAAATAGACAATTAGATACAATTAGGATACTTATGTAAGGGCTTGATCCAAACTGTCATACAGTCGACTACGCCAACAGTCTACATACCTTTGTTCAATAAACACTTGAATTTGACCTGTTTGTGTCATGAACTTTTGTACTGGGCGCCAGTGGCGTCGCTAGGGGGTGGCTTTTGGGGCTATAGCCCCGAATCTGGGGCCCATAGCCCCGAGTCACATCAGGGTCCCCAGAGAGCCTCACCTCTCCTTGGGGACCCATGCAGAAAGTGGGGGGCTCTCTGGGGACCCTAATGTAAGGGGGGCTCTCTGGGAACCCTGATATAAGTGGAGGGCTCTCTGGGGACCCTGATGCAAGGGGGGGCTCTCTGGGGACCCTGATGTAAGTGAGGGGCTCTCTGAGGATATATATATATATATATATACACACACACTCGTATATTACTGTATATACATGTGTATGCCCGCCCAAGCGTATGACTTTCTTTACTATGCTGCTATGGGCTCTAGCCCCAGATCTTTTGTAGACCTAGCAATGCCCCTGCTGGGCGCTCCTCAAAACTCACCCTAGAATTCCACTGAGAATTCTCTAAGAGACCATCAGAGAGGTGGCATGCCGAGACCAAAACAAAGTCCATCTATGTGGCACCTTCACTGCACATCAGCCCCTGTGCAGGAAGACTGAGTTCTAAGACATAGCCAGTAATATCAATACCTCACTCCTATTAGTCCAGTGCTATCATACCTACCCATCACCCACTGATTTAAGTGACACTGGCACTATTATGTCAACACTGCCTTAAATTAAACTACAAGGGGGCATTGAGAAGACCGGTCACCTGGAGGACATCGAGCAGGCAGAGTTACCGATCCCCTCAACAGGAAGTCTCTCAATGCCTGAAGGCTAAATATAATGAAGATTGCAGAAGAAAGGCGCATTGGCTTTGGACCTATAGCTCGACATTCACTTTGTACAAAGTATCTTCTTTGACTGGACATAAGCTATAAGACATCCACAAAGAGTAGATGATAACTGAGAAACCATGGAGACAGAATAGACAATAGTTCTATTGATTCATTAAATAAAAACTCTACCATTTTTTTTTTTTTTTTCACGCCATTTTGCTCCCGTTTTATTAAACTCATTTATCAGAGGACATGGTGAGACTGGAAAGCTGGAGTGTCACTTTTTTCGCAAAATCTTGCAAAATCTCAAACTAGGATAGGAGAAACTGAGTGTATTGACTCAACCTCTGTTGTGTTCTCCCACACCACTAGATATTTTATTTTGTCAATTATCTGCAAAAACTTTGCCAAATTTCTCTGGTCTGCTAAAAACAGACTGATGGGGATCCGTTCCACATCCGTCCGGCAGATCGGATGACAGTTAGATGGAAATTGACAGGCAGTCCTTTTCCATCCAGCCACCCATAGAGGGTCCATTTCCACGCTTGACGGAGTCCAACCCGTCTGCAAGGGGCCTTAAAGAAAAATTCCAGGTATGGATATTTTATACATAATTACATTGCTCCAGCTTGGACCAATGTAACTATGTATATACCATACCAGTGGGATCTCCCTAGAAGCTGGAAATCACTGTATGTACACCATTTCTCCAGTGATCTCCACTAGATTCCAGGTCCTGTGCTGAGTATCTGTCCTGCTGCATTCTGAATACAGGAGGTCGGCAGCTTGGCACAGGAACCATTCGAAGAATGCTTTGCCTTTTCTGAATTAATGCAAAGTGCTCTCTTAGTGGACGAGGTGGAGTGGTAGGACAGTGACATCACGCTCTTCACCTTGTCTAATCAGAGAACTCTTTGGATTCATTAAAAAAAATGCAAAGCATTCTCTGAGTGGTGGCCAACCTCCTGTGTTCACAATGCAGCAGGTCAGCCACTTAGCACAGGACACGGAAGCAAGTGTAGTTTACTGGAGTTGTGGTGTCTACTTCAGGAATTTTAAGCTTACAGGGGCATTGGCCTGGTATGGTATATACAGGCATACCCCACTTTTAAGTACACAATGGGGTTTATTTACTTAAGCTGGAAAGTGCAAAATCAGGCTCACTTCTGCATAGAAACCAATGAGCTTCTAACCTTGGCTTGTTCAATTAACCGCTTCAATACAGGGCTTTTAAACACCCTTCCTTACCAGAGCACTTTTTGCGATTCGGCACTGCGTCGCTTTAACTAACAATTGCGCGGTCGTGCGACGTTACACCCAAACAAAATTGACGTCCTTTTTTTCCCACAAATAGAGCTTTCTTTTGGTGGTATTTGATCGCCCCTGCGGTTTTTATTTTTTGCGCTATAAACAAAAGAAGAGCGACAATTTTGAAAAAAAAACACAATATTTTTTACTTTTTGCTATAATAAATATCCCATTTTTTTAAAAAAAAACAATTTTTTTCCTCAGTTTAGGCCGATACGTATTCTTCTACATATTTTTGGTAAAAAAAATCGCAATAAGCGTATATTGATCGGTTTGCGCAAAAGTTATAGCGTCTACAAAATAGGGGATAGATTTATTGAATTTATTTTTTTTTTTTTTTTTTACTAGTAATGGCGGCGATTTGCGATTTTTTTTTCGTGACTGCGACATTGCGGCGGACACTTCGGACACTTTTGACACATTTTTGGAACCATTCACATTTACACAGCGATCGTTGCTATAAAATTGCAATGATTACTGTGTAAATGTGACTGTCAGGGAAGGGGTTAACACTAGAGGGCGCTGGAGGGGTTAATGTGTGTCCCTAATAGGAGTGATTCTAACTGTAGGGGGAGGGGACTTAAGGGGAGGAGACCGATCATGTGATCCTCTGTACTGGGATCACATGATCGGTCTCCTCCCCGCTGACAGGACGTGGAGCTGTGTGTTTACACACACAGCTCCACGGTCCCGCCCGGTCCCGTTGTTTTAACGGGCAATCGCGGGTGCCCGGCGGACATCGCGGCCGCCGGGCACTCGCACCGGGTCCCGAGCGATGCCGCGGGCGCGCGCGCGCGCGCCCCCCAGGCGGCCGGGAACCCGAGGACGTCATATGACGCCCACCCAGGATGGTAGATCCACCTTGTGGGCGTCATATGACTATGGGCGGGTATTGAAGTGGTTAAGCTTTGGTAATAAAACATGGAAGCTCATTGGTTTCTATGCAGAAGTGAGCCTGATTTTGCACTTTCCAGCTTTAGTAAATAAACCCCATTGTGTACTTAAAAGTGGGGTATGCCTGTACATAGTTAATACTGATCTAAGATAGACCAATGTACAGTGCCATGAAAAAGTATTCACACCCCTTGAAATTTTCCACATTGTGTCATGTTACATCCAAAAATATAAATGTATTTTATTGGGATTGTATGTGGTAGACCAACACAAAGTGGCATGCCATTATGAAGTGAAAAGAAAATGATAAATGTTTTTTCAAAATTTTTTACAAATAAATATGTGAAAAGTGTGGCGTGCATTTGTATTCAGCCCCCTTTACTCTGATAACCCTAACTAAAATCTAGTGGAACCAATTGCCTTCAGAAGTCACCTAATTAGTAAATAGAGTCCACCTGTGTGTAATTTAATCTCAGTATAAATACAGCGGTTCTGTAAAGCCCTCAGAGGTTTGTTAGAGAACTTAAGTAAAAAAAAAAAACAGCATCATGAAGGCCAAAGAACTCTGTTCAATCCATCATCTGAAAATATAAAGAGTATGGCACAACTGCAAACCTACCAAGACATGGCCGTCCACCTAAACTGACCGGCCGGGCAAGGAGAGCATTCATCAGAGAAGCAGCCAAGAGGTCCATGGTAACTCTGGAGGAGCTGCAGAGATCCACAGCTCAGGTGGGAGAATCTGTCCACAGGACAACTATTAGTCATGCGCTCCACAAATCTGACCTTTATGGAAGAGTGGCAAAAAGAAAGCCATTGTTGAAAGAAAACCATAAGAAGTCTTGTTTGCAGTTGGCAAGAAGCCATGTGGGGGACACAGCAAACATGTGGAAGAAGGTGCTCTGGTCAGATGAGACCAAAATTTTACTTTTTGGTCTAAAAGCAAAACGCTATGTGTGGCAGAAAACTAACACTGCACATCACCCTAAACACACCATCCCCACCGTGAAACAGTCCAAGGTATTTAGTAAGAGGCATGGCAAGTTTTTTTTTTAAGTTTTTTTATCTTTTTTGTCACAATTATTTTAAAAATTAAGAAATAAAAAAAAGGTGATCAGGGACACCAGTAAAAAAATAAAAAATTATAATTTTTTTTGTCAATTTTCTTTCTTTTTTATTACTTTTTTTCTTTTTTGTATGATTTTGTTTCCTAACACACTGTGACCAGAGCAATAGTGTTGCCATAGTAGCACTGTACTTCTCTGGGAAAGTGATCAGGATTTTTTTTTCTTTTACACATTATGTTTGCTTATACCAGTTAATTCCATTGGTATAAGCAACCATTTTTGCTGAATAAAGCTGTTTCATTCAGTGTCTATTGTTGTGATTTGCTGTAATTGGCCAAAGCTAATCACATGATACAGATGGACTGTGATTGGCCCTGTCTGTACCATGTGATCACTGTGACCAATCACACCTAGCAACACAATTGTATACAATGGATGGCATGAAAGGAAGCCGTCCATTGTTTACAATTCTCATATGATCGGTCACAGCGATCAAATGGTATTGGCAGCGGGCTGGTAAAATGATCAGTCATCGGCTGTGTCCAGTGGACACAGCCAGTGACAGACTGCGCCGCTACACGGCCCTGTGAAAGACGCATTTTGGGAGGACGTCATATGACGTTCTCCCAGGACAACGGTGCTACCCCCCCCCCCCCCCCCCCCCCGGCCGCCCTTTTGCTATAGACTGGACAGGAAGATGTTAAAGTGTATGCCATAGGAAAACAAAATCCAAACATACCAGGTACGTCTGTCCAATACATGTATGCTTCCATATGTTTTGTCTTATGCATGTACTAAAAATACTTTTTGATCTCCCCGAAATCCAATGAGCTACTAACTTCCTGTAGTGAGCCCACGAAGCTGCTTCTACTGCACTGAAATCCCAAACAGTGTTTTAAGGCCCGTCTGAGTTGTCTCTTCCTGGACTATAGAACACCTCCATGTTGTATTATATCAATAAGGAGGTGAGAGTTGTTCTTTAGCAGCACTCTTGCTGCTTCTTGCTTAGTACCCCACCAATCAATTGCATACCTCCCAACTTTTTGAGATGGGAATGAGGGACACCTATCAGCAAAAGTATGCAGGCATAGGACACACACCCTTGCCACGCCCCCTTAAAGGAGAATTTTACAAAAAAACAATATTGGTTAAACCCACAAGTGCTTTTTTTACCACTATCATTCCTTTTATATTGGCTTTTGGAATTTACAAATGCAGCCATTTAGAAATCAGATAAAAAGGTTTAGCACTGGAAAACACTTTTTGATAGATAAAAAGTGCATTTTATATACATCTATATAGATCAGACCAAAATGAGGGACAAATGAGGAGGAAAGAGGGACAGAGGGACATTGTTCCAAATCAGGGACAGTCCCTCGAAATCAGGGTCAGTTTGGAGCTATGCAACTGATTACTAGTCATTAGGGGGCAGCTCTGATACGAGGAAGCAAAGCCCTGCTCCTCTAAAAAGATGGCAACCTCCAGGAATCACAGAACAAGGCATGGTAACCGCACTCCCAGGTATGAAGCAGTGATAATTACTTTCTTGAAGATAAAAATCCATCAAGACACATCATAAGACATCATGAGATGCAGGCATGGCAAGATTAACGCGTTTTACAAATCAAGGTTCGCTTAGTCATAATCTATAATGTCACTCAAGTCAGGTTAAAAAGCTGCAGCAGTTTCCGGCAATCGTGTATCATTTTGAGGACCGGCTTTGTTCGTTTTTTTTTTTTTTTTTTTAATTACAACCATAAAATCCTAATTGGTTAACAAACCGTAAGTTCTGGCTTTCCTTTTGCAAAGCATTAAAATATTTTTTATTATCTAAACTTTTAGCATCGACCCTTATAAAATATGCTTGTTTTATAGGCCCATAAAGTATTCTCATAATTTTAAGCTGGTTCTCCTTCCTTGGCTTTGTTGATTTCTCTCCCACCTTGACAGCTTGATGGGAAGGCTTTAAGAGTAAGAAAACGAAAAGTAATTTTAACTGCCAGAGTCAATTAGAGCTTGGTAATAAAAAGCTGCAACATGAACGGAACACTAGAGCAACAAAAAGCTTTGTTATTTTTTTTTAAAGGAAAACTGTCACTGGAGAATCATAGGGGATCCTATTATTGAGCGCTTCGTCGTATGATCCTATCATATTGGCTCACTCTGTTGGTGTGTAATGAGGAGCACCTAGTACAAACAATTGTTCAATAAAGTTATTCGTTATGTACTAATTATTTCGAAACATTGCATACCCAATGCGTTTTGGCAGTATGTCACATACCTGTATGAGGAGCTCAGGGTAATGAGGACGGCCTCTTGTACAATTCCCGTCCATGCACCCAGGGCTGGATCTAGGCTATCTGATCTTGTGGTGCAGTAACAAAAGTCAGGGGGCATAATGTCGATAATGTGACAGATGCAGGAAACCAGTATTCACTGTTCACTCGGCACACGTCTATACCATGAGTCACAACCTGGAAGTACAGTTATGCCCCGTACACACGGTCGGAAATTCCGACGGAAAATGTCCGATCGGACCATGTTGTCGGAAAATCCGACCATGTGTGGGCTCCATCTGACTTTTTCCGTCGAAATTTCCGACGGAATAAATTTGAGATCCTGCACTCAAATTTTCCGACAACAAAATTCGATCTGAATTTTTCCGATCGTGTGTAGAGAATTCCAACGGACAAAGTGCCACGCATGCTCAGATCAAATTAGGAGACCAAACCTATTGGCTAATAGCCTCTACGTAGTTCCGTCATACGCAACGAACGTCACCACGTTTAGAATTGTCGGATTTCCCGACAACTTTGTCCGACCGTGTGTATGCAACACCAGTGTCGGACAAAATCCGACGGATTTTGTGGTCGGAATTTCCGACCGTGTGTACGGGGCATAAGATCTGACAGGTAATGCAGAGGGGGTGAAGGAAAACTAATATGTATAAGTCTGTCATTAGATTAGAATGATTAAGAAAAACCTGTCCCCCCATATATCAGGTGTCCCTATAAGAGTCGCCTCTCACATCAGTAGTCCTCATCAGAGTCCCTCTTTACATCAGGATCCCCATCAGAGTGCCCCCTTAGATCAGGTGTCCCATTAGAGTGTATAGAAAAATTTTTGCCCTATGTCAGAAAGATGACTCAGTGCAAAATGTCACATAAATATTCCATTAGAGTGCCCTTTTACATCACTTGTCCCCATATGAGTGCCCCTTACATCAGTTGTCTTCATCAGAGTACCCGCTTACATCAATTGCCCTTTCAGATCCCCCCTTACATCAAATGTCCCCACCCTAGTCCCCCTTATATCAATGTCCCCATCAGAGTCCCCCCTTATGTCAAGTGTCCCCATCAGAGTCCCCCTTACTTCAAAAGTCCCCATCCAAGTGTCCCTTTAGATCAGGGTCCCCATCGGAGTCTCCCTTACATTATTGTCCCCATCAAAGTCCACCTTACAACAATTGCCCTCATCAGATCAGTAAGGAGACAAGAAGGGAAAGGACACAATGCCTCAAAGTGCAGTACTAAGGAACCATTTATTGATAAAAGCAATAGACTACTCACAAAGGGAGCATGAATGTGTGCATTGTAATCAATGGTTATCCTGTAGTAGGATGCGGGGGTGGTTACTCACTCCTAGATGTCCGTGTCAAAAAATGCAAAGAAAAGATATAGCTTCCTGAACCCAACGCGTTTCAGAGATAAATGCCTGCATCAGGGGTTGCCACAGAAAATATAATATCTATAGAGCAATTCTCTAGATATTATATTATATTATTCTATAGATATTATATTTCCTGTGGAAAACCCTGATGAAGGAGACAGACAGCATTCATCTCTGTAACGCGTTGGGTTCAGGAAGCTATATCTTTTCTTTGCATTTTTGGTATTTATACATCCACGTTGATGTGCTATATTCTTAATGTGTTTTTCAATAAATATTTGATATATTTTTTCAATAATTGTTTGTGTATGTGGTAGTGCCGGTAAAGTCCCACCCTTAGGGGGTTCCTCTTTGTTCAGAGAAATATAAAGACTTCCATTACTGTCCTCTTTCTGCTAGTTACTTAGTTATCTAGCTGATCCTTTAGCTTTATTACTCTGACCTAGAATGAATGGCTGCACTACTTTTAAGTGTTCATTTTTGTCTGTCTGTGCCCTTTTCCTTGAACATTACTGCAGAACTTTAGGAGAAATAAGTGCTCCAGCAATACAGTTGGAGGCTTATCCGAAAAAGCACTACATAGAACAGTCAGTGAACTCAGAGTAAACTCAGAACTCCTAAGTATTGATTAGTAATTGTGAAAATATTGAGCATTGGCATAAAAATCGGAAAACTAGCCTTTTCAGGATAAGGTTAGCAACCGTAATCTATGTATCTTTCTCGTTAAAAGAGAAAGGGAAACTGGCAGCTCCACAAACAGGGACATTTTAACTGTCAGCAGGCAAGAATCTATACTATTTGGACAAAGTAGCTAGATACCCCTTTAAAACCACTTAAGCCCCGGACCAATTTGCAGCCAAAGGACCAGGCCCCTTTTTGTGATTCGTCACTGCGTCGCTTTAACTGACAATTGCGCGGTCGTGCGACGTGGCTCCCAAACAAAATTTACGTCCTTTTTTTCCCACAAATAGAGGTTTCTTTTTGTGGTATTTGATCACCTCTGTGTTTTTTATTTTTTTTGCGCTATAAACAAAAATAGAGCGACAATTTTGAAAAAAAATGCAATATTTTTTACTTTTTGCTATAATAAATATCCCCAAAAAATATTTAAAAAAAATATTGTTTTCCTCAGTTTAGGCTGATATGTATTCTTCTACATATTTTTGGTAAAAAAAATCGCAATTAGCGATTATTAATTGGTTTGCGCAAAAGTTATAGCGTTTACAAAATAGGGGATAGTTTTGTAGCATTTTGATTAAAAATTTTTTTTTTTACTAGTAATGGCGGCGATCAGCGATTTTTATTGTGACTGGGACATTATGGTGGACACATCGGACATTTTTGACACATTTTTGGGACCATTGTCATTTATACAGCAATCAGTGCTATCTAAATGCACTGATTCCTGTGTAAATGACACTGGGAGTGAAGGAGTTAACCACTAGGGGCGGGGAGGGGTTAAGTGAGCCCTGTGTGTGTTTTCTAACCTTCTGGGGGGCGTGGCTTGGCGTGTGACATCACTGATCGTCTTTCCCTATGACAGGGAACAGACGATCAGTGACAGTGTCACTAGGAAGCACGGGGAGAGGTTTGTTTACACATACCTCTCCCCGTTCTTCAGCTCTGTGACCCGATCGTGGGACACCAGCGGCGATCGGGTCCGCTGGTCCGCGGTCACGGAGCTCAGGACCCGCGGCTGGGCTCTTAAAGGGCAACGTACCTGTACGTTGATGTGCCCAGCTGTGCCATTCTGCCAACGTATATGTGCAGGAGGTGGTCCTTAAGCGGTTAAATTATTAAGTTTTTGTGTTTTCAGTGAAGGGCACTGCATTTTAGGCAATTATGCACCTTGTGTGCAGTTTGGAGAAGGTATAATACAACAAAAATAGTGCTGCACTGCCAACATATAAATACACAAACTGTGTATATGATAAACAATATGTCCAATAATTGTGCCGCAATCTTCTTCAGTGTTCAAAGCAAATACATTCATAAAGTCATAAATGCCACCAAAAAGTCACAAAAATAAAAACATTTCCAAAAAAATGTAAACAGCGGGACTTAAGGTCCAGGTCCTGGACTGGAAATGACGTCATCCAGCTTTCATCTTACGCAAGTTCCTACGTAAGTTCCTCAGGGATAGCCCTTTTCTTTTCCATCACTTGTCCCCATATGAGTGCCCCTTACATCAGTTTAAATAATTGATAGAATAAGTTTAATTTAAATTTTTTTAAAAGAATGTCAATGGGGGGGGGGGTTTAGGAGGAGCAACCAGGGAAGTCAAAATATAAGTAGATTGACCACTTCCCGCCCCGCCTATAGCAGAATGACAGCCGGGCGGTGGTTGCGTTATCCTGACTGGGAGTCATATGACGCCCTGCAGGATAACAGCCGCCGTCACGGCTATCGGTGGTGCGGTGTGACAGTCTGACACACCGCTACACCGATCTCGAAGGAGGCTCTTTACCACGTGATCAGCCGTGTCCAATCACGGCTGATCACGATGTAAACAGGAAAAGCTGGTGATCAGCTTTTCCTCACTCGCGTCTGACATCGGTGGCTCTCCTGATTGTTTATCACCGCAGCCCCCCCTCGGATGCCCACACTGGACCACCAGGGAAGCCACCAGGACTACCAGGGAGGCACATAACATGTGGCTGGCCAGGTACACCCCCCATGGCCATCCACATGTGCAAATGAATGCCAAATCTGTGCCAATCAGTGCCCACATATGGGCCCTGACTGGCACCATTTTGTAACAGAATAATTAAGTGAGGTCCAGCTGCCACCCATAAGTGTCATCAGTGCCACCCATCAGTGTCCATCAGTGCCACCTATCAGTGCCCATCCATGCTCATCAGTGCCCACCTATCAGTGCCCATCCGTGCCACCTATCAGTGCTACCTACGAGTGCCCATCAGTGCCACCTTCGAGTGCCCATCAGGGCCACCTATGAGTGCCCATCAGTGCCGCATACCAGTGCCCATCAGTGCCGCATACCAGTGCCCATCAGTGCCAACTATCAGTGCCGACTATCAGTGCCACCTCATCGGTGCCCATCAGTGCCGCCTTATCAGTGCCCATCAGTGCAGCCATATTAGTGCCCATCATTGAAGACGAAAACGTACTTATTTACAAAAAAAATTTAACAGAAACAAAGAAAAACCAATTTTTTTTTCAAAATTTTCGGTCTTTTTTTATTTGTTGTGCAAAAAATTAAAATCGCATAGGTGATCAAATACCACCAAAAGAAAGCTCTATTAGTGGTAACAAAATGATAAAAAATTGGTTTGGGTACAGTGTAGCATGACCGCGCAATTGTCATTCAAATTGCGACAGCGCTGAAAGCTGAAAATTGGCCTGGGCAGGAAGGTGTCTAAGTGCCCCCCAGTATTGAAGTGGTTACTGCAGCTTGAAAATTAGTCATATTTTTTTTTTGAATCAGGACCACACAATAAGGACTCAGTCCTGTCTGCCTGTCAATTATAAAGGCTTAGTCCATCCATAATGGAGTTCCGCTGATTGCGGATACTGTTAAGTCACCTTTGGAAGACCCCGGGTGCTGAGCTTTGACAGGTGCATAGATATTTCCTCCTGGAGAGATATGAGAAGCCAGAGAGAGATTCAGCTCATCAACATCTACCCAAATACTAAAATACCTGTTTAGAGTAGACTGACCCTTTAAGGAGACGTACATCGCCGTGATGACTAATGAAGACGAAGTCCATGAACAATAAAAGATTATTTCTCCCATTGCAGTGAAAAGTGTTTTATTGACCTACACAGGTTTGCAGCTGCGGTATTTGGATTGCTTTTGTATTGTGACAAATCCCAGCTTTCACGTTCCTCGTGTCTGATGAAGTGGAAAGTATCCATAGCAACAGGTCTTACTGCAAAATCAGGTTATTTGCAGAAATCTTGGAATAACATATTTCTATAGACCATTGTCTTCCTATATATTTATTGTGAATCTACTCCATGGAGTCTTTGTGACTTGGCCTTGGGGGTCTCTGACTAATTACACATTATTGTTGGAAAATTAAAAAAAAATCCTGCCCCTCGAGCGGATTTTCGAACCCTTTTCTAGCACCAATGTTGAAGGGGAACGTTAAAGGGTTAGTTCACATTTACCAAAAAACTGCCTATGAAGGTAAAGGGCGCCTGTAGATAAAAAAAAAATAAACTGTGCGGGTTTGACCAAGGTTAAATAATGCACTTACTCTAGGTGTACGCCATTTACATACCTCCTGAAGGGTGGGTGAAAAACTCCCATAAATGGAATCATCCCATCCTCCCTGGTTGCTAGGTTGTTGCTAAGACACTCCTAGCTGGTTCAGACCCCTTTAATGCACTTTGTCTTCCGTGTAGCAGTAGCTCTGAGCTCAGCGATGCTGTGACAGAGGAGATAGCTGACCACACATGTATGTGGTTTGAGAGCAGACTCCTGTGATGGTGGAGATGAGCATTAATGGCTGGGAGTGTCTTAGCAATGCCCTAGCAACAAGGCAGGATGAGATTATGCCATCTCTGGGAATGCACTCATAACTATAATTAGGGGATCTGAGCTCGAAGCACCAAACCACAGATTAGTCATCCAGATACAAATGTATTAAAATGTGTGATAAAAATAGAAGCCTTCTGTCACGGTTATGCAGTAATCTTCCCCTGTTTGCTTACCTCTCCTCCATGTGTTCAGACTAAGAGGCCAGCCACTCTCACCTGGTGGTTTTTATAACCTCTCCTCTAAGCATGGCTCCACCCCAGGCCCTATCAGGGGAACCTATATTAACCTGTGCACTGCAAGCCAGTGGTGCTGATCAACCATTGTGTATCCATGGTGTGTTCAGCTTCCTGGTTCCTGCTTGCCGTGTGCTTTATGTTTGTCTCCGTTACCGACCTTGGCGTGTTCTCAACGATTCCTGTCTGCTTGTGACCTTGACCCTTTGGCATGTCCCTGACCATCCCTGTCTGCCTGTGACCCTGAACCTTTGGTGTGTACTCTGTTGTTCTTGTCTGCTAGTTACCCTGACCTCTGCCTTATCCCCTTACTATCCTCGTCGTTTCAGCCTGCTGCTTCCTTCTCCTGTAGTCTACTGTGAGCGTGAGCTGTGAGACCCTGGGGGTCGCGACCTGGAGCCAAACTGCAGCGAAGTCCATCCTCACCACTAGAGGCTCTGGCGAACACCTGCTGGCTCTTAGACTCCGTGCCCTGGGGAATCTATGCTCTAGCTCCCACTGGGATCTGTGTTAGTGATCCAGTAGACCTGTGTCCTGAATCTCCCTGGGTACAATCCGCAGCAGTCAGTCCTAAGGTCCACTACCTAGCGGTGCACTTCCGATACCTGGTCTCAGGTGACCTGACACCTTCATAACAGCTCCAATGCATTTCGGAGGCCAAAGACCGCCCCCCTTCATTAGGGGTTGAAGATGGAAAAACAATGGATACAATTAGAAGGAGATACAAAGCCTGTGGTTAAATTGTTACTTTGAATTTCTGTCCAGTTGTATACATAGTTTTCACGTCTTTAGGCCCTGATGAAGGGGGGCGGTTGTTTGCCCCCAAAACATGTTGGCTCGTTATAAAGTCTTCTATTCTATAAAATCTTCCATTATCACGCATTTGAGTACATTTGTATCTGGGTGACTAATCTGTGATCTGGTGCTTTCATCTCATCTTTTTAGTTACTTACAAATCTGAGGCTGAGGCCATTCTTTGCCATTTGAATTTACATTATACTGTCGGTGTGGTGCTGGTGTCTCTATATTGTATAACCCGTCAGGTTGCTGGGATGAGTATTTGAAATGCCAGCACCCCCTTAGTTTGTGCATCATTTGAGCAGCATCTGCTGGCACTTAGAGCAGCCCTCTAAAAAAGTTCATACCAATCTAAAGCTGGCCATATACTAGAAGAATTTCAAATGAATGTTTGCAGGAACATTAATATAAACATTTGTATGAAAATACCCAGTACATTCAATGCTTGGATGAATGCTGGTCTAAAGTACTTTAATGTTCATTCAACATTCAAATTTGGAACAAACGTACTTTCTCGAACAATAACTACATACACTGATAGAAAGATTTTCCATCCTTGGAGTAAGAGACAAGGTGTAAAAAAACCTGTCAATGGTTCAAACAAACCTTCTTGACCAACATCAGTGCCTAACCTCACAATTGCACTTCTGGAAGAATGGTCAAACATTCCCATAGACACACTCCTAAACCTTGCGGCCAGCCTTCCCAGAAGAGTCGAAACTGTTATAGCTGTAAAGTGTGGGCCAACTCAATATTGAGCCCTACGGACTAATGCCCCGTACACACGGTCGGAAATTCCGACCACAAAATCCGTCTGATTTTTTCCGACGGATTTTGTCCGACACTGGTGTTGCATACACACGGTCGGACAAAGTTGTTGGAAAATCCGATCATTCTGAACGTGGTGACGTTCGTTGTGTACGACGGAACTACGTAGAGGCTAGTAGCCAATAGATTTGGTCTCGTAATTTGATCTGAGCATGCGTGGCACTTTGTCCGTCGGAATTCTCTACACACGATCGGAAAAAGTCCGATCGGACTTTGTTGTCGGAAAATTTGAGAGTAGGATCTCTCCGATGAAGCCCACACACGGCCGGATTTTCCGACAACATGATCCGATCGGACATTTTCCGTCGGAATTTCCGACCTTGTGTGCAGGGCATAAGACTGGGATGCCAAGTTGCGTGTAAAGGCAGGTGTCCCAATACTTTTGGTAATATAGTGTACAGTGCCTTTAAGTATTCATATCCCATGACATTTTCCACAATTTGTCATGTTACAACCAAAAACGTAAATGTATTTTATTGGGATTTTATGTGATAAACCAACACAAAGTGGCACATAATTGTGAAGTGGAAGGAAAATGATAAATGGTTTTCAAAATTATTTACAAATAAATATGTGAAAAGTGTGGTGTGCATTTGTATTCAGCCCCCCTGCGTCAATACTTTGTAGAACCACCTTTCCCTGCAATTACAGGTGCAAGTCTTTTGGGGATGTCTCTACCAGCTTTGCACATCTAGAGAGGGACATTTTTGCCCATTCTTCTTTACAGAATAACTCAAGCTCTTTCAGATTGGATGGAAAGCATTTGTGAACAGCAATTTTTAAGTCTTGCCACAGATTCTCAATTGGATTTAGGTCTGGACTTTGACTGGGTCATTCTAACACATGAATATGCTTTGATCTAAACCATTCTATTGTAGCTCTGGCTGTATGTTTTGGGTCTTTGTCCTGCTGTCTCAGTCTCAAGTCTTTTGCAGACTCTAAGTTCAATTTTGGTCTCATCTGACCGGAGAACCTTCTTCCACATGTTTGCTGTGTCACCTACATGGCTTCTCACAAACTGCAAACAGATTCTCCCACCTGAGCTGTGGATCTCTGCAGCTCCTCCAGAGTTACCTCTTGGTTTCTTCTCTGATTAATGCTCTCCTTGCCCGGCCTGTCAGTTTAGGTGGACGGTCATGTCTTGGTAGGTTTGCAGCTCTGCCATACTCTTTCCATTTTCAGATGATGGATTGAACAGTGCTCTGTAAGATGTTCAAAGCTTGGGAAACTATAGTCTATAGTCTATAAACCACCACCAAAAATCTTCAATCAGGTGAGAGTGAAGTAATTCCTGTTTCTGTGAAGAATAAAGTGCCATCTTCCACCGATTAATGGGCAAACATCCTACTCACCAAACCGACATGACACCTATTACAGCTAGTCAAATGAGCGTGGGTGACAAAGAAGATGCATCCTCTAATGAAAAAAACGGCCCCCAAATGAAATATCCGCCAATGAAGGTTAAACATATATCAAAGAGAGAAAAGAAAACTCCTCATGGTGTAGCTTGTAACTATTTATTTCTCATAAAAAAGTAGACACTTGGGGGCACATGCGCAGTGCGATGAGAGACGGATGCAGCTAGAAGGAGCCCCAGCGGACATGGAGATTAAACACCATCCCACCGGGCTGCATATTACCCTGCACCCCTTTGTGAAGGCCAGGTGCATGCCAAAGATGGCGCCCAGGCCCAGCGCGGCTCTCTATCTCCAGCTGCTTCTCCTGTGACTTCTGCTCCACCATGAGAGGACAGTGAGTACCCCACACAGCTCACAAAAGCTGATCTTGAAGACAGCTTGTCCTCCATGTATGAGAAGCTAGCAGGGAAATTTCAGACAGAGCTGCATAAAGCCACCAGCACACTGTCATTGGAAATCACTGCTCTGGGCGGCCGCACAGATCTCCTAGAGTCTAAACACGACAAACTGGCACTAGCTCATGCTGATCTCCGTAAGGACTATGTGTCCTTGGTAGAAAATTTCCAGTTTGTACAGTCTCAAGTTGAAGACCTTGACAACCATAACCGTAGGAACAATCTACGACTGTGCGGCATCCCAGAAGCTGTTACAGACCTTATTGCAGCAACTAACAAGCTTTTCCATAAACTCCTTTCTTCTGCATCATCCACGGCTTTTGTGTGCGACTGGATTTATAGGGCCCTAAGCCCCCTACTGATAAACCTCCACAAGATGTAATACTCGCCTGAAAGATTACCTAATCAAGGAAAATATTTTACGTGCTGCCAGAAACACTGCAGCCATAGAATTGGATGGAGTTAAAATCCAAATCTTCCCAGACATCTCGCAAGCCACATGGACTGTAGGTGTAAGATGAAAGAGGTCACACCTGTGCTCCAATCAGCTCACATCCGATACCGCTGGGGGTTTCCGTTTAAGCTCATAATGCCTCAAAATGGCACCACATACATGGAATACAATGTCACCGAGGGGAAGGAGCTATTGCCGAAACTAGGCATCCTGGAGTCTGATGCCCCGAGTCGCCACCTCTCCACGCTGGGACCTAGTCCACTGTGAACAACACCCTCCTCCCGCAGGAACCAAAGCAGATGGCGCCAATCATTCCATGCCTGCCTAACCTACTCTGACCACAGGTTCTTCGGATGACTAGCTCAGGACTGATTCTCACCATAACTGGCCTAAATTCCGATTTATAACAGATCCATGCCTCGTCAAGGGGAATATTTCTCCACGACCTATAACTGACAAGTTTGAGTTTTGTACGGAACCAGATAGGCTTTTCAGTTTGCGCTTTTCATTTCGTGCTTTTCAGTTAGTTTCTGAACGGCCGTTAGTCAACCAGACATGTTGTGGAATTGGAGGAGATAACATGTTATTTATTATTGGCCTTGGAGTTATTGCTTTGACATTATTATTTTTTTGGGTTGAATAATGATTTGATTTGGTATATTTTCTATATTTTTGGATGCATAGAATGCACTTTTTGGTTAATTTCTATTGGCAGATAGCATGTCTAATTTTATTTGTTTTCTTTTTTTGATGCACAATACAAAAAGAGAGTGGAGAATAATACTTGGCTATGTGTATTACTTCAAATGACAGTTTGGGAGTCGGCAGTTACATTTTAAAAAATACAATGTAAAATTAATAAGGGACACCAACATAGTTGTATCTTTGTTCTTAAAAACTACGGGATAATGGTGTTGTGGTAACTTGCCCAAATTAAAAAAAAAAAAAAGCTTAATAATATTATTTTTGATATCACTAGAAAAAAAAAGCCTTTGAAAATTAGTTTGCAATAACTCCATCAGTATCACCAACAAAGCAGCTTCATTATTATCCCATTAAAGAAGAAGAGAATTGTGCGCTGCATTTCGAGATTTCGTAATTTGCCACGTCACGAATGTTAATTCTCCATTACGAACGCTAGTTTACAAGACCGACCGATTCTGGCTCGTTCTTGCTTCCGAGCATGCGTGTTTGTACTTTTTAGACTTTTGTCCAATGGACTTGTGTACACACGCTCGGAAAGTCCGACAGCACTTGTTGGTGGAAAATTTGAAAACATGCTAGCCGACATTTGTTTGCGGAAAGTCCGACAACAATTGTCCGATGGAGCGTACACGTGGTCGGATTGTCCGCCAACAGCCTCACATCCAACATTTCCCATCAGAAAGTCCGATTGTGTGTACGGGCCTTTACGGTTTGACCTACTATTACAGTACATGGTTTTGGTAAATCTGAAGACAAAAATCTGCAGAAAATCGAATAGTGTGTATGGGGCTTTAGACAGGAAGGAAAGGAAAATCTCCCTAATAGGTCACAGAAAGACAAAAAAAAAGGGGGGGGGGATTTATGTTGTATCCAAAACCAATCAAAAAGTTTTGACTTTGGATACAATTAATTTATTTATGTAATTTTTTGCAAACATATTATTCTATTTATAACATTCAATTACATACTTGACTCTATAGTACTGTTTTTTTTTTCTATATACAATTTATCAGAAGAGGTTGAGTGATAATAATAATAATAATAATAATAATAATAATAAAGAGGTCACTTCAATTGTCCATGATCCATAGGTGCCTATTTACTACAAGCTGGACGTCAGATCTGTTGCAACATCCCTACTAGTCATTATAATATGCCAACAGTTGACTATATCTTGCACTGACTGTGTGATGGTACAACAAAGAAATACAAGAATCTTTCAATGTAATAGCTCTATAAATAACTCTTAAATAATGGCATTAAAATAAAAAATATTATACCAGTCTAGGTACCTCAAAAGTTCCTATATAAAATCTCTATGCTTTACTAAAACTTTACAAACTTTCTTCTTGCAGTGCTGCGAAACTGGAAATTTAGGCAAAATCTCCCCATGTTGCTTGTAACATTTCATTTCTCTTTATAAAAAGAATCAGATGACCTTTATGACTCAGCCACTCTTAGCACCGTAGAAAGTTACCGCCACAGTCGGGAAGATGGCTTTTGTGAACGTTTCAACTTTTCAACTTTTTTTTTTATGCTTTTGATCATGGAAGAGTTTGATCTGTTTCATGTAGACTTTTCTCCATCATTGGTATGCAGAGGCTGGAAAACAAGACAGACTTGTTATGAATTATTGATCATTGATTATCCAGGCCCTGGACTCCCTGGTAATGCAGAGATTCTCTACATCTCTGTTAATAAGGTTTACATTAGAGCGGAACTTGTGTAAGAATATTACTAGAGATTTGAGGGCAGTTTTGCTAATAGTAAAAGTCGGTAAATCTTTTTTTTTTGGTGAATCCCAGATTTTTATTGCTAATGTAGAGATCTGTGGAAAATGGCAGTAAGGCCCCTTTCACACTGGGGCGGGGAGCCGCGGTGACGGTAAAGCAGCGCTATATTTAGCGCTGCTTTACTGTCGTTTTAACCGCGGTATTCGGCCGCTCGCGGTGTGGTTTAACCCCCCGCGAGCGGCCGAAAAAGGGTTAAAGACCCCCGCAGAGCGGCGATATTGTCACGGTTTCCCATTCAAATCAATGGGAAGGAGCGGTATAGGAGCAGTGAACACACCGCTCCTTTACCGCTCCAAAGATGCTGCTAGCAGGACTTTTTTGCCGTCCTGCTAGCGCACCGCTCCAGTGTGAAAGCCCGCCGGCTTTCACACTGGAGTTAAAGGGGCCAGATTTTTTCAGGCGGTGAACAGGCGCTATTTTTAGCGCTGTACCGCCTGAAAAACGCCCCAGTGTGAAAGGGGCCTAGAAGTGTTTCTAACATCCAAACATACTTTGTTTTAGGCTGGCCATACATGGTTGAATTTCAAAAGAATTTTCTTTTGAAAATCAGAAAATGTGTGCGTTTTGTGATCCAATGGTGCCACCATTGATTTCGAAATTCAGCCAACCAAGCCTTCAATTTCACCTCCTGTTGCTACAGAAAATAATTTTCGTGGCTGGGAATCTTCTTTTCTTTCCGGGAATTTTCTTTCCTTGCACATGCGCATTTATTTTTCGATTACATTTCCCGCACGATTCTCCCATCATTGATTAGAAAATCATTTGTTTACTCAAATTTGATTGCCGTACGAAAATTGGCTGTTGCTGCAGCCCACTAATAGTGCGAAATATGAAAGAAAATTCTTAGATAAGATTTTCGAAAGAAAATTCATTCGAAATTCGACCCGTGTATGGCCTGCCTTAGTTTTGCATAGAGTGAGGAAGTGTTAGAACCCCGGTCAGGACGATGGGGAGATTCACCCTCTCTCTTTCTCCCATTAACATTTTACAGTTATCAGAATGTGAATAGAGGGAAAATCTTCAAAATTTTCTAAATCTTCTAATGGGTACACCTGTTCTGGTAACAACTGCTAAATAAGGGATTTCTTCTCACTCTGGAGTTCTTACAAGTGGGTTGTAGTGGGCACAGTTAGGGGAACGACATCCTTACAAAGCCCAAAATTTACAGAAAAATATAAGGGTGGACTTTTAAGGTGCCCAAGACTCATACATTTGAAAATTAAAATGCATTCCATCTGCAGCCTTGTCCATCATTGCAGCCTAGCCCAGTGTCCATCTGCAGCCTTGTCCATCATTGTAGCCATGCCCAGTGTCTATCTGCATCCTTGCCCAGTACCTTTGCAGCCTTGCCCAGTGCCTTTGCAGCCTTGCCCAGTGCCTATGCAGCCTTGCCAAGTGGCTATGCAGCCTTGCCCAGTGCCTATGCAGTCTTGCCAGTCTCTTCAGCATTTCTCTGATTTAAATTTGGCGCTGATTGGAGCGAGCGGAGCCGAGATACAGAAAGCCGAGAGTACTTTGGCTATTCTTGGCTCCTCTCGCAGTCCCGCCCACCTCCATTGATTGCGAGAGGAGCGAGCGCCACTGACATACAGAAAGCCTAAAGTACTTCGGCTAGTCTCGGCTCCTCTCGCAGGACTGCAAAGTACTCTCGGCTTTCTGTATGTCAGCGGCACTCGTTACTCTCGCAATCAGTGGAGGTGGGCGGGACTGCGAGAGGAGCCGACAATCGCCGAAGTACTCTCGGCTTTCTGTATCTCGGCTCTGCTCGCTCGTTTCATACACCCACGATTTTCCCCTGATCTTAAATACCAAATAAAAATGTGAAAATTGAAACCTTCACATAGTCAAAACGAATTCTACAGAATACAATATTCAATTGTTTGATATAGAGGGTGTATCCAGCTATCTGCTGCATGATTTTACAACATAATTATGTTTTTACTAGTTGTATTTGGTGACATGACCAGCCACTACAAAAAGAGCAGTATTATTATATATTATCATATATATTAATATATACAGTGTCTTAAAAATTATTCACACCCCTTGAAGTTTTCCACATTTTGTCATGTTACAACCAAAAACGTAAATGTATTTTATTGGGATTTTTATATGATAGACCAACACAAAGAGACACCTAATTGTGAAGTGGAAGGAAAATGATAAATGTTTTTTCAAATTTTTTTTTTTATAAATAAATGTGTGAAAAGTCTGGTGTGCATTTGTATTCAGCCCCCTGGCTAAAAAATGTGTGGAACCAATTGCCTTTGGAAGTCACCTAATGTGTAATTTAATCTCAGTATAAATATAGCTGTTCTGTGAAGCCCTCTGAGGTTTGTCAGAGAACATTAGTGAACAAAAAGCATCATATAGGCCAAGAAACACACCAGACAGGTCAGGGATAAAGTTGTGGAGAAGTTTAAAGCAGGGTTAGGTTATAAAAAAATATCCCAAGCTTTGAACATCTCACGGAACACTGTTCAATCCATCATCCAAAAATGGAAAGAGTATGGCACAACTGCAAACCTACCAAGACATGGTCGTCCACCTAAACTGACAGGCCGGGCAAGGAGAGCATTCATCAGAGAAGCAGCCAAGAGGCCCATAGGAACTCTGGAGGAGCTGCAGAGATCCACAGCTCAGGTAGGAGAATCTGTCCACAGGACAACTATTAGTGGTGCTCTCCACAAATCTGGCCTTTATGGAAGAGTGACAAGAAGAAAGTCATTGGTGAAAGAAAACAAAAAGAAGTCCCATTTGCAGGTGGCGAGAAGCCATGTGGGGGACACAGCAAACATGTGGAAGAAGGTGCTCTGGTCAGATGAGACCAAAATTTAACTTTTTGGCCTAAAAACAAAACGCTATGTGTGGCGGAAAACTAACACTGCGCATCACCCTGAACACACCATCCCCACTGTGAAACATGGTGGTGGCAGCATCATGTTGTGGGGATGCTTTTTTTCAGCAGGGACAGGGAAGCTGGTCAGAAGTGATGGAAAAATGGATGGAGCTAAATACAGGGCAATCTTAGAAGAAAACCTGTTAGCCCCCGTACACACGGTTGAATTTTTTTTTCATATTTTGTCCGAAACTGGTGTTGCATACATACGGTCGGACAAAGTTGTCGGAAAATCCGTTCGTTCCAAATGTGGTGACGTTCGTTGCGTACGACGGAACTACATAGAGTCTAGTAGCCAATAGCTTTGGTCTCGTAATTTGATCTGAGCATGCGTGGCACTTTGTCCGTCGGAATTCTCTACACACGATCGGAAAATGTTGTCGGAAAATTTGAGATACTGCTCTCAAATTTTTTCGGTCGCAATTTCCAATGGAAAAAGCCCGCTAGAGCCCACACACGATCGGATTTTCCAACAACATAATCCGATCGGACTTTTTCCATCGGAATATCCGACCATGTGTACGGGGCATTAGAATCTGCAAAAGACTTAAGACTGGGGCGGAGGTTCACCTTCCAGCAGGACAAAGACCGCAAACATACAGCCAGAGCTACAATGGAATGGTTTATATCAAAGCATATTCATGTGTTAGAATGGCCCAGTCAAAGTCCAGACCTAAATCCAAATGAGAATCTGTGGCAAGACTTGAAAATTGCTCTTCACAGACGCTCTCCATCCAATCTGACAGAGCTTGAGCTATTTTGGAAAGAAGAATGGGCAAAAATGTCCCTCTCTGGATGTGCAAAGCTGGTAGAGACATCCCCAAAAAGACTTGCAGCTGTAATTGCAGGGAAAGGCGGTTCTACAAAGTAATGACTCAGGGGGGCTGAATAGAAATGTACCCCACACTTTTCACATATTTATTTGTAAAAAATATTAAAACCATTTATCATTTTCCTTCCACTTCACAATTATGTGCCACTTTGTGTTGGTCTATCACATAAAATCCCAACAAAATACATTTATGTTTTTGGTTGTAACATGACAAAATGTGGAAAATTTCAAGAGGTACGAATACTTTTTCAAGGCACTGTAATGATTAATTAAATAATAATCATCATCATAATAAGCATAATAATAATTATTATTATTGTTATATTCTTAGTAGTAGTAGTAGTAGTGGTAGTATGATTATTATTATTATTATCATTATTGTTATATTCTTAGTATTATTATTATTATTATTATTATTCAGGTAAGTATTTAAGGATTTTTTAATTTGTTATTATAACAAGGAGATGGATGGGGTGTACGGGTTTACGTGTTCGATGTGGGTTTACGCTCAAGGTAACAATCAAGTTCAAGTGTATGAGACACTCCTTCTTACCCTTGCTCATTATTCAGTGCTTATGAAATGTTGAAATACCTGTTTAGAAGTAACTAAAAAATATGTCTCTGTCATTACAGGTCAATGAGCAAGCTAACCCAGCTGGAGAGACTTGACCTGGGCAATAATGAATTCAGTGAGCTGGTAAGGAGACAAATGTAACCACATATTAGAGGCTCATTAGAACAATTATTAACAGTGGGGCTGCAGTATATAATGGGTGAACAGATAAAGGGGAATGATTAAAAACTGGAGAAGCCAGAATCTGGAGCAGTTATGCAATGCAACCAATGCAACCAACGTGATTCAAATCAGCTTCCATCTTTCATTTCCAATGATTTACTGAACAAGCTGGAGATAGAAGCCGATTGGTCACCATGCACGGCGGCTCCAAATTCTGTCTGCTTCAGTTTTGATAAATCTCCCTATGGAGCAGGGATATGCAATTAGCGGACTTCCAGCTGTTACAGAACTACAAGTCCCTCTTGACTCTGACAGCCACAAGCATGACACCCAGAGGCATGATGGGACTTGTAGTTTTGCAACAGCTGGAGGTCCGCTAATTGCATATCCCTGCTATAGAGTTTAAAGAGGAAGTAAAGCCTCCTCAAAAAAAAAAAAAAAACGGAACCTGCAAGGCAAAGGCATAATGAGCTAGTATGCATAGCATACTAGCTCATTATGAATGACTTACCTGAGAACGAAGCCCCCGAAGCGTCCCTCATCCACGACCTTCTGCGACGCCATCAAGCCCGGAGTGACTTCCGGGTCTCGCTGCTCCAGCGTTGTCATTCGCTGGAGCGGCGATGGCGTCACTCCCGTGCATGCGCACGAAAGCGGCATGCGCAGTGCCTGTTTTTTCTGAATATCTCCTAAACCATGTAGGTTTAGGAGATATTTATTGGACCTACAGGTAAGCCTTAATCTAGGCTTACCTGTAGGTCAAAGTGGTTTGTAAAGGTTTACAACCACTTTAACAAGGAAGCTGCAATAAATATGTGCTGTGTGCCATTTATTTGGGGATTTTTTATAGTGCGGGAGAGACACTTATATTTGGATTGGTAAGTCTCTGATTCCTGAAAGAGAAGGATGGCATAAAGAGTGATAGACCACAACAGAGTCCAAGGAAACATTAAACTTTGTTGCTGAATCTATTTTGGATATAATGTATCCTTCATACAAACTTCATATAAATTAATTTATCTAATTGTGTTATTTGAGTCCTTACAGGGCATATACAACATCCAAACCCTGATGAAGAGATGTTCAGACAATCGAAATGTGTTGGCTGCTTTTTTAAATATTTGATGAACAGCTGCAGTTTCCTTGGTCTCTTTTATGATTTGGTGTGGTTAATGCCATCTGTTACTGGATTCTGATTGTGTTCCTTTCTAAAGGCCATCAAGCCTTAGAAATTGGTGTTGCACTCTGCAATATTGCACCACTGATTATTGGTTTTCCAGGGACCTCTCTAATACCTATTTTAATCTCTAATTTCTGGCGGCCTTAAAGTAGAGTTCTAGATAAAACCTAACTACTGCTAAAGTGGTAGTAAAGATTGTTAAAGAAAAAAAAAATTCACCCTTCAAGGCAATGTCATAATGTGCTATGAGAGACTTACCTTAAAACGAAGACCTCCAGTGGCGTCGTGTCAGGGTTTCCATCTTCATCTGGTCTTCCTTCTGGGTTCGCAGCCTCCGGCCAAGATGATGTCACTCCCACACATGCACGCGGGAGTCACGAGTTACGGCACAGACCTCTCCTAATCGCTGCACATTTAGAAGATATTTATTTTACCTACAGCTAGCTTCATTATAAGCTTACCTGGAGGTAAAAGTACCAGAAACTACTGTACTACCACTTGAAAAATGCTCCCTCTCCCTTCGGAACACCTATGCCAGTGATGGCGAACCTTTTTGAGCCTGAGTGCCCAAACTGAAATAAATACATTGGTTTTGTGTTGCAAAGTGCCAACACGGCAATTTGCGAGAGAGGGGGGCTGAGCGAAAGAGAGGGGTTGTGTGAGAGAGAGAGGGGTTGTGTGAGAGAGAGGGGGTGTGAGAGAGAGAGAGGGGGGTGTGTGTGTTAGAGAGAGAAAGAGGGGACAGCGAGAGTGAGGGGTGTGAGAGAGATGCTGAGAGAGAGGGGGGGCAGAGAGAGAGGGAGGGGGCAGAGAGAGAGAGAGGGGTGTGAGAGATATGCTGAGAGAGAGGGGGAACAGATAGCGAGAGGGAGGTGGGCTGAGAGAGAGGGAGGGGGGCTGAAAGAGAGGGGACAGAGAGAGAGTGGTGTGAGAGAGATGCTGAGAGAGAAGGGCAACAGAGAGAGGAGTGTGAGAGAAATGCTGAGAGAGGTGAGCTGAGAGAGAGGATGAACAGAGAGAGGGAGGGGGGACAGAGAGAGAGAGAGAGAGAGAGGGGTGTGAGAGAGGGGGAACATAGAAAGAGAAGGGGGACAGAGAGAGAGAAGAGGGACAGAGAGAGAAGAGGGACAGAGAGAGAGGGGTGCAAGAGAGATGCTGAGAGAGGGGTGAGCTGAGAGAGAGGGGGAACAGAGAGAGGAGGACACAAAGAGGGGGGAACGGAAAAAGAGGAGGGCTGAAAGAGAGGGAGAGGGGCGGAGAGGAGAGCGAGACCTCTAGCTCTGTCCTGGACCCTCTCGTGTGCCCACAGAGATGGCTCTGCGTGCCACGCGTGCCATAGGTTCGCCATCACTGACCTATGCTGACTAACCTGTGTAAAAAAAAGATGTACAGTATCCCACAAAAGTGAGTACACCCCTCACATTTTTGTAAATATTTTATTCTATCTTTTCATGTGACAACACTGAAGAAATGACACTTTGCTACAATGTAAAGTAGTGAGTGTACAGCTTGTATAACAGTGTAAATTTGCTGTCCCCTCAAAATAACTCAACACACAGCTATTAATGTCTAAACCGCTGGCAACAAAAGTGAGTACCCTGAATATAAATATTTATATTAAGATATAATAAAATAATTACAAAAATGTGAGGGGTGTACTCACTTTTGTGAGACACTGTATGTACTTACCTATTTTCAGCCCGTTTAAATGATCCAGCTTCCCTGTATCTGCCAGTGGCGGCTGCAGGGGGGAAGAGGGAGTGCTGACAACAGCTGGGACATGGGAGCCTATGAGTGACTTCACCGCTCCAGGTTTTACCAGCCGTTGTAGAGCACTCTCTCCTCTCCCCTGCAGCCGCCTCTAGCTAACACGGGCGATCACATGACTGGACTAAAAATAGGTAAGCAAATACATTTTTTTCACAAGGGTCAGTCAGCACATGTGTTAGGAGGGCAGGGGGCGCATTTTTTAAGACTAGGTTTGTGCTGGAATTCTACATTAGGCTGGCCATACATTCCTGCTTAATCGTCTGAAATTTAAAGTGGTTCTAAAGCCATAAGGTTTTTTTTTTACATTAATGCATTACCTGCATTTACCTTTATGGTAAAAAAAACTAGTTGTCCCCCCCCTCATATACTTACCTGAGTCCTGTATCGATCCAGCGCTGTGCCCAGCTGCAGCAGCCCTGGTTCTCTCCCTCTCCCCGCTCACAGGTTCAGAGACAGCAGCAGGAGCCATTGGCTCTTGCTACTGTCAATTAAAACGAGAGAGCAAAAAGTGGAGGGCGGGACCGAGCTGTGCTGTGTGTGTCTATGGACGCACACAGTCCGGCTCAGGCTAGAGCCTGCACATGTGCCCATACAGAATTACGCTGAAACCGCAGAAAGTTTTGCAGATTTAAAATGATATTTTATATTATGGGGCCACTGACATGAACTGCGCTCAGTGGAGCCGTTCTACCAACATTCCATATTGCATTCATTTCCCAACGTACGCTCAGTGAATAAACAGATCTGGTTGCTACTGCGGGGCAGGCAAGTGTGTGATGTGTTTATTAGACGGTGCTGTAATAACGGATGAAATAAGCCCACTTTGTCATCTCTTTGCAGCCGGAGGGCCTGGAGCAGATACAGCATCTGAAGGAGCTGTGGATCGACAATAACTCACTCCAGAAGCTGCCTGGGGTAATCATTTTACACCGCGCTTTACTTTTCCACGCTACACAGATTTTCCACTCAATATTTTGTTTAAATCCGTGTCTACAATATAAATACAAAATCCCTGCTTGGCCAGCTCAGGACAAACCCGGCGCTGTGAGCAGCTGACACAGTGTAATCTTCTGCTGCATCTTCAGTGGGCCGCGGATTAACTTTTTGACCTAATTTCCACATTGTGGAAGTGAAATGACTCTTAGTGAAAAGGAAAGGGTCACCGTTATTAGGAGCTCTCTGTGTGTTATTATGGCGAGGCTCCTTGGATGGGCCTTACGTTTTCAGCTTCAGGGCGCCAGAAAGCCGCTTCAATGCTGAAAATGTACTCAGGGGTCAGGAAGGCCAGACTTGTCTTTTGAAGTTTATGGAAGCAGATCTGGTGTACGAGTCCCTCCACGGTCTCTGCATTGCTGCATAACAATAGAGATCTATCTATCTATATATCTATCTATCATTTTCATTATCTTCCTTCTATCTATCTTAATTTTCCTATTTCCTTCCTTCCTTGCTTCCTTCCTTCCTTCTTTCCATCCTTCCTTCCTTCCCTCCTTCCTTCTTTCATTCCTTCCTTGCTTCCTTCCGTCTTTCCATCCTTCCTTCCTTGCTTCCTTCCTTCCTTCTTTCCATTCTTCCTTCCTTGCTTCCTTCCTTCTTTCCATCCTTCCTTCCTTCCTTCCTTCTTTCCTTGCTTCCTTCCTTCCTTTTTTCCATCCTTCTTTCCTTCCTTCTTTCCTTCCTTCCTTGCTTGCTTCCTTCCTTCTTTCCATCCTTCCTTCCTTGCTTCCTTCCTTCCTTCTTTCCATCCTTCCTTCCTTGCTTCCTTCCTTCTTTCCATCCTTCCTTCCTTCCCTCCTTCCTTCCTTCCTTCTTTCCTTCCTTCCTTCCTTCCTTCCCCCCTTCCTTCCTTGCTTCCTTCCTTCTTTCCATCCTTCCTTCCTTGCTTGCTTCCTTCTTTCCTTCCTTCCTTCTTTCCTTGCTTCCTTGCTTCCTTCCTTCCTTCTTTCCATCCTTCCTTCCTTGCTTCCTTCCTTCTTTCCATTCTTCCTTCCTTCTTTCCATCCTTCCTTCCTTCCTTCTTTCCTTGCTTCCTTCCTTCTTTCCATCCTTCTTTCCTTCCTTCCTTCTTTCCTTCCTTCCTTCCTTGCTTGCTTCCTTCCTTCCTTCTTTCCATCCTTCCTTCCTTGCTTCCTTCCTTCCTTCTTTCCATCCTTCCTTCCTTGCATCCTTCCTTCTTTCCATCCTTCCTTCCTTGCTTGCTTCCTTCTTTCCTTCCTTCCTTCTTTCCTTGCTTCCTTCCTTCCTTCTTTTCCTCCTTCCTTCTTTCCTTCCTTCCTTGCTTCCTTCCATCTTTCCTTCCTTCCTTCTTTCCTTGCTTCCTTCCTTCTTTCCTTCCTTCTTTCCTTGCTTCCTTTCTTCGGTCTTTCCTCCCTTCCTTGCTTCCTCCCTTCCCTTTTTTTTTCTTTCCTTACATTATTTCTCTCTCTTTCATTCCTTTTTCAGTCTTTTTCTCTTTCTATAGTTTTTCTCACTTTAAAGTGATTGTAAAGGCTTTTTTTAAAATAACAAACATGTTATTCTTACCTCCTCTGTGCAGTTGGTTTTGCACAGAGCAGAAGAGATCCTCTTCTCGGATCCCTCTTTGCTGCCCCTGGCCCCTCCCTCCCATCGAGTGCCCCCACAGTCAGCAGCTTCCTATGGGGGCACTGGAGCCAAGTCACAGCTCCGTGTGTTTATTCAGACACAGAGCCCCGACCCCGCCCCCTCTCTCCCCTGATTGGCTTGACTGATTTTGATTGACAGCCACGGGAGCCAAGGGCGCCGCTGCTGTGTCTCAGCCAAATCAGCCAATCAGGAGGAGTGTCCCAGATGGCTTAGACATTCATGGACATTGCTGGAGAGAAATGGGGCTCAGGTAAGTAATTAGGGGGTGCTGGTGTGGCTGCTACACACAGAAGGTTTTTTATCTTAACGCATAAGATAACAAAATAACTACTGCCTGTACAAATCATTTAAGCCTTCCTTTCTCTCTCTCTCTCTCTCTCTCTCTCTCTATTTCTCTCTCTCTCTCTCTCTCTCTTTCTTTCTTTCATTCCTTCCATCCTTAGTTCCTTTTTTTTTTCTCTATTTCCTTCCTTCCTTTTTTGGTCTCTTTCTACCCTTTCTCTCTCTTTTAGCCTATCTTCATCTATCTCTCTTTCTCTCTCTCTCTTTGTATCTCCTCTTTCTCTTTCTATCCCCCTCTTTCTCTTTCTTTTCTTCCTTTCTTTCTCTCTCTTTCCTTCCTTCCTTTCTCAGTCTCTTTCTCTTTCTATCTTCTTCTTCTCTCTCTATATTAATATCTCCTCTTTCTCTCTCTTTCCTTTTTTCTCTTTCTTTCTTTCTTTCTTTCCTTTCTTTCTCTTTCCTTCCTTCCTTTCTTCCTTTCTCAGTCTCTTTCTATCTTCTTCTCTCTCTATATTAATATCTCCGCTTTCTCTCTCTTTCCTTTTTTCTCTTTCTTTCTTTCTTTCCTTTCTTTCTCTTTCCTTCCTTCCTTTCTTCCTTTCTCAGTCTCTTTCTATCTTCTTCTCTCTCTATATTAATATCTCCTCTTTCTCTCTCTTTCCTTTTTTTCTCTTTCTTTCTTTCCTTTCGTTCTCTTTCCCTCCTTCCTTTCTTCCTTTCTCAGTCTCTTTCTTGTCTCTCTCTTGTAGCCTATCTTCATCTCTCTCTTTGTATCTCATCTTTCTCTTTCTATCTTCCTCGTTCTTTTTCTCTCTCTGACCCTGTTTGAGGTCCCATTTACACCTGAGCATGTTGTAACGCGAAGTTCCAAGACGCTTAACATATAAAATCCCATGGTTTTCAGTTGTGCCTGCTCACACCTGAGCGCGGTGTAACTTGAAGCTTGTAGCTCAAGAAAGTACATGAGCTTCTACTGAGTTACAAACTTTTATGCGTTTTTGGCCCCAATATACTTCAATTAGTCACGAAAATCTGCATGAACGTGTGTGCAAAAAAACGCACAAAAACTATTTTTTTTTCTTTTATTCCCTATGAATTAGCTTTCCATTGGCTATAAATAGTTTAAAAAATGCCTCAAATGTCCCCAAACGTTGCTACAAAACTCAAATAGAGAAGTCTACAAAACAACCAAAGATGCCCAGCGCCAGTGTGAATGGAGCCTAAAGGGAAACTGTTGGGTCTCGTTCACATGTGCTTTGATCCCTGGAGAGTGATCTGTGTTCGAATCACTCTTTAGAGAGCGTTTGACAGGCGGTGAGGAGGCGTTGTAACTGCTTGAACCCAACACTACCGCACTGCAACTGTGTGCTGGCAGAGCAGTCCCATTCACTTGAATGGGTTGTACTCGCCAGGTGTTATACCCGCTGAAAGCAACGGGGGTATAATTGATGCTACAACCATGGCATGTGTACACCCACAGTCACTGCCTCTGCAGCTAAAAGTGAGCTGAGGTGGCGGGTGGTAAAAACATGGCTCAACCATGGGGTTTTACAACTCCTTAATCACTACTGTGAACGAGTACTAGCATGGCTATAGTTACCTTATGGCAGGTAGAAAACATAGAAAATGTGTTGTAAATATTCACATGTGCGTAGCTAAAAAAATTGTCTGTCTGTAACAAGTCTATAGGAAAATTGAAACACCTCATCTACCTGGACATGTCCAAGAATCGAATCGAGACGATAGAGATGGAAATATCCGGGTGCGAGTGCATCGAAGACCTTTTACTGTCCTCCAATCTCTTGCAGCACTTGCCTGACTCATTAGGTAAGAATGTGTTCATTGGCTGATTGCTGTTTGTTGCTGCGGATGTGTCACCAATGTGCTGCTAATTCCAGAGCCGGGATCAGAGTTGGACTCATAGGTGGGCGCAGGCTATTGCACCCCAAAGCTCAAACACACATGCCTTTCTCTGCAGCCTCAGCTCAGGGCCTGGGCAAGGGGTGGGCAGGAGGGGCAGCTGCCCTGAGCACTGTGGTATCATGTGAGATGTGGGGGGGGGGGTGCCACAAAGAGATTGGGGGGAGGAGATTTGTGTTGGAATTAGGGGGTAAGAATTGTTCTAGTAGGAGAAATTGGGGGGGGGGCTGCTAGGAAAGGTGATTTAGGGGATTTTTGCAGGGAGGAGGGATGGGAGAAGAGGATTTGTGCTAAGAGGGGGGATTTGGGGTGTTTGTGCTATGAGAGGTGATATGGTAGAGGGGGGAGGGGATTTGTGCTAGGAGGGGACATTTTTGGGGGGGGGGGCAGATTTGAGCCAGTAGGGATGATTGGGGGAGATTTGTGCTAGGAGGGGGGATTTGGGGTGGTGGGGGGAGACTATGTGTATTCGGGGAGGGGGGGTTTGAGGAGTAGAGGATTTGTGCTAGGAGGAGTGATTTTCTTTTGGGGGGGGGTGTGCTGGGGGGAGGGATTTAGGGAGAGAATGAATTTGAGCTGGGAGGGGGGTGGTGACGGCACACGCTGGGGGAAGAAACGTTGCGGTGGGCCGTTTCTTTACAGCGCATGCGCCGATGGCAAGTAAAATATCACCTAAACGGCGCACGTTTAGGAGATATTTCCACTACCTATAGGTAAGCCTTATTCTAGGCTTACCTATAGATAAAAGTAAGACAAAAGTGTTTACAACCCCATTAAAGAGGAAGTAAACCCTGATGGGTTTACTTCCTCTTTGTTTCCCTGCAAAGGTAAAGCATAATGGGCTATTATGCATCGCATCGCATAGTAGCCCATTATGTGTCACTTACCTGACACAGGAGCCAGCGATGTCACCGCTGTCCCCTCATCCACGAAGCGTCCATCTTCCTTCTGGGTATCGCTTCTCCGGCGCTGTGAGTGGCCGGAGCTGCGATGACGTCACTCTGGCGTGGGAGCCGTAAGTGACGGCATGTTTGCCTTCACTTACGGCGCTCCCAGTGTGCCTGCGCCGTTGTCTACTGGGCGCATGCGCCGTAGACAGCGGTGCCCGTTTTTTTGTAAAATATCTCCTTAACTGTGCAGGTTAAGGAGATATTTCTTGGACCTACAGGTAAGCCTTAATCTAGGCTTACCTGTAGGTCAAAGTGGTCTGTAAGGCCCCTTTCACACTTATACGACTTGTCCCACGATTTGGGACTGCAAAGTAGCATGACAAGTCGTTCCCCATGATTTCCAATGACAGCCATTCATATTAGTACGACTTCAAGTTGTTCCGACTTCAAAGTAGTCCCTGCACTACTTTGGTGCGATTTTGATGCCACTTACACAGGCATTCCTTGAAATCGCGGCAAAAATCGCAGCAAAATCGTAGTAAAATTGTGCGACTTTGAAGTCGCACAAGTGTGAAAGGGGCCTTAGGGTTTACTTTAATTAAACAGGTTGATGATAGAAGCTGATTGGCTACCATGCACAGCTGCACCAGATTCGGAGTGCTCCAGTTTTAGTAAATCCCCCCCCCCCCCCCCCTGGCCCCATTGGCTAACATGGAGGGGAGTTTGCAGGAAGAAAAACAGAGTTTAAAAAAGCTCAAAAGCCTGTAGGAGCCGCTTCTTTGAGATGCAGTGTGCATGAGCCCTAAGGTCTCATTCATACCTGGGCATTTTTTTTTTTTTTTAAAAGCTTTTTTGGCAGCTTTTTACAAGCATTTTGAAAGTGTTTTAGAAGTGTATTACAAGCGTTTTTCAGTTTCATGCGTTTTGTTTAGCCAATAGAAAGCACTAGGTGAGTCAGACATTTCCATTGAAGTCTATGGGACCAAAAACGCTTGTAATCTTCCAAAAAGCTACTGTACTTTTTTTGAGCAACAGGCATTTTGCTTCAGGCAACAGAACACTCAGATGTGAACAGGGGCCATTAAAATGAATGGGATTTGGCTGGTTGAGTATTAGAGCTGCAAGCTTTAAGCAAAAAAACGCTCAGGTGTGAATGGGGCCTAAGGCTCCATGCACACTAGCATTTTCTTTTTAGCTCCTACAAGCTGTTATTTGTTTTTTTCTGCTCTTAGGAGCTAAATAGTGTTATCCTGTCCGGCGGACAATCCGGCCGTCTGTGTGCTAGTCCGCCGGACTTTTGAAATGAACAGACTTGCCCACACGAGGAGTAAAGTCCGTTCATTTTGAACGTAACTCCAGGTAGACGGGACTAGCGAAGCAAGCCAATGCAGCCGCCTCCATCGGCGACATTGACACCTTGCTAGCCCCGTCACCTGGTATGGATTTAAAAGGGGAACCGCTACGCCGAAAAAACGGCCTGGGGGTCCCCCCCAAATCCATCTCAGACCCTTATCCGAGCACGCAGCCCGGTGGTCAGGAAAGGGGGTGGGGACAGGCGAGCGCACCCCCCCTCCTGAGCCATACCAGGTCGCGTGCCCTCAACATGGGGGAGTGCTTTGGGGAACGGGGGACAAAGCACCTTGTCCCCATGTTGATGAGGACAAGGGCCTCTTCCTGACAACCCTGGCCATTGGTTGTCGGGGTCGGCAGGCTGGGGGCTTATCAGAATCCGGGAGCCCCCTTTAATAAGGGGGCCCCCAGATCCCGGCCCCCCACCCTATGTGAATGAGTATGGGGTACATGGTACCCCTACCCATTCACCTGAGGGAAAAAGTGTTAATAAAAAAAAACACACAACACAGGTTTTTAAAGTAGGTTATTAGACAGCTCTGGAGGTCTTCTTCCGTCTTTAGGGGTCTTCTCGCGGAGCTCCTCTGCTATCTTCTGCTCTTCTACTGCTCTTTTACTAGCGGAGGAGCCTGGCTTTCTCCTTCGTCGCCGCTGCCGTCCGGGGGTCTTCTTCCAACTGTATATTTTATACTATAAAATAAAATGGCTGTGCGCCGCTAAAGTGTTCGGGGTTTGATTTGAAGAAAAGGTGCCAGCCCTAGCTGTGTGCAGGGGGCCGTAGTGTGCAATATTATACTGACGATTGCCCAGAGTTCTAAAAATTGCCCTATTTGTTCTCATTGCTACATCTCACTACAGGAAAACTCTTGTATTCTCTGCCAGGTCTCCTGAAAAAACTTACAACTCTGAAAATAGATGACAATCAACTTGTAGCACTACCAAATACGATTGGAAAGTGAGTATCTTCCTCCTGATCAATGTGTATCTTTAATGTATGGAAAGCCAAAACTTTTTGCTTTTTGTTTTGGATAGCATTCAGGTTGGTTAAGATTTTTACCCCTTTCCTGACCAGGCAATTTTTTTTACTTATTCGGCACTGTGCTACTTTAACTGGTAAGCAGGGGCGGACTGACCATTCGGCCACTCGGGCACTTCCCGAGGGTCCCGGGCCACTAGGGGGCCCCATCAGGGTTGCCAGCCTCAGTAAAACTAGGGACAGTATGTAAAATTTTTTTTTTTTTTTTACATCTGTTTCTGAAATATCCCTTACCGACATCCTTTTGGTCTAAAAATACAGAGATTATAGCTGCCCCACCTCTCCAGTATCTTCTCAGCCACTAGAAACATGTCTGTGTATACTGTGTGTACATGTCTGTGTATACTGTGTGATTGTATACTGTGTGTACCTGTATGTGTATACTGTGAGATTGTATACTGTGTGGCCCCATAATCTCCTATTGCCCGGGGGCCCCATGAATTGTCAGTCCGCCACTGCTGGTAAGTTGCGCGGTCATGCAACGCTGTACCCAAATAACATTTATATCATTTTTTTCACACAAATAGAGCTTTATTTTGGTGGAATTTGATCACCTCTTTTTTTTTTTTTTTTTGCGATATAAACTAAAAAAGTGTAACTTTTTTGGAAAAAAAAATATACATATATATTTTTTACCATCTGCTATAAAAAATATCCAGTACAACAAATTTCTTAAAAAATGTAGGCCATGTTGTATATGCAGACTGCGGAGTAAGCTAGAATACTGTGACCTGTACTTGATTTTGTGTGAAGCTTCGGTATGTATGTATATGTTTACTTCAATAAACTTTCTCTTTGGATAAAAAAAGAAAAAAAATTAAGACAAAATGTATTCTGCTACGTCTTTGATGAAAAAAAAAAAAAAAACCCCAATAAGTCTATATTGCTTGGTTTGCGTGAAAGTTATAGCGTCCACAAACTGTGGTATATATATTGGAATTTTTTTTCTACTACTAATGACAGTGATCTGCGATTTATAATGTGACTGCAATCTGACAGTAACTGACACTGTGGGGGAACTGACTAACTGCCACTGACATCACCACTAATGCCCCGTATACACGGTCGGAAATTCCGACGGAAAATGTCCGATCGGACCATGTTGTCGGAAAATCCGGCCGTGTGTGGGCTCCATCGGAATTTCCGACGGAAAAAATTGGAGATCCTGCTCTCAAATTTTCCGACAACAAAGTCCGATCGGACATTTTACAATCGTGTGTAGAGAAGTCCAACGGACAAAGTGCCACGCATGCTCAGATCAAATTACAAGACCAAAGCTATTGGCTACTAGCCTCTACGTAGTTCCGTCGTACGCAACGAACTTCACTACATTCAGAATGATCGGATTTTCCGACAACTTTGTCCGACTGTGTGTATGCAACACCAGTGTCTGACAAAACCCGTCGGAAAAAATCAGACAGATTTTGTGGTCGGAATTTCCGACCGTGTGTATGGGGGCTAATACTAATAGGGGTTAATATGTAGGGCGGTCAAGGGATTAAATGTGTGCTTGAAGCGGAGTTCCACCTAATTTTTTTTTTTTTTTTGCCCCGTACACACGGTCGGACATTCCGACCACAAAATCCGTCGGATATTTTCCGACGGATTTTGTCCGAAATTGGTGTTGTACACACACGGTCGGAAAATCCGATCATTTCGAACGAGGTCACGTACACCACATACGACGGGACTACATAGAGGCCAGTAGCCAATAGCTTTTGTCTCCAAATTTCTTCTGAGCATGCGTGGCACTTTGTCCATCGGACTAGGCTACACGCGATCGGAATTGACGCGATCGGACCATGTTCCATGTAGAGATCAGGTCCATAGCAGGCTAATGTAAGTTAGAAAAATGCATAGGTGGGAATTGTCTCTTGCTGATAAATGTCCCGCTCTAACTGTCTCATTGTTTGAGTTGGAAACAAAAGTTGCTGAGTTTTCCGACCCATGTGTGATGGAAGAATAGTCTCCCTCAAGTATTTTTAGTGAGAATGTCGGAAAATTTGAGATCCAGCTCTCAAACTTTGTGCGTCGGAAATTCGGACAGAAAAAGTTCGATGTAGCCCACACACGGTCGGATTTTCCGACAACATGATCCGATCGAATTTTTTTTCATCGGAAAATCTGACCATGTGTACGGGGCATAAGCCTAACTTTGGATCATGCCATACATTAATACCACTGACGATTTTAATAACATTCGCCCCTCTAATAAACATATTAGATTAAAAAATACCTTTTATTCCGCTTTGTTGTAAGTTCCCATTTTGCTTGTGAAGCCCGCAAGCATTGTCTTCCGGGATACGGTGCAGCTGAATGACCAGCATGCACCGCCCGTTCTCGCGCATGCGCAGTAGGAAATTATCGCAGCGCTGGAAACTTATGACGTTGCCATCACAACGAGCGACGCCGCCGGAAGTGCCCGCCCCGTTGCGATGGGAACCCGAGCGGCGGCCATCCACACTGGCTCCTGGGAAATAAGACACATCGCAGACAGACAGATAGTGCGCCGCCGGATATGACGGACATATCCGCGGGTGGCAGAGGCCCAAACTAGATAGAAAACACTGCTATCCATGTAAGCTCCCATTGCTTGATCTATATGCTGAAATAATGATTTTAAAGCGGTTCGGCACACATTTCATTTAGTAAATCTCTTTGCCTTCCAAATCAGGCAAAGAGTACTAAATGAAATGTGTTTTTTTTTTTTTTTTTTTTACTTACCTTGTAATCGATGACTTCCTGTCTTCTGTCTCTTCGGGGGTGGGCGGGGTCTCTGCGGGGATCCTCGTCACGCCGCACTGTCTCCTGGGATCTGGTATCATTGATCCCAGGAGTCAGTGCGGGCATCTTCCGAAATCTCGCGAGATTTCGGCCACATCTTCCGAAATCTCGCGAGATTTCGGCCACATCTTCCGAAATCTCGCGAGATTTCGGACACATTTTCCGAAATCTCGCGAGATGTCGGCAGATGTGCCGACATCTCGCGAGATTTCGGAGAACGTGAGCTGCACTTTGCCGTTACTGCGCACGCGCGGTGCATGCTGGGCCATCTAAAGTGCCTGTGGGGTTTCACATGCCCACAGGCAAGATGGCCCCCAGCAGACAAGAAGAATATCAAGAATGTTATCGGAGGAAAACCGGCTGCGATCAAGATGAAAGATGGAACAGGTAAGTCCCCCAATTTAGCTATATGGCCTTGGCATATAGCCCAAAAAAAAAAGCAGGGCAGAACCGCTTTATGAAATAGTTCTAAAAGTGGGTGGAACTACGCTTTAAAGTGGACCTATGCAAAACATTAAAATAAATGCCTATACTGTTTAACCTTCTTAGTGGTATTCCCGAGTGTGGCTCAGGGTGAATTTTCCATACCAAGATCGGTAACCCCAGAGCCACACTAGGGATTGCATCGCAGTATCCAGGGAAAGTTACTTACCTTGTCCCCAGGATCCTGCGATGTCCCCCCCCCCCCCCCCCTACACTGTGTGCGGCGGCTGTGTCTTTCACCGATGCTCTGTATGCCGGGCTCCGCTCCCTACGAGCGACGCAACGCATGGGGACGGAGCCTGGTGGGAAATTCAAAAAGTGCAAAAAGCAGAATATATACAGTACACTGTAATCTTACAGATTACATTACTGTATCAAATTATTTCACCTCTCTTTTGCCCCCCAGTGCTTTGTCCAGTGCCCTGCATGCCATTTTATATTATATATACTGTTCTTTCTGCCTGGAAACTGGAGATTGTCCATAGCAACTTAAAATTGTCCCTTTACGTCAAAAGTGGTTTTAGACCAGCTAGAAAAACGCGATAATAAATTAGAATCACTTGCAGAATTGAGCGATAGTGATTTGTGGGGAAATTCGTCCTCAGACACTGAAAGTGACGACAGCGACAATTCTGCAACTGAGCAAATTTTGATTACATTATTGAATACATTTTATTATTATTATATTAGTATTTTTGATAATTATTTATAGTTATTTGTTATGTTATAATTTATGATTTTTTGTTTTAAACTTTATCATGCCCGGGATGTCTACTAGATTCTTGTTTGGACAGATTTAACCACTTCAGCCCCGGAAGGATTTGCCCCCTTCCTGACCAGGCCATTTTTATGGCACTGCGTCGATTTAACTGACTATTGCGTGGTCGTGCGACGTTGCACCCAAACAAAATTTATGTTCTTTTTTTTCTCCACAAATAGAGCTTTCTTTTGGTGGTTTTATCACCTCTGTGGTTTTTATTTTTTGTTCTATAAACAAAGAAAGAGCGACAATTTTGAAAAAAATTGATTTTGCTATAATAAATATCCCAATTTTGAATTTTTTTTTAAAAGCTATTTTTTTTCCTTAGTTTAGGCCGATATGTATTCTTCTACATATTTTGGTAATAAAAATCGCAAAAAGCATATATTGATTGGTTTGCGCAAAAGTTATAGCTTCCACAAAATAGGGGATAGAGTTATGGCATTTTTATTTTTTTTATTAGTAATGGCGGTGATCTGCGATTTTTATGGAGACTGCGACATTATAGCGAACACATCGGACACTTTTGACACATTTTTTGGTCGATTGACAATTATACAGTGATCAGTGCTATAAAAATGCACTGATTACTGTATAAATGTCACTGGCAGGGAAGGGGTAAACACTAGGGGGCGATCAAGGGGTTAAATGTGTTCCCTAGGTGTGTTCTAACTGTAGGGGGAGGGGACTGACTATAGGAGATGAGTGATCGTGGTTCCTAGCTCGTAGGAACTCACAATCTCTCTCTTCTCTCCTCACACAAATTCCTGTTCTGCCTCTCGTGCCCGCAATCGCTCGTGGCTGGCGGTCATCGCGACCACCGGTCACGAGCATCGGCACCCCCGCTGTGCTATCCCGCTTAAAGGGACTGAAGTATAGCTACAACGGTTCACAGGATCGTGCCGACCTGTCGCAGCATAATGACGGCGGCTGGTCAGCAAGTAGTTAAGGTGAAAAACCTTGAGGATTTACAACCCCTTTAAACCCTTCAATCCTTTACAGCCAAGGTAGCTGCTAATGTTTGATGTGGAACTGCCATGGGGGCTGTACATGTGATCATGTATGACATCATCCATTTGATGGTTTGACAGTTTGGTTGGGGACCAATAAATATCAATCCCAGCATTCCAGGAATGTAACTGTTTTTTGAAACCGTTAAATCGATGGGGTTCAGTTCCTCTTTAAGATTTACTGCTGTTCAGGGGCTCTGGGCCTTGGCAAAATGGCAGCCTCCAGCAAGAAGTAACATTTGTTAGCATAATTATTAATGTGGAATGAATGTTCCTTGCTAAAGAACATTATTTTTTATCAAGTTGTTATGGGTAAAGTTCCCCTTTAACAATGTGTATTGTGTGTATCTTCTGCTTTTACTAACGAATCTCTTTGTTTCTTATCCCTGCTTTGCACAATCAACAATCACAGCGGATGTCGTGGGGGGGGGGGGTTGTGCCCTGAACCCAGAAGCAGGCAGCGACGTACGGGTACGTTGCTTTGCCTGCACAGGCAGCCCGTCTGCAGTACATTGCAGATGAGGGCGGGGGGGGGGGGGGGGGTTAAGGACACTTTTTTTTGTAGTCTTGTTGGGGAAATTTTCCTTTATCCCCCGTCTCAGAGACATAGGATGAAGTAAGCGGAGAACCCCTTTCAGACAGCTGTCACCAAAACAGATTTTCCCATCAGGGGATTTCCCCTGACCTTCTATCCCGATAAAGTTTTGGACTTCCCATCACTTTATGAACCAGTGTTAAAGGTCAGCAAGACCAATAGTGAAAGTTACAGCTGTACTCCGGGATAAGCAAATATTGTCTAAATACATTCATCATGCGTATTGTTACTTTGCGTCTTTCTTTCAGATCTGTGCAGTAATCCAGTGTGAGACTTTCCCTCTGTGCAGGAGCTTCCTGTAATAAAGACCGCTCACTGCTGCTCTCTCTCCTTGTGCAGGGGGACTGATCTCGTCTCCGCCCCTCCTGTAGTTTTCTGCAGGCAGCCTGTAGTGGGTGGGGCCTGCTGGGTCCCTCCCACCACTCACTGCTGCCTTCTTTCCTTGTGCAGGGTGACTGGTCTTGTCTCCGCCCCCTCCTATAGATTTTTGCAGGCAGCCAGTAATGGGTGGAGCCTGCTGGGTCCTTCCTATCGGTTACTGATGCTCTCTCTCCTTGTGCAGGGTGACTGGTCTTGTCTCCACCCCCTCCTGTAGTTTTCTGCAGGCAGTCTGTAGTGGGTGGGGCCTGCTGGGTCCCTCCCACCACTCACTGCTGCGCTCTCTCCTTGTGCAGGGTGACTGGTCTTGTCTCCGCCCCCTCCTGTAGATTTCTGCAGGCAGCCAGTAATGGGTGGAGCTTGCCGGGACCCTTCCATCTGTTACTGCTGTTCTCTCTCCTTGTGCAGGGTGACTGGTCTTGTCTCCGCCCCCTCCTGTAGATTTCTGCAGGCAGCCAGTAATGGGTGGAGCTTGCCGGGACCCTTCCATCTGTTACTGCTGTTCTCTCTCCTTGTGCAGGGTGACTGGTCTTTTCTCCGCCCCCTCCTGTAGTTTTCTGCAGGCAGTCTGTAGTGGGTGGGGCCTGCTGGGTCCCTCCCACCACTCACTGCTGCTCTCTCTCCTTGTGCAGGGTGACTGGTCATGTCATCGCCCCCCCCCCCTCCCACCCCTCGCATAACACACTATTGCTTCACAAGGTTATACCTGGGATTGTAAAGACATTTGGGGCACACAAAATTAATTTATATCCTTTGTGCCTGCTAAGGAATATGTTTAAATAAAAGTTTTCTTGCCTGGAATGTGGTGTGAATTTTCAGATCAGAGACACAGGCAGTAATAAAAACCTGAAAAAAAGGGTTCTATTCCTTCCACATTCTATCCAAAAAAAGAAGAGTTTGGGCTTTTCATACACTTTAACAACTGAATGTTCTTATGTATTTATCTTTGTTGCTGGAGTGAGTGTACTGTATGTGAGCAAATGTTTAACCCAGACAAACAGCTAAATTGATTTGTAAAGCACTCTTATGATTCTCTGCCCCTTCTGTGTTATATGGCTATATTAGATTTTAAGGGCAATTTTTGGAAAAATTTGAAAAGAAAAAATTGTTGAAAAAAAGAGATTTTCAATTTATTAATGTACATATAAGATTAAAAATAATAAGTGAGTGGGTGTCCACCACGTTGTCAAAAACGCCCCCTTGCTGTGAGTGACAGGTGATTTACATATCTCATGCACTAGCCTGAGACAGGCACAACCTGTGTAAAAAGTTCACAATTCACATCCCCCTCCCCTCCAGCTCTCCCAGCTTTACTGTGTTTTGACTGGATGTTTCTCATCATGGGATGCAGTGAACAGTCAGCAGACTATAGACAGACAAGTGATTTAGGGGACATGTATGTAGTCAGAGCTGGGCCGAGTAGAACATCCAGTGATCTGATGATAACCTGTCTCAGGCTAGTGCATGAGATATGTAAATCACCTGTCACTCACAGCAAGGGGGCGTTTTTGACAAAGTTTTCAAGACTTTGTCAAGATTTCTCTAACTGAACAATAAAAGAGGATTTCTCAGGCCTCGAGTAAATCTGTGTGGTAAGACTGGGCTATAATGAAAGGGAATCTTATTCTCTACATTATGACATAAACAAAAAAAAAATTTGGATTTACATCCACTTTAACTAATGAAAAGAAAAATCAGGTCTCCTGCCCTGGCTGTGCTGTGTGGCAGAGCTGCGTAAACCTCAGGACTGAATGGAGAGAAATATAAATTCTTTGGCAGGTAAAACAGCTCCAATATATGTATTTCATCTGCGTGTTCAGCTGTTTGCCTGGAGTGCAGCATTAATGGAGCGGCCCCTTTGTCCTCTGTCCATTTTCCTTTTCCATCATTTGATGTGCTTTCCTTTATTTCTGTGGGGGGGGGGGGGGGGGGATATTTCAGCTTAACACGATGTTGCTGGAATAATGTTCTCTCTGCTGATAGCATCAGAGGTTCAGTTCCCGAACCTACCGAGCGCACACGGGGGGGATAAAAGCCGCGCACAAAGAGACGGACCTACGGAACAATCAAAGCTTCGTGCAGATACCCCGAGCAGTTTATGTTTTGATACATTGTAAAATAGAAAAGAACGGCGCTCACATCATGCCCTCCGCCATACAGCCCGCCACGGAAATTCACAATAAACAGCGGATGATTCTGTACACAGGCTGGAAACGTTCGGCGCTGTCAGTCTGACTTAAACCGCCTCTTATTGGGTTGTTTATGTAAAGTTGGGGAATTGATTTACCGTAAATTCATATTGAAACTCTAAATGTTAATATACATTCTGCACAGATATACTATTTCCATATATTTCTTTTTTATTGCTGTTTATGAGTTTATTATATCCATGTGTCAGAATTAATATCAATTCTGCATTGATCTTACTAACTTATTGATTGTGCTGGATAAAGTGTGAATATATTTAAATCTGGGATTATTTTTTTTTATTTTTTTTTATCTTACCAGCCTTTTTGTTGGGATATAAACTTCTGTAGGGAATGTGACATTTTTTAAATTCTATATTTTATTTTCAAAAATGTTTATACATAAACATAAATACAATTTCATTGCATGCGTATCACAAAACATACCTTAAAGCGGAATTCCACCCTAAAGTGGAACTTCCGCTTTCCGGAACCCTCCCCCCCCTCCGGTGTCACATTTGGCACCTTTCAGGTGGGAGGGGGGTGCAGATACCTGTCTAAGACAGGTATCTGCACCCACTTCCAGGATTAAACTCCCACAGGAGTTTACGTCACTTCCTGTCCCGGCGCGCTGTCTGCCGGGACCCACACGTGTCCCGGCAGACAGCGCAGAAGATTCTCATTGCGCCGCGCGACTCGCGCATGCGCAGTAGGGAACCGGGGAGTTAAGCCGCAAAGGCGACACTGCCTGATTCCCTCACCGAGAATGGCGCGGGCAACAGCAGAGAGCCGAGCGATTGATCGGCCTCTGCTGCCGACATCGCTGGAACTGGGAGACAGGTAAGTGTCCATTTATTAAATGTCAGCAGCTGCTGGCTTTTAAAAAAAATTTTTGCAGGTACAATCCCTCTTTAATTATATATCATTTCATTTTACACCCGGTTATACATACACGCATTAAAAAAAAAAAAAAAAATTTAAAATATTAAATACTAAAAATTGAAATCCTCTCTCCTCCCTCTCCCCCCCGACTCCCCCTATGTAACATTAGGATTACAGATTAACCATTTCAGCCCTGGAAGAATTTACCCCCTTCCTGACCAGAGCACTTTTTGCGATAACGCACTGCGGCGTTTTAACTGACAATTGCGCGGTCGTGCGACGTTGCACCCAAACAAAATTGGCGTCCTTTTTTCCCCACAAATAGAGCTTTCTTTTGGTGGTATTTGATCACCCCTGCGCTTTTTATTTTTTGCGCTATAAACAAAAAGAGTGAAAATTTTGAAAAAAAAAAGCAATATTTTTTTACTTTTTGCTATAATAAATATTCCCCAAAAATATATAAAAGAACACATTTTTTCCTCAGTTTAGGCCGATACGTATTCTTCTACATATTTTTGGTATAAGCGTATATTGATTGGTTTGCGCAAAAGTTATAGTGTCTACAAAATAGGGGATAGATTTATGGCATTTTTATTATAAATCTTTTTTAATTAGTAATGGCGACGATCTGCGATTTTTATTGCGACTGCGACATTATGGCGGACACATCGGACAATTTTGACACCATTTTGGGAGCCATGATTCAACGCGTTTCAGCCATCAGGCCTTAATCATGGGGCTGAGCCATGATTAAGGCCTGATGGCCGAAACACGTTGCTTTTTGACTGTTGTTCACATGCTATGATAAAACAATGTTTTAGCCGACTTCCATGGCACCAGCCTTTCTCCCTTTTTAGGGGACCAATAACCCCTATTTGATAGCATATAGGTGACAGGATCTCTTTATGAGACATCCAGGATCTTAGTCATACACGCCATTTCCTGCCCACGAGCCATTGACCTCCAGCCGCCCTTCCCACCGACACCCACCATGACCGTACTGGGCCCGCAGGTGAGACAGCGGAGCCCGGTGAACACGGCAGGGAGTTGCATGGGGGGGAAGCACACTGTGGTGCTTGTTGTAGTGATCAGCTTTGCAGCTGCTTGTTTCACTTCCACACTGAAAGCCGAGAGTCGGCTTGTTAAAGTCACATGTCTGCAGCATGTTAAAAACCGCCCCCCCCCCCCATCCTGGCACCCTAAAGCAGCTGTCTAATTGGCCCTTATGATTGCACCGGCCCTGTTCCTAGTGTTTTTAGGCCTACGTGACTCCTGTCCATGATGGAAAGTGTATACAGTGGTTCCTGGCGTTTCAGTTCCTTGGTCTTTTATTGATGGGCATGTACATCTATTAGATTGTCAGTATAATATTTGCTCTTTTATTATCAATAAATGGTATATTAACCACTCCAGCTCTGGAAGGTTTTTACCCCCCTTCCTGACCAAGCCACTTTTTAAGATACGGCACTGCGTTGCTTTAACGGACAATTGCGCAGTCATGCAACACTGTCCCCAAATAAAATGTATGTGCTTCTTTTTCCCACAAATAGAGCTTTCTTTTGGTGGTATTTGAGCACATCTGCGGTTTTTATTTTTTGCATTAGAAACAAAGAACGACCAACAATTAAAAAGAAAAAAAAAGAAAGTTTTTTCCTTCTGCTTTAAAACACATCCAATACATTTTTTTTTCCAAAATCTAATTTCTTCATCAATGTAGACCAACATGTATTCTGTTACATATTTTGGGTAAAAAAATATCCCAATAAGCGTATATTGATTGGTTTGCGCAAAAGTTATAGTGTCTACAAACTATGGAATATATATATATTTTAGTAGTAATGATGGCGATCAGCGACTTATAGCGGGACTGCAATATTACGGAGGACAAATCGGACACTAACTGACACTTTTTTGGGGACCAGGGACACTAAAGGCTCGTACAAACTATAAGAAAATCAGGCGAACATTTTCGTCCACAGACTTTTCGTACGATTTTCGTATAGTGTGTGCACAACTTTCGACAGACGATTTTGAATTCTCGTACGAAAATTCTCAAATGGACAATCTCCAAAATTTTTCTCGTACGGGAACAGAACGAATGATTTTCGTTTAATGTGTACCGTTTGTGTACGCTTTTCGTACAGAAAAAAATCAGAAAAGAAAGACTGCGCATGATCAGAAATGATAAACAGCAACAAAAAAAAAAGCCTTTTTTGTACGAGAATTTTCGTTTTAAATTTTCATTCATCGGTTCCGATTTGCTATAAAACAAGGAAAAGTTCATTCACCCGATTTTCTTATAGTGTGTACCCTACTTTATACAGTGATCAGTGCTAAAAATATGCACTGTCACTGTACTAATGACACTGGCTGGGAAGTGGTTAACATCAGGGGCGATCAAAGGGTTAACTGTGTGCCTAGGGAGTGCTTACTAACTGTGGGGGAGGTGCTTTTACTACGTGAAGACATGGATCGGTGTACTCACAGAATGACAGTCTTCCTTGTTTACATAGCCTGACTGTCATTCTGTCATAGTACCGAGCGATTGTCGGGTCCTGGCGAACATCAGGTCCACGGGACTTACTAAACAGTTCTCACTGTGTAAAATCACGGCCGGAGCAAGTCACGCGGCGCGCACTAGACATGTGCACTGCCTAAAAATGTGTTTGTTTTCGTTTTAATTCGCTTTTTGTTTGTTTTTTTGTTTTTTGGGTTATTCGTTATGATCGAAATTCATAAATTCATCAATTAAAAAATTCGTAAATTAGTAAATCTAAAAATTTGTAAATTCAAAAATTCATAAATTCGTAAATTCGAAAATTCGAAAATTTAAAAATCCTAAAATAAGAAATAAAATCCAAAAATTCTAAAGAACGAAAATCTGAAAATTCTAAATAATAACAAACTAACTAATAATAACTAACTTTTAAATTATAGGTATTCGAATTTCCTTTCAAATTTGGCTGTTAGTGAACGTAACAAATACGAATTATCCGAAATAACAAATGCCGCATTTAAACAAATGGAACGGAACAAATTATTAATAATAATAATACATTTTTTTATTATTGTTATTTATTGTTATTATTTTGTTACGTTTCATTTGTTTAGATACGCATTTGTTATTTCGGATAATTTGTAACTTCGGACAAATTCGTATTCATTACGTTCACTAACAGTCAGATTTGAAAGAAAATTCCAATACCTATCATTTAATAGTTAGTAATAGTTAAGTTATTATTAGTTATTATTTCAGATTTTAGAATTTTCGGATTTTCGTTCTTATTTTCGTTCTTTTGAATTTTCGTTCTTACTTTCGAATTTTTGGATTTCTGAATTTCCGAAATTTCGTTTTTTAAGATTTTTCGAATTTCCAAATTTTCAAATATTCTAATTAAAAAATTTAAGAATATTCGAATTTAAGAATTTTTGAATATTCAAATTTTGGTCAAAATTTGTTTGTTAAACACGTTTTCGTTAATTAGGATATTTCCGCATTAACGAATTTGTCGAAATTCGTTAAAAAACTAATTCAGAACGAAACAAATTGCACATGTCTAGCGTACGCTCCCGCCCAAAACTCGTAAGTGCAGAACCACATATATATATAAATGATTCTGCACAGAGCGGCCGCCCTGTAGAATGGTTGAGCTGCGATGACATCACTCCCGTGCATGCGTCACATTTGCGACACTCTTGGCATTGATGGCACATTCACTGTGTCCTGAATGCACTGCGCATGCACAGTGACGTAATCAGATATGGTCGATGTGAATATCTCCTAAATGGCGTACATTTAGGAGATATTCAATGTACCTACAGGTAAGCCTTATTATAAGCTTCCCTGTGGGTACAAGTCAAAAAGCAGAGTCCAGTACCACTAAACTTTGACCATGGGGCCATATTAGGCCATTGAAGTCTGGAGAATCCCCGGAGCGCCATCATATGACAGCTTCCCTCCGTCCCGCTTTCACTATACTTTCTACTGAGCTGCAGCTGAGAAAAATTAGGTCTCCTCCTATGCCAGACAGGACTGTGCTGTGTGGCAGAGCTGTGTAAATCTCAGTACCGGATGGATAGAAATACAAACCCATTGGCAGGTAAAATAGCTTCCGTATATGAATTTCGTCTGTGTATTTAGCTGTCTGCCCGGAGTTCAGCTTTAACCATCCCTACTCTACTCTATCCAAACTGAAAAAAAAGTGTTGGCTTTACATACACTTTCATTTTTTTTTTTTTGGCTGTCATTTCTGGCAGTGTCAGAGGCCTCAGGTGTTCTGCAAACCATTAGTACACTGTGTGGGCAGAATTCTGTTTTTCTGGTGTTAATGAGTCATTGTCGGCTCATGGCGATCGTCGGATAGCTGGCCCATTACAACCCACTATTGGGTTATTTTGGGAAGATACAAATCTAGATGTAGATTGGCAAGACTTTTTTTTTGTTGTTTGCAGAGGACTCTTCTTCTATCCATATTGATTTTTAACAAAATGTGCAATGTTTTTCCATATATTTAGTTTATTTGTATATTTTTTCCTTGCATGCTTGTTGCACTTTGTTAGCCACCATAGATAATATCAGAACTGTGAGGGTTAGAAATGGGCCGAACACCGACCCCCCCCCCCCCCCCATGTTCGGTTCACAGCAGAACTTCCGAGCAGGGGAAAAGTTATTCCCCCGAACAGCGAACTCCATTTAAGTCTATGGGAGTCGGACATGAGAAATCAAAATTTTGAAGGCTTATATTCAAGTAATTGGCCATAAAAGGGTCTGGGCAGTGGCGGCGCATCCATAGAGGGCGCAGGAGCGCCGCCCCCTCTCTCCTGCACCGCTCTATCACCAATAGATAGATTCATGCATTGCATGAATCTATCTATTGTCGCCACTGCCTCCCCCATTCAGGTGTCCGGCCCCTTGTCAGGCGTCGGGCATCTGAATTACAGCGGTGGGGGTGTTTTTGGAAGTGCCTGATTAGAGCTGTCGGCTCTAATAGGCTTCCAAATTGGTAAACAGCGGGCGCAATGCTGTGCGTTCGCTGTTTACACAGTGTTGTGTTAGAGAAGCGAATACATCGCTTCCCTAACACTGACCCGCCTCTCAGCCAATCAGGTTGCCAGGTCTGTGTTACCTGTCACCTGATTGGCTGAAATCACAGGCGCTGTGATTGGACGCCTGCCAGGCGTCCAATCATTGCAGAAGACGAGAGGAGGAGTGGGCGGGAGAAGACATCGGGGTCAGGATGTAATGGAGGGCACCAGACACCTCTCGCCGCCTGTCGCCGTCACCCGCTGCCCACCCGAGACAAGGTAAGTGCTGGGCAGACGGCGGGCGGGGGTCACAGTGGCAGCACTTGTGGCACAGTGGCAACATTTGAGGCACAGTGGCAGCACTTGGGGCACAGTGATAAAATTTGGGGTACAGTGGCAGCACTTGGGGCACAGTGGCAACATTTGGGGCACAGTGGCAACATTTGGGGCACAGTGGCATTTAATGGGCACAGTAGCAACATTTGGAGCACAGTGGTAAAATTTGGGGTACAGTGGCAGCACTTGGGGCACAGTGGCAGCATTTAATGGGCACAGTGGCAACATTTGGGGCACAGTGGCAACATTTGGGTATCAATGCAAATATATATTTTTTTAAATGATAGTTTTTTCAGGAGCAGTGATTTTAATTCAGCTGTCAGCGGGGAAGCCCATAGACAGCTAATGGTTGTTAAAGTGGTTGTAAACCCTTTACAACCACTTTTTGCTACAGGTAAGCCTATAATTAGGCTTATCTGTAGCTACACTGGATATCTCCTAAACCTGCACGATTTAGGAGATATCCCCTGTATTTGCATGTGCCGATGACGTCGGCACATGCGCACTGAAGCAAACTGAAGCAACGGCACGTACGTGCCATTGCTTTAGTTAGACTGTGCCATTACTGGTGGCTCCCGCGGGAGTGACGTCATTGCAGCATCGGCCAATCACAGCGCCAGAGCCCGCAGTACCGGAAGTAACTCCGGGAGCAATATCGGCCGCCGGACCGGTGAACGAGAACCGCTGCGGGGGCTTCGATCTCAGGTAAGTAATTCATAATGAGCTAGTATACTATGCAGAAGTCGTCTATGTCCTAAAGCTGCAAAGCAGCCCCAGACCATCACGCTACTACCACCATGTCTGACTGTTGGTATGATGTTCTTGTTATGAAATGCTGTATTCGTTTTATGCCAGATGTAACGGGACGCACACCTTACAAAAATTAAATTTTTTGTGTCATCAGTTCACAGAATATAAATGTCCTGGGGATAATCAAGATGTTTTCTGGCAAATGTGAGGTTGGCCTTTGTGTTCTTTTTGGTCAGCAGTGGCTTTGGTCTTGGAACTCTCCCATGGATGCCATTTTTGCCCAGTCTCTTTCTTATTGTTGAATCATGAACACTGATCTTACCTGAGGCAAGTGAGGCCTGCAGTTCTATAGATGTTGTTCTGGGTTCTTTTATGACCTCCTGGATGAGTTTCCGTCATGCTCTTGGAGTTATTTTTGTAGGCCGGACACTCCTGGGAAGGTTCACCACTGTTCCAAGTTTTCTTCATTTGTGGATAATGTCTCTCCCCGTGGTTCACTTGAGTTCCAAAGCCTTAGAAATGACTTTGAAACCCTTCCTAGACCAATACATGTCCATTACTTTGTTTCTAAACTGTTCTTGAATTTTTTTAGATTGTGGCATGATGTGTAGCTTTTTGTGATCTGTTAGCGCTCGCCCCCGACATCCTCTTCGCCGCTCACCCTGGCCGTTGATTGGCTAGAGTGGATGGATTGAAAGCAGCGCAGCCATTGGCTCGCGCTGCTGTCAATCACATCCAATGACGCGGCGCGCCGGGCCAAGTGATAAAGCGAACGGCTATCGCGCGCCCACAAGTGCTTCTCACCATGTGAGGGAGCTCGCATTTAGGTGAGAAGCACTTCCGGGGGGGAGCCCAGACAGCCGCCGAGGGACCCCAGAAGACCAGGTTCTGGGCAACTCTGTGCAAAAACGAGCTGCACAGTGGAGGTAAGTATAACATGTTTTTATTTAAAAAAAAATAAAAACATTTTCCTTTACAACCCCTTTAACTCAGCTTTCCAAGAAATTGTGGTTAATCACAGTTCATTCATGATTCAGCATGGGAAGGGTGCAATTACTTTTTCACATAGGGCCAGGCAGGTTTGAACAGCTTTTTGTCCCTTAATAAATGAAATAATAATTAAAAAAAAAAAACTGCATCTTGGATTTACTCGGGTTATCTTTGTGTAATATTAAAATTAGTTTGATGATCTGAATCATTTAAGTGTGAGAAATATGCAAAAAATAATAAATAAATCAGGAAGGGGGCAAATACTTTTTCACAGCACTGTGTATATATTTTTTATTCTTTTTTTTAAATTGGGAAAGACTCGATGGACCACTGTATTTCTACAGGATATCTGTATGTAGTATCCATCAGTATTGTGACAAAGGATGTCTATACGGTGGTAATAAAACATAGTAAACAAGACCCTCCAAGAAAAAAAAAATAGGCCGCAGCCTCATTAAATTGCTATCATTTACTTTTAATCCCCTTATTAAACAGCGTCTGTGAATGAGCGATGGAGAGACATACTGGGGAAATGTCATTAATGAAGACATGTACGTATGTAATAAATCCATGGTCGTGTTCCTTACAGGCCCTCTTTTTTTTCTTCCATCATGGCACAGTCTCATAAATCTGGAGATGTGGGTGTACAGTGACATTAATAGCTCAGCAGGTTACTCAGTGAAGCATACTTCGATTTACCTCGTGATATTCACTGTTCATTTGGAATGCTGGCAGACACAGTACAATCTGACAGAGTATAAGTAATCTTCACGAATACTCTGTTTTATGAGGAGAATTTCTAATGCCCCGTACACACAATAGGATTTTCCGACGGAAAATGTTCGATCGGAGCTTGCTGTCGGAAATTCCGACCGTGTGTAGGCTCCATCTGACATTTTCCATCGGAATTTCCGACACACAAAATTTGAGATCTGGCATCTCAAATTTTCCGACAACAAAATCCGTTCTCGTAAATTCCGATTCGTGTGTACACAATTCCGATGCACAAAGTTCCACGCATGCTCGGAATCAAGCAGAAGAGCCGCACTGGCTATTGAACTTAATTTTTCTTGGCTCGGCGTACGTGTTGTACGTCACCGCGTTCTTGACGTTTGGAATTTCCAACAAGATTTGTGTGACCGTGTGTATGCAAGACAAGTTTGAGCCAACATCCGTCTGAAAAAAAAACATGGATTTTGTTGTCGGAAAATCCTATCGTGTGTACAGGGCATAAGAGTTTGGATTCCAGACGAGCGAATGACACCTTTTTCCTCTAAGCCCCCGTACACACGGTCAGAAATTCCGACGGAAAATGTCCGATCGGACCATCTGACTTTTTCCTGCTCTCAAATTTTCCGACAACAAAATCCGATTGGACTTTTTCCGATCGTGTGTAGAGAATTCCGACGGACAAAGTGCCACGCATGCTCAGATCAAATTACGAGACCAAAGCTATTGGCTACTAGCCTCTACGTAGTTCCGTCGTACGCAATGAACGTCACCACGTTCGGAATGATCGGATTTTCCGACAACTTTGTCCGACCGTGTGTATGCAACATCAGTTTCGGACAAAATCTGTCGGAAAAAATCAGACGGAATTTGTGGTCGGAATTTTCGGCCGTGTGTGTACGGGGGCTAAGACAGCGCTGGATACGGAACGCCTACTCGTGTCAAGTCTATTGCACTTATACTTCTCTGCATAGATAGTGAGAAATTACTAAATCGTTTCATTTTATTGAGGTTGAAGATTTCCATCGATGGAGCTCCATTTTGATTCTTTTAATGCCCTCTTTGGCTACTTGTCGATTTAGTCCCCTAAATGAACCAAGGCATCCATTAGCCATCATTGGACAGCCCTAAGTACTAGTTACAAGTTGGTTGTAAAGCCAAACTACAGGAAGATACAAAAACACAGTTCGATCCAGTAAAAAATTTGTTAAAAAATAGTTTTACAGGGAAGTTATGTAAGTATCTGTTTTGCTTTGTCTCTTTTAGGTTACTTTGCATTAAAGCAAGGAAGCAGAAACTCCTGCAAGACATGCAGGGGTTGATTTACCAAAACTGGAGAGTGCAAAATCTGGTTCAGCTCTGCAAAGAAACCAATCAGCTTCCAGGTTTTTTGTGTCAAAGCTTGCTGACCGGCTCCTGTACATATACGTCAGCACTTTAAAGATGGATATCTTGGTAACCGCAGCAGCTGCTGCCACAACCGAGGTATCCATCTCTTCAGAAGCCAATCGTGTTTACGATAATGGTGGTCTCTGCAGCAGATTCGCCATGAGATCACCGTTATCGGCGGCGGGAGAGGTGCCACCCCCCTCCCGCCGCTCTCCCGCGCCCTCCGCCGCTTACCGGAGCCGTATGCAGCGGCAGAGTGGCGATCGGGACCTGTCCATGGCCGGGTATGGAGAGGAGTGAGGGGAAGATGGCCCCCACCCGTCTCCATTCCATAGCAGGGCGGAAGCGACGTCATAACGCCACTTCCGCCCATACGTCTTAAAGGGCCATTTTTCTGTTGTTATTTTTTAAAATGACAACATTTTATTTTATTTATTTTTTTATTGCATTTAAGTCCAAATATGAGATCTGAGGACTTTTTAACCCCAGATCTCATATTTAAGAGGATCTGTCATGCTTTTTTCTATTACAAGGGATGTTGCTTGTAATAGGAATAAAAGTGACCCAAATTATTATTTTTTTTTAAAACTGTGAAAAAATAAATAAAATCAAGTAAGATAAATAAGAAAAAAAAACAAAAGCATTTTTTAAAGCGCCCCGTCCCGACGAGCTCGCACGCAAAAAGCGCCCGCATATGAAAACGGTGGTCAAACCACACATGTTAGGTATCGCCGCAATCGTTAGAGCGAGAGCAATAATTCTAGCTCTAGACCTCCTCTGTAACTCAAAAGGTGCAACCTGTAGAATTTTTTAAACGTCACCTATGGAGATTTCTAAGGGTAAAAGTTTGACGCCATTCCACGACCGGGCGCAATTTTGAAGTGTGACATGTTGGGTATCAATTTACTCTGCGTAATATTATCTTTCACAATATAAAAAAAAAATTGGGCTAACTTTACTGTTGTCTTATTTTTTTATTCAAAAAATTGAATTTCTTCCAAAAAAAGTGCGCTTGTAGGACCGCTGCGCAAATACAGTGTGAAAAAAAGTATTGCAACGACCGCCATTTTATTTTCAAGGGTGTTAGAAAAAAAACAATATATAATGTTTGGGGGTTCTAAGTAATTTTCTAGCAAAAAAACTGTTTTAAACTTGTAAACACCAAAATCTCAAAACGAGGCTCGGTCCTTAAGTGGTTAACTGAACAAGTTGAAGTTAGAAGCTGATTGGCTCCCATGCACAGCTGCACCAGATTTTGCACTCTCCAATTTTAGTAACTCATCCCCACAGAGTATTACAACTATTCATACAACACACATGCACACTCTACCTAACCATCCTAGCAAATGGGCATTGACATTGGTCTGTATGCTTATAGGAATACTCTAAAAAGCCACTTAGCTTGGGTTATAGCAGCTTCACAGTCTCTGTAGGCAACCAGGACTCCAGTCTTTTCAAGTTATTGTAAAAATCAAGCTCTCTCATCGTGTAGATTTAGCATCATCCCCAGGTGGAGTTCCTTCTCTGGCACTGTAAAATCCCCTCTGACACAGACTTCTTAGTTCTTCCTGTTGTTATGGAGCCCCCTTTCAGCATACGCTGCTGACCTTTTATTTAGAATGTTTAGGTAGCCATTCCCATGTAGGCGTATCTCTTTACCTCTTCCTTTCTACACCTGTTTCTTTGAGAGAAGCATTTTCTAGCTCAAACTGTAGATGGCACTGTAGTCATATGTCCAATATGTCAAAAAGTCAAGCTATTGTTGACTTTTATTGACGTATCCTGGGTGCAGTGTTTGATCAGAACTCGTCTAAAACAATGGGAGCAGCTACAAATGTGTACATGGCCCATTGAATCGTTTACATTTGCCCAATGTACAATAGTATCTGTTTTCCGATTGTATTGCAACATAGAAGACAGCGTGTACAAACATTTTTCCAATGCCATTTGTTGAAGAAATGTTCACACAAGAAGACTGATGTTATGTTAGTCTGAAAAATCACCAAACCCATACTATAAGATATAGACATACTATAAACATAACCCCCATGGGTAGTATTCTAGACCAGTCAAAACGCAATTTTTTTTCCCCACACTGGTATCAGTAAAACATCAAACAAGCTTACTGGAAAGGAGTACTTAGAGATGACATCACTGTGCTCTGCTCCAGTCACAGGATGGGGGTGGGTCCTGGACCAGGCTGTATTGGTGAGATGCTGTGTAGTCTACAGGGAGGTCCAAGTTCTTTGGCAGATAAATATATCATGCATATGTATTTCAACTGTGTATTTACCTTCTTGTCTGGAGTTCTATGTTATGCCACCTATACGCAGTGTTCTTTTTTTCAACCAATGTAAAGGTTTACTGGAAATTGCATCTTATGTAAGTTGGTACACTCACCATCAGGTTATGCAGGAAATGCCAAACATATTTTTAAAGCTTGTTTGATCTTGATGGTCAGTACTTCTGGTGCATACATTCGGATTGACTCACACCTTCGTCTGATTCTTTTGAATTGTTTCCAAATTATGATAATTTGTACAGGTGCATGTTTTATTGCTCTAATTAGTCCATTCCTCTGGTGTGGTTAGTTGGCTTGGTTCATCTTTTGGACCATGTTTCATGTTACACCCATATGTAGGGTATAACATGACACATAGTCAAGTTCCCCAAACCCCTACCTGTAAACCACCCCTCACTTGCCTGAATCTCCGAGTTTTTTCTACCAGCAGGATTCTGCTTGATTTTGGATTCAGAACAGCTGTGTCTGGCTCCACCCACACAGCCACCTCCTCCATTCACAGAGCCATTTACAGGATCTGTGGTTGGAAAGGATATAAGTCCCATCTTGTAGGACTTGTAGATAGCAATGGAGCACTAACCCCTACCTTTGCATTCTAGTGCTTTCTTCCACCAGCCGAATAACTGTAGGTCCCTATGGACCTGGGACTGGGGGAACAGACTGCAGAAACCTGTGCATTGCACTCATGATGCACCGATAATTGTTACAATACTCTTCAGGCAACAATCCAAAAAAATTTAAGAGATGTAATAAATATGTTTTTTTTTTTTTTTTGCCCAGACTCACACATGCTGTGGCCATCCTGATGCTGTAATAAGACATAGGTTACATTAACAATGCAAACGTTTAAATAATATGATAACAAATTGGTTTAATTCTACTAGTCTTTCAGCTCATACTTTGGCTGCAGTGTTTTCCCCTTTAATGTTCTTGCCCTGTAGGCTGGCAGTCTGAATGGCCACAAGTTGGTAGGTTGGTTGTTTCATAACTACTATTGACTTTTTTCTAATGCTGTGATTCAGTCCTCATTGTCTTACTGACCATCACCTCTCATTCACTGACTGCGAGAAGATGAATTGCTGCTGGTGTTTGCATTTGTTTCCCGTCTGTCCTGTTCTGCCTGGTAAAATATATTGAAGTAGATGTTATCATTGCCCTGGTATTTGCTCAATAAATCTTCTTCTAAAATTTCAGTTTATCTTTGTTAGAAGAGTTTGATTGCAGTTGTAATGAGCTGGAGAGCCTGCCTCCCACCACTGGGTACCTGCACAATCTCCGTACGTTGGCCGTGGATGAGAACTTTCTTACTGAGCTGCCACGGGAGGTGAGTCGGTGGTTGCGGTGGAAGTAATTGGCAGGAGTGGTCAGTTAAGCAGCCTTGTTTAATAAAGGGTGCATAGAAGTGCTATTTCATATTTGTAGGAAATTCAGAAGACTGGCAGGCTGCAGTTGGGTATTTCCCTTGAAGTGAATGTAGTCTGTAGTGTGAAGGCCCAGGTGGAGCTGTGCAGAGTTTAAAAGAGTTCGGGAGAAAGGCTGTGGGGTTCCAGGCAGAGACCATGCATTGAAGATCTCCCAGGGGGTTACTGGAAAACATGAACTAAAACTTAACCATGTAGAGAAGGAAGCGGTAAAGGATAAGTGCACTAAAAATGCACTTACCTTTCAATGTCCATCTCCGGACAAGTCTACATTTTTAGGCTAACCTTCAATTAAAGCTAAGTCCATGAGAACCTTTTTTCTATTACTTACCTCAGGCCTGTCAGGTTAAAAACGTTCTTGGAAGTTCAGGTGAGGTCATCGCCCACCTTTACTTAGCTGTATGATATTGTCCTCCAGCGGCACAGAAAGGAGTGTGTATATAGGACTACATTACATAGGCCTGCCCTGCAGTTCACGCTGAGGGGGAAGGACATTGAGGAGACTGGTCATCCATTGAACAGAAGGTCATCTGGGGTGACCAGTCTCCTCAATGGTAAACAATGCCATTAAAATAGTTAGGAGGCAGCATTTCCTGATGAAATGGGAATGAATGGAGTTGGGGGATGTTGAAAGGCAAAACAATAAACCAGAAAAATTAAACCAGGGGGTTACTGGAAAACATGAACTAAAACTTAACCATGTGGAGAAGGAAGCGGTAAAGGATAAGGGAAATAAAACTGTACTTACCTTTCAAATTCCATCTCCGGACAAGTCTACATTTTTAGGCTAACCTTCAACTAAAGCTAAGTCCATGAGAACCTTTTTTTTTATTACTTACCTCAGGCCTGTCGGGTTAAAAACCTTCTTGGAAGTTCAGATGAGGTCATCGATATTGTCCTCTACCTTTGTGTATATTCTTCAGAACTCCAGGGATGTCCTGGATTATATAGAACAATAAATGGTGGTTATAGGGCTCAAAACTTGTAGGAGTGGCTCAATCATGTATAAGAAACCAAATTAAAGTGGACCTTTCAGTAACTATATTTCTGCATGAATAAACTTCTGAAATGTCACAATACAGCATGATTAATGAAAAAAGAAACCCTACCTTTTATCATTAAAATACCATCCTTGAGATGCATATAAGTGACTTTGGCTATGCTCTGATGTCATCAGCTTACTGCAGGCAGAAATAAGCATTTCTATAGTCTGCTGTCAAAAAGTGCAACATTGTAAGTTCAAAATAAATGCATTTACTGATGACTTATTTGGTTCCGGAATAATGTTGGTGAAAAATATTCTTACTTTCTCATTGTTAGATTGGAAACTGCAAGAACGTCACCGTGATGTCACTGCGATCGAATAAGCTGGAGTTTCTACCTGAGGAGATTGGCCAGATGACAAAGCTGAGAGTATTAAACTTAAGTGACAACAGGTATCACAAGGACACAAAAACATATAATCAAGAGATATTAAAACATCAAAAAAATTGTGAGTAGGGTAACTCAAACAGGTGAACAGAGCCAGGCAAGGTCAGGGAGATTTCAGAAGTCACGGCGGTGAAGATAAGCGCATTTGAGAAATATCAGAGCACTTTGAGACACATCATAACAAGTGATGGGGAAATGGGGCTCCCACTGGTTTTGTCAGTCTCTGACTAACAGTGCTGCCTTGCTCCTTACATACTTCTTCTAAGGTATTAGTTTTTTTACATCATATACCTTTAGACTGCTCCACCATAGTGGAAAGTGCAACGGTCTGAACTTCAAACATCCAGTTATGTTCTGGTTAAATAAAAAAGTCAGGGCTGCTCCTTCACCCTACTCCCCACTGTAGTAGGTCAAGCCCCAGGAGTGCCTGGATTTCTAAGGAAACCCTTTACCTGTTCACATTTGAGAGGAAGGGGTATTTTAAATAGAGCATTTTAGCCATTGACTGGACAATATTAATACATTTCATATACCCACAAATCCATTTGCTATAAGATATCCGATTTGCAAATCATGCAGGGTACAGCCTATATGAGATTGGCAACTCTGAATTCAGGAGCAGTGCAGCATTGTTGCCACCCCATCAGAGGAATCTGCATTAGGTGGACTTTACTGACTGGATCAACATGTATTTGTGGTACTTTTTAGGAGGGCTAAGAGAAAACGGTAAGTGCAGATACACTTATAAGTGAGAGACACAGCACAAATTTTTATTATGAGGCCATAATTTAACTAACCTGTTTAAAATACTCAAGTTAAAAACAGAGGTTTTTGTTGCATACATTTGAAAATACAAATAAAGTCACAACTGTGTTGAGGCACCTGTGAAAACTGTGGGCCCCTAGCTCAAAACTATCTGGGTTCCAAACTATTGGACACATATAGCAATGCATAAATAGAGAGCGGGTTACCTGGCGGCTGCCCTGTCTTACTCACAGGTACAACAACACACCAGAAACCCAACATTGCCTAAAGGCTAAGTTCATCTTTTTTTTTTCTAAATTCCCTATGTACCAATATATCCATAATGTACCTCTTTTGCAGAAAAGAAAAAGCTTTCTATATGTCCTAGACGAGGCTTTACCTCAGCCTCCAGTTTGTTGTATAAAAAACTCCTCCATTACTTCTTGGTGTCCGTCCCTTAGGTTTGAAAAACTGTTAAGACACAGGAAGGTGTTCATCAGCTGACCTCATAAACACATGCCCTGCACCTGCCCTCCCCCTCCAGGAGATTGCTCCCACCCGCCTCTGTACTCGCATACAATCAATGTCAACAAACAATATTCTCACTAAATACACCTTACCATCTTCTTGCGTTGATTGCTCATTTTGGCATTGTGTGCAAGAGCTGAGCAATCACAGCCTATGTGGAGCAGAGCTGTAGTACTGTAAAAAGGAGAAGTGTGTCCCTGGAAGTCCAATCTAATTGTACAATCTCTGTTCAATTTACTTTAGATTTATCAAAACTATGGAATAGGAGGATCCACCAGAACAATCGATCCAGTTTGTATCAAATCAGACAGGCCCTTGCACTACATAACCAATGGTAGATCTAAAGGAGATTGTACAATCAGATTGTACAGAAAGTGACTGGAAATAAAACAAGAGGTGGTATAGTAATGAAGGAGGTGTGGTCCAGACTGGTAAGCAGTCCATATTCTGTGATGCACTAAGGCAGTGCATGATGAGAGATGATCTACAGAAAGTGACTTGTGTTGGAGATCACGCTGGACTGACTGGATTGGTCACTGGTCCTGGATGAATATTTGTGTTGGCAAAAAGTAAGAAATGCCTTCCGGTGGATTGCGCCCATTGAAGGATGGTGGCGATGGGCTCGCTTGGGGATTGGGCTTCCACCTTTTCTATTTGACCTTAGGGTCGTTTCATCATGTAGACTTGGCTAAAAAGGAAGGAGCGCCCAGAAAATACAGGAAGTGACGGAAGTAGAAACCTTTAAAAAAAAAAAATTAAACAAACGTGAAAATTGAACGCTTCGGTGGATAAGGTAAGTGAGAGATAAGCATATTGGGATGGCTGGGGCAGACAGGACATTTGGAAATGCTTCTATTTATTATTAAAAGTAAAATTTTGACCGAAAAGGTGAACTTAGCCTTTAAAGCCAGCTGTGTAGCTGCACCATATCCAGCAAAAGACCTTGGTATCCTCTTCTTCACCCCTAAAACTTTCACTCTTATAACTCCCTCCAGCTTGTAGAGTATGCACCTTCTCCCCAATGTGAAGTCATTTAGCCATACACTTGCTCAAGTTGGTAGTCCCTCAAGACCAGATTTAGGGTTCACCACTTCACCAACTTCTGCTACCCCTCTTACTACGCTGATCATTATTTTGAGTCCTTTATTGACTTCTTGGTAAACATAAAGCAGGAACATATCCACCCCACCTGGTCGGGCATATGTAAAGAACTTAAATCAAAGCTCTTTGATAATATACTTTAGTTTCTATGTAATTATATGGTTCATTAGCATCAAAGATGGTGTTTCAATTCACTTATGCCTGTCATGTGATATCAAAAGTCTTTCTGTATGTACAATTCTTCATGAACCGAAGCTCTTACATCCATCTTAGCATAATGGATACATCCTTATGACCCACTTGTGGCAGAGAAATTAGACGGTTGCCACCTTGAAGACTCTCAATGTGGAGCATCATCTGTTAGGCAGGTATCCAGCACAAGAGGCAATCAGTTGGAGCATACGTTGCACATGTGCGCTAATTATGTTCATGCAATTAGCATTTAACAAACCAACTCAGTCTAGAGCTTAGTTTAATTAGGGATGTCAGAAATATTTTATTAACCCACAACACCTGTGTGTCTTCTACTGACTGTATGGATTCAGGGATTCTATATCTTCCAGGGGAAAAAAAAGGCTGTCCTATATTTTAGACTTTTTTTTTACCACCCATGTAGGCAAAGGTTTGGGCAAGTAGCAACCCTATGTGGGTGTTAAATTCAGTACCAGTAGGGCCTCATGGATAAAAAATGATGGATAGTGTGTTTAGCATAATCTGAATGTGCAGGTTAAAAAAATTAAAACAGGCATATGAATGGTATCAGAAAAAAAGGAGGCAAGCAAGCTGCTTGCTGTGGGGGCACCCGACAGGAGGCAGGGGCCAGGAACGCCTGACAATATACGAAGATCTGGGCTGCTCTGTGCAAAACCAACTGCACAGAGCAGGTAAGTATAAAGAGTAAGATAGTAAGATAAAGAAAACCTTCTGTGTGCAGCAGCCCCCCTAATACTTACCTGAGCCCCATCTCTATCCACGAGTGCCTTGGCCGGTATCTCCTTCCTGATTGGCTGAGACACAGCAGTGGCGCCATTGGCTCCCGCTGGTGTCAATCAAAACCAGTTAGCTAATCAGGAGAGAGGGAGGCAGGGCCAAACTGTGGCTCCGTGTCTGAATGGACACACAGAGCTGCGGCTCAGGTGCCCCCATAGCAATCTGCTTTCTGTGGGGGCACTCGACAGGAGGGAGGGGCCAAGAGAGCCACCGAGGGACCCGAGAAGAGAAGGATCGGGGCTGCTCTGTGCAAAACCACTACACAGAGCAGGTAAGTATAACATGTTTATTATTTTATTGTAAAAACAAAAAAACAAAAAACACAAGGGTTTAGTAACACTTGAAGGCTACCAATATACAGCAATGGATTAAAATAACTGCACATGACCCTTTTTTTTCCACTGCACCACCAGTATGTGTGTTGTGGTGCACTGTGGTGCATTGGCCTCTACTGTACAGTATTTTGGGGCTTTATTAATAACAAATGGCACTGCAACGCACCATAGTAACACTTACGATGAGTTAATATGTGTTTTAATGCGTACATCTGAAGAGGCCCTAAGGGGTATTTATACATGTAGGTCAATTTGCAGACAACCGGTTTCTGCATTTTACAAAGAATAGACAATTTTGCTAATTGTTTGGCCCACAAAATAGTAAAAAAAAAGTACGCAGCTGTATTATACATAATCACATCGCGTGCAAAATTCGTAAGTTTAAGCTAATACAAAATGTGTGTAAAAAGACATAATTTGCATGTGTAAGTGTGCTTCTGCCTTTTTTTTCCAGGTTAAAAAATTTGCCGTTCAGCTTTACGAAACTTAAAGAACTTGCTGCTCTGTGGCTTTCTGACAATCAGGTAATGAGATTTTTTTAGAGACGGACACTGCATTTTCCATTATATATTAAAAGCATAGCTCCAGGACTTGATTTATTTATTTATTTATTTATTTTTATCGTTGCCCCCCCCCCCCCCCATATATGAAAAAAATAATTCTGCCAATCTTTACTTAAGCAGGCCATAGATGAGTCGAAAAACAAAAGTTCTGTCGATCGGAAAACAAAATTAGCGCATACGATTGTGCCATCAATTGTTTCAATTATCTACAAAAAAAACAGCATGTTGGGTCAGGCACTTTCGATTGCGGCACAGAAATCGCGTGTCGCAGCTGGCACACTAATGATGCAAATAATGAACGAGTCAATGGTCGACATGAATTTAGTTAGTTTTTCAACTCGTTCAGGTCTCTTCATGTCTCAGCGCTGTCGCCGACTTCTAGCCCAAGCTTCTGATCCCATTGTTCACCATCAATAGGGCCAACATCTTTCTCCCATTTTTCTCAGATAGCCCAAGCTTAGTAGATGAGGGCAAGCTCTGCTGACTTTCATTATCCAATCATGTGCAAGTAAACTGCTGTTTTTTTTATTTTCCTTGTATGTGATTGGGTCTTGCAAAGTGAAGCTTTCCCTCATTTACTAAGCTCTGGAGCAACTGCACTTGCAGAGTGCACAGTTTATTTGCCTTTAGTAAATCATCCACTAAGTGCCCCATTGCTGGTATGTGCAGGAAGAATAGAGCCCCATTCATGGTGTCAGTAAAGGTAATGGTTCCCCCATCTTTGGTGTCATTTGATGGAATAGTGCCCCAAAGGCCAGATGAAGGCAAGCAGAGGGCCATATTCGGCCCCCCGGGCCGCAGTTTGGGAACCACCGATTTATGGCAATAGAAAGGTGCTTTTTTGGGTGAAATAATAATGTGATTTGGTAATGCTGACCTCCTTATTCTCTGCATTTTCTTATGCCGAATTTGTGTTTAACTGTATGTTTCAGTCCAAAGCACTCATCCCTCTACAGACGGAGGCGCACCCGGACACTAAGCAGAGGGTATTAACCAACTACATGTTCCCCCAGCAGCCGCGTGGTGACGAGGGTAAATATTTCTGTCATGTTACGATCTTTTCATTTGATTTTTTTCTTCTTGTCCCATTGCGCCAATAAGTTCAAATTTTAGCAAAACAAAATAAGGCAATCAAGGCATGTGCTGAGCTAAGAGAATAACTACCCTTGGATTAATTCTGAACTAAAAATGTATAAATCATTTGTACCACCTCCCCGCTGCCTGCTTGAACCCCGCACTAGCACGCCACAATCGCATGCGTTGCACATAGTTGTGGGGCGCTTGCAAAGTGGCCTCATTTACTTGAATGGGTCATGCTCAATGGGTGTTACGCAGAGAGGAATGTTGTCCCGTTCTTGCCTGATATAGGATTCTAACTACTCAACAGTCCTGGGTCTTCTTTGTTGTATTTTTCATGCACCAAAATATTTTTAATTGGTGAAAAGTCTGGACTGCAAGCAGGCCAGTTAAGCCCCCGGACTCTTCTACTATGAAGCCATGCTGTTGTCATAGATACAGTATGCAGTTTAGCATTGTCCTTCTGAAATATGTAAGGCCTTCCTTGAAAAAGACGCCATCTGGATGGGAACATATGCTTCCCTTAAAAATCATGGATATATCTTTCACTATTGAAGGTGCCTTTCCAGATGTACAAAGTGCCCATTCCATACACACTAAAGCACCCCCCATACCATCACAAATGCCGGATTTTGAACCAAGCGCTGATAACAAGCCAGAAGGTCACTCTCCTCTTTAGTCCAGAAGACGTAGAGCCCACGATTGCCAAAAAGAATGTCAAATTTAGATTCGTCTGACCACAGAACATTTTCCACTTTGCAACAGACCATTTTAAATGAGCTTTCGCCCAGAGAAGATGGTGCTGTTTCTGGATCATGTTCAGGTATGGCTTTGCACGATAGAGCTTTAACTTGCATTTTTTGATGGGCTCACAGACAGTGAACCTATGCAGTGATGTCGATCATAGAATCATGCCTGTTTTTAATGCAGTGCCATGTTAGGGCCGAAGATCACAGGCATCCAATTATGTGTTTCTGCCTTGTCCCTTGTGCACAGAGATTTCTCCAGATTCTCAGAAAGTTTTGAATATGTTATGTACTGTTAATGATAAAATATTATAATATAATATAGTCTGTGCAATTTTAAATTGAGGAATACTATTCTGAAACTGTTCAACAATTTTTAGATGCAGCTTTTCAAGAGGTGAACCTCTTATATGTCCTATTGTAAAAAAAAATATGGCTTTATGAGATTTGTAAATCATTGAATTCTGTTTTTATGTATATTGCTGTGAAAAAGTATTTGCCCCCTTCATGATTTTTTATTTTTTAGCATATTTGTCACACTTAAAATGATTCAGATCATCAAACAAATTTTAATAGTACACAAAGATAACCCGAGTAAATACAAAATGCAGTTTTTAAATGATGATTTAATTTATTAAGGGAAAAAAGCTGTCCAAACCTACCTGGCCCTATGTGAAAAAGTGATTGCCCCCCAAATCTAATAACTGATTGTGCCACCCTTGGTGGCAACAACTGCAATCAAGCTTTTGCAATAGCTGGTAATGAGTCTTTCACATTGCTGTGGAGGAATTTTGGCCCACTCTTCTTTGTAGAATTGTTTTAATTCAGCCACATTGGAGGGTTTTCCAGCATAAACAGCCTATTTAAAGTGAAAAAAAAAACCTAAAAAAGAAAAAAAAATGCTTAAAATTCCTAAAAAAAAATAATTGGAAAAAAACTATTTTTTTTTTACTCACCTCTAAATGCCTGTTGCTAGGGGGTCCCTCGTAGTCTGCCTCCTTCGGTGCCTGGGTTGGTGAAATCACTTCCCCTCGGTGCAGGAAGGGCTCCCTCCTGTCAGTCATCTGGGACACGTAACAGGTCCCAGATGACTGTGCGGCCAATCACGGCGCCGCCGAGCAGATCGGGGGGCGAGCGGAGCTTCAACCCCCCCCCCCCCCGCATCGCTGGACCCTGGAACAGGTGGGTGTCCGATTATTAAAAGTCAGCATCTGCAGTATTTGTAGCTGCTGACTTTTAATTTTTTTTTTTTTTAGGGATATACCTCTTTAAGGTTATGCCACACGGATTTAAGTCCGGACTTAGGGCACTCCAAAAATATATATTTCTTTTTGAGCCATTCAAGCCAACCAGTTGGGCTTGCTGGTGTGTTTTAAATCATTGTCCTGCTGCATAACCCAAGTGCACTTGAGCTTGTGGTCAGGAACTGATAGCCGGATATTCTCCTTTAAGATTTTTTGGTAGAGCTCAGAATTCATGGTTCCATCAATTATGGTAAGTCATCCAGGTCCTAAAGCTGCAAAGCAGCCCCAGACCATCACACTACCACCACCATGTGTGACTGTAGGTATTATATTCTTTTTATGAAATGCTGTGTTAGATTTACGCCAGATGTAACAGGACGCACACCTTCCAAAAAGTTCAACTTTTGTCTCATTAGTCCACAGAATATTTGCCCAAAAGTCTTGGGGATATTCAAGATGTTTTTTAGCAAATGTGAGATGAGCCTTTATGTTATTTTTGGTCAGCAGTGGCTTTGGCCTTGGAACTCTCCCATGGATGCCATTTTTGCCCAGTCTCTTTCTTATTGTTGAATCATGAACACTGATCTTACCTGAGGCAAGTGAGGCCTGCAGTTCTATAGATGTTTTTCTGGGTTCTTTTATGAAGTCCTGGATGAGAGGTTGTTGAATGAATGAATGAATGAATGATTTGTATAGCGCTGCAAATGCAAACTGAATCGCCTCAAGGCGCTTGTCTGCCCTGCTATATTAGAAGAGATAGGTCTTGAGTTTTTTCCTGAAGGCCTGATGGTTTTCTTCCAAGCGGATGTTGTTTGGTAGAGCATTCCATAGCCGAGGTTGTTGTGCTCTTGAAGTGATTTTGGTAGGCCAGACACTCCTGGGAAGGTTCACCACTGTTCCAGGTTTTCTCCATTTGTGGATAATGGCTCTCAATGTGGTTCGCTGGAGTCCCAAAACTTAGAAATGGCTTTGTAACCCTTTCCAGACTGATACATGTTAACTACTTTGTTTCTCATCTGTTCTTGAATTTCTTTAGATCTTTTAGCATGCTTCACTTTGTCAGACAGCTTCTATTTAAGTGATTACTGGCAGTAATCAGGCCTGGGTGTAGCAAGTAAAATTTAGCTTGGCTTTACAAATAATTTGGTTAATCACCAATCATGATTTAACATGGGGGAATTACTTTTCACAGCATCCCAAATTTTGGGAATTGGGGTTGTATTTTTTATGCAGAATTGGGCCTATAGAGTTCACATGGGCGCCTTCTGTTTGGATCTGTTCCCCTGCTGATTGGAGCAGATGACTGGTCCATGTCTGCTCAGTTGATGCAGAGGGGACACAGACAGAGCCCACTCTGCTATTTGGGCGGCTGGGAGTACATGGACTCCTCTGTCTGTTTAAACCTGGCTGCCTCTGATCTGGTCCACCCTAACAGAAGAGGACGCAGTCCCCCTCAATTTTTGTAGCAGGCCTGATTGGACCCGGCGGGTGTAAACGGACACAAGTCAATTTAGGAATGCATGGACCTTCCGATCGGGTCCCCCTGAAATCTATCAGGCAGACCTAATCAGATCACCCACATGAAACGGCCCTTAGATTTATATGGGAAGGCTTGAAAATGCACAAATCAATAATAATAATAATTTTATGTATTTTTTTAGCCAATAAAAACTGGTCTCCCTTGTGATTTCCAATGGCTAATACAAAAATGTCTGAAGCTTAAAAACACATGTAAAACTCTTGAAATAATACAATTCCAAAATGCACATATATTCATACAAAAAAACATCAAAAAACATGCCCGGAAATCACTCTGCTTAGGTGTGAATGCAGCCTAAGGTTCTAATTTTGTCATCTACAAGCCATCATGTCTGCAATCAGGTTTATTACACACTAGCTTAGGTCAAGCCATGAGATTTCCTCTCCGCTGTCCTGTGCCGCCACTAGCGTCAATTATATTCCGCAATCACGATTATTCTGCAAAAAATATAAAATTGCTGAGCCATCATGATAGCGGCCTCTAAGTTCTTTCCCGGAATCCCCCGATACTGTAAACATAGTGCTGATGTTTTTAATGTGACACTCACCCCTGATGGCTTTTGGATCACAGCCTAGAATGGGACTGCGTGCGCAGGAAGGAGCGTTCATTAATTGGCTTATTGATTTTTCCTGGACTTTCTGCTCTACTGGTGGTTTTTAAAAAAGAAGATTCTACAATATTCAGCTCTACAATCCATCAGCGGAATATTCTGTTCTCGTAAGAACATGTTTAATTTACAGTATCTCACAAAAGTGAGTACACCCCTCACATTTTTGTAAATATTTTATTCTATCTTTTCATGTGACAACACTGAAGAAATGACACTTGTCTACAATGTAAAGTAGTGAGTGTACAGCTTGTATAACAGTGTAAATTAGCTGTCCCCTCAAAAAATAACTCAACACACAGCCATTAATGTCTAAACCGCTGGCAACAAAAGTGAGTACACCCCTAAGTGAAAATGTCCAAATTGGACCCAAAGTATCAATATTTTTTTCCAGCACTGCCTTAACCCTCTTGGGCATGGAGTTCACCAGAGCTTCATAGTTTCCCACTGGAGTCCTCTTCCACTCCACCATGATGACATCACGGAGCTGGTGGATGTTAGAGACCTTGCGCTCCTCCACCTTCTGTTTGAGGATGCCCCACAGATGCTCAATAGGGTTTAGGTCTGGAAACATGCTTGGCCAGTCCATCAACTTTACCCTCAGCTTCTTTAGCAAGGCAGTGGTCGTCTTGAAAGTGTGTTTGGGGTCATTATCATTTTGGAATACTGCCCTGCGGCCCAGTCTCCGAAGGGAGGGGATCAGGCTCTGCTTCAGTATGTCACAGTACATGTTGGCATTCCTGGTTCCCTCAATGAACTGTAGCTCCCCAGTGCCGGCAGCACTCATGCAGCCCAAGACCATAACACCCCCACCCCCATGCTTGACTGTAGGCAAGACACACTTGTCTTTGTACTCCTCACCTGGTTGCCGCCACACACGATTGACACCATCTGAACCAAATAAGTTTATCTTGGTCTCATCAGACCACAGGACATGGTTCCAGTAATCCATGTCCTTAGTTTGCTTGTCTTCAGCAAACTGTTTGCGGGCTTTCTTGTGCATCATCTTTAGAAGAAGATTCCTTCTGGGATGACAGCCATGCAGACTAATTTGATGCAGTGTGTGGCGTATGGTCTGAGCACTGACAGGCTGACCCCCCACCCCTTCAACCTCTGCAGCAATGCTGGCAGCACTCATACGTCTATTTCCCAAAGACAACCTCTGGATATGACGCTGAGCACGTGCACTCAACTTCTTTGGTCGACCATGGCGAGGCCTGTTCTGAGTTGTACCTGTCCTGTTAAACCGCTGTATGGTCTTAGCCCCCATGCTGCAGCTCAGTTTCAGGGTCTTGGCAATCTTCTTATAGCCTAGGCCATCTTTATGTAGAGCCACAATTCTTTTTTTCAGATCCTCAGAGAGTTCTTTGCCATGTTGCACTTCCAGTGACCAGTATGAGAGAGCGATAACACAAAATTTAACACACCTGCTCCCCATTCACACCTGAGACATTAACAGCTTATGGTTGAGTTATTTTGAGGGGACAGAAAATTTACACTGTTATACAAGCTGTACACTCACTACTTTACATTGTAGAAAAGTGCCATTTCTTCAGTGTTGTCACATGAAAAGATAGAATAAAATATTTACAAAAATGTGAGGGGTGTACTCACTTTTGTGAGATACTGTAGGTACAGCTGCAAGCCCACATACAGATGTAGGAAGGTACTGGACAGGTTGTGACATTACAGTGCAGTCTGTTATCCTAGGGAACTTGGGGTGCCACTCCAGACAAACATCCTTCAACTCTGGTAACTCCTACTTAAAGTGGAAGTAAACCCTCCTATCGTTTTCAGCCAAGGAAGCTGCCATCTTTGCCTCTGTTTAATCTTCAACTGCCACGGTGCTGCACATGTGATCCGTTATGACACCAGCCATTGGATGGTTTCACTGTTTGGTTGAGAGCACAGCCAATGTGCAGTTAGCATTCCAGGCATGCCTTTTTTTTTTAAACTGTTAAATCGATGGGTTTACTTCCGCTTTAAGGCTGCCTGTCTATCAGGACTGTAGCATGCACTGGAAAGGAAACACTGCTGTTTACCATGGCCTGGGTGGAGTTAGGCTGAAGCCGTCTTGCTGATTCACTTTTCGAGCCGGGTTGGTGTGCAGCGGTGTTTCTTCCTTTCTATCACAGTGCAGGCAACACTTATCTATGGATATCAGCGATCCTCCAGATGATCAAAGACAAGGAGAAAAAAAAGAATTAAAGTCACAAGAGAGAGTTGTATTCAGTTGTAGGTATGTGAAAAGTCCATAAAGACATGGATGAGCGATTTTGGGGTGGAGGAACTTGACTGGCCGGCACAGAGTCCTGGCCTCAACCCGATAGAACACCGTTGAAATGAATTAGAGTGGAGACTGCGAGCCAGGCCTTCTTGTCCAACATCAGTGCCTGACCTCACAAATGCGCTTCTGGAAGAGCCATAGACACACTCATAAACCTTGTGGACAGCCTTCCCAGAAGAGTTGACGCTGTTATAGCTGCAAAGGGTGGGCCAACTCAATATTGAACCCTACGGACTAAGACTGGGATGCCATTAAAGTTTCAGGCTAGGTTTCCACCATTGCAACCCCAAAATCACATGATTTTGCCGCACATTTTTGCCACGATTTTGCTGAGGTTTTGATGCAACTTTAAGCAATGCCTGTGTATTCTTGAGGTCTATGGAGTTCATGTGTGTGTGTTAAGACAAGTGAACATATTCACCAACACACCATGGATCAACACTTCCGTTCAAGGATTTATTTTATTGAGAGAGATCACATCAATTAATTCAAAAAAAAAAAAAACATACTTACATAATTAGATTTTTTTACATTTTTATTATAATAATTTTTTTTTTTAAATAATAATTTGGTTTATATTGCATTGTGTGATTATTGAGTAATCCTCAATGTTCCTTTTTTTCCCAAATATTTTTTTTTTTTATAATATGTTTTATACTTTGCTTTGCATTGTTTTTGAACAGATTTGAATAATTCGATTTACTTACATAATTCGATTTTTTTACATTTTTATTATAATCATTTTTTTTTTTTTTTAAATAATAATTTGGTTTATATTGCATTGTGCAATTATTAAGTAATCCACAATGTTCCTTTTTTTCCCAAATCATTTTTTTTTTTTTTATAATATGTTTTATACTTTGCTTTGCATTGTTTTTGAACAGATTTGAATAATTCGATTTACTTACATAATTTGATTTTTTTACATTTTTATTATAATAATTTTTTTTTTAAATAATAATTTGGTTTATATTGCATTGTGCAATGTTCCTTTTTTTCCCAAATCATTTTTTTTTATATAATAATATGTTTTATACTTTGCTTTGCATTGTTTTTGAACAGATTTGAGTAATTCGATTTTTATTTTTATTATAATAATATTTTTTGCACCTGCATTGCATTGTTTTTGAATGAATTATAATCATTTAATTTTTTACATTTTCATTCAAATAATTTATTATAAAAATATGTTTTGTACTCGCATTGCATTGTTTTTAAACAGATTATAATCATTTTATTTTTTGTTCTTTTTTTTTATATTCCACCTATGCTGATCAACTCGTGGTTTAAAAATTGGGTTTACAGTAAAATGTCTACTATTGTATGCCAATCATGAACTGAGAGCATGGGGGAAAAAAAATTGCAATTTTCATCTGAGACATGAACATATTTCCTAGGAAGCGATGAACTCTAGTAATGTAGGACAGGGATTCTTGCTTTTTCTTGTATTTGTAAAGTGTGACAGAAGAAAATGTGTTTTTGGCAGCACTGAATACATTGACCGTAGGGCTACATATGTAAGTGACAATGTGGCCGTTACATTTCAGATTTCCAGTCGGATAGCGATAGCTTTAACCCCACGCTCTGGGAGGAGCAGCGACAGCAAAGGATGACGGTGGCATTCGAGTTTGAAGACAAGAAGGAGGAGGAAGAGGGCCCCGGAAAAGTCAAGGTTGGTACAATGTTAACCTTCTAATGAAGAATCCATTTCCTCTACAGACCTCGAATTGGGTCTTTTCCAAACTCGTTTGAAAAGCTCCCCGACCATTAGTCATGTTAGCAAGCAAACCTGATTTTAAATATTCTGTCCTAAATAATTCTCGTTTTTCCTTTTCTAATTTGTGGAGGTTTTATTTCCCTTTCATGCCTAATGCCACGTACACACGATCGGAATTCTCGTCGGAAAAGCCTTGGATGGTTTTTCTGACGGAGTTCCGCTCAAGCTTGGCCTGCATACACACGATCGGAATTCTCGTCTGAAAAGCCTTGGATAGTTTTTCTGACGGAGTTCCGCTCAAGCTTGGCCTGCATACACACGTTTAGCCCCCATACACACGGTCGGAAATTCCGACGGAAAATGTCTGATTGGACCATGTTGTCGGAAAATCCACCCGTGTGTGGGCTCCATCTGACTTTTTCCGTTGGAATTTCCGACGAAAAAAATTTGAGAGCAGGATCTCAAATTTTCCGACAACAAAATCCGATCAGACTTTTTCCGATCGTGTGTCGAGAATTTCCAACGGACAAAGTGCCACGCATGCTCAGATCAAATTACGAGACCAAAGCTATTGGATACTAGCCTCTATGTAGTTCCGTCATACGCAACGAACGTCACCACGTTCAGGATGATCGAATTTTCCGTCAACATTGTCCGACCGTGTGTATGCAACACCAGTGTCGGACAAAATCCGTCGGAAAAAATCTGAAGGATTTTGTGGTCGGAATTTCCGACCGTGTGTACGGGGGCTTACACAAAAGTTTTCTGAACCTTCGACCGTCAAGAACGTGGTGACTTACAACACTACGACAAGCCAAGAAAATTGAGTTCAATGCTTCCAAGCATGCGTCGAATTGTTTTCCGAGCATGCGTCGGAATTTTGCGCGTCGGATTTTCCGCTAGGAATTTTTTCTGTCGTAAATATTGGAACCAGCTCTCAATCTTTTGTTGGCGGAAATTCCGCCAGCAAAAGTCCGATGGAGCCTACACACAGTCAGAATTTCTGATGAAAATCTGACGTAGTCCTGTCGTACGCAACGAACATCACCACGTTCAGAATGATCGGATTTTCCGACAACTTTGTCCGACCGTGTGTATGCAACACCAGTGTCGGACAAAAAACGTCTGCAAAAATCTGACGGATTTTGTGGTCGGAATTTCCGACCGTGTGTACGCGGCATAATAGTTGTCCTGTGGACAGATTCTCCCACCTGAGCTGTGGATCTCCGCAGCTCCTCCAGAGTTACCATGGGCCTCTTGGCTGCTTCTCTGATGAATGCTCTCCTTGCCCGGCCCGGTCAGTTTAGGTGGACGGCCATGTCTTGGTAGGTTTGCAGTTGTGCCATACTCTTTCCATTGTTGGATGATGGATTAAACAGTGCTCCGTGAGATGTTCAAAGATTGGGATATTTTGATTTTTTTTTTTTTATAATTCTTTATTTTTCACTTTAAATTACATTTCACATTTACATCCAACATCTCTACATTTCATCTCTTTATCCAGTTAGTTCTAGATAACATATAATTGTTTTATCTCTTTGACATCCATATTCATTGTGAATTATTCCGTCTCCGCTGCCAACCTTTATATTATCCTTTTCCCCTTTTCCTAGGCACCTGCCTTACCCCCCCCCAAAAAAAAGACTCTGTCCCCCTCAGTCAGATATCTCCCCTCTCATCTCCCCTTGTGTATGCAAAGTAAGGGGACCATATATTCCAGTATTTCTCCTCCTGCTCTTTCAACATCCAAGTCAAGTTTTCCATTTTCCATTTCTACAATTTTAGCCCACCACTGTGCCTCAGACGGCGAGGCTTCACTTTTCCACAGGGCCGGGATACTTGGGGTGTGTGTTATACGCCGATAAATACAGTAATTGTGAAGTGGAAGGATAATGATTTACCATCGGGCCCTCCGACTTTGAGCAGAGCCAACATGCATCCGATATCTGTGGGAATATTTTATGTAACATGCTTGGAGTTCTATACCATCTAGTCAGGATCTTATATCCTCCCTCTTGGTATCTGCTTGCTACAGATGTATGTATGGATTTTATGGATATTTTGATTTCTGAAGGCAATTGGTTCCACTAGATTAGGGGTATCAGAGTAAAGGGGGCTGAATACAAATGTGCGCCAAACTTTTCACTTTTATTGGTAAAAAATTTGGTAAATCATTATCCTTCCACTTCACAATTACCGTATTTATCGGCGTATAACACGCACCCCAAGTTTAGGAGGGCATTTTAAGGAAAAAAAGTTTTAGGAGGGAAGTTTAGGGAAAAAAAAACAACTTACATTTAAGCGTCATTTGCAGCCTTGCCCAGCGTCATTGCAGCTTGCCCAGCGTCATTGCAGCCTTGCCCAGCATCATTTGCAGCCTTGCCCAGCGTCATTGCAGCCTTGCCCAGCATCATTGCAGCCTTGCCCAGCATCATTGCAGCCTTGCCCAGTGTCATTGCAGCCTTGCCCAGTGTCATTGCAGCCTTGCCCAGCGTCATTGTAGCTTGCCCAGCGTCATTGCAGCCTTGCCCAGTGCCATTGTAGCTTGTCAGTGTCATTTTCAGTCTTTATCGGGTTTAAATTTCCCGCCGCCGAGACGCTCTGTCGCGTGCGCCGCCGAAAAAAAACCCGAAGCACGGCCGAAAAAGACCGAAGCGCCCCCGGAAAAAAACGAGCCGACTCGGACGGCTAAGCTCGCGGTCCCGCCTCCCTGCTGTTTCCGGAGCGAGTGCAGGGAGGCGGGACTACGAGCAGAGCCGAACAGTCTGCTCGGCTTTTTCCGGGGGCGCTTCGGTCTTTTTCGGCCGTGCTTCGGGTTTTTTCGGCAGCGCTCGCTATTTTTCGACGGCGCTTGCCATTTTTGTCATTTTTTTTGGGGGTATCGGCGTATAACACGCACCCACGACTTTCCCCCGATTTTAAGGGGGAAAAAGTGCGTGTTATACGCCGATAAATACGGTATGTGCCACTTTGTGTTGGTCTATCACATAAAATCCCAATAAAATACGGTTACGTTTTTGGTTGTAACATGACAAAAATCTGGAAAATTTCAAAGGGGTATGAATACCTTTTCATGGCACTGTATTTCACTATACTACATTATGTGCAATCCGTCAGAGATGCGTGACACCATCATTTGGTTTTGCAATAACCATGGCCAGCCAGGAAATATGAATCCTGCTGCGATATCTTGCCATGGGCGTTGCCCCGGGAAATAAAAGGTCCTCACGTGTTTGCAGCCAAGTAAAGCTGCGGTATCAATTTTGGGTAGAGTTGCCCTTTAATTCCTCTGGAGTTTCCTAGGCAACGGCATCGTTCCTGAATCTTCACTGATGCTCACTTTATTTAAATTTAGAATTAATTTTGGAACGTTGAGATATCTAATTGAACACTTCAAGTTAAATACTTCTTTTTTTTTTTTTCACTTATAACGAGACTCAACAAATTACACCGACCCGCTAAAACCTTGCTGTTTATGGAATCGCACTGTGATATAAATAATCAGATAAGTCTTTTATGTAGCTGGGAAAACAGGAGCATATGTAAATTTTGGAATGAACAGAGTCTGCGCTCGTGGTAAGTACAGTAATTATAAGGACAAAAAATGTTTCTGTCTGAAAATTAGCTGCGTATACCGGGAGTATACAGGATCGCAGCTACTGCGTCACTTTGTTCTCCGAGAGTTTGTTTTTAAAAATTCTATTTACCGTATATACTCGAGTATAGGCCATCCCGAGTATAAGCCGAGGCCCCTAAATCACCACAAAAAATGGGGAAAACGTATTGACACGTGTATAAGCCGAGGGTGAAAAATGCAGCAGCTACTGTAAGTGGAAAAGAGGGTCAGCAATGCCCATCTGCAGCTGCATGCCCCCTATACAGACCCCCGTGTCCCCATTGCACCCCGTGTCCCCATTGCAGCCTACCTGTGCCGATCTGTGCCGATCCGCCGATCTGTGGGTCCGGGGTCCTGTGTCCTGTGTCCGGTGTCGATTCCGTGCAGCCGATGAGGTCCCGCTCTGTCCCCCCACAGCGTGTACGGCGCCATTCCACGATTACAAAAAACGCGCCTCCTCCTCCTCCTCCTCGTAGGAGGAACACTTTTTTCCCAGCAGTCAGTGTGCAGTGTACCACCTATCGCGGACATTCTCTCATCCTCATCCATGAGATGAGAATGACAGGACATCCGTGATAGGCGGAACACTGTACTGCTGGGAAAATTAGTGTCCGCCTATCACGGACGGGCGGGAGGAGGCGGCACGGCTTTTGAAAACTGCCGTCTGTCTGCATGACACGCTGTTCATGTAGGCAGACGGCGGTGACTCGAATATAAGCCGAGGGGTGGACTTTCAGCCCTAAAAAAGGGTCTGAAAATCTCGGCTTATATTCGAGTATATACGGTACTTTTAGGCCTGGTTCACACCTATGCAGGTTGCAGTTTTCATATTCCAGGTGCATTTTTGCGTAAACATACACTTTAATGCTATTCTTCTCACAATTCAGGTTGAGATCAATTTGAAGAGGTATCCAACTCCATATCCAGAAGATCTGAAGAATATGGTGAAGTCAGTCCAGAACATGGTTGGGAAAAGTCACAGCTCCTCTCTGGAGAACTCTATTCCACCTCCCACACCGGGTGTGGAGCAAAACCTCAAGGAAAAATATGAGCATAAGTGGCCAATGCCCACCAAGGAGATGAAACCCGAGGTGAAGGGATAATTGCATTTAAAACTTACTGGGTTGTTTTTTCATTCAAGTGAACCTGATTTGAACCAAAACATTTGTAAAGTTTCATCAATGATGAGGTGCAGGCTCCTTCGGATGGTTGTAAGTCCTGGTGCTAGTCTTCAAAGTTATCATTGTGTCCCGAATGAGCTACCGTGGAGAATAGGCCTAGCCTAATTATGAATCCTCAAATGTTTTCCAAGTTTAGATTATGCCCCTCATGTTTTTAAAGTAGAAGTTCAGCCAAAACCTAAATCTAAATCTACTCTCAGCCACATTCTAAACCAAATCTATCTAACCCTGTAAAGCAAAAATCCATATATACACCTTTTCTGAAGCGGTCTGGTCTCCAGCAGCGGATGTTGTGTGCAAGAGAGAACCGACAATGGCTGAGAAGTGACGCCACCCCTAAAGTTACTGTGACAGACCGTCCAGCACTCAGCTTGGGTGCCTCTGTCAAGATATAGCATTCCCCAGTCTGGAGCCAGGTATTATAGCTGAGCACCCAATAACTAGATGACACTAGCTTAGGTGCAAACTGTAACTGACCGTATTGTAAACTCAAACAGAATCTATATACCACACAAAATCAGATAAAAGCTTGATCACTTTATGCAAACAGTAAGATAATTAACATAGCTAAAGAACAGCCAACATAAACAGTAATCTAATTAAACAGTAAATCAACTAGTCACCTAGACAAGCCTAAGTGATTCAGCGCCCACCCAGACCGTTCGGCACCAGTTCCCCAGTAAGATGGCCTAATGCTGTCCAAATCTCTTAAGGGTTAGCAGACAGAGAGAAACAATAGGTGACTCAATTAACAATGGGGATTCACACCTAGGAGGCACACAATTGGGAAATGATACCATGGGAAAAAGACACCTTAGTAAACAGATTAATGCAGGAGACCACAGCATCAGGTTGTTTTGAGCTGATTATATTAGACATGTGCATTCGTTTTTGTCCGAATGCATTTTAGTCCAAATTTCGGATATTTTCGTTATCGTTTTAACAAACGATAACGAACATGCAGAATCCGAAAACCGAAAGATCCGACATAAACAAATGCTTTATTTTCGTTTTCGTTGCAACAGTTCGATATAGATAGGAGATTCGACATGGCGCTGACAATAGTGATCTGTGTCCATCAAATCTGTGGTCGAATGTGCCTAACCTTAGCTCTGTTAGTTCAAGATTATTCTACATAGAGAGAAAAAAATTGGACATAGAGAGAAAAGATTTGACATTATAGAGACAATAGCAAATAAGGTTGAATGGGCCTAACCTAACTCTATTAGTCCAAGATTATTCGACATAGAGAGAAAAGATTTGACGAAGCGAGCGGACATTTATGGTCAAATGCTCCGCCCATAGGCTATAGAAGAATTCTAATGTTGGTTGACTAGTAATAATAATTAATAAATATAATTATTACTAGTGTCATACAACATTAGAATTCTACTATAGCTTGTAAGCAGAACATTAGAGCGGAAATGTACGATTGCGGCGTCGTACAGTTTAGCTGCTCCGTCGAATCTTCTTAGAACATTCTACAGACACCATAAGCCTTCAATGACAGATTCGACCTTAAAGTGGAAGTAAACCCCTCCTATCGTTTTCAGCCAAGGAAGCTGCCATCTTTGCCTCTGCTTAACCTTCAACTGCCACGGTGCTGCACATGTGATCCGTTATAACACCAGCCATTGGATGGTTTGACTGTTTGGTTGAGAGCACAGCCAATGTGCAGTTAGCATTCCCGGCATGCCTTTTTTTTAAAACTGTTAAATCGATGGGTTTACTTCCGCTTTAATTATTTTGGATTTTCGGACGAAGGCATTTTTTAACTAAACAAAATAAATAAAAACGAATTTCGGGAGTAACTAAATAAATTTATTTTTTGGACGAAAACGAAATTCCTAAGCAAAATATTTCAGTGTGCACATGTCTAGATTATATTAGCATCTGCTCTGAGTCTCACAGGCTAAAGCAGTCATTGCTGGTTTGGGCACAAAGGCCCCAAATCTGTATCCAGGTCCTAGGTTCCCAGATTCTGTGTGTTTCGGGGAAACATGGACCCAAATCTGAAGCAAGACCACTCCAAGGGTCCCCCAGGCACACACCTCCCAAGATTGGAGCCCCCTCAAAAGCCAGGGCCCATTGTCAGTAGGCAAGAGACTACCTTGCGGTCCCCTCCAAAAGCCCCTGTCCTGGTTGGGTCTGTCACAGTTACTATGGGGCTCCCATTGTCGGCTGCCTCTCCTGCACACTAACACACACTGAAGTTGCCGATGACAGCTCAGCCTGGGACTGGACCAGAGTGGCTGCAGAACAGGTAAGTATAGTGATTTCTTCTTTACAGGGTTAGATAGATTAGGCTTGGAATGTGGCTGATAGTAGGTTTAGTGTTAGTGTTTAGTGTTAAAACTTTTTGGCTGAACTTTTTCTTTAAGCTCCACCATCTATCATTCAAATACCAAAGTCTCTCCTCCTCAAAAGCATTTAATAGTTGAATGATAAGGAGGAAGGGGCAAGGGCCAAGAGGAGGTGGGGCTTATTCTCAACTTTGCCAACGCTACAGGCACAGTCATCACCTAGGATCCTGGAGGGGTACCCAGTAACACAGAGATTAGCTTGAAGACTAGCACAGTTGCCTGCATTGAGGATATCTGAGAACCATTTTAAGTCAGGTTTACTTTGACATAGGGCAGTAATAGTGTGCAAAAATAAAAAAAAATCAATTTATAATCTTCTCTTCTGTTCTACACAATATCGCATATTCAGGTGCCAAATAGGGAACACAAAGAATTCCAGAAGAGCCAAATGTCCGAATCAAGTAATATCCGCAGTTATTCTTTGGATGTCCCCAAGAGGAAGGAAAAAGAGGAGCATTCAGAAAGATCCGAGGTACTTGCCTTTTTTATTTTAATTGTATACAGCCCCAACATGTGGCCCCCTGCCTCCAGGCCCCATAGCAATTGCTTTGGCCTATTGTGGCTATAGTGACGTGGTCCTCGCGATTTATGACAGCTCTAGAGTTACAGCAAGGAAGGAGGACCTTCTACACCCAAGGTTGATACCTGCTTAAACTTAAATATGTGCACCAGTGTGCTAGAGCTTGTCACACGGTTATATCAACCACATGTGTGTTTTCAAAGGGCCTTCAGACATGGGCGTCCACAGAACTTTTTTCAGGGGGGGGGGGGCATTATTTTAAGGTCACCCATGCTCCGCCCCTTTTCGACAATGTCATTATCACGGTTAGAGACTGTAGACATAGTACAGGAGATGGTCAGAGACTGCAGATATAGTACACATACACCCAGATACATTACACCCCCATACACACAGATACATTACACCCCCATACACACAGATACATTACACCCCCATACACCCAGATACATTACACCCCCATACACACAGATACATTACACCCCCATACACCCAGATACATTACACCCCCATACACCCAGATACATTACACCCCCATACACACAGATACATTACACCCCCATACACACAGATACATTACACCCCCATATTCACAGATACATTACACCCCCATACACACAGATACATTACACCCCCATACACACAGATACATTACACCCCCATACATACAGATACATTACACCCCCATACACACAGATACATTACACCCCCATACATACAGATACATTACACCCCCATACACCCAGATACATTACACCCCCATACATACAGATACATTACACCCCCATACACACAGATACGGTACATTACACCCCCATACACACAGATACATTACACCCCCATACACATAGATACATTACACCCCCATACACCCAGATACATTACACCCCCATACACACAGATACATTACACCCCCATACACCCAGATACATTACACCCCCATACATTCAGATACATTACACCCCCATACACACAGATACATTACACCCCCATACACACAGATACATTACACCCCCATATACACAGATACATTACACCCCCATACACACAGATACATTACACCCCCATACATACAGATACATTACACCCCCATACACCCAGATACATTACACCCCCATACATACAGATACATTACACCCCCATACACACAGATACGGTACATTACACCCCCATACACACAGATACATTACACCCCCATACACCCAGATACATTACACCCCCATACATTCAGATACATTACACCCCCATACACATAGATACATTACACCCCCATACACCCAGATACATTACACCCCCATACACCCAGATACATTACACCCCCATACACCCAGATACATTACACCCCCATACACACAGATACATTACACCCCCATACACACAGATACGATACATTACACCCCCATACACACAGATACATTACACCCCCATACACATAGATACATTACACCCCCATACACACAGATACATTACACCCCAATACACACAGATAAATTACACCCCTATACACACAGATACATTACACCCCCATACATACAGATACATTACACCCCCATACATACAGATACATTACACCCCCATACACACAGATACATTACACCCCCATACACACAGATAAATTACACCCCCATACACACAGATACATTACACCCCCATACACACAGATACATTACACCCCCATACACCCAGATACATTACACCCCCATACATACAGATACATTACACCCCCATACATACAGATACATTACACCCCCATACACACAGATATATTACACCCCCATACACACAGATATATTACACCCCCATACACACAGATATATTACACCCCCATACACACAGATATATTACACCCCCATACACACAGATACCCTGGGACATGCAGCGCGGTGCCCCCGATTGATATGTGCACTTGTTTAGAAGTAGTGCCGGCCCTACCAGAGGGGGGGCACTTGACCCCCCTTGCCCCTACCTGAGGACGCCCATGCCTTCAGATGAATGTTGCCTTGGTGTAAATTTAATGATTTAGTGATAAAAACTTGACACCAAACATAGGACAAGAGCCATCAGGATAAGTCGCTAAGCTGCTAGCTCCTGTTAGCTAAGCTTGTAAGACTCATATGTTTGGATAGTTAGCAGTGGTTTATTAACAGCATATTTGTATGCCACCCCAAGGGTAGTTTTTCTTTTATGCTTGTTCTAACTATAATTATATAATCTGTAGAACATGATAAATTCATAGTGTGCACTGTTACCATTTAAAATTTAATTGCGTAGTATGTCTGTTTTACTTAACTCTCTTACATACCCATGTGTCTCCAATTGTTTGCTCTATCAGTGAAGTTTGTAGACTGGGGGTAATGGGCAATCCTAATTAATACACTAATATTTGTTCATTTGGGAAAGAAGGAACGCGAGATGTCCAAAATAAAAATTGCAATGCCAGCTTTTTTTTCAGCAAGGTAATATCACTTTAACCCAGGGGTCTCAAAGTGGCGGCCCTCCAGCTGTTGTGAAACTACAAGTCCCATCATGCCTCTGCCTGTGGGAGACATGCTTGTAACTGTCAGCCTTGCAATGTCTCATGGGACATGTAGTTTGGCAACAGCTGGAGGGCCGCCACTTTGAGACCCCTGCTTTAACCGCTTCACCCCCTGAAGATTTTACCCCCTTCCTGACCAGAGCACTTTTTTGCGATTCGGCACTGCATCGCTTTAACTGACATTTGCGCGGTCGTGCAATGTTGCACAAAAAACTAAATTTATGTCCCTTTTTTCCCCATGAATAGAGCTTTCTTTTGGGGGTATTTGATCACCTCTGCGGTTTTTATTTTTTGCGATATAAACAAAAAAAGAGCAAAAATTTTGAAAAAAAAACGCAATATTTTTAACTTTTTGCTGTAATAAATATCCCCCAAAAGGCCAAAAATATATAAAAAACATTTTTCTTTTCCTCAGTTTAGGCTGATATGTATTCTACATATTTTTGGTAAAAAAAAAACTGCAATAAGCGTATATTGATTGGTTTGTGCAAAAGTTATAGCGTCTACAAAATAGTGGATCGTTTTATGGCATCTTTATTAGCCCCCATACACACGGTCGGAAATTCCGACCACAAAATCCGTCCGTTTTTTTCCGACGGATTTTGTTAGAGACTGGTGTTGCATACACACGACGGAAAAAGTCTGATAGAGCCCACACACGGGCGGATTTTCCAAAAACATGGTCCATTTTCCGTCGGAATTTCCGACCGTGTGTACGGGGCATTACACTGGAAGGGTTGGGCTACAGTGGGGGCAGCTGATGACCCTTTAGATATGGCCCCTGTTTTTAGATGAACAATATAGTTGTGCAGGCAAGGAGCACCGACACAGATCTTTGTCGCTTCAGGAGCCCTTTGGACATCGCCCAGCAGAAATGCGGATTGCCGAACTCCGTCCGTCATTAATCGAGGCGCCTCTGTACCCTCCAAAACTTGTTCTTCTCGGAAAAGACAAAAAAGGTAGGAGTGTCATATTTTCTTTATCATAACTTTTCATCTTATGGTTTTTTATAAGTTAACAATCAAAGGCAACATAGTGGAGAAAATTTGAATTGTACCAATCGATGATTCTCTTTGTGTTTAACCTCCACAGAGTCTACAGACGAGTCAGAGATGGATAAACACCATCACAACAGCGTGTCTTCAGGGACCTATTCCGACTACTCCCCTTCACAGGCATCATCCGCATCCTCCAACGCACGCGTCAAAGTGCAGATATCCGCTAAAGAGGCAGTAAACAGTTCAATGTGGGGTAACAGGTCTGTTCAACCCTCATATTTCAGTACTGACATCTGCATGCTGAACAGAGGAAACGTATATATGGGCACTAAGTAGACATGTGCAATTCGTTTAGTTCCGAATTCATTTTTTTTTACGGATTTTAGAAAATTCTGAAATTAGAAAAATCTGAAATTAGAAAATTCTGAAATTAGAAAATTCTGAAATTAGAAAATTCTGAGATTAGAAAAATCTGAAATTAGAAAATTCTGAAATTTGAACATCCTGAAATTAGAAAATTCAGAAATTAGAAAATTCTGAAATTAGAAAATTCTGAAATTAGAAAATTCAGAAATTAGAAAATTCAGAAATTAGAAAATTCAGAAAATTTGAAAATTTAGAAATTCAGAAATTTGAAAATTCAGAAATTTGAAAATTCAGAAATTTGAAAATTCAGAAATTTGAAAATTCAGAAATTCAGAAATTTTAAAATTCAGAAATTTTAAAATTCAGAAATTTGAAAATTCTGAAATGTGAAAATTCTGAAATGTGAAAATTCAGAAATTTAAAAATTCAGAAATTTTAAAATTCAGAAATTTTAAAATTCAGAAATTTTAAAATTCAGAAATTTTAAAATTCAGAAATTCAGAAATTTGAAGATTAAAATTTTCTATTTTCTGAATTTCCGAATTTTCGAATTTCCAAATTTTCAAAATGTCCTCATTTCCGAATTCCTAATTTTCGTATTTGTGAATTCCAAATTTTCGAATTCCGAATTTCCGAATTTTCGAATTTACGAAAAAAGCAAAAAAAACGAATGAAACGAAAACAAACAAATTTTTTGTCAGTGCACATGTCTAGCACTTAGGCCCCTTTCACACGGGACGGATCCGTATTGATCCACCCCGTGAAGATCCGATGCTCAGCGGGGATCGCTCAGCTATGCAGGGACCGCCCTGTCAGATCTCCGCTCTCCCCTATGGGGGATCGGATGAACACGGACCGTCTGTCCGTATTCATCCGATCCGCTCTGCAGATGGATGGAAAAATAGGGTTTTCCTCCGTCTGCAGAATCGGACAATAGCGGAGGCGGACGATAGCGGGTGTCAGCGGATGCTCATCCGCTGACACCCGCTATCCCATAGGGGTGCATGTATGTCCGTTTTTTCATCCAAAAACGTATGGATGAAAAACGGACATACGGTCCGCACGTGTGAAAGGGGCCTAAGGGGCTCATGCACACAGGACATTTTTACAGCTGCTGTTAGGGGTGCTTGACGTTTTTTTTGTTAACTGCCTCCAAACGCCTCTCCATGTTAGCCTATGTGTCCATGCACACATAAACTGTCAGAGGCGTTTGGAGGCATAAGCGTTTAGGGGTAGTAGAAGAAAACTACAGCCTGTGCTTCCAAGAGAATTAAAACCAGCTGTAAAAATAAAAAATGCCCCTAAACTCCCCTAAACACTGCTAAACTCTGTAATAAGCTGTTAGGCGTTTTAGGCGTTTTTACATTATTGGGAGTGTTTTTGCTGAAAAGATGCCAAAAAACTCTAACGCCAAAAAACACAAAAAAACGCCCATTATTCAAAAACGCGGCTAACGGCGCGTTTTTAATGCTGCTTTTTTTTAATGCTTCCTTTTTCCAAAATTTGAAGTGTATCTCAAGTCAACTTTTTCTGTTTTGAATCGAATATGGAAGAATTAGAAACTGTTTTTCATTGCTGTCTGTGTCCTTGCTGGTGAGAATCACCCTCTGACACATTAAGGGGATAGTGTACCTACCTATTAAGAATAATAAAAGTGATACTAAACATATAGTGTTTAATTGTCGTTATCCCTTATATTCATGCATAAAGATCATGCCACTGTATTTCATTTAACCACTTGACCTCCAGAAGATTTACCCCCCTTCCTGACCAGGCCATTTTTTGCGGTACGACCAGTTTAACTGACAATTGCGCGATACTGTGCGACACTGTACCCAAATAAAACTGATGTCCTTTTTTTCGCACAAATAGAGCTTTCTTTTGGTGGTATTTGAGCACCTCTACGGTTTTTATTTATTGCTATGAGTAAGCACTGAAATACAGTGCGAAACACGTCAGCTCTGTACCCCCCTTTTTGCCGTGTTTGGATTGTGGTGTCTTTTTGCTTTTAAATAAACCCTTTGGATTTTATTTTCCCGGTGTGCGGCTGTCCGGAGTTCTTCCTTTTGATTTCTAATCGTTGTGCTATTAGCCAGCACCTGGGGCTCCCACACAGGAGCATTCGCTTGTAGGGAGAGTCTTGGAGCGGTGGTCGTTTGTTTTGTGCTACAATTTTAGACAGAACTCCTCAACATCTCAAAATATGGCGCCCCTGGGTAGAGCACTTCTTACCCCCTGACTCTGACAAACATCTACTGGAGCCTTAGCTTCTCGGTTGAGGTCCCAGATTTCGAACCATAGATTTTAATGCCCTATGCGACCCCCCCGAGCTCCTTCCCTCAACCTTCTCTCACTTCTTTCCTCTCTCCTTTCTTCTCCTTTCTCTGTCTGATCTCCTTCTCTCTCCCCAACTACCAGCCTCACTCATAACCTCAATACCGGTAATGTTACTAAGTGATTACACAAGTTTTACTAGTTTATGACCCTCAAATTACTGAGGATAGTTATCATCCTAAACACACAATTGCATCGGGGTTAACCTCTCTACCTTTAGACCCCTTTCACACTGGGGCGGTTTTCAGGCGCTTTAGCGTTAAAAAAAGCGCCTGTAAAGCGCTTGAAAGAAGCCTCATCTGCAATCCCAATGTGAAAGCCCAAGTGCTTTAAGAGCCCTTTCACACTGCCAGCGCCCAAAAAACGCTCGTAAAGCGGCGCTTTACCAGCGTTTTTCGAGCGCTAGTGGGGCGCTTTTAACCCCTGCTAGTGGCCAAATAAAGGGTTAAAAGCGCCCACAAAGCGCCGCTGCCAAGGGCGCTTTGCAGGTGCTTTTCAGACGTTTTGCAGGCGCTTCCCATTGATTTCAATGGGAAGGGGTGCTTTAGGAGCAATTTATTCACCACTCCAAAAGCACTGCAAAGAAGCTGCTTGCGGGACTTTTTTTGACGCCCTGCCAGCGCAGTGCCTCTGTGTGAAAGCTCTCAGGCTTTCACATTGGGATTGAAGGTGGGGCTTCTTTCAGGCGCTTTACAGGCGCTTATTTTAACGCTAAAGCGCCTGAAAAAACGCCATAGTGTGAACGGGGTCTCAGTGTGAAAGCACTCGGGCTTTCACATTGGGATTGCAGTTGCGGCTTCTTTTAGGCGCTTTACAGACGATTTTTTTAACGCTAAAGCGCCTGAAACACGCCTGAAAAACACCCCAGTGTGAAAGGGGTCTTAAATACTGTATCAAACCCGAAGCTTTCACATTTATTGCTATAACGATTATCTCCTGTACCTTCACATATAGCTAATGTTTCCTTTTTTCTTGTTAATATCTCGCTGTACGAAGAGATGTTGTGTAAATTTACGTTGTCAATTGTCACACAAATATTACCTGACAATATTTATCTTCTTTTCAATAAAAAAAGTTTGAACAGAAAACAACATTTCCAGAATAGATTTTTGTTTGATGTACACTTTTATAGTTTTATTCATCCACACTATCCAAGTCCAAAGCATTATTTTTGTTCCATGAAACTCACAATTTAAATATTTTTTTCCCCTGTTCCCTAGGCTAACTCAGTCCTTCCCGCAGCAGATTGAATCTAAGCCATTACTGAGTCAGCGAGAAACGGCGCCAATTGGCAATCTACAGCAACGCAATGACCGGCAGAACCTCAACGACTCGTTCACCGAGAATTGGAACAACAGTTCACATTATGATAACACCGGATTTGTAGCTGAGGAAAACACAGTGGATAATTCGGGGGCCAATCCAATGCTGAATTCAAAATCAAGGAGTACATCTGCTCACGGGAGACGGCCGTTAATCAGGCAAGATCGGATTATTGGCATTCCTTTGGAGCTGGAGCAGCCAACGCAAAGAAACAGTCAAGACCCTGATGTATCTCCTACTAACCCTTGGCAAAACTGGACTCGAACTCCTAGTCCTTTTGAAGACAGAACGGCTTTTCCATCTAAACTTGAAAGCACCCCTGTAAACAGCCCATTGCCAGAGAGGAAAGAACATAAGCCACAGTCCTTAGAGAACCCAAGCACATTCTCTGCAACTCCACCGTGGGAATTCCATGATATGGGTCCCAGTCGGAACATAGGGAATGTATTTTCGCATGGCCACTGTCGTCCCGAGTCTGCCAAAAATACCATATCGGTGAGCAAGAGTACAGAACGTCTCTCACCGTTAATGAAGGACATAAAGACAGGCAGGTTTAAAAAGTCTCAGAGTATAGACGAAATAGATATCGGTGCATTCAAAGTCTACAATATACCTTTGCAAAACTATGATCCTAGAAATATAATGCATGGAAGCCATGACAGACCAGATTTGGGGATGATGCAGGAGCACAGTATGTCTAGAAGTCAGTCTGTGCCAATGCTTGATGATGAATTATTGGGTTATGGAACAAGCAGAGGACAGCAACAAAAGCCTGTTGCAAAAAAAGTGTATCAGTTTGACCAAAGTTTTAACCCGCAGGGCGCAGTTGAAGTTAAACAGGAAAAGAGGGTACCTCCACCTTTCGCATATAATCCTGAATACTCATCACAGCAAACAAAAACCATGGTAAAAGATTTGATCAGCCCAAGAGCCTATAGGGGATACCCACCAATGGAACAGATGTTCTCCTTTTCTCAACCCTCAGTCAATGAAAATTCCATTCCACCTCAGTTTACTCAAACTCAAAGTTCAAGGCCAGGGTTTTTGAAGAGAGCAGATTCGTTGGCGAGTGCCAATGAAATGGCTATGTATAGGAGAGTGAGTGAGCCTCATGAACTTCCACAGACAGATCGGTACGGTAGGGCGCCCTTCCTTGGGGCTATTGAACGGCAAAGCAGCATGTCAGTTGCTGAATCCCAGTTCATGAAAAGGAATGGTCGGTACGATGATGACCATACTGCATATCCAGAGATGAAACCTCAAGGAAGCAGCTATCAAGTGAAAACCTTGACGCAAAGGAGGCCATTGTCTGCCAGAAGTTACAGCACAGAGAGTTATGGAACTGCTCAAACGCGACCTGTATCTGCAAGGCCAACCATGGCAGCTCTTCTGGAAAAGATGCCATCTGATTACAATTTGGTGAACTATGGTGAGAAGTCAACAGACAATGAAATCAAAGTACGGCAGAACCAGGGGAAGGTGGACGAGAGCTGTAACAAAATGCCACCAGACTGGAGACAACAGCTGCTTAGACACATAGAAGCTAGAAGATTGGACAGGGTATGTTTACATAAGTTTATATGATTTATATATATTTTTTCATATCTTGCAATAATAGAAGTTCATGGATTTATCATGTTGCTTTAATGAGATCCATCAGGCATGCAAAATGATGTCTTCATCCTATGGAAAACGACAGGGCCAAAAATGTGATATTCAAACTTTCCAATCATTGTCAAATCACTGTTGTCTCCTAAAGTAGGTTTTGATAGTTAAACCTAATTTAATCTGATCAGTCAGGTGCATCAGTTTTTAAATACATTTAGATTAGTGAGGTTACTCAAAGACCTTTTTATGCCTATGGTGCTGCTAAACAAGAGTTTTTTTCTGTAGTGACATCCAAAGCGAGGTGATGTAGTCATGTCCAATTTAGTGGAAAGTTTGCATGAGAGGCTCACATGGGATCTTGGCCTTAGGAACACAGTTTGTGAACAATTTAGCCAATTAAAGCATGGCATATGTGGATTATTTGGATTTAAACTGTCCAAGTCCCCCCCCCAGTGAGGTGTGACATGGGTAATATGAGTCTGACGATGTAACAGGAGATTATCATCTAATATGAATAGACACTTCAGCCTGATACAACTCATAATTTACCTTGTTTAGGTAAGCTTAAGCCTGCCATTGATGGTTCGAATCCTGGCCGGTTCAGCAGGGACCGGTCAAGATTCGAACCATCTATGAGCAGGCTGACTGTACCCAAGTCAATCCATTGATTGACTTGGTTACAACCATCATGTCAGATTTTTTTTTTAACAATCAGGAGTGCTTTAATGAAAAAAATAAGATACAGTACAATATGCCAGCAATACAGAAGTACATCATGCAACATTGCATGTTGTATCAGAGCAATACAGACATGAATTACTCAGAGTAACCATTCAATAACTTACTCATTAATACAATTCAAGTATGCGTGTGCCCAACAGTGAAAAATGACATCACATATTAGGAGAATCATGTCAGGTTTTTAGCATGCGATTATTGTCAGCGACTATAGCCGCTAGCAATAATCATTTTGTTCTCCCCGCGCCACCCTGCCAGGAGAATACAATAGCTCTGCCAGAGGGATTCCCCCATCAACACTGACTGTGTTGATGGGGGAATCAAGCAATTTTCTTTCCTGCAACCTATGGCTGCAGGAAAGAAAATCACAAAAACACAACCTGAAACTTGCCTTAGGCAAGTCTACCTTTGACCTTGTTTTGATGATGCAAAAGATGCAAGTGAGTTGATTTGCTTAGGCTAAGTTCACACTCTTGTGGGATTTGCGGCCTAAGTGAATGTGAGAAGATTTAACTCTGCAAAGAGTTCCCAATCAAGATCAAAGAAAATACAAAAAAAAAAAAAAGCTAATTTGCTTGCACATTATAGGATGATGAAAGACAGCAGAGCTTCACATCATTAATTAACCACCCTTCTAAAGTTCAACTTGCGTGGGCATGGCAGCCCATGAATTTGAATGGGTTGCCACGTCTGCCTTTTATTTCAAGAAAAAGGTTCCTGCAGCATTTTATAAAACGCAGCGTCCGGGAAATTGCTTTTGCACCATGGGATTTCCCTGCGGTTCCTGCACCCGCAAATGCGCTGCGTTTTTTGATGCATGAGGGTGCCATTAACCACTTTTACACCCATTCCTGCCCAGGCCAATTTTCAGCTTTCAGCGCTGTCACACTTTGAATGACAATTGCGCGGTCATATAACACTGTACACATATAACATTTTTATCGGGTTTTTTTTCACACAAATAGGTGTTTTTTGGTGGTATTTAAGCACCACTGGGTTTAAATTTTTTTGCTAAATAAGCAAAAAAAGACAGAAAATTTCTGTAAAATTTTGTAAATAAACAATCTTTCCTCATAAATTTAGGCCAAAATGTATATGTCACATGCAGGCCGGATGGGAAGGTGTTAAAGGCATTGTAAAGAAGAAGGTTTTTTAACCTACTGCGTGTAGCAGCCTCCCTCAGCCCCCTAATTACTTACCTGAGCCATCCGGGACACTCCTCCTGATTGGCTGAGACACAGCAGTGGCACCATTGGCTCCCGTGGCTGTCAATCAAAGTCAGTCAGCCAATCAGGGTAGAGAGGGGGCAGGTCCGGGCCGGGGCTCCGTCTCAGAATGGACACATGGAGCTCTGACTTGGCTCGGGTGCCGCATAGGAAGCTGTTAGCACACTCGATAGAAGGGAGGGGCCAGGAGCAGCAAAAAGAGGCCCCGGAAAAGGAAGAACCGGGCTGCTCTGTGCAAAACCAACTGCACTGAGGCAGTAAGTATAACATGTTTGTTATTTTAAAAAAAAAACAAGACTTTACAATCACTTTAAGAATGAATGGCAGCCCCGCACATTTTTAAAGAGCAGCCTGTTTTGACTTTGGGTGGTTACGCAATCGCTGCAATTCCCTCACCCGCAACCACCTGCAATAGTTTGAACCTAGCTTAAAGGCAAATAGGCTGTTGACTTTGCAAGAGAAGTTACACTTTGCAGGGGAATTTTCCCAGAGCTTAATAGAGCTGCACGATTCTGGCTAAAATGAGAATCACGATTTTTTTTTGCTTAGATGATAGATCACGATTCTCGCGGTGTAACATCATTTCACATTTAAACAAAAAAAATTGGGCTAACTTTACTGTTTTTTTTTTAAATTCTTTGAAGTGTATTTTTTCCCAAAAAATGGCGTTTGAAAGACCGTTGGGCAAATACAGCATGACATAACATATTTCAGCAATTGACATTTTATTCCATAGGGTCTCTGCTAAAATATATATAATGTTTGGGGGTTCCAAGTAATTTTCTAGCAAAAAATATTGATTTTACCTTAAGAAACAAGTGTCAGAAAAAGATTTAGACTGTGGTTAAACTGCATTTACACGTTGCTTAAAAACTTGGCAGACTGCCCAGATTGTATTCTTTACACACAGAAGTCCCCTTTGATCTAAGAAGGAGTTAGTTACAATGTTTCATTTTAAAAACTTGGCAGACTGCCAGGATTTTTTCTTTACAAACAGAAGTGTATCCCTTTGATCTAGGAAGGAAGCTTTAGTTACAATGTTTCATAATAAAATCTTGGCAGACTGCCGAATGTTTTCTTTTGACAGCTGAGTGAGCAGATAAGTCTCTCCATTTGTTATATGAAAGAATTGGCAAATTCTGCAATAGAGTTTATCAGAGGGATTGAATCGAGATCACAATTTTTGAATAATTAATTGTGCAGCTCTATAGCTTAGTGAATGTGGAAAGACTTCACTGTGCAAAGAATACCCTAGTAAGGTCAAAGAAAATACAAAAAAAAACAGCAAATTTGCTTGCACATGATTGGATTATGAAAGACAGCAGAGCTTCCCCCCATTTACGTTACCTCCCTTGTAAAGTGCAACTTCCCTTGCAAAGTGAACAATTTGTTTGCCTTTAGTAAATCAACTCCAACATCTCTCCTATCTTTTGTTTTGTGATTACTTGCATCTGGTTTTTGGATGTTTAGTTTGTCTGTTTCCCAACTTCACAATGGAAACAACATCCATGGGACAACTTTTTTGCTTCTTTCAAAAACATCTTAGCAAGACGAAAGAGGAATCTGCAGATTTACAAAGCTCAAACTCTTTGGATATGTTGTCGTTTTGATGCACATGAGCGGTTTCTGTTCTCTTTGCTGCCTTTGAGGAACACAAAGATACCAACAATCTGGCCCTGGTGAATCTTGTTTTTGCATGTTTACTGCCGTTCTGATAGATTTGTGATGTTTTCATTTGCAGTGCATTAAGATTCAGCTGGTTTATCCTATACACATAGATGAGTGTCAATTTTTCAGGGGTTTAATGTGAAACACAGCATTTAATTCTTAAAATGGAAGTTATATTTCGTCATGTGCCATTATAATTAAGCCTCTAAAAACAAGGATTGTTTTTATCTCTTTTGAATTATAACTAAAGGCAACACTTTTTTTGGACTCCTATTACCTTATTCAAGCTAGAGTGTTGGTTTTAGATACACTTTAACCCAGGGGTGTCCAACCTGCAGCCCACGTGCCGCGTGCGGCCCAAGACAGCTATGAATGTGGCCCAACACAAAATCGTAAAATTACTTAAAAATTTTAATTTTTTTGGAAGTTTTTGTAAACATTACACTTAGTGAACACATGCGGCCGAAGAACAATTTGACAGCGTCTCTTTACTGGACTGTTATAAGTTTGATCTTCCTTGTTAATAAATAGAGCAAGAACACTCCTATTGCCACGTCCGTAAACTATAATGGTAGAAACAAGAAAAAAGGGCAGAAAAAAGGAAATATCCACAGAGCTGCATACATACCGGCCAACACCAGTCAAATCCCTAAAACTGGGGCAGCCGACCCTATAATAAGCAATTGCTTTTGGAACTACATAGAGTAATAGCCCACCGGAACTGCCTTCATAGCTATAATACTGGGAATACTCAGTTCCGGTGGACTACTATGTAGTTCCAAAAGCAATTTTGTACTAATAAAGCTTTATGCTTTTTAATCATATACCGTCTACTGTGCCTCTAAAGTCCGACCTAGGGCTTTTTTCTGCCCTTTTTTCTTGTTTCTACCATTAAAGTTTTGTCTTCCCAAAGAAAAATATCCCACTCTTTACAACCACGCCTTTTTCATGTCATCAGTTTTCATCAGCACCTATATTTGTGAGCAACTATTTTCAAGAAAAAAAAAAAAAAAATACAGCAATTCCAGAACAGATCAGCATCCATAGCCAAAGCCAACAGTTCCATGTACAGAGTCAAAATCAGTCAGTGATACAGACTGGGCATATCATAACAGAGACCAGCAAGTTTATCATAAATCATACCAGTGAAACAATAAATGAAAGACATTATGCAATGGAGGTAACTTCCTTAGCTTTGAAGCCACTCGACAAAATTCAATAGCCAATGGAGTTTACATTAACCCATCAGGAGCCTAACCAAGACTGGGTCAAGCTTGGGATGTCCAACCATGGGCCCCAGAGGTTATCATATTTATGAGGGCATCCCCCGTGTTGGTATATGTATCTCCAATACACTAACCATTCTTTATGAGACGGGGGGCCAGGTGATTTCCAATGCTGTAAAATGACTCTCCGATCTTGAAAAAGGGCTCTAGCCACCTTCTCTGGTAAAGGCTGATAGTTGGAGGTCATCTAGTATGCCCAAGGGGCATGGTTTAGGGTTAAGTGGAATAGAGATCTGAAAAACTGCATTTACTGTGTTCACTTCTGGAAGAATGGCAAACATTCCCATAGACACACTCCTAAACCTTGTGGACAGCCTTCCCAGAAGAGTTGAACCTGTTATAGCTGCAAAGGGTGGGCCAACTAAATATTGAACCCTACGGAATAAGACTGGAATGCCATTAACCCCTCTGGCGATAATCCCGAGTCTGGCTCGGGGTGGGATCTTCAGTACCAAAAGCGGTAACCCCGAGCTTGCAGGATACAGGGGGAAGTTACTTACCTTGTCCCCCGGATCCTGCGATGTCTCCCCGCTGTGTGAGCGAGCCATCTGCTCGCTCGATTCACACAGTGGCCGAGTGCTGCTGATTTTTCTGCCTGGAAACTGGAGATTGTCCATAGCAACCAAAAAGTGTCCCTTTATGTCAAAAGTGGTTTTAGACCAGCTAGAAAACAGTGATAATAAATTAGAATTACAATTCATCATCAAACAATAAATTTAATGACAGCGACAATTCTGCAACTGAGCAAATTTCAGTGTTTTTGATTTGATTATATTATTGAATAATTTTTATATATATTTTTATTATATTATAATTTATGATTTTGTGTTTCAAACTTTATCATACCCGTGATGTCTACTAGACTCTGGTTTGGACAGATTTAAGTAAGTTATTCATAAGAATTGCAGGCCTACAATATAAAAACGCCAAATTTCCATGCAAAATAATTGTACCGCTTTCAGCACCTAAAACCAGAAAGAATCATACCGCCAGGGAGGTTAAAGTTCATGTGCGTGTAAAGGCAGGCGCCCCAATACTTTTGGTAATATAGTATATGTGCAGTTTGGGGCAACGCCATAGTAAATTAATTAAGTTGCCATGGTCTCGGCAGCTTTTATTGCAAGCAGGGTTGGCTAGATCAGTGATTATTAACTTGTGATCTGCCCTGACTTTTTCTGCTCATCAGCTATCCTTATTGTTAGCGTATTTTGTTTGTGGCCGAAGACAATTCCTTTTCTTCCAATTTGGCCCAGGAAGGTCAAGAGGTTGGACACCCCTGCTTTATCTCATGGAACTACAGAACAGGTGAATGTGCAGTTTGTTTGGCCCGGTGCCTGTGATGTTATAATGTCTCAGTTTGGGTTGTCAGGCCCTGGTTTGCCCAACATCAAAGCCTGCCTTTTGAGTTCACCATTCACAGACACTCAGCTTGGTTGTTATTTATGCTGAGCCACTGCCCCCGTAAAATAATTTAAACACAATAAAAGTATAAAATAATATTTTAATATAATAATAAAAGTATAATATAGTAATAAAAGTACAGTAATTTTGTAACAAAGTATCATCTCTATCCTAAACTGTTCCACCATTGGCTCCAACTTTTCCTGTCTGTACCATTTCAGTAATACCAGAATACACTAAACCCAGCCTCATGGTTTTTGCAGGCAGTTAAACAGAATGGATCTCTCTATGTCAGTTCTGTAAGTGTATTGGTCTTTCTGTATTATGTATTTGTGTACTATATGCTTTGTCTGCAAGTCAAAGGCCCAGAATGTGCTTCACAGTGTATCCCTGTGGGCTTTCTTCTGTTATGTTTGTTCATATTTCCCCGTCAGTTCAGCATGTATGTTCATACCTTGTCATCGCATTGTCTCCTCCATTCAGAATGCCGCTTATAAGCACAACACTATTAACCTTGGCATGCTGCACTCAGGATCGCTCGCGGGCATGCATGGTGGCAAAAGCATGAGTTATACTATGCATCCGTCAGCTCACTACCAAGACATACCTCTCTACAATGTAAGTATGCGGGCCCGGCCGCAGGACACTCAGATAACTCCTGTTGTTTTATGTATTCCTTTTCCTAAAGGATCAGTCCATTTTTTTTTAAGGTGGATGATGGTGACGGCTTCTTAAATCTCTCAAAGACTCCAGTGCTGAAGTACCCCCCTCCCCCCCCCCCCCCCCCCCCTAAGTTGTAGCTCTGCCATAGCCACGAGGCTCTAACATAGCCAGTTATTTATTTATTCTGCATTATGGAGAATCCATCTGGAGATGGATTATGCGTTATGGAAAATCCATTATGGAGAGTTCATCCTTGATTGGCTATGGCAGATATTCTGCTGGGGAGGTTTCACTATGGAGTGCAAATATAAGATGCCGGCATGGGATTCAACTTGCTAGTAACCACATAATACCGAAATATCCATTTTGGGGGAGCGTACTTTAAGGATTAATATGGCCAAAACTGATATTTCAACGCCAAGTGGATACTGGCCAGTTAATTCAGCCATAGGCTTCTTATAGGGCTCAGGGACTCCAGTGATGAGATATCTTCACCTGAGATCCCAGCTCTGCCCTTCTGCCATCACCATTATTTGAGGCTCTTAAAATGGTTGTAAACCTCTGAAATTAAAAATGAACCAAGCATATCCGTCTATACCCAGATAGCAAGCATTTGTGCTGCAAGTTTCAAAAGGACCTGCTAAGCTGTTGCCAGACGTGCCAGGCTTCGCAAGTTTGTTGCACAATTACAGAAAGAGTAGTAGGAAGAGCCGGCAACACGGTAATCCTTGAAGTGTCGTTTATTGGTACATCAGAGTGACAATAAAACAATAAAGTTGACGCGTTTCGGCAATAGCCTTAGTCGTAGCTGGTCCACATTGCATGACTCCAAATCAACTTTCTTTGCAAACATCTGCAAAATCTGCTGCAAGTTCTGGTTCAGTTATTTTGTGCAATAGTCCTCCCACCACAGGGGTCACTGTGGCTGAATTGAATTTGCATGCTGTAGACTTGCAGAGCTCTTGCTGTAGACTCACTACCGCAACTTTGCTCTTGCTAGAGACTTGCCACACAAATTTGCTACAAATTGGAAAAGTGTCAACTAGAACTTGTACTTCAAGTGCTCTGCAAGTGTACAACTAGCCAGTGAAAATATTCAGCAAGGTAACAGACTTACAATTCAACACTGCCACAATCTTGTGGCAAGTTATCCTTGCTATCTGGGTAGTGTGTACTTGCCTCAAATGTTAGCACTTAGCGTGGTTCCTATCTACTCTGTTATTCTTCTGATATCTGCATGAGTCACTTCTGACAGTCTATGCTCTATGCCAGGGGTCTCAAACTGGTGGCCCTCCAGCTGTTGCAAAACTACAAGTCCCATGAGGCATTGCAAGGCTGACAGTTACAAGCATGACTCCCACAGGCACAGGCATGATAGAACTTTTTTTGCAACAGCTGGAGGGCCGCCAGTTTGAGACCCCTGCTCTATGCCATGGGTGCTCAACCTGTGGCCCTCCGGTTGTTGTGGAACTACAAGTTCCAAGAGACATTGCAAGGCTAGCAGTTACAAGCATGACTCCCACAGGCAGGGGCATGATGGCAATTGTAGTTCTACAACAGCTGGAAGGCCACAGGTTGAGCACCCATGCTCTATGCCAACACCAAAAAATCTAGAGATATGGCCCCACCCCTCCAGCACACAACAGGTGACTGATTTGTGCATGTTTCCCCATGAGACTGTGTAGATGGGAGGGTTTCCTTTCCTTCCACTCAGGTCTCAGATTACACTCAGCTCTCTACTCTATGCTGTGCAGCTTGTGACATCAGATCCCCACCCCCTGCCTTCTGAAGCTCAGAAATACTGTGTAAGTTCTGGACTTTAAATGGCTATAAATAGAGAGGCCTGCAGATAAACAGATGCAATTTATGTAGGAGGATGTTTAATCTCTGTGTATCCCCTGAAGCTTGCCACTTTACTGAGTTTATGTAAGGGTTTACAACCACTTTAATCTCGCGACTCCGTTCTCCTTTAATTAAATTTTTAATTAGTTTGACATCTTAGCACTGGTTCCCTGAGAGGTACAAGAAGCCAGTTGCTCCCTTTGATTCACCAAAGACCGAAATGTTGTGTTTTGTGTGGACAGACCCTCCAATAAATGTATTGTGTGTTTTTGTATTGTTTTATAACTTCCTTCCAGAGCAGCATAATTATGTAGAATTCCAGCTTTGCCTTTAGCCATGTGATAATCAAAGAAAATTTCAAGTGTGCTGTGTCCTTTTACTCCACAAGGCTTTCTGAGAATTAGTGTCCAACCACGTGGAAGCTATTCCTGCAGGCCATCAGGACAAACCAAGACTTCCATTAGCTGGACCCAAGACATATTTCTTCATTAGTTTCAGGCCAGTGACAGTCGCTAACAAATACAGAAAGATGACCTACATGATGTACATTGTGTTTGTATCAGCAGATAACAGATATTTAGTGAATAAATAGGGGATAGAGATAGACAGAGAGATAGACAGACAGAGAGATAGATAGATAGATAGAGAGAGAGAGAGAGAGAGAGAGAGAGAGAGAGAGAGAGAGATAGATAGAGAGAGAGATAGAGATAGAGAGAGAGAGAGATAGAGAGATAGAGAGAGAGAGAGATAGAGAGAGAGAGAGAGAGAGAGATAGATTGGATAGAGAGACAGACTTTAGCGAAAGATATTTAGAAAGATATATATATACTTTACATATACAGTGCTGTGAAAAAGTATTTCCCCCCTTACTTATTAAATTTTTTTTGCATATTTGTCACATTTATCTTAAAGGAGTTGTAAAGGCAGAACATTTTTTATCCTAATGCATTCTACGCATTAAGATAAAAAAACTTCTGTGTGCACCAGCCTCCCCAGCACCCCCTAATACTTACCTGAGCCCCATCTCTGTCCAGGGATGTCCGCGAATCCCTCGGCCGTCCGGGACTCTTCCTCCTGATTGGCTGAGACACAGCAGCGGCGCCATTCTACACTTAGTACCCCATAATGACAAAGTGAAAACAGAATTTTAGAAATTTTTGCAAATGTACGAAAAAGGAAATATGGACACATTGGCATAAGTATTCCGATTCTTTTGCAACAACACTTGAAATTTAGCCCAGGTGCCTCCCATTTCCCTTGACCGTTGCTTAGATGTTTCTACACCTTGATTGGAGTCCACTTGTGGTAAATTATGTAAATTGATTGGAAATGATTTAGAAAGACACATACCTCTCATTAAAGGGCCTCACAGCTGACAATGCATACTATATTGGGGTAAAAGTCATGAGATCAAAGGAACTGCCTGCAGAGCTCAGAGACAGGATTATTGCAAGGCACAGATCTGGGGAAGGCTACAAAAAAATTCTGCTGCATTGAAGGTTCCCAAAGAGCACATTGGCCTACATAATTCTCAAATGGAGGAAGTTTGGAAACACCAGGACTCTTCCAAGCGTTGGTCGCCCATCCAAGCTAAGCAATCATGGGAGAAGGGCCTTAGTGAGAGAGGTGATGAAGAACCCGCTGTTCACTCAGAGATCCTGTGTGGAGATGGAACAAAGTTCCAGAAGGACAATCATCACTGCAGCCCTTCACTGATTTGGGCTTTATAGCAGAGTGGCTCAAAACACATGAAACACATGAAAGGCCTCTTGGAGTTTGAAAAAAAAGCACCTAAAGGACTCTCAGACTGTGAGGAACAAGATTCTAAGATTGACTGGTCTGGTGAAACCAAGATTAAACAGTTTGGCCTCAATTCTAAATGTTATGTCTGGAGGAAACCAGGCACCGCTCATCACCTGGCCAATACCATCCAAACAGTGAAGCATGGTGGTGGCAGCATCATGCTGGTGGAGGTGTTTATCAGCAGAAGGGACTGGGAGACTGGTCAGGGGTGAAGGAAAGCTGAATGGAGAAAATTACAGAGATATGCTCAATGAAAACTTGTTCAACAGTGCACAGGACCTCAGACTGGGCCGAAGGTTCACTTTCCAACATGATAACGTTCCTAAACACACAGCCAAGACAACAAAGGAGTGGCTTAGGGACAACTCTGTGAATGTCCTAGAGTGGCCCAGCCAGAGCCCAGACTTGAAACCAATTGAACATCTCTGGAAAGACCTAAAAATGGCTCCCCATCCAACCTAACTGATCTTGAGAGGATTTGCAATGGAGGTTGGCATAAAATTCCCCATTCCAGGTGTGCAAAGCTTGTTGCTTCCAAACGACTCAAGGCTGTAATTGCTGCCAAAGGTGCTTCAACAAAGTACAGAGTAAAGATCTGAATACTTAAAGAGGAGGGCCCACAAAAAAAAAAAAAAAATTAAAAGTCAGCATCTACAAATACTGCAGCTGCTGACTTTTAATAATCGGACACTTACCTGTCCCGGGGTCCAGCGATGCGGGGGAACGAGGCCCCCCCTCGTTCCCTGCTCCGCTCGCGGCGCCGGCATTCTTAATGTGGGCACCCGGCTGTGGCTTCACAGCCGGGCACCCACTGCACATGCGCGAGCGGTGCCGTGCGCCGTGATTCGACGCTCACTCATCTGGGACACGTGACAGGTCCCAGATGACTGTGCGGCGCCTAGGGGAAGTGATGTCATTGTCCGGGCACTGAAGGTGGCAGACTACGAGGGACCCCCTAGCAACAGGCATTTAGAGGTGAGTAAAAAAATTTTTTTTTTTCCAATTATTTATTTTTCATTTTTTTAATGATTTTTAAGCCAATTTTTTTTTTGGGTGGCAACCCCACTTTAAGTACATGTGATAAATCAGTTTTTTATTTTTAATAAATTCACAGACATTTCTAAAAATTCTATTTTCACTTTGCCATTATGGGGTACTTACTGTGTAGATTAATGAGAAACAAATGAATTTGAACATCTGTAGCATCAGGCTGCAACAGGGAAGGGGGTCTGAATACTTTATGTATGCGCTGTATATACTGCATAGACGATAGATAGATAGATAGATAGATAGATAGATAGATAGATAGATAGATAGATAGATAGATAGATAGATAGATAGATAGATAGATAGATAGATTTAGATATGTGATAGAGCAGAATTATTATTGCCCTATGGTGGAAGAACTCTCTCTTCTGCAGTAACAATGAAAGTAACAGAAATTGGAAACACGTCACCTTTTCAGAAGGAAAAGTAATAAATGTAACACTGCTGTGATACCTGCAGGATATGCATTCATGATTTATAAATCATATATTCAGCCTATCCCTGTGTAGCCTCTATGTTCTGGTTTTCTGTACAGTTGTGTAATTATTTTCCATTCACCCCTGTGTTCCAGATGTCTCTGGCCTTGCTGATTCTGTGTATTTATATCCCATACACCAGCATATATAAAGTGTTTCAGGGGTCCGCAGCCCCCCTAGTCATATGTATTTATATTCCATGCGATGGGATATATCATGTTCCAGACATCCTGGGCCTTCCTGGTACGGTATATACCATATACCAGTACATTGTGTTCCAGATGTGCTGGCCTCCCTAGTTCTGTGTATTTATGCTCCATGTATCAATATATGTCATGTTCTGGATGTCCCCAGCCTCCCTGGTCATATGTTTTTATATTCCATGCATTGGGATATATTGTGTTCCAAACATCCTGGGCCTTCCCGGTTCTGTATATTATATCCCATACACCAGTACATTGTGTTCCAGATGTGCTGGCCTCCCTAGTTTTGTGTATTTATGCTCCGTGTACCACTATATATCATGTTCTGGATGTCCCCAGCCTCCCTGGTTTTGTGTATTTATGCTCCATATACCTGCAAACCTTAATGTATTTCTCTTGACACCACTTTTTGTACCACTATTTTTTGTACCCAAAAAATAGTTTGTAAACAAAAACAAATGTATGCCAGCTGAGCTATGGCATGCCAAAAGTAATGTCACTGTTCCCCAAAAAGACTCGTCCGCCGCAATGTCGCAGTCCCGCTAAAATCGCAGATCGCCTCCATTACTAGTAAAAACAATAAAAAAAAATAATAAAAGTCCCTAAATCTATCCCATAGTTTGTAGACGCGATAACTTTTGCGCAAACCAATCAATATACGCTTATTGCAGGTTTTTTTCATATATGTGTGTACTTGGTTGTAATATGCAGCTATAATATCTAATATCTATATTCAGAATGGAGGAAGTGGTATATGGATGAAGCACTCAAGCGGAGTGTGGGATTTTTCGTAATGACGCGTACACACGATTGGAATTTCGGCCAGCAAAAGACCGATGAGAGCTTTTCGTCGGAAAATGCGGCCGTGTGTATGCTTTTGCTGGCTGAATTTCCACCAGCAAAAGTTTGAGAGCATGTTCTCAATTTTTCAGACGGAAAAAGTTTCTATCGGATATTCCAATCGTCTGTAGCAATTCCGACGCGCAAAATTCCTACGCATGCTCGGAAACAATTTGACGCCTGCTCTGAAGCATTGAACTTCATTTTCTTGGCTCGTCGTAGTGTTGTACGTCACCGCATTCTTGACGGGCGAAAGTTCAGCAAACTTTTGTGTGACCGTGTGTATGCAAGCCAAGCTTGAGTGGAATTCCGTCGGAAAAAAACATCCAAGATTTTTCAGACGGAAAATCCGCTCATGTGTACGCGGCATTACAGCTACTTCTAAAAATCAAAATATGAATACATACCTTTAAAGTTGAACTCCAGGAATCCAGCTAAATACATGTATTTCATCCATCCAGTCCTGAAACCTGAAACAAATCGTCCACTGCTGCAGTTGTAGTTTTACTTTCACTTACCTCTCTCTTCCCCACCCTCAACCTGTAACTGGGCAGTAAAAGTAGAAGCAGAAGACCAATGGGTTAACCTCTTTGTCACTCTGCTTTCTCCTCCTCCCAACATGTTGCTTGCACTGCAGCACACTTGGAGGATTCCTTGTGCTGCTTCTCCCTTTCTCTGAGCTCTGCTGTACACTGCAAGCGGCTGTCAGATTCAGGAAAATATACTGCTTCCATTTAAATTAATAAATGTAAATGATGTATTAATGTTTACAGAGCCGCATTCAATTGTGACTTTATATCTGCCTGGACTTTAGCTTCAACAAAAAGATATTGAGTAAATTGATAATTCTTTAGAAATCATCCACAGGTGTGGTCACATTTTGTGAGCACCACTCTGCTCATACCCTGATGGACGACACAAGATGCTGGATTTGCCAGGACAGGCCCATATCTTGATGCTCTGTCTTGTCGATGTTGTGTCTCAAGCTATGTCCCGGGATCACAGCATCAACCTAAAGTTACTGTACATCCGCAGTAACCTAAAAAAGGCATTCATTGTCGGTATGGGGCCAGCCACCGCATATTTAAAGGTGGGACCTGGCCAAGGCCAACCTGTAAGGTGCCTTAATGTGATGGGAGGTCTTCACATTTTTAGAGGCAAGGTCTTGGCAGGACCGACCCGTAAAATAGCCATGTTAAGAGGTCCCTACCTGTTTAGAGGCAGTTTTTGGGCAGGAAAACCCTGTAAAAAATGGGCATGATGGGAGGTCCTCACATATTTAGAGGCAGTTTCTGGCCAGGATAACCCATAAAGAGGCCATGATGGGAGGTCCCCATATATTTAGAGGCAATTTCTGGGCAGGACAACCCTTAAAATGGCCATGGTGGGAGGTCCCCACATATTTAGAGGCCGTATCTGGGTAGGGCAATTTGTAAAGTGGCCATAATGGGAGGTCTCCACATATTTAAAAGCAGGGTTTGGGAACGACCAACCCATAAAGTGCCCTTGATTGGAGGTACCCACATATTTAGATGCAGTTTCTGGGCAGGACAACCCATAACATGGTCATGATGGAAAGTCCCCACATATTTAGAGGCAGTTTCTGAGCAGGACAACCCATAAAATGACCATGATGGGATGCCCCCACATATTTAGAGGCAGTTCCTGGGTAGGACAACTCATAAAATGGCCATGATGAGATGCCCCCACATATTTAGACGCAGTTTCTGGGCAGGACAACCCATAAAGTGGCCATGATGAGAGGTTCCTACATACTAAGAAGCATTTTCTGGGCAGTAAAATGGCCATGATATGAGGTCCCCACATATTCAGAGGCATGATATGAGGTCCCCACATATTCAGAGGCATTTTCTGGGCAGGACAACCCATAAAGTGGCCATGATGGAGAGTCCCCACATATTTGGAGACAAGGTCTGGGAGTGATTTGAGCACATCCACCTGGAAAGTGGGCAGATTGTGGATGGGGCAAACAGTGTCCCAGGTTTCAGGACATCGTAATATTGGTAAGTATGAAACATGGAAACGTGTGGCTACAGATGGATCAATTCCAAATTTTAAAAAATGGGCATGATGGGAGGTCCTCACATATTTAGAGGCAGTTTCTGGCCAGGACAACCCGTAAAGAGGCCATGATGGGAGGTCCCCATATATTTAGAGGCAATTTCTGGGCAGGACAACCCTTAAAATGGCCATGGTGAGAGGTCCCCACATATTTAGAGGCAGTATCTGGGTAGGGCAATTTGTAAAGTGGCCATAATGGGAGGTTTCCACATATTTAAAAACAATTTGGGAACGACCAACCCATAAAGTGCCCTTGATTGGAGGTACCCACATATTTAGATGCAGTTTCTGGGCAGGACAACCCATAACATGGTCATGATGGAAGGTCCCCACATATTTAGAGGCAGTTTCTGAGCAGGACAACCCATAAAATGACCATGATGGGATGCCCCCACATATTTAGAGGCAGTTCCTGGGTAGGATAACCCATAAAATTGCAATGATGAGATGCCCCCACATATTTAGACGCAGTTTCTGGGCAGGACAACCCATAAAATGGCCATGATGAGAGGTTCCTACATACTAAGAAGCATTTTCTGGGCAGGACAACCTGTAAAATGGCCATGATATGAGGTCCCCACATATTCAGAGGCATTTTCTGGGCAGGACAACTCATAAAGTGGCCATGATGGAGAGTCCCCACATATTTGGAGACAAGGTCTGGGAGTGATTTGAGCACATCCACCTGGAAAGTGGGAAGATTGTGGATGGGGCAAACAGTGTCCCAGGTTTCAGGACATCGTAATATTGGTAAGTATGAAACATGGAAACGTGTGGCTACAGATGGATCAATTCCAAATTTAAAAAAATGGGCATGATGGGAGGTCCTCACATATTTGGAGGCAGTTTCTGGCCAGGACAACCCGTAAAGAGGCCATGATGGGAGGTCCCCATATATTTAGAGGCAATTTCTGGGCAGGACAACCCTTAACATGGCCATGGTGAGAGGTCCCCACATATTTAGAAGCAGTATCTGGGTAGGGCAATTTGTAAAGTGGCCATAATGGGAGGTCTCCACATATTTAAAAACAGTTTGGGAACGACCAACCCATAAAGTGCCGTTGATTGGAGGTACCCACATATTTAGATTTCTGGGCAGGACAACCCATAACATGGTCATGATGGAAGGTCCCCACATATTTAGAGGCAGTTTCTGAGCAGGACAACCCATAAAATGACCATGATGGGGATTCCCCCTCATATTTAGAGGCAGTTCCTGGACAGGGAAACCCATAAAATGGCCATGATGAGATGCCCCCACACATATTTAGAGGCAGTTCCTGGGCAGGACAACCCATAAAATGGCCACGATGAGAGGTCCCTACATATTAAGAAGCATTTTCTGGGCAGGGCAACCTGTAAAATGGCCATGATATGAGGTCCCCACATATTCAGAGGCAGTTTCTGGGCAGGACAACCCATAAAGTTGCCATGATGGAGAGTCCCCACATATTTGGAGACAAGGTCTGGGCGTGATTTTGGCAGATTGTCGATGAGGCAAACAGTGTCCCAGGTTTTAGGACATCATAATAAGTATGAAACATGGAAACATGTGGCTACAGATCGAATGATTCCAAATTCCAAATTTCAATCTTAAAAAACTATTTTCTTTTTTTTTGGGGGGGAGATTAGTTGTCCAGAATTAGCCTGTTGATCATGAGAAAAAGTGTTTGTTTTTCATCCGAAAGGTTATTCCCTTCAAGGATGAATCATATACCACACTGTGATTCATATTGGCAAACCAGCTTCGTTCTGATCGCTGGCTGAACACAGACTATAAGGGGGCGTTTATGACAGAATGCTCACAGATTGCTGCACTTGGGGGGAAAAGTTGACCGATTCATTCACCTTCAGGAAAATGTTATAATTTTAAGGCTTTGGAACACTGCATCTACACAGAGTGCTAGGGTCCTCCTCTGCACCAAGCTGCCAGGTGGCAGGCTTTTCTACCCAGGCTGTGGCTGCTTTCCAAAGAAACAAAGCTGTAGGACATTGAACACCTTTTGTTTTGATCCATGTATTTATCTGATTTAAAGAATTCCCAGTATGGATATTTTTATACATAGTTATATTGGTCCAGCTTGGACCAATGAACAATGTATATACCATATCTGGCTGATGCCCCTGGCACCTGTAAAAACACTGAAGTAGATACCGCTACTCCTCATCATCCAATCAGAGAATGTTTGCATTCATTCAGAAAATGCAAAGCATTCTCTGAATGGCACCCATGCTAAGCGCCCGATCTCCTAGGTTCAGAATGCAGCAGGGAACCTGTACGGCACGGGACCTGGATGCAAGTGTCTAGCGGTGTCTACTTCAGTGATTTCTAGGTTCTAGCAGGATTGGCCATCTATTCTATATGCATAGTTACATTGGTCCAAGCTGGACCAATGTTATTATATATAAAATATCCATGCCTGGAATTCCTCTTTAATCACTTCCCCTCTGGAGCAACATTTTTCATTCTTTCACACCCTATGTGATAGATTTGGGTAGATAACAATTCCTCTTTATGGAGACAGTGGCCTGTTAGACTCCTAATATCTCCCCAGACCACTCCTCCAGCTGATCAAGCACAGATAGTGCTTGATCTGCTGTGCACCCGGCTTTTTAGCTAGGATTCTGACAGTTGTGAAACTGGAAATGCTCAGAGCTGAGAGCTTCTGGGTTCACACTGCCCAGAGGAGAAGCCAGGTAGCAACATCACTAAGTGGGGACTGGCATCTGCGGGCACCCAGATCACTTTTACACAAACACCAGGAGCCTGCTCAGCAACATATGAACAAGGCCAGCTCTGAACTTTTGTTAACCTGTTCACATCTTGGGCATACCAGATATGTCCAAAATGCTGAACTGGTTAAACTGAAAGTTCAGTTGGGCTTTAACTATTAGACACATTTTTAGAATGTTTTAAATATGGATGGAGATACAACCAAAAAAAAAGGGGGGGGGAGGGGCAGGACAAACTGCACACACTGCAACAGACTAGTTTCTCAACAAAAAATAAATAAAATAATGGAATAATGGTAAAGTTAATAGAGATAATCAGCCCAATCTTGCACCTGATCCAGCATCCCAATGTGACTCTAAGGTATGCGATAAGATGTCTAGAGTCACCCTGGGGCAAGTCGCACACAAAACAGCAGTACGTTGCGGCTCTACAGAGGATGGGCTGAATCCTCTCTGCCTGTCTTCAACTGAACTAAAATCCTCAAGAAAAACAGCCAGGAGCCTGTTCAGCAACATAGGAACAAGGTTAGTTGTTAGTGTTCACATTTTGGGCGTACCAGATACGTCCAAAATGCTGAACTAGTTAAACTGAAAAATCAGCCAAAACTTGCACCTGATCCAGCAGCCCAATTTGACTCTCAGGTATGGAATAAGATGTTTAGGGCTACCTAGGGGCAGTCACAACTGTTTCTAGAGCAGTCATTATCACACATGGAAGGTAACGTCCAAGTGTCCATTCATGGGGCAAGTCGCAGAAGAAACAGCAGCAGGATGCGGCTGTACAGAGCAGTGTTTCTCAACTCCAGTCCTCAAGGCGCCCCAACAGGTCATGTTTTCAGGCTTTCAATTATTTTTCACAGGAGATTTAATCAATTTCACTTCCTTAATAAATACCACAGCCTTTCATCTGAGGGAAATCCTGAAAACATGACCTGTTGGTGCGCCTTGAGGACTGGAGTTAAGAAACACTGGTACAGAGGATGGGCTGAATCCTCTCTGCCTGTCTTAAATCAAACTAAAATCCTTAAGAAAATCAGCCAGGGGCCTGCTCAGCAACATAGGAACATGTTGATTTTATAACCTGTTCACATTTTGGGCGTACCAGATACATCCAAAATGCTGAACTAGTTAAACTGAAAAATCAGCCCAATGTTGCACCTGATCCAGCAACCCAATTTGACTCTCAGGAATGGAATAAGATATTTAGGGCTACCTAGAAGCAGTCATTATCACACATGGAAGGTAATGTCCAAGTGTCCATTCATGGGGCAAATCGCACAAGAAACAGCAGCTGGTTGCGGTTGTACAGATGATGGGATGAATCCTCTCTGTCTGTCTTCAATCAAACTAAAATCCTTAAGGAAAATAGACAGGGGGCAGCTCAGCAACATAAGAACAAGGTCGGTTGTGAGATTTATTACAACCTGTTTACATTTTGGGCATACCAGATACGTCCAAAATGCTGAACTAGTTAAACTGAAAAATCAGCCCAATCTTGCACCTGATCCAGCAACCCAATTTGGCTCTCAAGTATTGAATAAGATGTTTAGGGCTACCCAGGGGCAGTCACAACTGTTTCTAGAAGCAGTTGTTATTACATATGGAAGGTAGTGTCCAAGTGTCCATCCATGGAGTAAGTCGCACAAGAAACAGCAGCAGGTTGCGGCTGTACAGAGGATGGGCTGAATCCTCTCTGCCTGTCTTCCATAAAACTAAAATCCTTAAGGAAAACAAACAGGAGGCGGCTCAGCAACATAGGAACAAGGTCAGTTGTTAGATTTTATAACCTGTTCACATTTTGGGCGTACCAGATACGTCCAAAATGCTGAACTAGTTAAACTGAAAAATCAGCCCAGTCTTGCACCTGATCCAGCAACCCAATTTGGCTCTCAAGTATTGAATAAGATGTTTAGGGCTACCCAGGGGCAGTCACAACTGTTTCTAGAAGCAGTAGTTATCACACATGGAAGGCAACGTCCAAGTGTCCCATCCATGGGGCAAGTCGCACAAGAAACAGTGGCAGCTTGAGGCTGTACAGAGGATGGTCTGAATCCTCTCTGCCTGTCTTCACAGAAATGCCCTTTCTGGGCAGACGATAGTCCCAGCAGTCAATGCCTATTATGCTGCCATCGGTGTCATTATTTACTCTCACCGTAAAGGTTATTTAATTTTAGTCACAGTGGCACGCTTGCTCATACATACATTTCCCTGGCACGACTGCCTCATTATTATTTATCAGCCTCCAAACAGGAAAACCAGCACAGATAAACTACGCCATTTATCAACTGGTATATTTCAGCGGCTACAGTTTTCTCCCCTCCGCGCAATAAATATATCTCCTTACTTCTCCCCCGGTGACAAATAGCTCCCAAAAAACTAATAAGATTTTAATAATTAAATCGACATTGCACACCAACAAGGTTCTGGATGTTGGAGGCCGCTGTATTTTCTGTTCTCGTATCCTATGCTAGTTGCCTAATGAGCTTAATGAGCTTAAAAATCAACTCGAGGCAGCGCAGTAAAATCGATCAATGGGCCGTTCCCACTATCCAGCAAGCACTGCGGCTGGCTATACACTAGTAGGTTTTGGAACAAATATTCATACAAACATTCCTATGAAAAGTCTTTGCACATTCAATGAATGTCATATATATGCAATCCCGCACTTTCCTCCTGCGCCGCTTCTGCTGTGATAATTCACAGCAGAAGCCGATTATCGGGTGCCAGGTACTTGATGTCCACCGGCACCCGCCGATCATCGGGCAGACACTCAGAACAGAGCCCTGTCTCTGTAAACAAGGTAGAGTTTCGTTCTGACAGGGGAGGAAGGGGTGGATATTGTGTTCTTGCAAAGCAGGGACAAGGATCCATGTCTTCCCCTAGTAAAAGCACCTCACATAGCAAACACAAACACTGGCTAGGCACACACAGTTAACCCTTTGATTGCCCTAGATGTTTAACCCCTTCCCAGCCAGTGTTAGTCGTACAGTGACAATGCATATTTTTAGCACTGATCGCTGTATTAGTGTCACTGCTTCCAGCAAAATGTCAAAAGTATCAGTTAGTGTCTGATTGTCCACCGCAGTATTGCAGTCCTGCTATAAGTTGCTGATCGGTGCCATTACTAGTATAAACGAAATAAATAAATAAAAATGCCAGTATATATGTAGACGCTATAACAATCCCAAAAACCAGGGGTCCCAAACTGGTGGCCCTCCAGCTGTTGTGAAAGTCCCATCATGCCTCTGCCTGGGGGAGTCATGCTTGTAACTGTCAGCCTTGCAATGCCTCATGGGACTTGTAGTTTTGCAACAGCTGGAGGGCCGCCAGTTTGAGACCCCTGCCATAAACCAATCAATATAATAACAAAAAGACATAAAACCATAAAAATTAAAAAAAAACATAACCACCCCCCCCCCCCCCAAAAAAAATACATAAACCAATATATGCTTATTGGGATTTTTTTTTACCAAGAACATGTAGCAAGAACATGTAACAGAATACATATTGGCCTAAATTTATAAAGACATTTTTTTTTCTTGGATATGTTTTATAGCAGAAAGTAAAAAAAAAAAATATATATACATATATATATATATATATATATATATATATATATATATATATATATATATATATATATATATATTTATTTATTTTCCAAATTGTTGGTCTTTTTCTGTTTTATAGCACAAAAAAAAAACAAAACAAAAAAAAAAACACAGAGGTGATCAAATGCCACAAAAAAATACTCCTATTTGTGGGAAAATACTAAAATACTTCTACTTTAATAACCTTATTTATCGGTGTATAACACTCACTTTTTCCCCCTGAAAATAGGAGGAAAATAAATTGCGGGTTCGTGTTATACGCCGTCAACGTACCTCGGAGGGGAAGGAGGGGTACGAGTGCCGCCGTCATCTCCTCTCCACTCAGCTCTCTGACACACAGTCCCGCCTCCGCCACTGGAATTAGAGCTGGTCCAATGCCGATGGCAGAGGCAGGACTGTGTATGTGACTGCCGACTGAGAGTGAGGAAACAGATGACAGCTCCCAGATTTCATCTGAGATATGGTGAGCTGCATTGAGGGGTAGATGGGCGCAGAACAGGCTGCAGGTGGGCACACAACATGCTGCAGATGGGTACACAACAGGCTGCAGATGGGCACACAACAGGCTGCAGGTGGGCACACAACAGACTGCAGATGGGCACACAACAGGCTGCAGATGGGCACACAACAGGCTGCAGATGGGCACACAACAGGCTGCAGGTGGGCACACAATAGGCTGCAGCTGGGCACACAACAGGCTGCAGATGGACACACAAAAGGCTGCAGGTGGGCACACAACAGACTGCAGATGGGCACACAACAGGCTTCAGATGGGCACACAACAGGCTGCAGGTGGGCACACAACAGGCGGCAGGTGGGCACACAACAGGCTGCAGATGGGCTCACAACAGACAGGCTGCAGATGGGCACACAACAGGCTGCAGGTGGGCACACAACAGGCTGCAGGTGGGCACACAACAGGCTGCAGGTGGGCACACAACAGACTGCAGATGGGCACACAACAGGCTGCAGGTGGGCACACAACAGGCTGCAGGTGGGAACACAACAGGCTGCAGGTGGGCACACAACAGGCTGCAGGTGGGCACACAACAGGCTGCGGATGGGCACACAAAAAAGCTTTTTTTTCCTGAAACTTCCCTCTTAAATTAAGGTGCGTGTTATATGCTGATAGATACTGTAGGTGTGCCTTAAAAGTCCATCATAGCGGGGGTTTTTTCTGCTTTGGCTTGTGGGAAAAAAAGGACATAACTTTAATTTTATGTATTTGTATTTTTATGTATTTGTTTTTGGTATTTGGTACAGTGTCGCACGATCGCGCAATGGTCAGTTAAAGTAACGCAGTGCTGGATCTCAAAAAGTAGCCTGGTCAGGAAGGGGGGGGGGGGTAAATCATCCGGAGGTTAAGTGGTTAAAGCGTCAAACTCTAGTTGTACAACTTTTAATAAAAACATAATTTTATAATGCAAGAATACACGTTAAACCAGGTAGAAATATAGATCTAAAACTAAGATATTTCTTCGCACACAACACCTCCTGGCTCATTTGCCACCATGTACTGTACATTGTTCCAGCTACACATTGTCCTGTTTGTTGGTAAGTGTACATTATTTGTAGAGCTCTAATTATCCCGTGTAGCTCTAATTAGCCGGATCTCTTTGCTATGCGGCTCCAGCGCTGGAGCGGCCCATGTACCTGGGTGTAGATATATCGCCCTTTTTTATGGCTCGAAAAAAAAAAACATTTCGGCGATTTAGAGGAGCTGCAGAAGAAATGAGTCAGTTTTGCAAAGAACTTCAAAACATATGACTGCCGTCATATTAAACCCGGATAAAAAATAACCCGACGCAGCAGAGCCGTGAAAGGGAAGGAGCTGGAAAAGAAGAGGCTCCAGGAAGAAGCGACTTTAAATAACTGTGTAAAGGTAGCGACAAGCTGTCACCTCTAATTGGGTAACGGATGAATCAGCAGAGAGTAATTCAGTGCTGTTCAAAGACTGTAACTGAGCTTAAGTGTTAAAGCGCAGCGGGTCACGGCGTCGGCTTACTGCTAAATCGCCGCGGCTTGCAGGATGTGTTTCGCCATCTGTACAGGAATAGCGTTCTGTCCTAATTAATCAGTATATTATTTCATACGTGGCTCCATTTTTGAGTACGTTTTTTAAGTCGATAAAACACAGTATAACTACACTGCAATTTTCACCAGTACGACGCTTTTCCTTATTTTTATCCTTCTCTTACTTACCGATACTTTTTCCCCCATTGACTTCCTTTGCGCTGTAAGATGGAAAAAAATTCTCCTTATTTTGGATAAAATCCACTGAAAGCCTTGTGTTCTCTGCAGCGACATTGAACTCAACAAAGGGTTACATGGGCTGTATTTAGGGGTCTATATATATATAAAACATCAGCAATCCACCGCCGTGTTTCACAGTAGGAATGGTGGACCTTTCTTCATAGGCCTTGTTGTCTCCTCTCCAAATGTAGTGTTTATGGTTGTGGCCAAAAAGCTAAATTTTGGTCTCATCACTCCAAATGACTTTGTGCCAGAAGGTTTGAGGCTTGTCTCTGTGCTGTTTAGCATATTGTAATTGGGATACTTAGTGGCATTTGCATAGTAATGACTTTCTTCTGGTGACTCGACCATGCAGCCCATCTTTCTTCAAGTGCCTCCTTATTGTACATCTTAAAACAGCCACACCACATGTTTTCAGAGAGTCCTGTATTTCACCTGAAGTTATTTGTGGGTTTTCTTTGCATCCCGAACAATTTTCCTGGCAGTTGTGGCTGAAATTTTAGTTGGTCTACCTGACCGTGGTTTGGTTTCAACAGAACCCCTCATTTTCCACTTCTCTTCTTAGAGTTTGAACACTGCTGATTGGCATTCTCAATTCCTTGGATATCTTTTTTTTTATATCCCTTTCCTGTTTTATACAGTTCAACTACCTTTTCCCGCAGATCCTTTGACAATTCTTTTGCTTTCCCCATGACTCAGAATCCAGAAACCTCAGTGCAGCACTGGATGGAAGATGGAAGGGTCTGTCAGGAGTCCAGAAACTCATTGACCTTTTATACACACACAATAATTACAAGCAAACAGATCACAGGTGAGGACGGTTACCTTTAATAGCCATTCAAACCCCTTTGTGTCAACTTGTGTGCATGTTATCAGGCCAAAATCACCAGGGTATGTAAACTTTTGATCAGGGTCATTTGGGTAGTTTCTGTTGCCATTAGGATTTAAAAAGAGTAAACACAGTTGATTGATAATAAATGGCTTCAGTCAAACACTAACCATGAGTGAAAGGAAAGTTTTTGTGTTATCATTCATATTCTCTGAAAAATGGCCAAGAAATCCTAAATTCTGCCAGGGTATGTAAACTTATGAGCACAACTGTACGGGATTCTGCACAGAATGGCCACCCTGTAGCAGTAAATCTGCTATGGGTGGTCGGCAAGTGGTTAAACATTTTTTACTTTCACCTGATGGGTTTTATTTACAAAGTGAAGCTTCACCACTAAAGAAAATTAGTGCAACTGTACTTGCAAAATGCACAGTCTATTTACCTTTAGTAGTAAACCCCCCCTCCCTCCCACCGCTGCTCTGAACGGGCCTCCCGTCCCACCGGAAGACCTGATCCACGATCCGCCACTTCCGGCGGCTAGTGACAGACTGGCACGAAGCCAGAAACCGCTTTGTTCCAGTCTCCTGATTGTAGACACGGAAGCGACGTCACAACGTCACTTCCTGTTTACTCAGCTGCCAATGGCGCCGGATTTAAAAAAATATACAGTATTCAGAATCGCCGAAAATGGCGATCTGAATACTTTGAAGTGCAAATGAGGGATTTGGGGTCTTTTAGACCCCCGATCCCTCCATAAAGAGTACCTGTCACCACCTATTACTGTCACAAGGGATGTTTACATTCCTTGTGACAGCAATAAAAGTGATCAAAAAAAATGTTTTTGTTTTTTTAAAGAGGATGTCCACCCGATTTTTTTTTTTTTAAAAGTCAGCATCTCCGAATACTGCAGCTGCTGACTTTTAATAAATGGACACTTACCTGTCCCAGGTTCCAGCGGTGTCGGCAGAATGTGACGAGCGAGCGCTCGTCTCTCGCTGCCCCGCCGCCATCCTCGGTCAGGGAATCAGGAAGTGAAGACACAACGTCTTCACTGCCCGGTTCCCTACTGCGCATGCGCGAGTCGCGCTGCACTTTTCTATTGGTCCCCGCTGTTTCCTGGGAACTGTGTTTCCCAAGACACAACAGGACATTCTCAGATAGGGGCGGGCATCCTCGGATATGGGCGGGGATGCTAGTCCCCGGAAGTGGGTGCAGATACCTGTATTATACAGGTATCTGCACCCCCCTCCCCCCTGGAAGGTGCCAACTGTGGCACCAGAGGGGGGGGAGGAATTCGATAAGCGGAAGTTCCACTTTAGGGTGGAACACCGCTTTAAACACAATTTAATAATATAAAAATAAATAAGAAAATTTTTTTTTTTTAAAGCTCCCGTCCCATCGAGCTCGCACAGCAAAGAAAACGCATACGGAAGTCGCGCCCGCATATGTAAACAGTGTTCAAATCACACATGTGAGGTATCGCCACAATCATCCGAGCGAGAGCAATAATTCTAGCGCTAGACCTCCTCTGTAACTCTAACCTGGTAACCATAAAAAAAAATTTAAGCGTCGCCTATGGAGATTTTTAGGTACCGTAGTTTGTCGCCATTCCACGAGTGCGTGCAATTATAAAGCGTGACATGTTTGGTATCTATTTACTCGGCGTAACATCATCTTTCACATTATACAAAAAAATTGGGCTAACTTTACTGTTTCGTTTTTTTTTTAAATTCATGAAAATATCTTTTTCCCAAAAAGTTGCATTTAAAACACTGCTGCACAAATACAGTGTGACATAAAATATTGAAACAATCGCCATTTTATTCTCTAGATTCTCTGCTATATATAATTTTTAGGGCTGTGGAAATGAAAGATTAATTCCTCAATTAATCGATTCATTTTTTTGATCGATCAAAATTCTTTTGATTGGTACTCACCTCTCCACCGGCTTCCGGGTCTTCAGGGAGTTCCGTCGGAGATCCGGTGACGTCACGGACATCGACCCTCACCGGACTCCTCCCCCCTTCCCCAAGTGCCTCCATCTGCTAACGAAGGGAAGGGGGGAGGAGTCCGGTGACATTGAAGTTCTGATTGAACGTAACGCGTACGGGGAAGGAGCTATGCATGACGTCACCCGCTGCTGCTCTACAGAACTAACACGATTGTCAGCTTTACATGCTGTGTTTTTATCATCTTTATGTGAGTAGTTTGTGTTTGAACACAAAAATTAAATCTTATACTTAAGCGGTGAGCACTTAGATCTTTTCTTTCTACCCATGACCTGCGTCCTTGCTGAGATCTAAGGAGACATGAGAGAAGTTTATGGTCCGTGTTAACCCATTTGATACCCGCTTGCATGAACACCTGTTTGCACAGGGGTCCATGCCATAAGGTGAGAGTGATTAGTTAGACCGGAGGTGGAGGGATTGTCACGCTACTGTGGAAAAAAAAAAGACTTATGTCAGTGCTACAGTTTGAATTTAAAACGTATTTGTGTGAACTGTGAAGTTAAGTCATGGATTGTGGAAACGAACTAGTGATTGTATATAGTGTATACCACATTTACCACTGACTAATGCAGAGTTGCAATGCAAGGAGATCAGCTAAAAGTAGTTGGATCTGTATGTGCGTTATAATTAATTGAAATTAGTAGATTCATCGATTTAAAAAAAAAATCGATTAATCGAACACGAAAATTTTAATCAGTAACAGCCCTAATAATTTTCTAGCAAGAAATACGGATTTTAACTTGTAAACACCAAATGTCAGAAATAGGCTTATGCCGCGTACACACGGTCGGAATTCTCGACGGAAAAAGCTCTGATGGTTTTCCCGTCGGAACTCCGACGGAATTTCGCTCAAACTGTCTTGCCTACACACGGTCACACCAAATTCCGACGGTCAATAACACCACGACGTAAAACACGTTTGACGGCACTATAAAAGGGAAGTTTAATGCTTCTGAGCATGCGTCGAATTGTTTCCGAGCATGCGTCGGAATTTTGCGTGTCGTAATTGCTACAGACGATGGGAAAATCCCATAGAAAGGTTTTCCGTCGGAAAAATGAAGAACGGGTTCTCAATCCAAAGGTCCGTCGGAAATTTCCGACAGAAAAATACAGATGGGCATGCACACGGTCGATAAATCCGATGAAAAGCTCCCATTGGACTGTTTCCATCGGAAATTCCGACCGGGTGTACGCCGCATTAGTCATGAAAGGGTTAATCATGCATTTTTCTTCTGTTAAAAAACTGATCAGTGTGAGGGGCCCTTAACCACTTCCATCCTGGGTGGGCGTCATATGACGTCCTCCCATTCCCGGCCGCCTAGGGGGCACGCGCGCGCCCGCGGCGTCGCTCGGGACCCGGTGCGCGTGCCTGGCGGCCGCGATGTCCGCCGGGCACCCGCGATTGCCCGTTAAAACAACGGGACTGTGCGGGACCGTGGAGCTGTGTGTGTAAACACACAGCTCCACGTCCTGTCAGTGGAGAGGAGACCGATCATGTGATCCCAGTACGGAGGAACACCGAACGGGCTCCTCCCCTTGTGAGTCCCCTCCCCCCACAGTTAGAATCACTACCTTAGGGAACACATTAACCCCTGCAGCACCCCCTAGTGTTAACCCCTTCCCTGCCAGTCACATTTACACAGTAATCACTGCAATTTTATAGCAACGATCGCTGTGTAAATGCGAATGGTCCCAAAAATGTGTCAAAAGTGTCCGAAGTGTCCGCCGCAATGTCGCAGTCACGAAAAAAAAATCGCAGATCGCCGCCATTACTAGTAAAAAAAAAAAAAAAATGCAATAAATCTATCCCCTATTTTGTAGACGCTATAACTTTTGCGCAAACCGATCTTTATACGCTTATTGCAATTTTTTTTACCAAAAATATGTAGAAGAATACGTGTGGGCCAAAACTGAGTAAAAAAATCGTTTTTTTTTTTAAAAATGGGATATTTATTATAGCAAAAAGTAAAAAATATTGTGTTTTTTTTCAAAATTGTCGCTCTTCTTTTGTTTATAGCGCAAAAAATAAAAACTGCAGAGGTGATCAAATACCACCAAAAGAAAGCTCTATTTGTGGGAAAAAAAAGGACGTCAATTTTGTTTGGGTGTAACGTCGCACGACCGCGCAATTGATAGTTAAAGCGACGCAGTGCTGTATCGCAAAAAGTGCTCTGGTAAGGAAGGGTGTAAAATGGCCCGGTGCTGAGGCCGTTAAACACCGTCCATGCGTTTCTGATGCAGAATAAAATCGCACTGGGCTGTATCTGGTGTGATCCTTTACTGAAAGCTGCAGAATTGAACATATTAAAAGTGACTTTACATTAAGGTGTTGAGGCTTCTATGGGATTCTAGTGATTGGGTTTCACATCGATGGAATCAGCCTCATGAGATGAATGTGTTAGGTGTGTACACAAAATAGGAATGATTTCTAAGCTTCCTTATAAGCAAGCGGTTGTTGGGAGATTAATCTCCGTTCCCATTGAGGTCTGTGCAAGAGAGGAGAGGAGATTAATCGCTAAGACTTTCTGCACTGTTGTGGGAGATCAGTCAGTCGTATGACTGCTAATCTCTTGTGTTGCGGCTCTTATGAAAACTGTGACAAAGAAACTGATGGATGTCGCAAGGGAGTTAAGAGACTAAAAATCAGCCGCGAAGCCCTCGCCATAAAGGGGCAGAATTAAAAATGGGGCCATGAAGCGCCCATCAAATGCAGGTCAGCACACGCAGCCCTCGATCTCCATCTCTGCAGCTTTAGCTGCACAGAACGAATGAACAGGAAGAGCTCTGTACAGAGCTTCCCGTTTATTAGCCAACTGAAGCACAGTTTACTATGCTTCAGTTATGAATAGACACAGGAGCGATCGGTACCGACCACTCACTGTGTGCATTCAGAAAAGCATCTTCCGCAGCAGCTGGCGGGGAGGGGGAATCACACAGGGGCTCAAGGGCAGCACACAGGGGCTTAAAGTGGTTAAAAACCCACTTTTTGGACTTCTACCTATAGGTAAGCCTAGAATAAGGCTTACCTATAGGTAGTGGAAACATCTCCTAAACGTGCGCCGTTTAGGAGATAATTCACTTGCAGTCCACCGAAAATGCGTGGGGAAGCCGTTTCTTCCCTAGCCTGTGCCGGTAATCGTGCGCATGCGTGGGAGTGACGTCACGCGGCTCCGGCGAATCACCACACCGGAGTCCGTGGCCCGGAAGGAAGCGGGGTCAGAAGATGGACGCTGCCTACACAGGGGACATCGCTGGATTCTTTTGCAGGTAAGCGGCACATAATGGGCTAGTATTCGATGCATACTAGCCCATTAAGTATTTAATTTGTGGGCTTTGCAGCGAGCAAAAGAGGAAGTAAAACCCATCAGGGTTTACTTCCTCTTTAAGGGCAGCAGGAAACAAGTAAGGGGCAGCAGGGGCCACATATAGAAGAACCCACGCCCTCAATTTTCCTCCTGCAGCTGCTGAATGCCGGCAAGAGGGAGAGGAGGAGAAGCAGGCTTTGAGTGGCTTCAGGAGAAAAATGTACAAACTGAAGCATAGTAAACACTGTTTACAATGCTTCCATTATGAATAGACACAGGAGCGATCGGTACTGACCACTCACTGTGTTCATTGAGGAAAGCAACCCAAACAGCAGCCAGCTGGGGAGAGGGTGGACAGGGGAGCACACAGGGGCTCAAGGGCAGCACAGGGGCTTAAGGGCAGCAGGAAACAAGTAAGGGGCAGCAGGGGCTGCATATAGAGGAAACAATGCCCTCAATTTTCGTCCTGCAGCTGCTGAATGCCGGTGAGAGGAAGAGGAGGAGAAGCAGCCTTCCAAACTGAAGCATGAAAACACATTTTACAATGCTTCTGTTATGAATAGACACAGAAGCGATCAGTACCGACCACTCACTGTGTCCATTTAGAAAAGCATCCCCTGCAGCAGCCGGCAGGGGAGGCTGGAAGCCCTGCGGGGGGAGGGGGGAGGGGGGAGGGGGGAGGAGCACACAGGGGCTTAAGGGGTGCAGGAAACAAGTAAGGGGCAGCAGGGGCCACATATAGAGGAACCAATGCCCTCCATTTTCCTTAAGCAGCTTCTGAATGCCAGTGGGAGGGAGAGGTGGAGAAGCAGGCTCTCAGCGACTGAAGGTGGAAAATAAAGGGCATCAGTTCCTCTATATGCTGCCCCGAGTGTAGAACCAAGGTGTAGAACCAAATGACAGGGGAGCCACACGAGCTCCCTGAAGTATGGGGCCGGGTGGCAATTGCGACCCCTGCGACCCCTATAGTTACTCCTCTGTCCTGTTGAGATGTGTTTGCATTGCAGGTCAAATTTTGTGTTCGGGGCATATGAGCAGTGAATTTGAATTAATTTACATGCGTACACTTCTAGGCTGTACTCACATAAACAAGAGTACTTTTCATGCCATTACTTATGTATTTAATTACGCCCATGTAAATAATGTACATAAGCCTTTACTTTAACCGCAACCTGTGTCAGCCTACCAAGAAATCCGCACCACTGCAAACAACGTGTTATGATTGTGTCACAACTACATACTGGAGTCATCTTGTTTTCTTCTCTGTCGCTATCAAACATTTTAATCAGCATATGAGCTTAGGTGTTCATTTATTAGCTATACCAAGAACCAGAAAAAAGGACTCTACAAAAATTACTGAGTCGTCAAAAGCACCGCATGACAGCGCGAATAACGTAGCCGAGATTTGTGAATGATTCAGAGTGACTTAGGGATTCATTTTCATAGATAATTCTTGGGAAATATGATAATGTGATTCCACGCGTCTATATTTAGGCCCTGCGCTGGGAGAAGTAAATTTTTTTATCGCTGGTCGCAGAGAGACGTCTTTAGTCGCGGAATGTTCTTTGTGTTTAGTATTCAGCGGCGGGAACGATTATAGCAGTGTTGGCCTCTAGTCATAGTGTGTTGTATGGCATAGGGGATCGTACCCAGCAGAGTGCAATCAGATTCCATCCGCCATCTTTCTAGTGCAGGTGTAGTGTGACATATGACGACCCGTCACATTTGGCTACCCGCTGGACTGCGCATGCCACCCTATGCGTTCCAACACTGTTGTAAGACACCACTTTGCCACACGGCCTCGCTTCACTCAGCATAATTATAATCTAACTTGGATGGTGGGGCTTGAACCTGGACTCAGGGGTGTGGCCACAAAATTCTGCGCAAGCGCAGATCGCCACAGTGTTGGAGCGCATATGGCGGCATCGTGCATGCGCAGTCCAGCGGGTAGCCAAATGTGATGGGTCGCCATATGTGACGCTATACAGGCTAAAAAATGAACATGTCAGCTTGGCTGGTATGGGCAGTACCAGTGTTTTTCAGTTGACACAGTTTTTTTTTTGGGGGGGGGGGGATGAGACCTAAAATGGAACTAAATACATGGATCTGGTTTCCCAAAACAGTTACAGGCAGTTACATGTCTGCTCTCAAGTTGAATTTGTATGTAAGTTGAAACGGGTAAATTTTTTAAGTGTAAATTCAGCCAAATATTTATTAACCACTTAAGGACCGGAAGATTTTCCCCCTTTATGATCAGGCCATTTTTTTTAGATACGGCACTGCGTCGCTTAACCGCATATGATTGGATGCAGAGCTTCTGTCAAGTCAATCATTTTCCAACCAGTCTCCTTCAATTTTTTAAAATTCAACTGAAGGCAACATTTGTTTCGTCTTGGAAAAATGAAGGGAGGGTTATAACCCCTGTCAGTTTTGTTCCCTATCTTTGTCCCATTGGGGGGGATTTCCTTTCACTTCCTGTACCATGGCCACAACAGGGAGTAAGAGGAAATCCCAAAGTGAGGGAAAACACAGAAATAGTGTCCCAATTGGAAGGTCTTTCCCTCTTTTCCTGTTCTGGTGGCCTCTCAAAATTTGAGATTTTCATTGACTTGTAATGATAATTTTTCACCAGGACCTAGAGAGGGTGAATCCTTTCCCTTAGGCTGCTTTCACACTGGGGCGGTGCGGGGCGGCGACGGTAAAGCAGCGCTATATTTAGCGCTGCTTTACCATCGTTTTAGCCGCGGTATGCGGCCGCTAGCGGGGTGGTTTTAACCCCCGCTAGCGGCCGCAAAAGGGTTAAAAACCTCCGCAAAGCGCCGCTGCAGCGGCGCTATGCCGGCGGTATCCCCGCGGTGTCCCATTGATTTCAATGGGAAGGAGCGGTATAGGAGCGGTGAATACACCGCTCCTTCACCGCCCCAAAGATGCTGCTAGCAGGACTTTTTTTTTACCGTCCTGCTAGCGCACCGCTCCAGTGTGAAAGCCCTCAGGGCTTTCACACTGGAGACACAGCAGCAGCTGTTTCGGGTCGGTTTGCAGGCGCTATTTTTAGCGCAATAGCGCCTGCAAACCGCCCCAGTGTGAAAGCAGCCTAAGTCAAACACACACAGCAATAAAAACCTGACAGGTGTTCTAATCCCTTCCCACGCTATCCAAGTTTTTTTTTTTTGTTTAAAAAAAAAAACTTGTCTTCAGTTATACTTTTGGAATGAAGACTATTGGGTGGTCCTGATGAGGTCATCCACAGCTGGAATGTTGGTTGGTTCATCAGGAACCATCCAAAATTTGCTTTGGGTATGGCCAGCTTTACTTAATAAAGAGATGCAACACTGACCTTTCAAGCAGACTAAAATTCACACTCGTGCCTGGGATCTTCACAATGAATGGTTATGTTTCAAAAAACGCCAACATACTTCAGAGTGCTTGTACATGGAATCATTGACGTTAAGACAGAAGAACTTCCAGTCCATTAAAAAGCCAACACATTCCTGGTGACCCTCCTCAATACTTGGACTGGAAATCTCATAATATGGCAAGTTTGTTCTGGCATCTGGTTTGGCAACCAAGTCCATTGGCTTGTTAATGTACATCTTATCAATAAACTAACTTTATTACTTGGACTTTCCCATCCGTCTGGAGCTCTCTTTCTTATATATTTCATATCTCCCCAAATATCATTTGGTGACCTTGTGAATAATTCTGATATTCAGGTTTATGATGCATTTTTTTAGAGAGTAACTAATGACCTTTATTTGTCTTCCTTTCCAAACACACAGACTCCATCTCAGCAGAGTAACATTCTGGATAACGGGCAAGAAGATTTATCTCTCAGCCAATGGAACCCTTACCCACTGGGCCGACGTGATGTTCCTCCTGAAACTGTCGCTAAGAAGGTAAATAATGGGCCATGGCTCAGACTATAGACCCAGTGCCCAGCACCATAGACCAGGGGTCTCCAAACGTATACATATAGTTCAATCTATTTGTTATATGGGACATCATGTGTGTTTTTAACTTTTGTACAATAAGCTTTATGTATTTTATATGTTTTTGATTGATTGCTGGTGTCATCACACATCAGTTTTACATCAGGGCATAATCACGTACCTTATTTATCGGTGTAAAACACGCGCTGACGTATAACACGCACCCCAAGTTTAGGAGGAAATTTTAAGGAAAAAACTTTTTAAGGAAAAAAACTTACATTTAAATGCCCATCAATGCAGCCTTATCAGTGTCCATCTGCAGCCTTGCACAGCGTCCATCTGCATGCTTGTCAGTGTCATTTGCAGCCTTGCATCCTTGTCAGTGTCATTTGCAGCCTTGCATCCTTGTCAATGTCATTTGCAGCCTTGCAGCCTTCTTAGTGTCATTTGCAGCCTTGCAGTGTCCATCTGCAGCCTCCTCAGTGTCATTTGCAGCCTTGCCTAGGCTGCAATTAAACTGCAGTGACATGTCAGTGTCACTGCAGTTTGAAAATGGCGCCGCCGAGATACACAGAGCCGGTCCTGTGTATCTCAGCTCTTCTCGGCTCCTCCCGTAGCGGAGCGGAGGAGCGAGCGCCGCTGATAGCTATACATAGCCGAGTGTGCTCGGCTATCCTCAGGTAGTTCCGCTCAGTCACGCCCAGTCCCGCCCTATGATGGACATAACACAGGGACTGGGCGTGACTGTGAGCGGAGCCGAGCGCCGCCCATATACATACATAGCCGAGTGTTACCGGCTAGGCTCGGATAGCTCTGCTCACAGTCACGCCCAGTCCCTGTGTTATGTCCATCATAGGGCGGGACTGGGTGTGACTGAGCGGAAATAGCCGAGAATAGCCGAGTACACTCGACACTCGTCGATCCCCCGCTCACAATCAGTGGGGGATCGAGGGGGGATCGGCGTATAACGCGCACCCACGATTTTCCCCTGATTTTAAGGGGAAAAAAGTGCGTGTTATACGCCGATAAATATGGTATATATAAATGATCCGAGTCTTCCAGGTAGGGGACGTGCATGCGGGAGCCCAGTGGCGGATATCATGGATTCAATGTCTGCCGGCACCCGCCAATCATCGAGCCTATGTAAACAAGGCAGATCGCCGTTCTGACAAGAGGGAAGGCATGAATCCTGCAAAGCAGGGACATGGATCCATGTCTTCCCCTAGTAAGACAACTAAGGCACACAGTTAACCCTGTCATTACCGCTGATGTTAACCCCTTCCCAGCCAGTGTCTTTAGTATAGTGACAGTGCATATTTTTCAGCACTGATCACTGTATTAGTGTCGCTGGTCCCCAAAAAAATTTCAAAAGTGTCAGTCAGTGTCTAAATGTCTGCCGCAATATCACAGTCCCGCTATAAGTCTCTGATCGCTGCCATTACCAGTAAAAAAAAAATATAATAAATAAAGATATCCCATAGTTTGTAGACGCTTTTGCGCAAATCAATCAATATACTTGGATTTTTTACCAAGAATATGTAGCAGAATACATATTGGCCTAAATTTATGAAGAAATTACATTTAAAAAAAAATGTTACTGGATGTGTTTTATATCAGAAAGTAAAAAATATGTTTTTTTGTTGTAAAATTGTCGGTCCTTTTCTGTTTATATTGCTAAAAAAAAAAAATAGCAGAGGTGATCAAATACCACCAAAAAAGGTTCTATGTGTAGGAAAAATAGACATCAATTTTATTTGGGTACAGTGTCGCAAGACCCCACAATTGTCAGTGTCAGTACCTCAGTGCAGTATCGCAAAAAATGGCCTGGTCATGCGGGGGGGGGGTAAATTTTTCGGAGGGCAAGTGGTTAAAGTGCCCTGCTACAATTAATTGATAGCTTTAGACATGTCATGGTTAGACATGTCATGGGGTGTGGGCATATCTTAACATAGAATCAGTATCAAGATATAATTGTTTCACTGAAATTGTGGCCATTTTTACGATTGATCCTGTTTTCATTAAAAAATTATGTTTTAAGGAATTTACACCCCATTCTTTGCTGTGTGATAATTTTGTTATTGTACAAATTTGCTTCATTGGTTGCTAGGACACGGGCCACTTCATTGGTTGCTAGGACACGGGCCACTTCATTGGTTGCTAGGACACAGGCCACTTCATTGGTTGCTAGGACACAGACCACTTCATTGGTTGCTAGGACACAGGCCACTTCATTGGTTGCTAGGACACAGGCCACTTCATTGGTTAATAGGACACAGACCACTTCATTGGTTGCTAGGACACAGGCCACTTCATTGATTGCTAGGACACAGGCCACTTCATTGGTTGCTAGGACACAGACCACTTCATTGGTTGCTAGGACACAGGCCACTTCATTGGTTGCTAGGACACAGACCACTTCATTGGTTGCTAGGGCACAGGCCACTTCATTGGTTGCTAGGACACAGACCACTTCATTGGTTGCTTGGACACAGACCACTTTATTGGTTGCTAGGACACAGGCCACTTCATTGGTTGCTAGGACACAGGCCACTTCATTGGTTGCTAGAATACAGGCCGCTAGCATCCTAGCAACTGATGACGAGAGGCTGAACACTGAGAGTGGGCAGAGCCTGATGGGGATGCAGGTAGACTATTTCTGTTGTATTTGTGTGTGTTAATAATATTTTTATCAAAACTATCAATTTGATATCATTTGCGTGAATATCACGGGACTCATAAAATCAGCAGCACCCTCTTTTTTTATAGAAAATATATGGTTTAAGGTAGGGGTAGGCAAACCTCGACCCTCCAGCTGCGGTGAAACTACAAGTCCCATGAGACATTGCAAGACCCTGACAATCACAGGCATGAATCCTAGAGGCATCATGGGTTTTGTAGTTTCACCACAGCTGAAGGGCTGAGGTTGCCTACCCCTGGTTTAAGGGGTGGGGCCTGGGGTCTTTTTTACAAACACTAAAAGCTGTAAGTAAAAAAAAATGAAAAACTAGCCACCTGACATTAAAAGTGGAGCGCGTGGCCCGGCAGCCAAAGGGTTAAGGGCTAAAAAATTGGCAACCCTGGTTCACTGTCTGAGTGGGAATGGTTGTAGTTCTGCTTTCATTTTTTTGGGCTTCTTTATGCCTTCCTGGAACTGTCAAAGAATCTATTTCGTCCTTTATTTTTCTTTATTTTGGTTCCTCTCCAAAGCGCACTGCTGGGTTTGTCTCCAGCCAGTGGACCCCCTTATGCTGCACACTAGAAATACAGAGCCGGCCTTCTTTTCTGGAAAGTTTAAAGCAACTTTAATGTACCAGGATACAGGACACTCCTAGCTGCCCTTTACTGACGCATTTCACCATCTACTGAGCCGAAGCCTCACTAGGTGGTGAAACGCGTTGGAGAGGGAGTTAGGTGGCGTTTTCCTTTATGTGCGCTGGTACAATAAAGTTGCTTTTAACTTAGCGGAATAGGTGTGTGACTAAGTATTTCTAGTTTGCAGCAAAACCTTTCTTCTGGTCAAATGGCTGGGGATGTTGTGATCATCGTTTCTTTTCAGCTTTTAAAACTTTTGCATTACCCACAGGCAGGTAGCCATATCCAGACACTGATGGGATCCCAGAGCCTGCAGCACAGATCCAGGGAGCAGCCGCACTACGATGGCGGGATGAACAAAGTGACAATCCAGCAGTACCAATCCCCGCTGCCTATCCAGATCCCAGCTGCGCAGAGAGGACCCCAGTCTGGACGCTGCTTAATCCAAACGAAAGGACAGAGGAGCATGGACGGGTATCCGGAGCAGGTATGAGAACCTATCAGATTCTTTCGTTGCTGACCTGTATTTAAAGTACATAGGCTGTGATCATTGTATCATCAATAAAAGTGACCCTAGTATGAGATTTTTCATTGTCAAGTGCATGCATGCTGGGTAATGTCTAAAGCCGCGTACACGCGATCGGACTTTCCGACGGGAATTGTGTGATGACAGGCTGTTGGCCATTTGTACACTCCATCGGACAATTGTTGTCGGATTTTCCACGGACAAATGTTGGATAGCAGGTTTTAAAATTTTCCGCGGACAAATGTCTGTTGTCGGATTTTCCGATCAAGTGTATACAAGTCCGTTGGACAAAAGTTCTCTGACACATGTCCATTAACGTCCGCCACTCCATAGAGAACAATGGTTGGTCCATTTGGCTCCGCCTGAAAAACTGACAGGCGGACTCAATCGGCCTTAAAGCCCTGCGATCAGCAATGCTAAAGCCCTTTGCTGCTCTAGCTCCGACTCAGCGGGCACTTTGTCCTACCTTTTCAGAGCATGCTGGCAGGGGACAGCCTTTTCTGCTCTAGCTTTGGCTGCTTTCCAAAAAAATAAACTGTAATGCCCCGTACACACGGTCGGAATTTCCGACGGAAAATGTCCTATCGGACCATGTTGTCGGAAAATCCGACCGTGTGTGGGCGCCATCGGACTTTTTCCGTCGGAATTTCCGTCTGAAAAAATTTGAGATCCTGCTCTCAAATTTTCTGACAACAAAGTCCGATCGACTTTTTCCGATCGTGTGTAGCAAATTCCGACGGACAAAGTGCCACGCATGCTCAGATCAAATTACAAGACCAAAGCTATTGGCTACTAGCCTCTACGTCGTACGCAACGAACGTCACCGCGTTCAGAATGATCGGATTTTCCGACAACTTTGTCCGACCAGTGTCGGACAAAATCCGTCGGAAAAAATCAGACGGATTTTGTGGTCGGAAATTCCGACCGTGTGTACGGGGCATAAGACTTTGTATACCTTTTTGTTTTGATGCACCTGGAATTAATTTAGCTGATTTAAACTTAAACTTCAGTTGTGCTTTAAGGACTTTCCCGGCCTCGTTTTATCCTGGAGGCCCGGTGACTCGTCCTGCAGTGCGAAGAGCGCGCTGATGAGGCCTCTACTGTAATCACACATTTTATCAGAGGCATAAATCAGACAGACCCTGGACACACTTACATTACAGGAGACTGAGCCAAGCTGCCATTTCTGCTTTATTGCTTACTGATAAAATTACAGAAAATGCAATAAAATTGACAGCTTTATGTGGATATATATACTTTCATATCTTTTTTATTTCACTGAAATGATCCATCAGGGCTAGGACCCTGGGGGGGGGGGGGGGGGGGGGTACTTTGTTTTTAACAACAGATGTTCTTTTACAAATAATACGTTTCAATAATTTATTTAGATTATTTTCAGGTAGAGAATTAACGTTGATGAGTGCCAAAAGTGACAATGGGGGTAGTATTGTTATAATACTAATAGTGCAAACAACTAATAATGAGCTAATTTTGCCTGATTTAATGTCTCTGTGCCAAGTACTAAAATTCTATAGAAGGGCAGATAAGTATTAAGTCTCCCGGTCAGGACATTATCTGCATGGATTTTGCATTTGTGTCAGGACTGGGACTGAATTTGCAACCTCTGCCGCGTCTGGCAGTATCTCTTCTTGCTGAGCCAACCACAATGCTAGGGAGCTCCCTGGACAATTCCTTGGACAGTTTTGTCTTGAACCTTATTTCTGATGAAACTTGAACCCTCCCATGAATTTCCTATTTAAGCCATTTGCACTTCCCATTTGCCAGATTATTGTGCTCTCTCCAGCCAATATCTCGCTCTTGTCACTCCTGCTGCCATCCATATGTTCGCTACCACTTGCTACCCACCTTGGGCTTGCTCCTTGACTATGCTTCCACTTGATCCCAACCTGCAACCACTTGTTACTGTCCTTTGGCTTGCATACTGACTACGCTTCTGCTTGATCCCTACCTGGTATACTGAATCTGCTACTGGACTTGCTCATCTTCTGGTGGGGTGATCCCAAGGACCACAACTTGGCACTAACATGCAGCAAATCCCATCTCCACCATCAGGAGCTCTGGTGAATACCGGTTAGTGCTTAGACCCCTACACCTCTGGTGAGCCTGCATCATCCATCAGGGTGACCTGCTTGTATACTTATTCTGCTAGTCGGTGGGTGCCTCTCTACTACTATAGCTACTGGTCTTTGAGCCTGACCCCTGACAGTGGGTTTTCTTCGGGTACTCCGGTTTCCCCCAACACTCCTTAAGACATGCTGTTAGGTTAATTGTCTAAAATTGGTCTTAGCATTATATTCTACTGAGCACACAAAAGGTGGCCACACTATCACCACCTTGGTAGGGGTTAAAGTGTTACTAAACCCAGTAATATAAAAATAGATCATCCCCCTCCCACAGTGTCCCAAGCTTATAAATATTATTTTTACATTAAAATATTGCCACTATATACCTTTTTGTCTGATCTGTATACCATGGTCAGTGATAAACTGCGCAGTTTCTCCAGTGCTGAGAGTTCAGGTAGGAGGAGATTTCCACTGCAGCCTGTGTACACGCCCACATGTGTGATGCCTATATCATGTGACCTGGCTAGCTCTGAGAACAAGGAAATGTTCTCTCCAGCATAAAAGACACAACTGAGCATGTGCAGGTTGGCTACTGCCTGTGTGTTAGCTGGCCTTCCCAAGATAAACAATGCAAGAAGGGAAGGCTCTATGCATACAGGATAAAAAAGCCTTTTACACAATGCAGAGGATTAACCCCTTACGTTTTCCAGTTTAACAAGCATGCCATGCTGCATATACAGACTGATTTTACTGTTGTGGGTTTAGTAACACTTTAAGGACCTTTATCCCAACACTGCCTCACTATAAGCTCGAAAAAGTTTTGTATTTACTAAATTTTAAGTGTTTTGTTTGGAAAATTCCAGGGTTGCTGTAAATCTTCTTTTTGCTGTCCCCTTTGTCTCTTTATACCAGTACTGTGTAAGGATAGAGAAGAATCCCGGGCTTGGATTTAGTATCAGTGGTGGACTCAGCGGTCAGGGGAACCCATTCAAACCTTCTGATAAGGTGGGTGGATGAGTGTTTTGCTGTCTTGTCTTGCATTTCACATGCACACACATACATTGTTCTTGTTTTTTCTTCACCAACTGGTACAGTATCATATAAGTTCCTTATATATAATAAACTGTATCAACATTTTTATTTATTTACTTCTGTGGCTCCACTCTAGTTTACAGCACCTAATGGATTATATTGGGAAAAAAAAGCTGTTCCTCTCCCCAGAGGACCCTACATCATTTCCCCACCTCAGAGGACCCACCACAGTTATAATTCACTGAGGCCAGTTTTAGGTGGAAGTAAATTCACCTGAATAGCCAGTTAGTAGTTCTTCCTGATCTCAGGTAGAGATCACATGACCAAAGGCTTGGCATTGACCATCATAGGCGGAAGAGTAATGAACTCTTAAAGCAGAACATCAGACTGTTCTGAATAAAATGTTCATCCCTCTAGGGGATGATGTAACAGAGCACTATTTACCTTACTACAAGAGGCGGCCCATCCCTTGAGGGTGCACGGGCACCCCCCCCAATCCATCCGCCTGGCCCCTTTCAGGAGGCTGGATGCATGGATTCCAATGGGGGGGGTTGGGTGTTTTTGTTGAAGCACCTGATTAGAGCCAAAGGCTCTAATAGTCTTCAAAATAGGGTTGGCTTGGGGCCAACCGAGCCCACACAGGTGTGTTTAATAGCGAATGACTATTCACTATTGTAACACTGATCCTCCTCTCGGCCAATCAGAAAGTGGGTCTTGAGGCCCGTCACCCAATTGGCTGGAAGGACAGGCGATCCTATTTGACGCCTAGGGGGAGGGAAGGAGACACACATCGGAAGCAAGGCGGAGGAGAGGACACAGGAGCCGTTGCCCGCTGCCCAATGCAACTAGATGGGGTAAGTGCCCAAACGACTGGTAGACAGCGAGCGGGCAGGGGTTGAGGTGCCGCCGGCCACCGGGGGGGGTGGTTGTTCGCTCCCCCCCCCCCAAGATTAAAACAACAGCCGCCACGGCTTACTACAAAGTCCCACAACAGCCCGCAGTCCAATCCTCTTCTCTCCAGCACTGGAATGTGAACAGGCATTCCAGCATTATCATGTACATGATGCAGAAGCAGGGTTGGCCGCTAACTAACCATTGTATGTGGTGACATTGGTGAAAGGGGTGATGAGAAGACTGAGATCACCAAGAAAAGCAGCTTTGGGGAACAGTCACCCCAACTGGACTTTGTGAAGAGGAAAGCTGCTGGACTGTGAGTTAAGGTAAGTATTACTCTGCATCCCTTCATACAATGAACAATATATTGTTCATATGCTGAGGTGGACAAAATCTATTTTTTAAGTACTGTCTGGAGTTAGGCTTTAATTAGTTGATCGTTAAGTACTTTTACACAATTTGTGTCATCTATACATGGAGTTTGACAAGGAGGTCATGTTTAGAGAGCTGGGTCAGTCCCATTCCACAGCCCATCTCTTTGCGTACATGAGCTGTGGGGCAGGAATGACCTTGTCTGCAGCTCGCTGGACTGAAAAAAGAGTGTGAGTTCAGAGTTTGGCTAGAGATGAGTTTGGTGGCCACCTGAGATCATCTCTACTCCCAAATCTACAGTGACTGACATGGACAGAATGAAGACTTCTTCTGAAGTTCCCTATGCATCAAAATAGCGGTCCTTGAATCCTGGTACTTGAAGTTTCTGCTCTAAAAACTGATATCCCAGTCTTGGATGGATGCTGGAAGGTTAAACCACCCAAGGGCTTCCTATATATCTCTAGAACTTCATCAGTTTGAGTTCCCAGCTTCATCTACCCACCACCTTCCTTTACAAGGAAGTATCACTTTCATGCTTGATTCTTTTTTCCAAGGATTAAGAGGAGTGAGATTTGCTAGGTTTGCAATGACCTTGCCTTGGGACTGGCTGGATAAATGATGCTGGTGGATCCACCATGAGAGGTAAAAAGCTAGCGAATATTCAACCCAACAGCATCTATCCTAGGGTTGACTTATGATATAATCCAGTAACTGTTATAATAGCATTGACAAGAAAAATACTGTACTGACAAATGTACAAATATTGTTATCTTATGCTATCTATTATATCCTTGAATTTTGTGCCATTTGGTGGACATCACGCACATGAACATCTCCATAGTATCCATTTTTTAAATATTAATTCCTTAGTTTTTTTGTTGTTCTTGAAAACTTGAAGGAAGTTTTTATATTCAGTGTAGGAACAGAGGGTGGGAAACACATTAGCTAATTGATTCAGGTGCTGGCTGGAAAGGTTCTGCCCAAGCCCACATACCGTACCAGTGGGAGTTCATTCATTTGCTACACTAAAGGCCCGTACACACGGTCGGACTTTTTGACAACCAACATGCAAATTAGGTGGTTTGGACCAACATCCGACCGTGTGTACGCTCCATCGGACCAACTTTTTCCAGGTTGCATCGGACTTTTGTTGGCTGTGCGAACGGACCAACTTTCTGCCAACAAAAGTCCGAAGGACGAAAGTCCGAACGTGTGTATGCAGTACCAACTGACTTTTGTCCACAGTACAAACACGCATGCTCAGAACCAATGCAAAAGATCAGACAACAATATAGAAGTTGACCAAAGGTGGCGCTGGAGTATTCGAACGTCCTCTTTTGAAGTGTCGTCAGTACGTTGAAACGTCATTACGTTCGTGTTGGTTGTCTCAAAAGTCCGACCGTGTGTATGCAGTACCAACTTGAGGGCCAACGCCCTTTGGACAAAAGTCCAAGGGAAAGTTGGTCCACGGTCCGACCGTGTGTATGGGGCTTTAGTCATCACAATAGCGTATAATTACAGGACTGCAACCTGCTATTAATGCAAATATTTTCCAGCTAGTATACAAATAGTTCTAAAAAAACTCTTTGTAAATTATGGAACCTCAACTTTCTAATACAGGTAATATAAGGAAATGGTTATTAAAATACACACACAATGTTAATAATTATGTGAAATGGGTGCGCTCTCAATCAACCTTAAAAATCGTGTAGATCTGATTAAAAATTGCTTGTGCAATAATACTATTCAAGTGATGTGTAAAACCTCCTTAAAATCCGTGCACTGAGTGTGTATACATAAATAAATAAATACATAAAACCATATGTAAATATATAAATAAGTGGATCCTTTTCCTTTTTGTGGTACCAGTGATTAAGTGATATTTGTGCGATAGTGCTGTGAATAAAAGACAGTTTAAAAATGAGGTAAAACTGCGTTTACATTCCAACCCTTAAAAAATCCATGCGTTTAAAACTGAAAAAAACGCATTTAAAAAAAAAAAAAAATCCATGCGTTTAAAACTGAAAAAAACGCATTTAATTGTGCGATTTATTTGTAGAAAAACGCATATTGGGTTATGCGATTAAATTGGGAGAAACACCATAGGTATTTTTAGAATCCTTTAGGAGTCCATGCATCTAACAGATGTCTCCTTAGGTGTTTAATTTGCGGTTGCTTAGACAGGTGTGGTTCCTGATTAGTTAGTGCTGAGATGTTTTACTAACTAATTGCCCTTTGGTGTTGAGCACAGGTTAAAACTTGAAGGATAAAAGATGTACACCACAAATGAGAAAGATAAGCACCATATAGTAAATGTATATTTTTGAACAGGTATACACATAACACTTTTACTTATCTTTAGTTGTGGTGTCCTCTTTCCTGTTAGTCACGTCCTTACTATCTCTTCCGTGTTTGCATGAGGATAGAAGACAGATAAAAAACCATTGCGCAATATAGTTATGCTTTGAATGGTGTGCATGTGTTGTGGCTAAAGCCCATCTACTTACACAGCACCCTACGAACGAAGCGCGGTGGTTAGAAATATGTCAGGCACTGTTTGGGCTCCCTGCCCTGCTTGTCTCAGTAGTGTTGCTTAGCTCCTCCTCCCGACGCGTTGCGACACGCCCACGTGTCTTTATCAAGGGATAATCCCTTGATAAAGACACGTGGGCGTGTCGCAACGCGTCGGGAGGAGGAGCTAAGCAACACTACTGAGACAAGCAGGGCAGGGAGCCCAAACAGTGCCTGACATATTTCTAACCACCGCGCTTCGTTCGTAGGGTGCTGTGTAAGTAGATGGGCTTTAGCCACAACACATGCACACCATTCAAAGCATAACTATATTGCGCAATGGTTTTTTATCTGTCTTCTATCCTCATGCAAACACGGAAGAGATAGTAAGGACGTGACTAACAGGAAAGAGGACACCACAACTAAAGATAAGTAAAAGTGTTATGTGTATACCTGTTCAAAAATATACATTTACTATATGGTGCTTATCTTTCTCATTTGTGGTGTACATCTTTTATCCTTCAAGTTTTAACCTGTGCTCAACACCAAAGGGCAATTAGTTAGTAAAACATCTCAGCACTAACTAATCAGGAACCACACCTGTCTAAGCAACCGCAAATTAAACACCTAAGGAGACATCTGTTAGATGCATGGACTCCTAAAGGATTCTAAAAATACCTATGGTGTTTCTCCCAATTTAATCGCATAACCCAATATGCGTTTTTCTACAAATAAATCGCACAATTAAATGCGTTTTTTTCAGTTTTAAACGCATGGATTTTTTTTTTTTTTTTTTTAAATGCGTTTTTTTTTTTTTCAGTTTTAAACGCATGGATTTTTTAAGGGTTGGAATGTAAACGCAGTTTTACCTCATTTTTAAACTGTCTTTTATTCACAGCACTATCGCACAAATATCACTTAATCACTGGTACCACAAAAAGGAAAAGGATCCACTTATTTATATATTTACATATGGTTTTATGTATTTATTTATTTATGTATACACACTCAGTGCACGGATTTTAAGGAGGTTTTACACATCACTTGAATAGTATTATTGCACAAGCAATTTTTAATCAGATCTACACGATTTTTAAGGTTGATTGAGAGCGCACCCATTTCACATAATTATTAACATTGTGTGTGTATTTTAATAACCATTTCTTCTACGTGTGAGAACACTAATATATGGGTTGCAGCATCATCATTTGGCTATCTTAAAAACATTGTTGCCGTTCTGTCTTTGAATACCCATTCTAGCGCTTAAGTACACATACCTAACAATATAAGGAAATACTTTCCCCAAACGTGAATAATATTCAATGCGACCCTGTCCCTATACTACACATTTCAAATAAAGCTATGCCTGATAAAAAAAAAACCTCAAGTAACGTCTATGACATCACCAAGGGGCCCACAAATAATATTTGGTGAATGTAATGCTATAGAAATCTATAAGAGACTGCAGGAATGTAACGGGAGATGGTCAGAGGCTATGGGCATGCTGCAAGAGATGATAAGAGAATATGGGCATGCTACAATCGATGGTCAAAGACTATAGGGGTGCTACAAGAGGTGGTTAGAGACTATGGGCATGCTTCTAGAAATGGTAAGACACTATGTGCAAGCTACAAGAGATATCAGAGACTATGGGCATGCTAAAAGAGATGGTCAGAGACTATGGCCATGCTGCAAGGGATGGTAAACAGTAGCAGACATGCTATAGGAGATGATCAGAGAATAGAATGTGTTTCTGGAGGCAGTTAAAGACTGTAAAAAATTTCATGAGGCTGCTGGAGATCACTGCTATTACTGCCCCCTTACAAAGCAGGTCTTCCACTTTGGTGACCACTGTAGCCCACCTTTCTCCCCAAGCTCTGAGGACAGAGACCCCAAAAGACAATAGACTGTCTGTGCCGATGACACATATCTGAGGAGCTCTTTGGCTCCATTCAGACCATTCAAGCATCGATCAAGCTATGCAGGGCTAGTCTGTGGCGTGTCAGCATGTGATGTCATGGGCTTCCTATGAGCTACATTCCCACCATGCAATGACATGGCATCCTGTAAGTCCTTTGTAAAAAAAAAGTAGTAATGAAACCTGCCCACATTAGCAGGGATCTACTTCTGTGCTTAGGGTGGTCAGGAACTAACAGAAAGCACATCATACTCAAGGGGACTGGGAGGATCACAAGATAGTTAGTGTGGCTTCAACTTATTGAACAAATAAATGAAAACAGTATGTTAAAGCGGAAGTAAACCCTTTGATTTAAATAGTTAAAAAAAAATGGCATGCCGGAAATGCTACCTGTCACATTGACTGTGCTTTCAACCAAACTGTCAAACCATCCAATGGCTGGTGTCATAACTGATCACATGTGCAGCATCATGGCAGTTAAAGATTGAACAGAGGCCAAGATGGCAGCTTCCTTGGCTGAAAACGATAGGAGGGTTTACTTCCACTTTAACTAGACATGTGCATAAAATAGAAAATTTCGTTTTGCTTCTTTTCGGATAGATTCGTTATGTTACTAAATTTCGTTTTGTTTAGTTTCAGAATTAGTTTAGTTTTCCTAAAATTTTGTTTAGTTTTCTTTAAAATTTGTTTCATTTATTAACTTTCTAACGAATGCCAACTTTTCAGAACGATTACAATTCAGATCGACTGATTCTACTTCTGTGTGAAGAAATAGCTGGTTGCTAAGCAGCGGGTCGGGAAGCCTGCTGCCCGTGTCCTTAAATGTTTTTTTTTTTAAGTCAGCAGCTACAAATACTGCAGCTGCTGACTTTTAAAATATGGACACCTACCTGTCCAGGGCGCCCGCGATGTCGACACCTGAAGCCGATCTATCACTCGGCTCTCGGGTGCTGCTGCCGCCATCTTCGTTGAAAGTTCCCTACTGCGCATGCGCGAGTCGCGCTGCGCAATCTGGATGGTCCCTGCTGTCTCTGGTGGGACCCGTGTGTTTCCCAGCAGACATCGGGGGGAGGACAGGAAGAGGCGTAGACTCAGACAGAGGGGGCGGAGGTTCCATTTATTGCATAGGTCATCGTCGTCGTTGCCCCCCCAGGCATGAAAAGGGGGGGAGCGTTTGCTCGTCTCAACCTCCTGAACTATACCAGGCCACATGCCCTCAATGGGGGGGGGGGGGGGGGGGGTGGGTGCTTTTGGGCACCCCAAAGCACCTTGGCCCCATGTTGATGGGAACAAGGGCCTCTTCCCAACAACCCTGGGCTGTGGTTGTCGGGGTCTGCGGGTGGGGGGGCTTATTGGAATCTGGAAGCCCCCTTTTACAAGGGGGCCCCCAGATCCCGGGCCCCCCTATGTGAATAGGTATCGGGTACATCGTACCTCTACCCAGTCACCACAAAAGTGTCAAAAAGTAAAAACCACAAGAAACTGTTTTTGACCAATCCTTTATAAAAAATAAAAATAGCGTCCCTCGATGTAGATCCATTGTCAATCACAGCGCCCGCCGGACCTAAAAATTGCGAAAATGCAAAAAATGCTCCGCGTCCTGGGAGGCCTCCTGCCTTCTGCCCGTGATTCACTTTGACAGTTCTTATATAGGCAAGATTTTCGCTTTCGGTTATCCAAATCTCCGAATAACCAAAAATTTGTACGAATTTGTAACAAATTGCACATGTCTAATGTTAACTACAGAGCAATGTACTCCCCAAAATTTTTAAATGTAGGTTTACATACATTTTAAGCAGTGGGTTGACCTGATGCACTGTAGTAATTGCTGGATGAAAAGCCAAATAATTCAGCAGGACCTCTTTACACTTTTATAGACCTCTTTCTCAGCTTGCAGTGTACCTTTTTATGTTTGTAGTAGGTAGAGAAAGTCTTAGTGGCATAAGGGAGTCTAGAATAAAACAGGTATAGAACACAAGTATTGGAGAGGCATGTCCTAAAGTGGGCACCATTGAACAGACTTTCAGCTTAGAGATGGGCCAACTATTTCTGGGGAATGAAAAAAGCTATTTCCATAATATATATTGGAAAGCCTTTCATTAAACTGATGGAGGATAAACATAAAAAAAAAAAGACAGGTCCTGTTTATGTCAATATCCCTTTGGGTTGGAAGACGTACAGTATTTTCCAACAAAAATAGGGACTGTTTGATATTAGGCTCCCATGTCAGCACTGTAAAGGACTACAGGTAAGGGTATATGTAATTAGCCAGTTCATAGTCTGCCCATGCCTTGCCTGGATGGGGCTATGCTCAGCACAATGGAAGTGGTTCCCCCATTTGCCTGCATATACGGTTCATTGAACCCTACTAGCACTGTACCAGCCTTGTTCTATGGCTGAATAGTGTACAAAACATTTGAACTGGATATGTTCCTTCTTGGCAAGCCAGCCAGGGACCCATGCACACTGCAATTCCAATGCTTGTAGAATTCAGTACACCTTATAAGCCACCATGGGTGTTGATGTGCTCTGTCTGTATAGACTAGCCTAACCCATTTAATAATAAATACATGTAAAGGGCAGTAACCCACAGCAACCAATCAGATTTTCCTTTACAGAAGTCGGAAAAGTGTAAACATTTTAATTGGCCACCATAATTTCCCTTGCAGAAAAAAAGCCTGCATGCGTATCATATGTATGCGCCATCCTGTTGATGTGTGTCATGCGTTACATCAGTGATGTGCTCCCAACACACCTTTCCGAAGTGAGTCGCCACCATCTATTTCCGTGGACACCCAGAGGCATCACACTTAGCACAACTTCAGTGTAGAGCAATCGTGATGGACGCCTAACCTGTGTTTCTGACTTATAGGGTATCTTTGTTACTAGGGTTCAGCCTGATGGGCCAGCGTATGGGGTACTCCGGCCTGGGGACAAGATCCTACAGGTAAGTTTACCTTGACTGGTGTTTTTGCATGTCTTGTGAACTTTTGTCATGGTTTTGCACAATGGGGGAGTATGTTATGTTGAGATTATATACCGTGTTTCCCCCAAAAATAAGCCCTGGTCTTATATTCATTTTTTCAACAAAAGACCCAGTAGGGCTTATTTTCGGGGTAGGGCTTGTCATATGCTGTCCTCTCTCCCCATCTCCTGGAACGGAGTTAAAAGTGCCTGTAAAACCCCCAAATTTACTGTATTACAGCCCCTATACAATGTAAAGTGTGCACCGTACCTTCCTACAGCGCCTTCCTTGGTGCTTCCGTGACCCGCCTGATCGGTCTTTCATGCTCTGAGCACTGCAGAGGGAGGGGGGTCTGAGATCCCCCGCTGACAGCTGGCAGAAGGAGAGCAGCGGGGAATCAGCTGAGCGCCGCTCGGCGCTTCCATGTACCGCCTGAATGGTCTTTTCCCGCTCCAAGCACTGCAGAAGGAGGGGGGCCCGAGTTCCCCCACTGACAGCTGGCAGAAGGAGAGCAGCGGGGAATCAGCTGAGCGCCGCTCTGCGCTTCCATGTACCGCCTGAACGGTCTTTTCCTACTCCGAGCACTACAGAGGGAGGGGGGGCCGAGATCCCCTGCTGACAGAAGAGGAGGAGAGCAGCGGGGATCAGCTGAGCAGCGCCGCAACGAAGGTATTCACCACAGAAACATACACAGTGTAGACCACACAACACAACCCTTCCAAACTAGGGCTTAGGGGTAGGGCTTATATTGGAGACTTCTCTGAAAATGACAGTAGGTCTTATTTTCGGGGGAAACACAGTAGCAGCCATTCTCAACCAGGGTTCCGTGCAACCCTAAGGTTCCTCCCGAGGTTAGATGATAGGGGTTCCCTGAGCTGTGACTGGTTGACCTCACATCTGAAAGTGGAATTTTGACCACCATTGTAGAAGGAGGCATTATTTTCACTGACCACCAATGTAAGGGGCATTCTTCCCACTGACCCCCAATGAATTTATTTTAGCAGGGGTTCCCTGTGACCTGATAATTATTTCAAGAGTTACCCTGGGGTAAAAAGGTTGAGAAAGACTGTTCTATATTGTAATAAAGAACTTAAAAACCAACTCTGGTCAAAACCTTTTCATTCGTTCTTATCTACTCAAAAACACATTTTGAGTAGATAAGAATAAATAAAAAAAGCCGGTGGCACACCATAAAATCTAACGCTTGTAAAGCTTTATTGTTCCAGGTTAATAATTTTTTTTCTTCTTCCATACTCTGGATATTGAACAAAAAATATGACTTTCAATAATCTTTGGTATATTGGTCCCGGTACGTTATTTATATAGATTTTTTCATCTATATTTTTATTATTTAATAATTTTTGGCTTTAAAGTAGTTTAGTTATTTTAGGAAGATGTCTATTCCACCCTTCTTTGACTCTGTTTTATTCTTCCATTCAGGTGCGGTAGTAGTCATTGTATAGGGATAGATGTAGCGATGTAATTTCACTAATTGTTTAATGTGATGCATTAATATTGTATACATGTACCTCGTTAAAGTGGTGTTGCACTCAAAAAAAAAAAAAAAAATGCTTAAAATTCCTAAAAAAATTTAAATAAATAAATAATTGGAATTTTTTTTTTTTTTTAACTTACGGTACCTCTAATTTACCTAAATGCCTGTTGCTAGGGGGTCCCTCGTATTCTGCCTCCTTCGGTGCCTGGGCTGGTGACATCACTTCCCCTCGGCGCAGGAAGGGCTCCCTCCCTCCTGTCAGTCATCTGGGACATGTGACAGGTCCCAGATGACTACGCGGCTCCCAATTGGAATAATTCCCTTCCAGTCCCATAGCCAAACAGGAAGTGAGAGGACATCCCTTCAAAGTGAGGGAATCCCAGGGGGGCACCAGAATCAGTGTCCCTATTGGAAGATTTCTCCTTTATCCCTGTTCTGGTGACAACTCAAAACTTGTGATTTTCTTTTAGTTTATGATAAACTGGATGAATAGAGAGGGTGTACATCCCTAACGGGGCACAGACAGCAATAACAACCTGACAGGTGTTTTAGTCCCTGTCCACTCTATCCAAAACAAAAACAAAAAATGTTTGCCAATTCTGTAGTTTTACTTTAAGCCTAGCTGTTGGTGAAACGCGTCAGTCAGGGGGGTCTGTTGCTTTGTCCTAAAACAATAAAACTTTGCAAACTTGAATTTTACTTTTTTTTTCTTTAAACCTATTGATGGTTTGGGAAAGGTAGAACACCTGTGTGGTGTGTGAACCCTTTTAACCAAAGGGCTGACCCACCACAATAGGGCTTGGGAGCAGAGGAAAACGTTTATTCATTTGCTCATTATAACATCTGGCAATGTTTTATTGCTTCTCTTGCTGTCAAATTGAGATCATATGGAGCAAAAGGAAAGGAGAACACCAAGCCATAGGGACTGGTCCAGATATAAATTGTATTTGTCAGGAAAAAGGAGGGTCTTATTAAAAGTTGACAGCCAACATGTTTTGGGGGCTATGCAAAGATCCCCCTTCATCGAGGCTTTGGAGTGTGCAACTGGAATCTGTACAAATGGCAACATCGGTTTTAATTGTTTGTGAATTGTGGCTATGAGCGCACTCAATGAGCTATCTGGCAGCCAGGCAAACCCAGGAGCAAGAACCCATCCAGATTCTAGTTGAATATAAATACAGTGGGAATAGAAAAGAATCACTGCCCCACCACCACCACCACCATTAAAATAACCACATGTTGTTGCTTTGCAGCCTGAAATGAAGACAGGCACATGTCAGAAAAAAAAAAATTCAAAAACAGAGTCACTGAGTCAGAAAAATGTGCTCTCAACCTTTCCTCATAACTAATATCCTCCAGACCCTTTATTAGCTTTGTTGCCCTTTTTGTTTACTCGCTCCATTTCTAGTACCTCTTTCCTGCGGACTGGTGCCCAGAACTGGACGGCATACTACAGGTGCGGACGGACCAGAGTCTTGCAGAGTGGGAGAATTATTGTTTTATCTCTGAAGTATCTCTGGAGTTGATCCCCTTTTTAATGCATGCCAATATTATGTTAGCTTTGTTAGCAGCAGCTTGGCATTGCATGCCATTGCTGAGGACTGTTTGTGGACTGCAGTCTTCAAGTCATTCCACAGGTTTTCAACTGGGTTTTAGTCTGGGCTCTGAGTAGGCCATGCAAGGACATTCACCTTTTTCTCCTTAAACTACAGTGTGGTCATTTTTGCTGTGTGCTTCGGGTCATTGACTTTGGAAGGTAAACCTTCTTCCCATTGACAACTTTCTCTGAGTTCTCCAAGTTTTATCCTTTGTTGAGCCCCAAAAAACTGTTTTTATGACTTTTTTTTTTACATAAAATTACCATGGGCTTGTTCATTCGGTTTTTGTCTGGTGCTCCTCTCTGTATTTCTATGGTTTGAGCTACTGTTGGGTGCCTGTCAATGGTAGCTACCTTACCAGAGCTATTGAGCTTGGTTGAAGTTTCCTTTTTATTTGACTAAACTTTCAAGTCTTATGCCTCGTACACACGGTCGGATTTTCTGACGGGAAATGTTGGATGTGAGCTTGTTGGCTGAAAGTCCGACCGCGTGTACGCTCCATCGAACATTTTCTGTCGGACTTTCCTCCAACAAATGTTGGCTAGCAGGTTCTCAAATTTTCCGCCAACAAAACTTTGTTGTCGGAAAGTCAGATCGCGTGTACACAAGTCCGCGCACAAAAGTTCACGCATGTTCGGAATCAAGCCCGAGCCGGAGGTGCTCGGTCTTGTAAAACTAGCATTTGTAATAAAGATATCACATGACTATTGAACTTCCTTTTTATCGGCTCGTCGTACACCTTGTACGTCACCACGTTCCCAAGTGCGGAATTGTTGGCCAACATTTGTGTGACCGTGTGTATGCAAGGCAAGTTTGAGCCAACAACCTTCGAACAAAAATCCACGGTTTTGTTGGCAGAAAGTTCGATTGTGTGTATGGGGCATTAAAGATCCTAGCGTCTCTTTGAATATTTTGTTCTAGAGCCCTGAAATATGTTGGCTGTCAACTCTTGATGAGACCTTTTTGTTGTGACAAACAGTTATATCTGAGGAATCCTTACCACTTGGCGCTCCAAATTCTTTTGCTTCATAAAAGTAATAATAAGAGTAAGGTTCTACCAAGGTTTTACTTGAAAAATAGTGTTTAGTTGCAGTTGGTGTCTCCACTGGAAATATTGCCCATTACTTGCAATGGGAAGTGAGAGTAAATTTCACCAATGGGAAATGTCTTAAGCAAAAAAGTGTTTGGCATGGAGTTGGTCTTCAAGCATCATAGTACCTTAAGAAAGAAAATTGAAAGGTAGCACTGGATTATCCCATTGGAGTTACTGTCTAAAGCCTAGTACACACGAGCCAAATGTCGGGAGGCATCTGCCGGTTTGATAAGAACCGGCCAACATTTGGCCCGCGTGTATGTCAGCTGGTCTGACAGAAGGCTGGCTTCTGTCTGACAAGCATGCTGGAAAACCAGCAGTCGACCAGCTGCTAATCAGCGCTCTAAGCCAATGGCTGAGAGTGCTGATCAGAGTGCTCTGGCTGGGGGCCATACCCGCTCAGCAGGGGACATCGCTGTAGTAACGTTGGATTGTTAGTACAGAGGGTCCAACCATTTTTAAAAATCCATTAGTTAAGTATAGTAGTAGTGTCTAAATAGGCTATCTGGATTCTGGACTTGTCTTTACGTCCAAATCACTCCAGTTCTGCTTGTTTGGCTCCTTGCTGCTGGCAGGTAGCCCACACCATTTGGTAAGAGTGCCCAAATACCTCTGTTGGTGGCGGTTGCACATCGGATGGTGACTCTTTCTTGGCTGTGGGTTTCCCGAGGAGTTCAATACCTATCTACATGAGTGATTTCCTCTTCAAAGGCTGAACATTCATTTTTCACCCTATATGAACTATTTCACACCAAGTTCATTCATACTTGTACTCGGAGTCAATCTGTGGATAGTATAAGAAAGGAACAAAGAGCAAATGAGAACATTGACCTGAGGTGTGCCGGGGTCATGTGGTCAGTATGCCTAAAAGGGGGCATACCCAAGTATGAAATGAAAAAGGAAAAGAAAAGGGGAATGGGTGGGTGTGACACGAAAGCCTACGACCACAAGGGAGGAGGGAAAAGGAGGGCAGGCTTTATGCAGCCTAACTCCTCCTACAAATACCTGCGGTCAGCCTTACACTTGTTTGGACCCTTTCACATTTTTCCCTCAATTCCGTTTGATGGGATATGATATGTTTTTACTGTTTTGTATAGTATTTTTGTTTGAAGGTGCCAAACACTGGCTCTCAATATAATATTGTACTGTCATTTTATTGTTTGCACATTTGCACAAACCACTTAGCGCTGCACTTTATCCCACATTCTCTTACACAATTTGTCTAAGGCTGGTTTCACACTGGGGCGGTGGGGGCGGCGGTAAAGCAGCGCTATATTTAGCGCTGCTTTACCATCGTTTTAGCCGCGGTATTCGGCCGCTAGCGGGGTTGTTTTAACCCCCGCTAGCGGCCGAAAAAGGGTTAAAACCCCCTGCAAAGCGCCGCTGCAGCGGCGCTTTGCCGGCGGTATTACCGCGGTATCCCCGCGGTGTCCCATTGATTTCAATGGGTAGGAGCGGTATAGGAGCTGTGAATACATCGCTCCTTCACCGCTCCAAAGATGCTGCTAGCAGGACTTTTTTTACCGTCCTGCTAGCGCACCGCGCCGGAGGGCTTTCACACTGGAGTGAAGGGACCCGCTTTTTTCAGGAGCTACACAGGCGCTATTTTTAGCGCTGTAGCTTCTGAAAAACGCTTCAGTGTGAAAGCAGCCTTATTGTAGTTTCGGCAGCATATGTAGCGTATTGGATGGTGCAATAATTTTTTTTATTTTTGCATGATATATGTTGTGTACACTTTTGTACGTAGCAATATGGGCCTATTTACACAGTTGTGTCAAGCAGATGAAATGTTCCTCTTGTATATAAAAAAAAGAACATAGCTGCATCCAGGGCTGTAATTTTGGCCATATTTTACGCTCTATGCATGTGAACATTTATAACTAACTTTATATGTGTGAGCGATGCACAAGTACCCTGTTGGCCACACCACTGCTCCTGGCCGACAGGTCAATAACTACATGTAGCAGCAAAACAAATACTCTTGCTCAGGGATGTGTTAACCAGACAGTCCAAAGTTCAGGGTGGATAGTATCTTTAGGCCTTGCTGCCCTTCAGGGTAGGGATATCCTAGCAGTCAAAAAAGAGAATAGAATAAAGAGGGCGCACCAGCCTTGTGCGTTATCCTTTAATATATTTATTAGAAGAAAAAATATAAAAAACTACTCACAAAGATGGAAAGAAAACCACACTGTAACAAACTTTGGCTTGTGACTATCCGTCTACTGATAGCAGTCTCCAGATCCTGAAGAGAGGACGTGCAAACCACTGCTGCCTGACGCGTTTCGAAGGATTACCTTCTTCCTCAGAGCCCCAGCCAATTACCGTATATACTTGAGTATAAGCCGAGTTTTTCAGCACATTTTTTTGTGCTGAAAGTGCCCCCCTTTATACTCGAGTCAAACACTTTTCTGCAGTAGAGAATAACATTTTCCGACCCGACTTTGGGGCCCCATATCTTCCTAGCACCAAGTGGCCCCGAGATACGGGGCCTCAAAGTCGGTTCGGAAAATGTAATTCTCTGCTGCAGAAAATTTCTTGACTTTTTTTGGACCCGACTTTGGGGCCCCATATCTCGGGGCCACTTGGTGCTAGGAACCCCAAATATGGTGTGCAACATATCCAAATTTGGGGTTCCTAGCACCAAGTGGCCTCGAGATACAGGGCCCCAAAGTCGGTCAACTGTGTCCATCTGCAGCAATGTTATTTCGGGACCCTTTGGGTCCAGAGACCCCACATCAACCCTGGCTGCAGCTAGGGGGCATCTAGGAACCATTAACTACCAAGTTTGAAGTTTGGGGGACCTATGGCTGCAAATGGGCACAGTGAGACATGTAAATTGGCACAGTGAGGCTGCAAATGGGCATTGTTGACCCTCTTTTCCACTTACAGTAGCTGCAAATTTCTCACCCTAGGCTTATACCCGAGTCAATACGTTTTCCCATTTTTTGTGGTAAAATTAGGTGCCTCGGCTAATATTCGGGTTGGCTTATACTCGAGTATATACGGTACTACATGTAATGAACTCAATTAGTCGTGACTGACCACCTGAGGTCATTCTGCACATGTGTTGCCATCACTCAATGCCTCATTTAGATGGACGCATTTTCATTATTGACATGTCAGCCAGAAGCTGCGGTCAATTAGATCCCTAAATGCTTCAGGCTGTACGCATGTAAATATTACATGCATGCAGCAGGATCCTCTATATTTTACATACATCTGTGGGAATGAGCCCTATTTCCATCCAGTCTTTATGTATTGTTTCCCAATCTTCAAGCCCCAATGAAGGGTGCGATTTCTGTCCCACGAAACGCGTTGGATCTGTGTTACCTTATCTAATCTAGGAATAACTGCATCTGGACGATTAACTTGTGGCGTGGCGCTCCAGTCTCAGATCCCTTTAAGAATCTTAGTGGCATTCATCCCCCGCATTGCAAGACGCTTATGGCTCTACAGCACGTTGGCCACAAGAAGTTAATTATTAGTAAATGCAGAATCAGTTTGGCTTTATGAATCCTTTGGAAACATTTTCATCCCATGGTTTTAGTTGCCAGGCAACTGATAGCATTCCTTTTGAAACGTGTCAAGGTTACACGGAAATAACGTTTAAGAGAACATGCGGCGTTACTCCTAAGCTCATTATTTCCTTTTAGAAGCTTCATCCGTACATATTGTTTGTTACTCAGATGAACCTTCCTGACTGTACAATGTATTTCCTTTTGAGTGCTATGCTTCCGCCTGCAAAATCAATGTAAATAAACCGAACAAAAAACGTAGGCAAGTTCTCAGTGCTGGTACCATGACATTCCACCACCTGCACCTGAGTCCCAGGCTATATTGGCAGCAATGAGCTTTGCCCTGACCATGGTGGCAAATATACTAGAAGCATAAGGATACATGACGGAGCCTGCACGGGATGAATGGCAACCTTGCCTGGCATGGGATACCCTTACTGAGGACCCTAGTGTGAGCATAGCATCAGAAAGATTTCATAAGATGTGCATGCATGCTAATTAATATGTAATTGTAATTTTTCCAGATACTTACCGTATATATATTTAAGTATAAGCCGAGTTTTTCAGCACATTTTTTTGTGCTGAAAATGCCCCCCTCGGCTTATACTGGAGTCAAGCACTTTTCTGCAGCAGAGAATGACATTTTCCGAACCGACTTTGGGGCCCCGTATCTCGGGGCCACTTGGTGCTAGGAACCACAAACGGTGTGCAAACCCAGTGGAACTAGCACTACAACATATCCAAAGATGGGGTTCCTAGCACCAAGTGGCCCCGAGATACAGGGCCCCAAAGTCGGTTCGGAAAATGTCATTCTCTGCTGCAGAAAAGTGCTTGACATTTTCCGAACCGACTTTGGGGCCCACGTATCTCGGGGCCACTTGGTGCTAGGAACCCCATATTTGGATAGTAGTGCTAGTTCCACTGGGTTTGCACTTTGGGGTTCCTAGCACTAAGTGGCCCGAGATACAGGACCCCAAAGTCGGTCAACTGTGTCCATCTGCAGCAATGTCATTTGGGTTCAGAGACCCCAAATTTTGGCTGCCGCTAGGGGGCATCTAGGAACCCTTAACTACCGCGTTTGAAGTTCTGGGGACCTATTGCTGCAAATGGGCACAGTGAGGCTGCAAATGGGCACAGTGAGGCTGCAAATGGGCATTGTTGACCCTCTTCCACTTACAGTAGCTGCGCATTTCTCACCCTAGGCTTATACTCGAGTCAATAAGTGTTCCCAGTTTTTTTGTGGTAAAATTAGGTGCCTCGGTTTATATTCGGGTCGGCTTATACTCGAGTATATACGGTATTACTGCTCATAGAAATCGCAGTCCTCCCCCTGACAATGCGTTCATTTGCTTTTCTCTTCAGAAGGACAGGACTTAGAGATGACACGCTCATGTAAATCCTTGTGCCTGTGCTCACAATTCATAAAAAATGGTACTTTAACTTTACTCTCGCTCCACTGCCGGACTCAGCTTCTATTGGTCAAGCCGGTGCTCTGGCTTAAGTGTTTGCACACTGGGCCCACAAGGAATATAATTAAATCCAGTTGGCTACTCGATAACATCCAATGAAATATAAATATTTATTTACCATGTAGTAGCACACAAATATAACAGGCTAAAGTGTTTCAGCTGTAACAGCCTTCCTCATACATATTCCATATACATACTCCACATGAGGAAGACTTACAGCCGAAACACGTTAGCCTGTTATATTTGTGTTATACTGTGTAGCAAATAAATATGTATATTTCAATGGATGTGTCCGAGTAGCCTGCTGTATTTAATTATATTGCTTGTGCTCCCAATTGTCTAACTTAAAGTGTTACTAAACCCGGTAATGTGAAAATAGTTCATCTGCCAAACCCCCCCCCCCCCCACAGTGCCCACAGCTTATAAATCATCTTTTTACAATAAAATACTGCCACTATATACCTTTTTGGAGGATCTGTATACCACGGTTACATGATAAACTGCCCAGTTTCTCCAGTGCTGAGAGTTCAGGAAGGAGGAGATTTCCACTGCAGCCTGTATACACATCCACATGTGTGATGCCAATATCATGTGACCTGGCTAACTCTGATCAACAAGTAAATGTTCTCTCCAGCATAAAAGACACAACTCAGCATGTGTAGGTCGGCTACTCTGCCTGTGTAATGCCGCGTACACACGAAGGGACTATCCCGCGGGATTATCCGCTGGACCGAAGTCGAGCGGATAATCCCCTCGTGTGTGGGCGCCGGCGGACTTTTTTTGGCCAAAGTACGGCGGACTAAAGTTTTAAGTTTTGTTTTAAAATTATCCGCTGGACTTGGCAGTCCAGCGGACAATCCGGCCATGTGTAGTATGGTCCGGCGGACCAAAAAGGACGCATGCTCAGTAGCAAGTATTTTTCTAGTATTTTTCGTTTTCTAGTCCCGTCGTACGTGCTGTACGTCATCGCGTGAACCGTCGGACTTTTTGCGTGATCGTGTGTGGTCAAGTCCGTTCGCTTTTTAGTCCAGCGGACCCAGCTGGAAAGTCCAGCGGATTGTCCGCTGGACTTAGGTCCGCCGGGAAAAGTCCCTTCGTGTGTACGCGGCATTAGCTGGCCTTTCCCAGATAGACAGTGCAGGAGGGAAGGATCTGTGCATACAGGATAAAACAGCCTTCTTACACAATGCAGAGGATTAACCCCTTAAGTTCCACAGTGAGTATAACAAGCATGCTATGCTGCATATACAGACTGATTTTACTGTTGTGGGTTTAGTAACACCTTAATTCCCCCGTACACATGATCTGACTTTCCGACAGCAAAACCACAGAATTTTGTTCGAAAGGTTGTTGGCTCCAACTTGTCTTGCATACACACGGTCACACAAATGTTGGCCACCAATTACGAATGTAGTGACATACAAGACATACAGTGAGCCGATAAAAAGGAAGTTCTTGTGATATCTCCATTACGAACCCTAGCTTTACAAGAGCGATTCCGGCTCGTACTTGATTCCGAGCATGCGTGGACTTTTGTGCGATGGACTTGTTCAATGGAGCATCCACACGGTCGGACTTTCCGCCAACAAGCTCGCATCCAACATTTGTTGTCTGAAAATCCGATCGTGTGTACGGGGCATTAGGCTCTATTCACACTTTGATGCAACTTTGCCTGAACTTTGGATGGGTACAACTTGGATACGACTTTGGCTTTGACCAGTGATAGTGGACAAATGTTGCACAACTGTTGCATTGTATAACATTCAGGTACGACTTTCATGCAACTTTTCAGGATTAACATTGAAGTCTATGACCCTGAAGTTGCATGAAAGTTGGATCAAAGTAGTGCATGGACTACTTTGAAGTTGCTGCAACATAAAAGTTGCACATACAGTATATGAATGGTTATCATTGGAAAACATGGGGAAAAGACTTGTCATGCAACTTTGATGTCCAAAGTTGCATGACAAGTTGCACAAGCGTGAATGGAGCCTAAATCAGCTCCTGCTGTAAGCTTTTTCCTTGGGATTTGAGTCCCAAAAATGTGGCCACCATGTTCTTTATCTCCAATCCTTACACTGTTACTGAAGCAAGTATTGATTATGTTTGTATTGTATGAGTGACAGATTCTTAAACCAAAATAACCAGCTACTTGTTAGTCTGCAAATTTCTAAACTGATATTTTATAGATTTTTTGTTTTTTTTGTTCGAAAACACATGTCACTTTATTACAGGGTGCACCCATGATACACAACATACATGTGGATGCTGTGCTTTCTAATGAGAAAGCCAGGCACTGTCTGCATGTCTGTTGGTTAGGACGTTCTATCTCTGTTGTCTCTCTTTGGACACTTCCAGATCAATTTTAAGCACAATAGTAGTAAACATGAGCCTGTAGAGAGACCTTACCAGCTGTCAGTGGTCTTTGTACTCAAAATGTAATCTTTCTCCAATTTAGAAAAAAATACTGTTTTTATTATTCTCGAACACAAATAGCAAAGGAAATTTACAAAAGATAGAGTGGTACTGGGTTTGAAAAGCAATCTGGGCTTACTAAAGAGAGAGCAGGCAAGAGCTTCTCCTTTTCTAACTGTCGCTCGATGATTCTTCCTACTGTACTCTGAACATAGCAGGCTGGAGGGAGTCATTCAGCTGTACATGTCATTTTAAAGTCAATCTATTCCAGTCTGTAAACATGTTTTTGTTCCGCAAAGCAGTTAAAGATAGCCTGGGAATTGAGTGAAATGTATCCCAGAGCTCCACCTGCTGGATAGAAAGAGTATGTGCGACCGTTGAGAAACGCATAGAGACTGCCATTGCTGACCTCTCCTGATGTCTGCTTTTAAGCTGATTCAACGGCTTCCATTCTTGGAGTCATCGACCCAGAGCATGTACGTAGATAATTACTTCTGACTTTATCTGTACACTTGTTCTGGGTCAGTGACTCAAAAATATTTAAAGCGGACCTTCAGTCATTTTTTCAACTTTCCCTCTATTAAATCTTCTTTTCTTGTTGTTTTAACTTTGGATAGTAAAACATTTTTTTTCTGCCAGTAAATACCTTATACAGCCAACTTCCTGTTTCTTGTCTGATAAAAAGCCCAGCTCTCTCTCTCGTGAGAGTTTGCCAGGAAAGGAGGGGGGGGGTGAGTCACAAGTGGGCCAATCAGAGCTTCAGAGCTGGAGGTGGGCCTCTGTGTGTCTGTGTAAATCCAGGAAGTGAACAGGCAGCAGCTTCAGCTGCCCACAGTTAAAATGAATGAAGCCAGACTCAGTGGAGGGAGATTTCTGCAGCATATTTGGCAAGTACAGAATCACAATATATATATATAAATAATATGCAAAGTGGTTGGAGAATGGTTTCAGAATGGCAAAGATGTTTTTATTACAAATTATGTGAGCAGACTGCAGTTTCTCTTTAACCGCTTCAGCACCGGGCTATTTTTACCCCCTTCCTTATCAGAGCACTTTTTGCGATTCGGCACTGCGTCGCTTTAACAATTGCGCGGTCGTGCGACGTTACACCCAAACAAAATTGACGTCCTTTTTTTCCCACAAATAGAGCTTTCTTTTGGTGGTATTTGATCACCTCTGCGGTTTTTATTTTTTGCGCTATAAACAAAAGAAGAGCGACAATTTTGAAAAAAAAAACACAATATTTTTTACTTTTTGCTATAATAAATATCCCATTTTTTTTTTAAAAAAAATGTTTTTACTCAGTTTAGACCGATACGTATTCTTCTACATATTTTTGGTAAAAAAAATCTCAATAAGCGTATATTGATCGGTTTGCGCAAAAGTTATAGCGTCTACAAAATAGGGGATAGATAGTAATGGCGGCGATCTGCGATTTTTTTTTTTCGTGACTGCGACATTGCGGCGGACACTTCGGACACTTTTGACACATTTTTGGGACCATTCACATTTACACAGCGATCGTTGCTATAAAATTGCATTGATTACTGTATAAATGTGACTGGCAGGGAAGGGGTTAACACTAGGGGGCGCTGCAGGGGTTAATGTGTTCCCTAAGGTAGTGATTCTAACTGTGGGGGGAGGGGACTCACAAGGGGAGGAGACCGATCGGTGTTCCTCCGTACTGGGATCACATGATCGGTCTCCTCTCCACTGACAGGACGTGGAGCTGTGTGTTTACACACACAGATCCACGGTCCCGCTGTTTTAACGGGCAATCGCGGGTGCCCGGCGGACATGCACCGGGTCCCGAGCAACGCCGCGGGCTTGCGCGCGCCCCCTAGGCGGCCAGAAATGGTAGGAACGTCATATGACGCCCACCCAGGATGGGAGATCCACCTTGTGGGCGTCATATGACTATGGGCGGGTAGTGAAGGGGTTAATGCCGCGTACACACGGGTCGGAATTCTCGTCGGAAAAAGCTCTGATGGTTTTCCCGTCGGAATTCCGACGGAATTTTGCTCAAACTGTCTTGCCTACACACGGTCACAGCGAATTCCGACGGTCAGTAACACAGCGGCATAAAACACGTTCGACGGCACTATAAAAGGGAAGTTTAATGCTTCCGAGCATGCGTCGAATTGTTTCCGAGCATGCGTCGCAGTTTTGCGTGTCGGAATTGCATACACACGATCAGAAAATCCGATAGAAAGGTTTTCCGTCAGAAAAATTGAGAACAGGTTCTCAATCCAAAGTCCGTCGGAAATTCCGACAGAAAAAGACAGATGGGCATACACACGGTCGGAAAATCCGTTGAAAAGCTCCCATCGGACTGTTTCCATCGGAAATTCCGACCGTGTGTACGCGGCATAAGCCATTGGATCAGCCCAACAGCCAAACAACTAGTATTCCCAATGTCAACGTTGACTTCCCTTGTATTTTTTTATCAACAGGCTAAATACGTCCAAAGGACAGGTTCACTTGAACCAACAAAGGAGTCACCCAACTGGATACACCAAAACTTTTATAAAAAAAAAATAAAAAAAAAATAAAAACATGGCCCCGCCAATGTTATCGCCCTTCTGTTTTAACAGAGTTTTCTGCAGTGATGATCAGAGTGATCTTTTTATTCTTCCCGCATACAAGGAACATCTGATACACCATGTATAGGAATCACTGTACAAAATTTCCCATGTCATTCTTGTGACAGTTGGTTGTTACAATTTATTTCTGTGCCTGCGATCTGACAGCGGCCTCTCACAAGCATTGTGTAATGTAAATGTCATATTGGATTTGAATGTCAGGGATGTATATGTAAATGTATACATGGGATTCAGCCAGGGATTATCACACAATTCATCTGTACTGTAGGCATAAAGCCACACCGGTGTCAATCATCTTCATCATGCACTTTTCTTTTTTCTTTCTTTCACTCTCCCTCTTGATATACTGTATATACATCTATGAAGCCCCGTACACACGATCGGACTTTCCGACAAAAGCGTGGATTTTTGTTCGAAGGGTGTTGGCTCAAACCTGTCTTGCATTCACACGGTCACACAAATGTTGACCAACAATTACGAACGTACGGTGAGCCTATAAAAAGGAAGTTCAATAGTCATGTGATATCTCCATTACGAACGCTAGTTTTACAAGACCGAGGGCTTCCGGCTCGTACTTGATTCCGAGCATGCGTGGACTTTTGTGCAACGGACTTGTGTACACACGATCGGAAATAACGAATGCAGTGACGTACTAGAAGCACTAGACGTACTACGTGTTTTTTTTAGCTCTTTAGCGCCACCCTTTGGGCTCCTTGTGCTAATTTTGTGTTAGTAGAAGTTTGGTGAGTGTTGATACGCGCTTTTCTTTTCGCATTTTTAATTTTGTGCATTTCAGTCCGTTTCTGAATGGCCGTTCGTCAACCAGCCATGTTGCGGAATCGGAGGAGATAACGTGTTGTTTATTATTGGCCTTGGACTTATTCCTTTGACATTTTTGGTTGAATAATGATTTGATTTGGTATATTTTCTATATTTTTGGATGCATAGAATGCACTTTTTGGTTAAAGAGTTCCACCGTAAAGTAGAATTTTCCGCTTATCGGATTCCCCCCCCCCCTCCGGTGCCACAATTGGCACCTTTCAGGGGGGTGCAGATACCTGTATAATACAGGTATCTGCACCCACTTCCGGGACTAGCTGCCCCGCCCCTATCCGAAGATGCCCGCCCATATCCGAGGGTTCCCGTTGTGTCTTGGGAAACACACAGTTCCCAGGACACAGCGGGGACCAATAAAGACGCACAGCGCGACTCGCGCATGCGCAGTAGGGAACCGGGCAGTGAAGCCGTTGCGTCTTCACTTCCTGATTCCCTGAGGATGGCGGCGGGGCAGCCGAGAGACGAGCGATCGCTCGTCACATTCTGCCGACACCGTTGGAACCTGGAACAGGTAAGTGTCCATTTATTAAAAGTCAGCAGCTGCAGTATTTGTAGCTGCTGACTTTTAATATTTTTGGTGCGGGTGGACCTCCTCTTTAAGTTCTTTTGGCAGATAGCATGTCTAATTTTTTATTTTTTTAATGCACAAATAAAAAAAAAAGCATAATATTATTTTTGATATCACTAGAAAAAAAAGCCTTTGAAAATTCGTTGGCAATAACTCCATCAGTATCACCAGCAAACAGCTTCATTATTATCCCATTAAAGAAGAAGAGAATTGTGCGCTGCATTTGGAGATTTCATAATTTGCCGCATCACGATTGTTAATTGTCTATTACAAACGCTAGTTTACAAGACCGATCGCTTCTGCTTCTGAGCATGCGTGTTTGGACTTTGGACTTTTGTCTGACGGACTTGTGTACACACGATCGGAAAGTCCGACAACACACATTTGTTGGCGGAAAATTTGAGAACATGCCACCCAACATTTGTTGTACAAGACTGACCACTTCTGCTTCCGAGCATGCGTGTTTGTACTTTGTACAAAAACATATTTGGGAAGCACACCCTAATGCGTTTAGATTCAAGATGGTGCTGCTATAAGACCAACAAACAATAGCGAACATATTACAGCGCACACATTCAAGAATGACATTTCCTGCAGGGCTAGTTAAAAACACCTGAACATATTCAAAAAATACGGGGGTTTGGTCACACTATATGGTCATATAGTGCTAAGCCCACTTACTGCGACAAAGTACCCCGAATTAGTGGGTCCTACCCTAGTAATAGAATGAAAGATCCTGCGTCTCAACCATGGGAGCCAAACTCCTCTATGTGGGAGAACTGAAGGGATTCCTCCTATGCACTGGTGGCCACTAAATTTGTACTTTGGACTTTTGTCCGATGGACTTGCGTACACTCGATTGGAAAGTCCGACAACACACATTTGTTGGCGGAAAATTTGAGACCATGATAGCCAACATTTGTTGGCAGAAAGTCCGACAACAACTGTCCGATGGAGAATACACACGGTCGGACTTTCCGCCAACAAGTTTACATCCAACATTTCCCGTTGGAAAATCCAATCGTGTGTACACTCACTTTTATACCAAACTTGTGGACACCCGACCATCACAACTATATGAGTTTGTTGAACATCCCGTTTCGCATCAAAGAGCCTTAATATGGAGTTGCCCCACTCATTGTGCCTATAACAGCCTCCACTCTTCTGGAAAGGCATCTGACAAAATTTTTAGAACGTGTCAACTGGAATTTGTACTCAGTCAGCCAAAAGAGCATTTGTAAGAGGAGTACTGATATTCATCCCAAAGTTGTTCAGTAGAGTTGAAGTCAGGGATCTGTGCATACTACTTGAATTCTTCCATGTCAAACCATGTCTTTAATGGAGCTGGCTTTGTGTACAGAGGCATAATCAGGCTGGAGCAGAAAAAGATCTTCCCCAAACTGTTGCCACAAGGTTAAAAGTGCACAGTTGTCTAATTCCGCGTACACACGATCGGAATTCCGGCCAGAAAAAGACAGATGAGAGCTTTTCATCGGACCGTGTGTAGGCTCCATCGGAATTTTACTGGCTGAATTTCCGCCAGCCAAAAATTGAGAGCATTTTCTAAATTTTTCTGATCGTCTGTAGCAATTCTGACGCGCAAAATTCCTACGCATGCTCGGAAACAATTTGACGCACGCTCGGAAACATTGAACTTAATTTTTTCTCGGCTCGTTGTAGTGTTGTACGTCACCGCGTTCTTGACGGTTGGAATTTGGTGTGACCGTGTGTAGGCAAGACAGTTTGAGCGGAATTCCGTCGGGAAAACCATCAGAGCTTTTTCCGACGAGAATTCGATCGTGTGTACGCGGCATAAAATGTGTTTGTATGTTGTAGTATTAACAATAGCCTTCACTGGAAACACCTGATTTGGAAGGATCTCCACATACTTTTGGCCATACCATATCTACTGATGGTCAGGGATCCACAAAGTATATATACTGTATGTATATGAGGCGTGTCCAGAATATAATGAGAATGAAGTTCCTATGCTTAAAAAGGGCTCTGTGAAGGGAGAAGCTGGCCAGGGTCACTTGGGGTGGGGTGTCAGGTATACGATAGAACACTGATCAGTTGAATTCCAGCCCTGTCAGAATGAAGACATTCTTTTTTTGTGACACTCTGTTCAAGTGCCTTGTATTAAGAAAAATGCAAGCGAGTTTGGAACAGCGGTATGCGATAACATGTTATGTGAAATTGGGTAAAAGGGCATCAGAAACTTTGGAAATGGTGAGGAAAGCATATGGAGAAGCTGCGCTATCATCTGCACAAGTGTACCGATGGCACAAGGCCTTCAAGGAAGGACGAGAAGGTGTTGAAGATGAACAACGATCAGGACGCCCCTGTCCATCACAAATCGGAACAGAATGTGGATGAAGTGAGGTCTGTTCTCAGCCGTGACCGACGGCTCACTGTCAGAATTATTGCAGAGGAAAGGGGAATTATCAAGTCAATTTTTCATAAATTCGTGACTCAGGATTTGAAGGGTGTGGATATCGTCCACAGAGCCACTATGCAGGCTCTGAACGCCATCCCACTTGAAAACTTCCAGGGATGCTACTGTATGAAGAATGGAAAAATAATTGGGAGCGTTGTCATTATCATTCTCATCTTTCTGGACACTTTGTATACAATGTATATATACATATAGAGTGGCGGTGTCTCTAAAGCCCCGTTCACACGATCGGACTTTCTGACTGGATGTGAGGTTGTTGGAGGACAATCCAACTGTGTGTACGCTCCATCGTACAGTTGTTGTTGGACTTTCCGCCAACAAATGTTGGCTAGCATGTTCTCAAATTTTCCGCCAACAAATGTGTGTTGTCGGACTTTCCGATCGTGTGTACACAAGTCCGTCGGACAAAAGTCCAAAGTAAAAACACGCGTGCTCAGAAGCAGAAGCTTCATTACGAACTAGCGTTCGTAATGGAGAATTAACATTCGTGACGCGGCAAATTATGAAATCTGGAAATGCAGCGCACAATTCTCTTCTTCTTTAATGGGATAATAATGAACTGCTTTGCTGGTGATACTGATGGAGTTATGGCAAACTAATTTTCAAAGGCTTTTTTTTCTAGTGATATCAAAAATAATATTATTATGTATTTATTTTTTTTTTTATTATTTGGGCAAGTTACCACAACACCATTATCCTGTAGTTTTTAAGAACAAAGATACAACTATGTTGGTTTCCCTTGTCAATTTTACATTGTATTTTTTAAAATGTAACTGCCGACTCCCAAACTGTCATTTGAAGTAAAACACCCAGCCAAGTATTATTCTACACAATTTTTTTCATTGTGCATTAAAAAAAAAAAATGAATTAGACATGCTATCTGCCAATAGAACGTAACCAAAAAGTGCATTCTATGCATCCAAAAATATAGAAAATTTACCAAATCAAATCATTATTCAACCAAAAAAATGATGTCAAAGCAATAACTCCAAGGCCAATAATAAATAACAAGTTATCTCCTCCGATTTCACAACGTCTGGTTGACAAACAGCCATTCAGAAACTAACTGAAAAGCACAAAATGAAAAATGCGAAAAGAGAAAAGCGCGAATCAACACTCACCAAACTTCTACTAACACAAAATTAGCAGAAGGAGCCCCAAAAAAATTATGTCAAAGCAATAATTCCAAGGCCAATAATAAATAACACGTTATCTCCTCGATTCCACAACATGTCTGGTTGACGAACGGCCGTTCAGAAACTAACTAAAAAGCACGAAATGAAAAGCGATAAATGAAAAACATGAAAAGAAAAATGCGAATCAACACTCACCAAACTTCTACTAACACAAAATTACCAGAAGGAGCCCCAAAGGTGGCACTAAAGAGCTGAAAAACCACGTAGTACGTCTTGTACATCACTACGTTCATAATTGTTGGCCAACATTTGTGTGACTGTGTGTATGGAATACAAGTTGGAGCCAACGCCCTTCAAACAAAATTCCACGGTTTTGTTGTCGGAAAATCCGATCGTGTGTACGAGGCTTTACTTTTCTCACATATAATAATCTGTTTGTTTTTGACATTATTTTCATCCATACTTTTAAGTTGTCTAGCTACATATGAAAGAGATCATAATGCAAGTTATCTTATTTACATACAAATATATTTTCAAAACCTAAGATGGGAAAGAGGGACACCCTTTAGTGCCAAGTATCTAGACAAAAGATACACCCCTGCTGTGCTCTTAGTTATGCACATTGTAAAGAATTTAAATGCAAAAAATTATTGGTTTAATCCACTTCCGCTATGTTTTCTTTATACTAACTTTTGAAAAAACTGCAATGTAGACTTGAATGAAAATTTTGGTGCAATATAAACACTTTTAAAAAAAAAAAAAATATATATATATATATATATATATAAATACCTAAAAATACCTTTTGTTTTGTTTTGGATAAAGGTGGGAGAGGATAGTACGCTGGTCAGGTTTCTACTGCCATATGGAATGGGGGGAAATCTTCAGATGGGACAAGTTTAATGCCCCGTACACACGGTCTGAAATTCCAACCACAAAATCCGTCGGATTTTTTCCGACGGAGTTTGTCCGACACTGGTGTTGCATACACACGGTCGGACAAAGTTGTCGGAAAATCCGATCATTCTGAACGTGGTGACGTTCGTTGCGTACGACGGAACTACGTAGAGGCTAGTAGCCAATAGCTTTGGTCTTGTAATGTGATCTGAGCATGCGTGGCACTTTGTCCGTCGGAATTCGCTACACACGATCGGAAAAAGTCCGATCGGATTTTGTTGTCGGAAAATTTGAGAGCAGGATCTCAATTTTTTTCCGATGGAAAAAGTCCGATGGAGCCCACACATGGGCGGATTTTTCGACAACATGGTCCGATCGGACATTTTCCGTCTGAATTTCCAACCGTGTGTACGGGGAGATGGGATTTCCCCTCACTTTGATGGGCTTAGCTTAGTGTTACTGGGACAGGAAGTAAAGGGAATATCCCAAATCGGACACATACAGCAAAAAAAAAAAACGTATTATTAGTATTATTCAAAATAAGTAAACACCAACTGTAGGGTTGGCTTTTGATACTGTACATGTGATGATGTAACCTACTGCATATTATAAGGATATTAGGATTCACCAATTAGATTTCAGTGATTATTTAAATGCTCATGATAAAGGTGAATCCTAGTATCTTTGTAGGCCAGCCCATTCAAAAGTACTATATTAGTTCTAGGTGGTATATGCTGGGCTAGTTGACCCACTGCTATCATTGGGGTCTTCAGAAGTAAGAAATCAATGCTAAAGTTCCTTACTCTGTTACTGCCCCACGTTGGGGTGTTTCAACTTATTCAGCTGTATTTTCCACAATATAACATAGATAAAAATAAAACTGGCAAAATGGACCCCCTTGTAATTACCATGTCAAGTGTGTAAACCTGGGAACTCAAGCAGAGAGATGATACATCTGGAGTCACTGGCACACATATAAGCTAAAAAAAAATTTAAGGCATTACATGAAGTTGGAAAAAGTTAGATACACTACCGGGTTTTCATTGTCTGTATCACCATTAAGAAGATTTTCCTTAGACATAGGCAGATTCAGCAATGATTGGAGAACAGGTATGCAGAGAGATTCATTGTCTTTTATTCTTATATTTTAACCCCTCACCACCTGTGACGAAACACTCCCACACTCCTCTTGAGTGCGTTCGTCATATACCACTTCCTCCCAGTCTGGATATAGATCTCAGATATTCCAACCGCTCCCAAGCACTAAACGAGATGACACTTGCTTAGCTGCTCAACATGGACTGTTTTATTAGAACCAAACTGACAAGTATTTTATATACAGTAGAAGAGGAGACCCCCCCCCCCTCCTGCTCATTTTACTCTTACAATACACCTGTAACAAATTAACATGAGCTAATTAACTAATCCCTTTAAGCAGCCGATGTGACTCTGTGCCCATCAGGATTTCACTACAGGTCAGACTTGTTGTCACCGAGCTTCACACATGTTAGATGCTAATATCATCAACTCCACAAGACAGCAGGAGCTCCATTAGGAGTCGGCCCGTCTCCTACATTGTACAGAGGACAATGTGATCAGCTCTCTCAATTAACATCTTGAGTTCATCAACAAACTAAGAATAGTCTTTACATATATCCTGCATTGAATCTGACTAGCACAGATTATAGGGGGGGGGGGGGGGGTTCTCATTCACCCTGTGCCCTAGAGACACAGGGGGATTTACACATAAGAAGGTCCGGGGAAGCTGGACAAGGAGCCTCCAGAACTCTCCAGGGGAAGCTGAGTTCCACAAACCCCCGATCCAAAGTCACTCCTGTCACACCACCCATTTAAGTTTGTAATGTCCCCATCATGTGATAGGGAGCCCATCCTACCAGCTGCTGTTTGTCACTGTGTGTTGTCTGTAAAAGTGCAGTTGCTGGGGTGCACAATTGAACAAGCACAGTATAGACACATATATGAGGTATCATGAAATAAAACGCACCTCCATGCTGCCACATATATGCATATGGCCAATGACAAAAGGGTAAAGTGTATGCAAAGACACACTTCTTTTTTTTTTTTACGTTTTGGATAACGGGTTTGAACATCAGTTTTCTTTTGCCTTCTGTAAGTCGTTTGAAAGATTTCCTCTCACTTTCTGTCCCAGTGGCCCAACAGAAAGTAAGAGAAAATCTCTCCAAACCATATGAAAATACACTATATTATGAAAAGTATTGCCTTTGCACACACATGAACTTTAATGGCATTTCAGTCTTAGTCCGTAGGGTTCAATACTTCAAAGTAGTCCCTGTACTACTTTGATGCGACTTGAGGTCCATAGACCTCAAGAATACACAGGCATTGCTTCAAGTCGCATCAAAACCCCGCAAAATTGCAGTAAAATTGTGGAAAAATCACACGAGTTTGGGGTTGCAATAGTGGAAAACTAGCCGGATTAATGGCATCCCAGTCTTAGTCCGTAGGGTTCAATATTGAGTTGGCCCACCCTTTGCAGCTATAACAGCTTCAACTCTTCTGGGAAGGCTGTCCACGAGGTTTAGGAGTGTGTATGGGATTGTTTGACCATTCTTCCAGATGCGTATTGAACAAGAAGGCCTGGCAAGCAGTCTCCGCTCTAATTCACCCCAAAGGCGATCTATCGGGTTGAGGTCAGGGCTCTGTGCAGGCCAGTCAAGTTCCTCCACCCCATACTTGCTCATCCATGTCTTTATGGACCTTGCTCTGTGCACTGGTCCAAATTATTGTTGGAGGGGAGATTATGGTGTGGGGTTGTTTTTCCAGGGGATGGATAAATTTGATTCGTATCATCACAGAGTGGTACTGTGGATACGAGAAATTAGTAAGATACAGTGGTGTGAAAAAGTGTTTGCCCCCTTCCTCATTTCCTGTTCCTTTGCATGTTTGTCACACTTAAGTGTTTCGGAACATCAAACCAATTTAAACAATAGTCAAGGACAACACAAGTAAACACAAAATGCAATTTGTAAATGAAGGTGTTTATTATTAAAGGTGAAAAAAAATCCAAACCATCATGGCCCTGTGTGAAAAAGTGATTGCCCCCCTTGTTAAAACATACTATAACTGTGGTTGTCCACACCTGAGTTCAATTTCTCTAGCCACACCCAGGCCTGATTATTGCCACACCTGTTCACAATCAAGGCATCACTTAAATAGGAGCTGCTTGACACAGTAAGGTCCACCAGAAGATCCTTAAATGCTACACATCATGCCGAGACCCAAAGAAATTCAGGAACAATTGAGAAAGAAAGTAATTGAGATCTATCAGTCTGGAAAGGGTTATAAAGCCATTTCCAAAGCTTTGGGAATCCAGTGAACCACAGTGAGAGCCATTATCCACAAATGGCGAAGACATGGAACAGTGGTGAACCTTCCAGGAGTGGCCGGCCGCCCAAAATTACCCCAAGAGCGCAGTGACGACTCATCCAAGAGGTCACAAAAGACCCCACAACAACGTCCAAGGAACTGCAGGCCTCACTTGCCTCAGTTAAGGTCAGCGTTCATGCCTCCACCATCATGAAAAGACTGGGCAAAAATGGCCTGCATGGCAGAGTTCCAAGGAGAAAACCACTGCTGAGCAAAAAGAACATCAAAGCTCGTCTCAATTTCTCCACAACACATCTTGATGATCCCCAAGACTTTTGGGACAACATTCTGTGGACCGATGAGACAAAAGTGGAACTCTTTGGAAGGTGTGTGTCCAAGTATATCTGGCGTAGAAGGAACACTGCATTTCAGAAAAAGAACATTATACCAACAGTAAAATATGGTGGTGGTAGTGTGATGGTCTGGGGCTGTTTTGCTGCTTCAGGACCTGGAAGACTTGCCGTGATAAAAGGAACTATGAATTCTGCTGTCTACCAAGAGATCCTGAAGGAGAATGTCCGACCATCTGTTCGTGTACTCAAGCTGAAACGAACTTGGGTTCTGCAGCAGGACAATGATCCTAAACACACCAGCAAGTCCACCACCGAATGGCTGAAGAAAAACAAAATGAAGACTTTGGAGTGGCCTAGCCAAAGTCCTGACCTGAATCCTATTGAGATGTTGTGGTATGACCTTAAAAAGACCGTTCATGCTCGAAAACCCTCTAATGTAACTGAATTAGGACAATTCTGCAAAGATGAGTGGGCCAAAATTCCTCCAGGACGCTGTTAAAGCCTCATTGCACGTTATCGCAAACGCTTGGTTGCAGTTGTTGCTGCTAAGGGTGGCCCAACCAGTTATTAGGTTTAGGGGGCAATCACTTTTTCACACAGGGCCATGATGGTTTGGATTTTTTTTCACCTTTAATAATAAACACCTTCATTTACAAATTGCATTTTGTGTTTACTTGTGTTGTCCTTGACTATTGTTTAAATTGGTTTGATGTTCCGAAACACTTAAGTGTGACAAACATGCAAAGGAACAGGAAATGAGGAAGGGGGCAAACACTTTTTCACACCACTGTATATGCCACGTCCCGATATATTATATTTGGGAAAAAAGGTTTTTGGATGATGGACTTTATAGGCACAACACTAACTATGTTGTTTTGTAAAAAAAAGTATATACATGTATTCATTTACAGAAACATATGAAACAACTTTGAAAACATTGACTATCCACAATTGTGCATTGAAGCTGCGCTGTGGACCTTGGTCCCAAATTTACTTTTTTGGCTACAATAATGTAAGTTATCCCTCTCATATATACATACAAGTTGGCCAATTATATACATACCATCTGTTAGAGATAATACTATTCTAATTACGCCTGTTCACATAGTCCCAGAGACCTTCTGTGGGCCTGGACCTGAGGCAACTGGTACAATGTGGTTTGGGGAAGCTGAGCAGCAAATGTATACCATTACATTATCATTGTATTGACAATACTGTGTATTATAACTATATGTTAGAAACGTAATTGTGATTCTCTATTCATAGAATATGCCCTAAGCTCCTGAAGAAGAGTTTTTGAGTACTCGTAACTGGTAGAGCTGAGCTGAACCACGGCACACCGCCTCTTCTAAATTATGATACTACATCCAATTCTTGGAGAGTGACCTTTGGGTTTCTCATTACTAAGTATTCTAGTTTTCTATGATACATAGGTGGTGTGTTGTATGCTTCAAGGCACAATTGTGGATAGTCAATGTTTTTAAAATAGTTTCATATGTTTCTGTAAATAAATAAATGTATATACTTTTTTACAAAACCACATAGTAAGGCCTCTTTCGCATGGACGATCTGTTCAGGTCCGCCTGTCAGTTTTTTAGGCGGACCCGAACGGATGCTCCATATACCCCTATGGAGGGACGGATGTCAGCAGTGACATGTCCGCTGACATCCGACCCGCTCCGATCCGAAAAAGTGTGACGGGGGAAAAAAACTACTTTTCCATCCCTCTGCAGATCAGATCCTGTGACGACGGACTCTACGGTCCGTCTTTATCCGATCCCCCATAGGGGAGAGCGGCGCTCTGACAGGTCCGTCCATGCACAGAGTCTGCAGAGACAGACCTGTGATCTGCCTGTTCAGCGAGGGATGGACGGAGTGATCCCCCGCTGTGCAGAGCGGGCTCCGTACACGGACACGTCCGTGTGAAAGAGCCCTTAGTGTTGTGTCTATAAAGTCCATCATCCAAAAACCTTTTTGCCAGGGGATGGGCTTGGCCCCTTTGTCCCAGTGAAAGGAACTCTTAAGATGTCAGCATGTTTTGGACAATTTAATGCTTCCAACTTTGTGGGAACAGTTTGGGGATGTCCCCTTCCTGTTCCAACATGACTGCACATTGGTGCACAAAGCAAGGTCCATAAATACATGGGTGAACAAGTTTGGGGTGGAGGAACTTGACTGGCCTGCACAGAGTCCTGACCTCAACCCAACAGAACGCCTTTGGGATGGATTAGAGTGGAGACTGTGAGCCAGACCTTCTCATCCAAAATCAGTTAGAAAAGCAAAAGGGTACACACACCGCTTCAAGCTGATGAGAGGTCTCAAGCACTGCTGTAAAAAGTCGGGTGCCAGCCTGGGTCCGTGACCACAGAATCCATGCAATAAAGAGAAGAATGGCGGCACATCCGAAATGAAAAATTGAAGTTTAATCGTGCTTACTCATCCACCATCAGTGCCTGACCTCACAAATGTGCTTTGTAAGAATGGTCAAACATTCCCATAAACACACTCCTAAACCTTGTGGACAGCCTTCCCAGAAGTGTTGAAGCTGTTATAGCTGCAAAGGGTGGGCCAACCCAATATTGAACCCTACGGACTAAGACTGGGATGCCATTAAAATTCAGGTGTGTATAAAGGCAGGCGTCCCCATACTTTTGGTAATATAGTATATATGAGGTAGCATGAAATAAACCCACCTCCATGCTGCCATATATACAGTATGACAGTGACAAGAGGGTAAAGTGTATGCAAAGCCACACTTCTTCTAATTTTTTTTTAAGTTTTGGATAAAGGTTTTGAACATCTGTGAGCCATTTGAAAGATTTCCCCTCACTTTCTGTCTCAGCAACCCAACAGGAAGTAAGAGGAAATCTCTCCAAATCTCCTTTTTAGACAGTTGTTACTCTGTTTGAAGCTTTCCACTAAAAATGTGGATTCCTCGTAATGGTTTGTGGTCTGAAAGTGGTCACCAGGACAAACAGAAAAGGGTAAAGCTGTACAACAGGGACAAAGATAGCAATACAGAACCTGGCAGTGCCTATCCAAAAGTATGTCTGTAAAAGTTCTCATTCATCACGGTTATGGTATAGCTAGTAGTGGTCAGTCACATTCAACTGGACATGTTCTGTAATGTTGAAGACGTTTCATAGTTTATCCAAGCCACTTCATCATTTCTACATTAGAACTGAAAAAGGGGTTGCCTCAATGAGTATAGAAACTATAGGGTTAGGTACCATCATCCTATAGTTATATAGTAGACAGAAAGAGATTGGTGATCCAAGGGCTACTCCAAGTAGTGCCCTTGATTCATCAAGTGGTGGCAAGGACTATTGCGGTACCCAAATATACAACAGGGATTGATAAAAAATATATAACATTTATTACAGAGAAATATAGAAACACTTTACAAATGATGGTAACAACGATTACATTAATTATTGAAACATAAGTTTTACAGAACAATAATTTAAGCCGATACATTGAAAACCCCCACAGGTATGTGGAGGCAGTAGTTGGGGATAAGACGTAACCCTCGACAAGTTTCACGGCCTACGCCGCTTCTTCAGGAGGCGTCACCCAAAAATCTAAGAAAAAGTACAATCTCATAATTACCGTATCAGAAAACAGAGAACAAAAAATATTTATATACAACAAAAGATATATAACACATTACATTTGTAATTTTAATAAAAAAAATCAACTCCACGACTCACCAATAGACATGGGAGCCTTCAAAAAATTAGTTTCGTTCCGTTCCGTTTCGTATAAAAAAAAAATCGTAATTCGTAATTCGTGTACGAAATTTAATTCGGATTCGTACGAAATACGAATTTCGTACGAATCGTTAATTTGGATAACGAGCATCAACACTCTACGAATAATAACGAATTATCCGAAAACGTATTAACATTACATAACACAAGTCTATTGTCTATTGTTCACAAAATTTTATTTGGATTCGTACGAAATATGAATTTCATAGGAATCGTAAATTTTTAACGTTTCTGTTAATTTGGATAACGAATATTGACACTACAAATAATAACAAATTATCCGAAAACGTATTAACGTTACATAACACAAGTCTATTGTCTATTGTTCACCAATCACTCAGAGAAAGTACGAAATACGAAATGTCGTTTACGAATACAAAATTTCGTATTTCGTACTTCCTCTGAGTGATTGGTAGACAATAGACTTGTGTTATGTAACGTTAATACGTTTTTGGATAATTCGTTATTATTCGTAAAGTGTCGATATTCGTTATACTGAATCTCGAATTCATTCGAATCATTCGTTATAGCCGCTATAATTTCTTTCATATTAGTTGAAATTTGTTATTTGGTAGTTTGGATTTGGATAATTTGGATCTGAAATTCGTAAACGAAATTTCATATTTTGTACAGAATTCGTGTTCGTAAAAATTTCGTAATTCGGATTTGTACGAATTAGTTTCGTACGAATCGGAAATTCATACGAAACTAATCGCACATGTCTACTCACCAATAAAGAGGCCTGTAAGGCCAGTAAACGGCATCATTAAGACACCCTATAATAGGGTAGTCCTCCGGAGGGCGGACAAGGGGGGCTAATTGAACGGACTAGAATTAGAAAAAATTATTATTATGGTTAAAAAGTGGTTTAAAGGGCAATGGCATCACCCCAGTGCAAAATAAGGATGGAAAGAGAAAGTGTGTTTATAGTGAAGATAAGAAAGAAAGAAAGAAAGAGAAAAAGAATAGAAAAGAAGGAATAATAGAGGAAAAATTGCTAGAACAAAATAAGACCAACAAGTAAGGAAGGGAAAAATACAGAAGGAAAATTACAAATTAAAGAAACAGAAGATTTGAAATAAAATGATGTAAAAAAAAGGGGGGGGGGGGATATATTAGAGAAAAAGGCAGGGGAAGAAAAAGGAAGGGAGAGAAAAGAAAAAGTAAACAATTTATATAAAAGAGAGAGAAAACTGAAAAAGAAAGGGGAAAGAAAAAACAGGGAGGAGGGGGGTAAGGGGGGAGGGGAGAAAAGGGGGAGAAAAAATAAAAGGAAAGAGATAAGAAGGAAAAAGGGGAAGAAAGAGAGGAGAAGATTAGAGAGTAAAGGAAAGTAAAGAGGGAAAAAGAAAATAGAACCATGGATAAAGAGAAAGGAAGAAAGACAAAGGAAGAAAAATGTGTATGTGACAAACCAATCCACAGCTGAAAAGAAAAGGGGAGCAGAGTAACAAATCAACCATCATAGTGACCTAAAACCAAGTGAAGATATGTGCATATTTAGATTATGGAGATTACCCACCCAATAATAACCTTGGATAAATATGACACCCGGGAATCGATATGCAATGGAGCAATTTAGCCCCAGCGGTAGCAGACTATTACTGACTGTCAGTGTAGTCTGATGACATTTAATAATAATACAATTAGAACTGAAAAAGGGTGGCTTGGATAAGCGATGAGGCATCTTCAACATTACAAAACGAGTTTAGCCGAATGCGAATAAATGCTACTAGATATCCAAAAGTAAAAAAAAAAAGAAAAGTTTGGGCTTTACAAACACTTTACTGAAAGAAACATTACACTTCGTAAAACATTTTCTAACCATTCTCTTTTCTCTGTATTCCAGGCCAACGGACACAGTTTTGTAAATATGGAGCACGAAAAGGCCGTTGCGCTCTTGAAGAGTTTTCAGACAACAGTAGACCTTGTAATTCAACGTGAGCTTGCTGTCTAAATATTTTTTATAAACAGTGACGATGTCCGTTAGACAGGTCCTCTTTTTTTTTTTTTTTTTCTCTTTTCTTCATTTTTGCCAATTGCTGGATCAATGGCAAAGAGCAGTGCCAAATGTAGATGCTATGTTATAATTGATGGACAGACATTCACTATATACGTATGAAAAAAAAAAAAAGAAAAAAAAAACTTTTACTTGGATAACAATGTATTAGATTTAATCATTTAGCCTGAGGCTTGGGCTGAACAGTGGTGCAGTTTTATAAAAAAAAAAAAAAAAAAGATTTTTCTTCCCAAAGCGGATTCTCCTTGTTTTGACAGCGTGAAAGCACACAAGACGCTCTACTTGTACCCGAAAAATCACCACCAAGCACTGCCTCAACGTTGTATATGCCTTTTATATAGAACATAAACAACTTAGAAGGAATCGCAAGTCATATTTTGACTTCTATACGAAAAAAAAAAATAATAATTACAAAATCATATTTTCGTAATGAACAAAGAAATTGATAAGAAAGTTATTTATTAAAAATGTACGCTGAATTAATATTCCCTTTTTTATATATGAAATAGATACTTATGCCTTATGGAAAACACTTTAAATGTATAGAATTAATGCTGTTTATTTCATTTGAAAAGAAAAAGTAAGGGTTAATTAGACTGGACGTCATCTAAATATATGTTTAGTATTTTTATAGTGGTGCATCAAGAGATGTGGACAAAGTTTGCTTTGGATTGAAAGCCCTCGGTGAAAAGCCAATCCTATGTGCAAAATAACAGATTCCAGATTTAGCTTCAATCTCTGCAACTTGATTGGCTGTGACAAAATCGATCTGTAGCCAATAGGATATCCAGACACAAACACAACAAGGCTGGAAAACCCTTATTCAGTCTGTTCTACTAGCAATACTGTTGATCCAGAGGACCCAGATAAGGGTTGCCAATTTGTCTATTTTGACCCCCATCATCAGCAATTGTGTAAATTCCTTGGACAATCACTCAGCTTTCTACTATTTATAGGTGAGGCTGTCATTTCTAATAACAAAGGCATTCAGTCTATATTTAATTCCATCTCAACAATGGTCACCAACACGTCTTTTCAACAATCCTTGAAATCTATCGATCTATGAAATAATTTAGCATCTAGCGCTATCAGATGTTTCCTTTTTTTAGAACAGGTTTAATTGATGTGTCCCAACCGTGGCCATTCCCCTTCACTACTTGTGGCGTCTCAGAAAGTGAGGGCAATCTCTCCAAAAGTGACACCGATAACGATATAAAAACTGTTTTAAACCCATCCTCACCCTGGTAAGAGAAAAAGTGCTTTTACTACTAAAATTGTTATCTGGATTTGGACTTAAAGTGGATGTATACCCCAAAAATTTTTTTTTTGGATGTCATGAGATTTCCTTTCATTTGAGCCAGTCTTGCCACACAGATTTACTCCAGCCCTGAGAAATCCTCTTTTATTGTTCAGTTAGAAAGATCTTGACAAAGTGCTGAAAACTTTGTCAAAAACGCCCCCTTGCTGTGAGTGACAGGTGATTTACATATCTCATGCACTAGCCTAAAAGAGGCGCATCCTGTGTAATTATAAAAAGTGAGAAATCCACCCCCTCCCCCACATAACAAATCCTGTGATCAATGTATCCTCAGACACACACACTGCACTATAACAATCATCAGATCACTGCATGTTCTACTCTGCCCAACTCTGACTACATACATCTCCCCTATATTCTTCTTGCTGTTCACTCGAGAATAAAATTATTTTGACTCTGGTCTGTGGATCTGTGGTCTGTGCCTGTCTCAGGCTAGTGCATGAGATATGTAAATCACCTGAAAGGAAATCTTATTCTCTACATTATGACATCCACTTTAATGCCCCGTACACACAGTCAGAATTTCCGACAACAAATGTTCGATGTGAGCTTGTTGCCTGAAATTCCAACTGTGTGTAGGCTCCATCGGACATTTTTTGGCGGAATTTCCGACAAACAAAATTTGAGAGCTGGTTCTCAAATTTTCCGTTGTCGTAAATTCCGATCGTGTGTAGACAATTCCGATGCACAAAATTCCACGCATGCTCGGAATCAAGCAGAAGAGGCTATTGAACTTAATTTTTCTTGGCTCGTCGTACGTGTTGTACGTCACCGCGTTCTTGACGTTCGGCATTTCCGACAACATTTTGTGCGACCGTGTGTATGCTTGAGCCAACATCCGTCGGAAATAAATCCAGGATTTTGTCGTCGGAATGTCCGATCGTCTGTACCCGGCATTAGACTCCACCCAAGCTTGAACTTTGGGCAGGCTCAATCTGCCATTGACTTTCTTGTATGTCTTGAACCAGCCTTTCTCAATCCTTTTAACATAGAGGAACCCATGAAATAGTTTTCAGGACTCAGGGAACTCCCTACTAAAATTATTAGACATAAAGCTCATGGTACATTAGCATGATCAGTAGATTGTAGAGAGTTTTAAATAAATTAGTAAAGAATGGGGTTTACTTAAAGTGTTACTAAACCCAGGAGCCTGCATTCACTATATCTGGTCTCACACAGTACATAGAACATGGAGATGCAATAGTTTTAGTAAAAATAAACTGTGAAATACCTTTTCTCAACAGCAGTATATAGCAGTCTTGTAACTTCTATCAGTGCCTGGTTAAAGCTTGTAGGAGGAGTTTTCATTCTACTCTGGCTGTCCTATGAGGCTGCAGGACCCCTAACCCTCTGTCTGGACAGTGACGATTGGCCCTGTGCTGATCACATGCACCCTCCCAAAAAAAAAAAACAAGTCTCCAGCACTATACACTCCCATGACTGTCCTATGAGGCTGCATGACCCCTGACTCTCTGTTTGGACAGTGCTGATTGCCCCTGTGCTGATCACACTCTCCCAAGAAAAAAAAATGTCTAGCAATACACACCAAACCAAGCATGTGCAGCTTGACCGTGGAAGAATGGGAGGACCAGAGGAGACAGGATCAAACAGCCTTTTTACACAATGCAGAGAACTAACCTCTTATGCCGTGTACACACGAGAGGACTTTTCGACAGCAAAGGTCTGACGGAACAAATCCATCGGACAATTCGATCGTGTGTGGGCTCCATCTGACTTTTGCTGTCGAAAAATCCGACAGACTTTAGAAATAGAACATGTCTTATATTTTCCCGCGGGAACTCCGCTGGACCCAGTTCCTATCGAAAAATCCGCTCGTCTGTGTGCTAGTCCGACAGACAAACAACGACGCTAGGGCAGCTATTGGCTACTGGCTACGAACTTCCTTATTCTAGTCCGGTCTTACGTCATCACGTTCAAATCCGTCAGAATTTAGTGTGATTGTGTGTGGCCAAGTCCGTTCATTCGAAAAGTTTGTCTGAACTCCGTCGAAAGTCCGTCGGAGAGACCGTCGGACCTAGTCCGTCGAAAAGTCTGCTCGTGTGTACGCAGCATTAGGTTCCACATTGAGTATAATAAGCATGCTTTACTGCATATACAGACTGATTTTACTGTTGTGAGTTTAGTAACACTGTAATAATCATAAATGAAACAAATAATATTAGCCAGAAAAGAAACCCAGACAGTGAAAATTGTAATGACCCTTACATTGTGGTCAATGTCGAAGTGACCTTGGCGGCCAAAGTTGGAGGGGCCTCATACATTGGTGCCCAGTGTTAAATGGAACCCCATATATTGGTGGCCAGTGTTGAAACGACCCCTTACATTGGTGGCCAGTGAAGAAGTGACTCCTTACATTGGTGGCCAGTGAAGAAGTAACTCCTTACATTGGTGACCAGTGAAGAAGTAACTCCTTACATTGGTGACCAGTGAAGAAGTAACTCCTTACATTGGTGGACAGTGCAGAAATTACCCCGTAACTGGGTGGCCAGTGTAGAAGTGGCCGCTTACATGGGTGTCCAGTATAGAAGTAGCCCCTTACATTGGTAGCCAGTGTTGAAACTCCTTACATTGGTGACCAGTGTAGAAGTAACTCCTTACATTGGTGGCCAGTGCAGACATGACCCCGTAACTTGGTGGCCAGTGTAAAAGTGGCCGCTTACATGGGTGTCCGGTATAGAAGTAACCCCTTACATTGGTAGCCAGTGTTGAAAAGGCCCCTTACATAGGTGGGCCGTGTAGGTAACCCCTTACCTTGGTGAGCAGTGTAGAAGTGACCCCTTACATTCCTGGCTAGTGTAGTAGTAACCCCATACATTGGTAGCCAGTGTAGAAGTGATCCCTTACATTGATAGGCAGAAGATCAATCTGTCACTGCTCTCTTCTCAAGGAACCCCCTAGTAGCCTCTGGAGTAACCCCAGGGTCTCACTGATTGAGAAAAGCTTGGACACACAAATATTGAGGTTTCTTTAGCAGCTTGGTTCTTCAACCCTTCTAAAAGACCATGACGAAGGTGTCACTGTGTTGCTTCTGGATTCCTCAATGATTTTTTTGTGCTGCAGTTTGGGGAATCCATCAAGGCACTGAGACACCGTCATTTGGCTTTTTAATGTCTCCCACATTTATACTTTTGGCAAGCAGCTTTATGAATTCCATCTCCTCTAAGATGCCTACTGCACCTCATAAAGCAGGGGTCTTCAAACTATGGCCCTCCAGTTGTTCAGGAACTACAATTCCCATCATGCCTAGTCATGTCTGTGAATGTCAGAGTTTTACAATGCCTCATGGGATGTGTAGTTCTGCAACAGCTGGAGGGCCGTAGTTTGAGGATCCCTGTCATAAAGAGTACAATAAAATAAAGGAATGTCGGAGTGGATTTTAAGATGATCAGGTTCCAGCTGTCATTTTTCTAGTAGAGACCAGAAAAATAAGGCGAGCGTGTTATTGTTTAATATGTCAGCATCCTTCATTTTCCTTTCATCTGGGTCTCCTCAAAGGACGCCGCTGAGTACTTTTCAGAATTCGTAGTCTGGCCTACAAAATGCTCGTCGTTTTCAGGCATTTAACATGCTACAAAGGCCATCGATTATGATTGTCACAGTCCTTCAGTCTGCAAGGAATGGAGTTCTTGCTGAATGTTACAAAAAATAATAATAATAATCAAACAGGCTTGTGTAATGTTGGGTATGTGCACACAGACATTATTTTCTGTATCATCAGGGTTAAAGACTGGAAGAAAAACATCCCATTGAATGCAGCTTTTATCCTCATATGCTCAGCATTTTATTTGTTGATACTTTCAGTCCTCATTCCTTTTATAGTCCTTCTTCCAGTGAATAAAAAAAAGACAGATTAAATAAGGAATACATATTTTTTTTAAAGTGTATGGGGGTTAAAGTGCCGCTTAATCACCCATGATGGGGGTGCAGTCTTGCCAGTCTTTTATAAACTCATTATAAATTTTGCAATTATTACTTTGTGTTAACGCACTTTGCCGCTTAGGCACTCTGAGGCTATATTCAAAGGGGTGGGCAAGGGTACATAGTTTGCTGTGTTCAGAGGTGGCTAAACCAGGGACTGCCCGTCCATTAAGGGCGCCCCCCCCCCTGGATGCATGTATTTTAAAGGGGGAGTTTGAAGCACCTGATTAGAGCCATAGGCTTCAAAATAGGGTGGGCCTGGGACGAAGAGCACTGCAAACTGATCTCACCCAGTTGTGTGACAATAGCGAATGATTTTTCCTCCAGCCCGTGCCCGCCCCCTGACCTCTCCATCAAGATCAATAATACAACCATCAGTCCCTCCCCTCATGCCAAGGTACTAGGTGTAATCCTGGACTCTGACCTGTCCTTTCAGCCCCAAATCCAATCACTGTCCAAATCGTCCAGACTTCAGCTCCGAAACATCTCCAAAATACGCCCCTTTCTAACCGTTGAGACCACTAAGCAACTTATTCACTCCCTCGTTATTTCACGCCTTGACTATTGTAACTCCCTCCTCATTGGCCTACCTCTCCGCAAGCTATCCCCTCTTCAGTCTATCATGAATGTCGCTGCCAGACTCATCCACCTTACCAACCGTTCTGTGTCCGCCACTCCTCTTTGCCAATCCCTTCACTGGCTTCCCATTGCCCAATGAATACAACTCAAAACACTAACAATAAAATACAAAGCCATTCACAATTCTGCCCCGAGCTACATCACCAATCTCATCTCCAAGTATCACCCAAACCGTCCTCTCTGCTCCTCCCAAGACCCCATGCTCAACTCCAGGACTTTTCCAGAGCCTCTTGCATCCTCTGGAATCCTCTACCCCAAACTCATCTCTTCAGGGTGGCCTATCCTGCCTCCAGCTAACAACCAAATCGTCTACTCCCTTCATCAGTTCATTTCTTACAGTCCCTACCTTTTGTTTCACCAGCCCCTCCCTCTTAGATTGTAAGCTTGCAGGAGCAGGGCTCATCTTACCCTCTTGTTTTTAATTGTACTGTTGGTGTAGTGTCTCCCTACATTGTAAAGCGCTGTGCAAACTGTTGGCGCTATATAAATCCTATATAATAATAATAATATTGTAACACTGATCCTCCTCCTGGTCTTGAGACCCATCACCTGATTGGCTGAAATGACAGGCGATTCCTTTTGGACGCCTAGGAGGAGGGGAGAAGATGCACGGCGGAAGGCGCCGTGATGGAGGAGAGGATACGGGAGCCACTGCCCGATGCCCGGCCACCTGCCACCTAGATGGGGTAAGTGCCAGACTGACCGGCAGACAGCAAGCGTGTGGGTGGGCAAGGGGGGAGGTGCCACCAGCCGCCCGGGGGGGTGGTTGCTTACCTCTGCCCCTCCCCCAAAAAAAACACCAGTCTCTGGAGGCAGCAACACTGGCCAAATCTCTGCAAAAAACTCTGAACCTGAATGCACGTTGTCTATGTCCAGAGTCAATTAGACGCTCTATGCAAATGTAACCAGCAAGATTAGTTACATGCAAAAGATTTGTACAAATCTGACAACCGCTGCTGGTTGCTGGACATGTGCAATTTGTTTCGACCTCACAAATGCGCTTCTGGAAGAATAGTCAAACATTCCCATAGACACACTCCTAAACCTTGTGGACAGCCTTCCCAGAAGAGTTGAAGCTGTTATAGCTGTAAAGGGTGGGCCAACTCAATACTGAACCCTACGGACTAAGACTGGGATGCCATTAAAGTTTATGTGTGTGTAAAGGCAGGCGTCCCAATATTTTTGGTTACATAGTGTAGATTTAAACTGGGAGATGTCTGTATGTGCATACCCTGACCAGCCTGTTCTAGGGACGCCATTTAATGGCATTTACGACAGATGATCATCTAAAGAAGTGCTGGCTGAACAAAGAGAGGGTGAAATAGTTTAAGGGCCCATTTACAGCTTTGATTTGCAGTAATGCGCGTATTGCCGCAACGTTTGGCACCAAAAGCCACATGTTTTGCAATGTCATTTATTTTAAATGGCACCCCATCACTCTAAGACAATGCAAATGCAATGCACCACAATGTACTATGGTGCATTGCCTTACAAACGAGGGGCTGGCTTACCACAATGCATGACAAAAATGTAAATGGGATCTAAATCTTTTATATATTAGATTACAGAGTAAGGGCTCATTCACAGGAGCAGGGGTGCAGTATGGTACATATAACATATACGCGCTGGTGTGCAAAACATTTTTTTAAGTGTTACTAAACCCACAACAGAAAAATCAGTGTGTATATGCAGTAAAGCATGCTTGTTATACTCACTGTGGTACCTAAGGGGTTAATCCTCTGCATTGTAAAAAAAAAAAAAAAAAAGGTTGTTTGAGCCTGTCTTATTTGATCCCCCTCCCTTCCTTGCACTGTCCTCAATCCATCTGCTGATAGAACAGAGCCTTGGGGGCACTCTGCACATGCTCAGTTTGGTGTGTATTGCTAGAGAGACCACATATAGTGAATGCAGGGTCCTGGGTTTACTAACACTAACTTTATTTGACAAACATTGCATTAAAATGCACATGGTAGTGTGTTTTTCTTTAAGCATGCCTACATCTTTCCCCAACACGCTAGTGTGGCGGGAACTGGGCACATAGACGTTTTATCACTGTATCCTTGCATTGAGCAACTCAGCTCAATGCATCTGGGGTGAATGAGTCCCAAAACCTTCCCATCTCGCCATCTGTTTATTTAGCCTGGAGACCTTCTTTAGTACCATCCCTTCTATATATATATATATATATATATATATATATATATATATATATATATATATATATATACATATACAGTATCTCACAAAGTGAGTACACCCCTCACATTTTTGTAAATATTTTCTTCTATCTTTTCATGTGACAACACTGAAGAAATTACACTTTGCTACAATGTAAAGTAGTGAGTGTACAGCTTGTATAACGGTGTAAATTTGCTGTCCCCTCAAAATAACTCAACACACAGCCATTAATGTCTAAAACTGCTGGCAACAAAAGTGAGTACACCCTTATGTGAAAATTTCCAAATTGGGTCCAATTAGCCATTTTCCCTCCCCGGTGTCATGTGACTCATTCGTGTTAAAAGGTCTCAGGTGTGAATGGGGAGCAGGTGTGTTAAATTTGGTGTTATCTCTCTCATTCTCTCATACTGGTCACTGGAAGCTCAACATGGCACTCTCTGAGGATCTGAAAAAAATAATTGGTGCTCTACATAAAGATGGCCTAGCTATAAGAAGATTGCCAAGACCCAGAAACTGAGCTGCAGCACCGTGGCCAAAACCATACAGCGGTTTAACAGGACAGCGGTTCCACTCAGAACAGGCCTCTAAACCGCGGAGTCACGCCATGGTCGACCAAAGAAGTTGAGTGCACGTGCTCAGCTTCATAAACAGAGGTTGTCTTTGGGAAATAGACGTATGAGTGCTGCCAGCATTGCTGCAGAGGTTGAAGGGGTGGGGGGGGGTCAGCCTGTCATTGCTCAGACCATACTCCGCACACTGCATCAAATTGGTCTGCATGGCTGTTGTCCCAGAAGGAAGCCTCTTCTAAAGATGATGCACAAGAAAGCCCACAGTTTGCTGAAGACAGACTAAGGACATGGATTACAGGAACCATGTCCTGTGGTCTGATGAGACCAAGATGAACTTATTTGGTTTAGATGGTGTCAAGCGTGTGTGGCGGCAACCAGGTGAGGAGTATAAAGACAAGTGTGTCTTGCCTACAGTCAAGCATTGTGGTGGGAGGGTCGGGGGCTGCATGAGTACTGCCAGCACTGGGGAGCTACAGTTCATTGAGGGAACCATGAATGCCAACATGTACTGTGACATACTGAAGCAGAGCATGAGCCCCCCCTTTGGAGACTGGGCCGCAGGGCAGTATTCCAACATAACCACCCCAAACACACCTCCAAGAAGACCACTGCCTTGCTAAAGAAGCTGAGGGTAAAGGTGATGGACTGGCCAAGCATGTCTCCAGAAACCCTATTGAGCATCTGTTGGGCATCCTCAAATGGAAGGCGGAGGAGCGCAAGGTCTCTAACATCCACCAGCTCTGTGATGTCATCATGGTGGAGTGGAAGAGGACTCCGGTGCCAACCTGTGAAGCTCTGGTGAACTTCATGCCCAAGAGGGTTAAGGCAGTGCTGGAAAATAATGGTGGCCACACAAAATTTGGACACATTGGGTCCAATTTGGACAGTTTCACTTAGGGGTGTACTCACTTTTGTTGCCAGCGGTTTAAACATTAATGGCTGTGTGTTGAGTTATTTTGATGGGACAGCAAATTTACACTGTTATACAAGCTGTACACTCACTACTTTACATTGTAGCAAAGTGTAATTTCTTCAGTGTTGTCACATAAAAAGATATAATAAAAAATTTACAAAAATGTGAGGGGTGTACTCACTTTTGTGAGATACTGTGTGTGTGCGTATATATATAATATATATATATATATATGTGTATATATATATATATATATATATATATATATATGTGTGTATATATATATATATATATATGTGTATATATATATATATATATATATATATACACAGTATATATGAAATATAATTCACAGAACCAGCTGTTTATATATCTTGCTTTCAGAAAATTCAACAACAACAACTGTTTCCAGACCTCCTCCTGTCCCTGATGTCCTGTCATTGGCTGAGCCAACTATGGGCCAATTGTGTCAGCAGATACAGCCAACCACAGAACAGGGAAGAGTTCCGGTATCCTGTCATATACTCTCCCCCATCGGATAGTGTCTGCTGTGTACTGCGCATGCGCGGTACACAGCACAAGCAGATTCCGAAAATTGCCAAAGATGAACGGCGCCTGCGCCGTGAGTCCAGTTTCAAGCCCCACCATCCAAGTGGACATAGAGTTAGAATCCAAAAGAGTGAGGCCGTGCCTGAAGCGTGGCGAGCGAAGCGAGCCCGCGAGGGGCCCTCTAACTATTTACAGCCCTATGTCCACTTGGATGGTGGGGCTTCCATCTGGACTCACGGCACAGGCGCCGTTCTTCTTCGGAGATTTTCCGAATCTCCTTTTGCTCCGTACTGCGCAAGCGATGCCCCTGCGCAGCACGGGGTGGACTAAATTTGATAGGCGGACACTATCCGACAGAACACCGGCAGTACAAAAATGACTTTCAAGAAGTAACTTAGCTAAAAGCAAGCCAATCCTGCTGCAGAGAAAACCCTACATTTGCTGCAATGAGAGTGTGCATAAATGATATGAGTGCCCATCCTTCATCATCCAACCAGTGGACTCTTTCCAACAATGAATTGGATGTTCTAATATGATTGTCACCAATGTGAAGACTTCCTTCCTATGAACTCTGATGAATGTGAAAACTCCGTTTGGGGGTGAAATTCAGTTTCTTCATGTTGATAAAATAGATTTGTAGTTTTTTTCTTTTTCTGATGTTTGTGCAAGATGGAGTTTTGAGGACTGTTAGCTATTTTCTATGGCATGTGACCCGTCCCCTCCTCCGCTCACCTTTTTTAGCTCTGTTTATTCTTAGGATATTTTTCCATGCTTTGAAGCTTCTGTGGAAGATTTTGAATAAAAGTGATTCAGATCATCAGCAGCTGATCGTTCTTCCAACAGGGTCCATTCTGCCCAAAAATGGGTATCTTTTTTGTTTGGGTGGACTGGGCAAAGGTCTGATTCCCTGCCAATGCTTAAAGCTGCCACCGGGAGATTTTCTGCCATACATCACACAGCTATTATTAATATTTCTATTAAAAGAAAAGTCAAGCTTGGATTTTTAGCCGAGCTGTTGTCATTGGCCTGATTTCACCACATAGTACTATATAGCTTTTAAAGCTCATCTCCTGTGAAGGTAAAACTCTTCTCTGCAGTGGGTCTGCCCCCGCACTGTAAGGGTTAAATGCTTGTTTACATTCAACAAAAGAAGCAACTCCCAATGAGGAGGAGAGGTCTTGGTGCTCGGGCTTGGAGTGTCTTCGTCTCACTCGATTGAAGCAATAGCAAGGATGAACAGGTGGCAACCTGAAACATCCAAATGAGGTCATATTTATTTGCTACAGGGTGAGTACAGGATAAAAGCTTACACGTTTCGACTGAAGACCACGCGTTTCGATCGAAGACCTTAGTCATATGACTAAGGCCTTCAGCTGAAAAGAGTAAGCTTTTTAATCCTGTACTCACTCTGTAGCAAATAAAGATTATCGCATTTGGATGTTTCGGGTTGCCGGCTGTTCATCTTTGCTAAATGCTTGTTTAGGTCTAGGGCAGTGGTTCTCAGCCATCAGGCTGTGACAAACTGCCAGTCTGCGGCCTCCCTCGTCTAAGGCCTCCAGGTAGCTGCAGATCCCCTAACCTCCAATAGTGCCTCTCAGTTTCCATAGTTCCATCCAACCTCCCATAGTGGCCCGCAGCCCCGTTACGAGTCCTCAGTAACCAAAGTGCCCATTAACCTCCCGTAGTGGCCCTCAGCCCCCCTAAGAGCCTTCACAATCCAAATGCCCATTAACCTCCCACAGTGCCCCTTAACCCTGCAGTGACTAAGGCCTTCAGCTGAAATGCGTACTTTTTTTTATCCCGTACTCACCCTGTAGCAAAATAAAGATTATCGGAATTGGATGTTTTGGATTTCCAGCTGTTCATCCTTGTTAAATGCTTGTTTAGGTCTAGGGGAGTGGTTCTCAGACATCAGGCCGTGACAAACTGCCAGGCCTCCTCTAAAGCCTCCAGCTAGCTGCAGATCCCCTAAACTCCAATAGTGCCTTCCAGCTCCCATAGATCCATCCGACCTCCCATAGTGGCCCGCAGCCCCACTAAGAGCCCTCAGTACCCAAAGTGCCCACTAACTTCCCACAGTGCCCCTCAACTGTGCGGTGCCCCCTAGCTTGATGCTCAGCCTGTAGCCCCTATATAGTTCCCCCAAAATTGCCCCTTAGCCCCTGCAGTGTCCTCCAGTCTACCACATTGCCCTTGCAAAAGGCCCAGCCACCCAGCTCCTTCAAGAAGCCTCATCCCCTACAGCATCACCAAGTTTGCTGCAGAGTTTGCCAATCCAGAACTTTCGCCCCCCCCCACACACACACACACAAAATGACACCCAGTCCATCCAAAGCCTTACAGAATATTAATACTGCACATAGTTTGTATTCCCATATGTTTATTGTGTGAATATAAACTTTTTATTTATTTTTTTAATGTTGGGTTTTTGGAAGAATCTACCATACCTTGGTCAGTCCCATTAAGGTTGAGAACCATTGGCCTAGGGAATGGAAACTGAGTTTTATTTACAAGATCCTCCACTCCACCAGCAGTTATTGCTCTCCTCTACTCCCCTACACACGGCTATAGAATGTTCCTGGACGTCCTCATGTCCATTGCAGTGCTGTGGGCTCTTCTTCATTGGTCTTGATGACTTCAGACTGCAGCAGAGCAAAGAAGAGGTTGTGGGTGCTTTGCAGCATGGAGGATCGGGTAAGTAAAACTTCTTTATATGTTCCCCTAGACCTAAATACCCTTGTAGAGCTGAATTATTTGTTAGAAGATCTAGAAAATGTACAAGCACTAACACAGGCTTGGAGGCACTGGGATGGTTGTCTATACTGGTTTCTAACGTCCCCAGTTCTCCCCCGCCATACATGATGTGTTAGGCTAGCTGCTTTCTATGTTGCTTCCATTGCAGACCTCCAGTGGTCTATGGCCCATGTCTCCCTCATACGTTATAGGCAGCCTGACAGCCGACTGAAGGGGTGCAAATGGCAGTTTGACAACCTTACTGCTAATTGCAAGGCAGCAACTTAGCAATGTCAAGGTGAAACAGGAAGTGCTGTTACTGGCAGGATCTCTGGGTCAGGAACTTTACAACAGATTAAGAAAAATGTATTTCCATAGGAGAGATATATACAGAGAGACATGCTGCCAAACATATTAAAAAAATAATTTCCCCAAAAATTGCAATTTAATGCAACGCATTTTACATATATCTTTACTCCTTTTAATTTCCAATTTGCACCCCATAAACAAGTAAAATCATGGACATGTGACTCATGATGCACTAATTAAAACAAGCATTTTTTTAATTAGCATTTTTAGTGCATTTTGTTAAGTGTTGCCATGGACTATAAAGTTACACGCGTTTCTTAAGAGCCAAGCAAAATGAAGCAAGTGAAGTGCGTTCCTAAAATGCAACACACTATTGTGTTTTTTGGGGAGGTGTGAACATACAGGGGTTGATCTATTAAAGGCAAATAGACCGTGAACTTTGCAAGTGAAGTTGCACTCTGCAAAGGGGATTTGCTGCATAGCTTAATAAATGAGCTGAAGCATCACTTTGCAAAGAATACCCAATCACATGCAAGGGGGAAAGTCAGCAGAGCTTCCCCTCATTTACTAAGCTCTGGAGCAAATGCCCTTGCAGAGTGCAACTGTACTTACAAAGTGCACAGTCTATTTGCCATTGGTAATAGTGTAGTAGTGACGCAGGGATAGGTATGACAACTCCAGGGCCTGCACCTTAAAAATGTAAGAATGGCCGTTTCCTTTCAAGCTGAACTCCAGCTACATGTGAATAGCCCTTGTTAATGCAGTAATGTACTATGTCTGTATTACATGTATTTTTATATGCAGCTACCTTAGGTTCCTGAATCTTGATATTAGTCTCCTGGAATACAGCCTCCACTATACATCAATGAAAAAGAAAGTTGGCAAAGAAGTTGCAGCAAAAGGTGCCAATCAGGGTCCTCTGCAGTGCACATGTGATTACAGGAGTAGAAAGCAGTATTTTCACTATGCTAGTACTTATTCCCTGTCCAATATAATGCTGGATTCATCGGGTTTTGCTGTTTCTACAATTGAAGTGAAGGGCCTGGAGTAGGGAATGGTTAGAACGCTTGTCAGGTTGTTGTTTTTTCTGTCCGTGTCCCCACTGCTTAGATTCACACTTTTTGCCCCGGTGACCACTGTCAGCATGACATAAAGTGATGGGAAAGCTCCAATTTTACAGTTTTCTCTGTAATAAAGACACCTGTCCTGGTGACCACTCCCTGCATTTTAGGTGAAAAAGTTGGAAAAATACCCTATCATTGGTGTCAATAGGAGGAATAGTGCCCCATCATTGGTTTCAATGGAAGGAATAGTGCCCCATTGTTGGTGTCAGTGGAAGGAATAGTGCCCCATCCTTGGTGTCAATAGTGCCCCATCCTTGGTGTCAATAAGAGAAATAGTGCCCCATCGTTGGTGTCAATGGGAGGAATAGTATCCTATCATTGGTGTCAATGGGAGGAATAGTGCCCCATCATTCGTGTCAATGGGAGGAATAGTGCCTCATCGTTGGTCTCAGTGGGAGGAATAGTGTCCCATATTTAGTGTCAGTGGGAGGAATAGTGTCCCATCATTGGTATCAGTGGGAGGAATAGTGTCCCATCATTGGTGTCAGTGGGAGGAATAGTGCCCCATCATTGGTGTCAGTGGGAGGAATAGTGCCCCATCATTGTTTATAGGGGGAGGAATAGCCAACGGAATAGGTGACAGCAAGGAACTTGGACAGGAGACCTAGGTGAGTATTGCTGGCTTCACCAGGTAAAGAGGTAAATGAGGTAAGTGTCAACAAACAGACAGAGGATACACCTAAGATACAACAAGCCCATTTGCACCATGAAGACCATTTTTTGTATGGGTCAAATTGAACAGAGAGGCCGTCATGATAGAAGAGGCCTTCTCCATAGAGGCTGCCATGATAGAAGAGGCCTTCTCCATAGAGGCCGCCATGATAGAAGAGGCCTTCTCCATAGAGGCTGCCATGATAGAAGAGGCCTTCTCCATAGAGGCCGCCATGATAGAAGAGGCCATCTCCGTAGAGGCCATCGTATACCTGAACAACTAGGTATTTGGAAAAGTAATCTTAGTCATGGCAGGCTATTGTTTCAGAACAAGTAAGATTAACATTGAAATGCATTCATTGCTGGGTCCGCTTCCCTCATTTATCTCTGCAGCGGTTGTCATGGTAACTATTTCACCAAGACAACTCTACAATTAGATATTTCTGCCGTCTCAGTGCAAAGCTTTTCTATCCTACAAATTGCCATTAAGACCAGGACTGCTCCTGAATATAAACCGCGAGCCCGTGGTGCACCAAGGTGAAGGAATTTGCATTGGCCTGAAGGCAATCTTCTAAGAGAACCAGTCACCATTGACCTTATAGAGACCCTGTCACCACATTTCTGGTTAAAGTACAGTCCTTTCCATAAATTATCTTTTTATTTACTTGCAATGTGGCCTTGATTGTGCTAGAAAATTTGACTACACCAGAAAGAGTCAATTCATTAGCAAAGCCCCCTCCCTTCTGGCACATCATAGCCCTCTCTTCCTCTGGGAGGGTCCAATTATTGCTGTGCTGGACCAGCTCCCCTGCCCCTCCTCTCACCTCCCTACATAATCTTTGGGTCTCCTGGGGCTGCTGACATCACATCCAAGATGGCGGTGCCCGGCAGCAATCTCAGTGCTTTCAGCTGTCTGCACAAGGGAGGCTTCTAGGGCTCTTTCGCACGGGCAACTGGGGGGGGGAGGGGAGTGGGCAGTAAAGGCAGGTGGTTGAGCCTTTTTACCACCCTCTTACCATCCACCTAAACAAGGTAATGCTACTGCTCAGGGCATTACCCTTGTGGCAGTTGCGGCAAAAGTTTAATTTTTTGTGGGCTCCATCTGACTTTTTCCGTCGGAATTTCCAACGTAAAAAATTTGAGATCCTGCTCTCAAATTTTCCGACAACAAAATCCGATCCGGTCTAATGCCCCGTACACATGGTCGGAAAATGTCCGATCGGACCATGTTGTCGGAAAATCCGACCGTGTGGGCTCCCTCGGACTTTTTCCGTCGGAATTTCCGACGTAAAAAATTTGAGATCCTGCTCTCAAATTTTCCGACAACAAAATCCGATCGGACTTTTCCCGATCGTGTGTAGAGAATTCCGACGGACAAAGTGCCACGCATGCTCAGATCAAATTACGAGACCAAAGCTATTGGCTACTAGCCTCTACGTAGTTCCGTCGTACGCAACGAACGTCACCACTTTCAGAATGATTGGATTTTCCGACAACTTTGTCCGACCGTGTGTATGCAACACCAGTGTCGGACAAAATCCGTCAGATTTTGTGGTCGGAATTTCCGACCGTGTGTACGGGGCATTAGTCTTTTGACTAAAATGCCATTTTAGTTTTAGTCGCATTTTAGTCAAGTAAAATAGTATTAATTTAGTCGATTAAAATGTTTTAGTAATTTTAGTCGACAAAATGAACACTGGTGTATACCTGTGTACAGCCATTGCTTTCCATGGGCTCCTGCACGCAGCATCTAAGGCTCCTGGGTGGGGAAATATTCCCAGGTGGCTGTGTGCATGAGGCCTTATAAGTAAGTCTGCTAAAATAATAAAAATTAAATCTTGATTAGCTCTTTTTTAGCCCCCAGACTCTTGTCCCCATAGCCGAGAAGTTTTTTTTTTTGTTTTTGGGCTGCAGATGCAGCTGAAAAGGGGGTATATGATAAGAAAAGTTAGGCTGTGGCTTCTCACGGTGCTCACTATTTTTGGCAGGTAGGTGGGGAGTTTAATAACCCAATTACTAGTAAAGGTTTGATTTAAAAGCCCACCATTAACATTACTCACCAAACGCATGCTAAAACTTTCATAACTGAAAGAAGAACGAGGACGCTTTATACCTTCCCTGATCTGCTGCAAAAATAACAGGTGCACTTTAAATGTATAAAAAGCCTCCCGCATTTTGTCTCTTTATTTCCCATAATCATAAGCTCCATCTAGTGGCCATAATGTGGTGTTTTCCTGAAATACCGTAATCAGGAAAAGAAATGCATTATGTCCACTAGATGGAGCTGACGATCATAGGAAATAAACATATTCTACAAATTGCATGGATGATTTCTGCCAGCTGTAATAATGCTTGTGACATTTGTTCCTGCGCTTTATTTTTTATTTTATTTTTATAAATATGGCTTCAAAATAATCATATTTCACCTTTTATTCCCCAGAAAAAGGAGTCAATGGTAAAAAATAAAAAATAAATAAAAATGTTCCCTTATAATAGAATGGAGGGCAGAGTAGCTGGTGATGTGTATGCAATGTGTCCGGCTTTTATTTGCCCATGCCGCTATGGCTAGAAAAGGATGGTTTCTGTTATGTGTACATCATAACATTAAATGATCTCTGCTCACATGTGCAAAATAGGTAGCAGGTCTGGCTGTCTCCTGACTGCATCAGTTGATGGCTAACTGGCTTATTGGCATCGCCAAGGTCATGTAAGGTAATGGCAGTGGCGCTAATTAGAACAGCGAGTTAACTAGCAGACCAGAAGAGAGGGTCCGGAGAAGGCAGAGGAGCAGTAATTCTCAGTGGAGTCCTTACATGCAGCGTTAGGAAAACTGACAAGTTAATCTCAGTTTCAAAATGACTCCACAATTCCATGAAACTCAGAAGAAAATACAAGCCAGATCTCGAAGGACCAGCCACAAAATGAGATTTAGCCTGGGTCCACACTGAAATGCGGGTTTGAACTCGTGCGATTTTAGCTGAACTTGCATGACCTCAAACTTCAGTCTGGGCGATTTCAGAGACATCTGTGCGGGTTCGTGCACAGATGTCTATTGAAATTTCCCCCGAAGTCGCCAAAAGTAGTGCAGGAATTACTTTTGGGAATCGGTGCGGGGCTGCAAGGTCGGATTCGGATTGTGCCGTTGCCAGCAATAGGCGCCGATTAAACGTGCGATTTGACATGTCAAATCGGCCCGATGTGAACGGGGGTTTTACAAAGAGTTGTATAGAGAACATCCTTGCAAAACTTTTGTATTGCAATCGCAGCTGCTTCAGGAAATTTCATACGATGAGGTGAGCACCCTACAAGATGTGCCCATAATATAAAACAGACAAATTTTAAACATGGCAAAAAGTGGTGGTATCGCCCATAAAAAACAGCAATGATGCAATTTAATGCTAAACTCCAGGCAAATGGCTAAATACACAGATTATATACAGATTATATACAGATAGATAGGTAGATATATATATATATACACTTGTCTACAATGTAAAGTAGTGAGTGTACAGCTTGTATAACAGTGTAAATTTGCTTGCTGTCCCCTCAAAATAACTCAACACACAGCCATTAATGTCTAAACCGCTGGCAACAAAAGTGAGTACACCCCTAAGGGAAAATGTCCAACTTGGGCTCAAAATGTCAATATTTTGTGTGGCCACCATTATTTTCCAGCACTGTCTTATCCTCTTGGGCATGGAGTTCACCAGAGCTTCACAGGTTGCCACTGGAGTCCTCTTCCACTCCTCCATGATGACATCACGCCGTTGGTGGATGTTAGAGACCTTGCGCTCCTCCACCTGCCATTTGAGGATGCCCCACAGATGCTCAATAGGGTTTAGGTCTGGAGACATGCTTGGCCAGTCCATTGCCTTTACTCTCAGCTTCTTTAGCAAGGCAGTGGTCATCTTGGAGGTGTGTTTGGGGCCGTTATGTTGGAATACTGCCCTGCAGCCCAGTGTCTGAAGGGAGGGGGATCATGCTCTGCTTCATTATGTCACAGTACATGTTGGCATTCATTGTTCCCTCAATGATCTGTAGCTCCCAAGTGCCGGCAGCACTCATGCAGCCCCAGACCATGGCACTCCCACCACCATGCTTGACTGTAGGCAAGACACACTTGTCTTTGTACTCCTCACCTGGTTGCCGCCACACACACTTGACACCATCTGAACCAAATAAGTTTATCTTGGTCTCATCAGACCACAGGACATGGTTCCAGTAATGGAATGTCCTTAGTCTGCTTGTCTTCAGCACACTGTTTGCAGGCTTTCATCTTTAGAAGAGGCTTCCTTCTGGGACGACAGCCATGCAGACCAATTTTATGCAGTGTGCGGCGTATGGTCTGAGCACTGACAGTCTGACCCCCCACCCCTTCAACCTCTGCAGCAATGCTGGCAGCACTCATACATCTATTTCCCAAAGACAACCTCTGGATATGATGCTGAGCACGTGCCCTCAACTTCTTTGGTCAACCATGGCGAGGCCTGTTCTGAGTGGAACCTGTCCTGTTAAACCGCTGTATGGTCTTGGCCACCGTGCTACAGCTCAGTTTCAGGGTCTTGGCAATCTTCTTATAGCCTAGGCCATCTTTATGTAGAGCAAAAAAAAAATTTCAGATCCTCAGAGAGTTCTTTGCCATGAGGTGCCATGTTGAACTTCCAGTGACCAGTATGAGAGAGTGAGATCGATAGCATCAAATTTAACACACCTGCTCCCCATTCACACCTGAGACCTTGTAACACTAATGAGACAAATGACACCGGAGAGGAAAATGGCTAATTGGGCCCAATTTGTACTCACTTTTGTTGCCAGCGGTTTAGACATTAATGGCTGTGTGTTGAGTTATTTTGAGGGGACAACAAATTTACACCATTTTACAAGCTGTACACTCACTACTTTACATTTTAGCAAAGTGTAATTTCTTCAGTAGTTTGGGAGTTAAAGCGACGCAGTGCCGAATCGCAAAAAGGGGCCTGGTCCTTTGGCTGCAAATTGGTCCGGTCTGAAAGTGGTTAATGGGTGTGTTCAATAAAGACATGAGAAATTAGAATTGTTTGTTATCAGCTTAAGCACATAGTGTGTGTCTGTTGCTGTGACTTAGATTAGGATCAGATGACATTTTATGCCAAATTACTGCAGAAAACCAGTTAATTCCTAGGGGTTCACACACTTTTTTGCCTATATATATATATATATATATATATATATATATATATATATATATATATATGGGAGTAATTTTACTTGCCAAATGATTTGTATTGCTCTCCATCCAGTCCTGAGATTTACACAGCTATTTCACACAGCATAGCCCAGTCTGCTAGAGCAGGAAGACCTGACAGTGAAAAGAGAAGCAGAAGACTGATAAGCTCATCTCTCTGTCACTACGCTCTCTACTCATATCAGCATTTTCCTTGTTAGCACATAAGCACTACAACACACCTGATTGTCTCCTTGAGCTGCTTCACCATCTTCAAATATGAGCTTGAGACTGGTATAGGCCCTGCGAGAGGCTGATACTAGGTCATATTCCGGTACTTGCATTGGTTGCTTTTAAAAAAATGCATTTAATAATGTATTAATTAGGGATGTGGATATTAAAGATTAATTCCTCGATTAATCGTAAATTTTTTTGATCGATCAAAATTCTTTTGATCGGTACTCACCTCTCCGCCGGCTTCCGGGTCTTCAGGGAGTTCCGTCGGAGATCTGGTGACGTCACGGACATCGACGTCACCGGACTCCTCCCCTTCCCCAAGTACCTCTGTCTGCTAACGAAGGAAAGGGGGGAGGAGTCCGGTGACGTCGAAGTTCTGATTGAACGTGGGCTCCTTGAGGGTAGGGACCGATGTGAGTGTGCAATGTACAGGGATAGGGAGAATTGTAGACACTCACTCAGGTTGAACTGGATGTACTGGTGTCTTTATTCAACCTTACTAACTATGACTATGACTATGATACTATGAACGTAACGCGTACGGGGGAGGAGCTACGCATGACGTCACCCGCTGCTGCCCTACGCAACTAACACGATTGTCGACTTTACATGCTGTGTTTTTATCATCTTTATGTGAGTAGTTTGTGTTTGAACACAAAAATGTAATCTTATACTTAAGCGGTGAGCACTTAGATCTTTTCTTTCTACCCATGACCTGCGTCCTTGCTGAGCTCTAAGGAGACGTGAGAGAAGTTTATGGTCTGTGTTAACCCTTTTGATACCCGATTGCACAGGGGTCCATGCCATAAGGTGAGAGTGATTAGTTAGACCGGAAGTGGAGGGATTGTCACGCTACTGTGGTAAAAAAAAAATGACTTACGTCAGTGCTACAGTTTGAATTTAAAAAGTATTTGTGTGAACTGTGAAGTTAAGTCATGGATTGTGGAAACTAACTAGTGTCGGGTGATTGTATATAGTGTATACCACATTTACTACTGACTAATGCAGAGTTGCAATGCAAGGAGATCAGCTAAAAGTAGTTGGATCTGTATGTGCGTTATAATTAATCTAAATTAGTCGATTAATCGATTTTAAAAAAAATCGATTAATCGAACACGAAAATTTTAATCAGTAACAGCCCTAGTATTAATAAATTATATCTGCCTGGTGTTCATCTTTAAAGGGGAAGGGTCCTGCCAAAAGTCAAATTTCAATTTTGGGAAGATGCAGTCTTATGAATTCACCCCCGGCCTTCTTATGTCCCGTAGGCTTTGTTGGTGGGTGGGGATGAGTGAGCAATTTCAACAAACTTTATTTTTCTGCGAAAAAACAGTGATGTCATTTGTGCCAAATGTTTCTTTTGTAATTACCCTTTGATTGTGCAATGTGGCATTTCAAGGAAACAGTTCACCTTTAGGCCCCTTTCACACTGGGGCGGTTTTCAGGCGGTACGGCGCTAAAAATAGCGCCTGTATACCGCCTGAAAAAACCGGCCCCATTCACTCCAGTGTGAAAGCCGGCGGGCTTTCACACTGGAGCGGTGCGCTAGCAGGACCGCAACAAAAGTCCTGCTAGCAGCATCTTTGGAGCGGTGAAGGAGCGGTGTGTTCACCGCTCCTATACCGCTCCTTCCCATTGAAATCAATGGGAAACCGCGGGGATACCGCCCGCAAACCGCCGCTGCAGCGGCGCTTTGCGGAGGTTTTTAACCCTTTTGCGGCCGCTAGCGGGGGTTAAAACCACCCCGCTAGCGGCCGCATACCGCGGGTAAAACGATGGTAAAGCAGCGCTAAATATAGCGCTGCTTTACCGTCGCCGCCCCCGCACCGCCCCAGTGTGAAGCCAGCCTTAAAGCTACATGTGTATAGTATGTCTGCGCTGCCTGGGGGTTGTATGACATGGCTTTGTTTATCAACAGAGCCATGTGATGCCCATGTCAGCTTTAGGCACAAGAACAGAGTAGGTACAACAAACTTACCTAACTATCAGGAGCCATTTAGAACCCATTGCATCCTTTAAAAGCACTTGCTTTCCTATTGCATCCATTGTGTTGAGCTAAAATAGCCAAATGCCAGTATTGCAAGGAAAAAGATGCCTACATTCAAAACACTTCAACACTCTGAACACTCTGAACGTCTTCCATCAGGTCAGCCAGTTACAAAGAGAAGGAAACAGTCATACCAAGAGACAAACTACCCCTATTTCAGTTTAATTAAGGAAAATCTCCAGCCTGGTGAATTTAGTCAATTTCAAATTAGCTACACTCAGGTCATTGGCATGGGCTCAGACTCCAGTCCCCTTTCCCACAAGAGGTCCAATCAGGTCTGCCTGTCCTCCCTTCTCCTCAATGGTCAGTCAGATGTAAACGTGAATGTAAATGTGAACTTGAGTTTCTTTACACCCGGCTACCTCCGATCCAATAAAAACAAACAAAAGGAGAACTGTTCCCCTCTGTCTGGCCTGCATCAGATTGGAGGGCCGTTGGGTATAAATGAACAGCCAGTACATTTACAATCGACTGCCCATAGAGCAGAGCTGGCTATGTCCGTGTCCGCTCTGCATAAGCAGAGTGGACATGGACCTGTCCTCAGCTTTGCTCAGCTCAGCAGGGGATCAACAGACAGATCCCATGCCGAGCAAAACCAGAGCCGGTCTGTGAGCGAGGCTCGGACAGATAAACTCACTTTATTAAGATTACATTTTCTCCCCCGACTCAACTTTATTGGTTGAACTAGATGGACTTGTGTCTTTCTTAAACCTGACTATGTAACTATGTAATTATTTAACAAATTTCACTTCCACTGGAACAGCATGTCTGAGGTCTGGGCAGTGTTTTTATCCACTTTGGTGGTCATGCATTCTTTATGGTCAACAATAAAGAACAACAGCCAACTCCACCTATAGGTTAAAACCATTATGACCATCTAAGAATGGGGCTGCACTGTTTTGTGTCCTCTTTGGTGGTTATGCGTTTCTTAAAGTCAACCATAGAGAACAATAGCCAACACCACCTCTGGGTTAAGGTCATCGTGACCAACTACGTCTGGGTTTGCAGTGTTTGTGTGCTCTTTGGTGGTCATGCATTCCTCATGGTCAACCATAAAGAACAACAATGAACTCTGCCTATAGGTTAAGACCATAATGACCATGTGGGACTGGGGCTTCTTTGGTTTTCATGCATTCCTCATGGTCAACCATAAAGAACAACAATCAACTCCACCTATAGGTTAAGACCATAATGACCATCTAGGACTTCATAGTTACATAGTAGGGGAGGTTGAAAAAAGACGCAAGTCCAACATATGTGTGTGATTATATGTCAGTATTATGTGTTCTTGAAAGTCAAAACGTAGAGAACAAAGGACAAAACCATCTGTGGGTTAAGGTCATCATGATCAACTATGTCTAAGTTTGCAGTGTTTCTGTTCTCTTTGGTGGTCATAAGTCAACCATAGAGATCAATGACCAACACCACCACCATGGCCATCTATGGCTTGTACTGCAACTATTTATTAGGACACCAGAAAGGCTGTGAACACTGTCTAGTCCTGGGCAGACCATGGATAGGAGAACTTTGACCACCAGCAATGAGATGTATATTACCATTGAGAAATTTAGTAGGGTAGGTAAAATAAAGTGTTCAAATTAAAATTGAATTTACCCTTTAAAGGAATTCTGTGATTAGAGAAACATGGAAGTTGCCATTGCTGGTCTCTCCTAAAAATTTTGGTTTCTTGATGGCCATGTTGAGCTTTTGGCTTTAGTACTTTGAGTCATTGACCTGGAACAAAAATTTCTTTTTTTATCTGACCTTACTGATCTGCATAGTCATTCTCAGTGAGTGGATCGGTAGGGTACGCTATTTTCAGTGTTTCCATTATGAAAGC